>CM074733.1:27550682-28240682 GCA_037367245.1 Phrynocephalus guinanensis
GATATTGATGCAACAGATGGCACTTGTGATTGACAACTTCTGGTCATTCCAACATGTTTGATCAAGTCAGGGCTCCCTTTAGACTTGGTCCACTATTTTAAAAAAATGTTATTTGTATGAAGAACAAAATAATCACAGTCCTATGGTCCATAGACTAGAGAGAAATCTAACTTGCAAAATTGAGTCCAAAACAGATTAAAATAAAGACGTTTTCATCTTTTGCATTTTTGTTTGGACAGAAAACATACAATATCTGCTGTGTTTAATGTACTTTGGTCCTCTTTTCTTTGCTGTTCTGTGTCTGTGTGATCACTGATTGATTCTAGTGTGGATTTCCAATTTACAGTTTTTGAACTCCACAGCTTCACAGATGGAAGCATTTCTGTCAGTTGAATCACTTCGCTTACATATCTTATCTGTGGAATGACAGGTGTGAAGTTTGCATCTATGCAATAAAGTAGCAGGCATGCATAAGCTATGGCAGGCAGGTGGAAAATATGCATCCTTTTGAAAAATCATGTATTATAATATTTTGAAAAAATGTTTTTGGGGATAGTAGGAGTTCCGAGATTTTATTTGTTTGTTCATCTATCTAATCCTGGGTGTCCTTCTATGAATGCAGCTAGCCTTAACTGGCTCCCACATTTTGGACTTTGTTGCTTGAGCAAATTTGTTTAGACTTGAGGTGTATATTAGCTAAGGATTAATAGGCTTGTTGCAAAAATTTGGGTAGGATTTCTTCTGAGAGAGGCCTCTGTGTACAGAATATAGGTATTTTTATTGCAGCATAGCAACAGTACTTTCCTAACTGGGTAAGTCTTGTTGCTATGTGCTGTGAAGTTGGAACTTACTTATAGCAACCTGAATAATTAATTAATAGGTTTTCTAGGTAGAAAGTTTTCAGAAGCAACTTCCCATTCCCTTCTTAGAGGGGAACCCTAAGATTGTGCAGCTCACTCAAGGCCACACAGGTGGGCTCTTAAGGGTTGCACACTGGGGAATTAGAGTATTTTTTGTGCCTAAGTCTATATTTTTGTCTAAAATTGTTAGACTAAAAATTGAGGGTCATCTTATACAGGGAAGTAAGTCGAGGAGAGAATTGTGCAAACTGTGAAACTGTAATTTTGGGTTGGAAAAGTGAGGATTGTGTTATACATGGGGTGTCTTATAGATGGAAAAATACAGTAAACCCCCAACCTTTGGATTTGCAGCCAGACAACTCACTGAGCTATATCTGATATTTAATCACATTAGAAAGAAAGAAAGAAAGAAAGGAAGGAAGGAAGGAAGGAAGGAAGGAAGGAAGGAAGGAAGGAAGGAAGGAAGGAAGGAAGGAAGGAAGGAAGGAAGGTGTGATGGATGCAGGCAGGATGAGTTGATTTAGATCAGCAAGACAATAAATAAAAATTGGGCAGAATAGCTAATATCTTGGAAGGCAGAAACCAGTTTCAAAAATACTGTACTGCGATAGGCTTGAGCACTAGACTAACAATAACAGAATGAAATTGAACAGGGATAAGTTCAGTCTTTTACATGTTGGGAGAAAAACCAAACAGGCTGCATTAATACAAGTCTAGTCTCCAAGTCTTCCGAAGAAGTAGTTTCCCTCTGTCCCTCTTTGCTTAGGTCTCGTCATGAGTACTGTGGCCATTGCTGGACACTGCACTTTAAGAAGGATGCAGGCAAACTAGAACACGTTCAGAGGAGGGCAGCAAGGTTGGCGACTGGAAACCCTGTGAAGCTTTCCCTGAAGGATGGACTACCATGTGTATTTTATATGAATCTTTGGGTTCACATAGACTTTGTGTTTATGACTACTTATAACCATGTTGCTTTAATGTAACTGAGCATTAAATTTGCACCGTTTTTTCTTCTTCTTCTAAGTATTCAAACCGCTTTAAGGGGAGCTCTGCCGCGAAACTTTTTTAGCCTGACAAGGGTGCCATGGCGAAAAAAGTTTGAGAACCACTGCCCTAAACGGTATGGTATATACTTGAATATAAGCCAACCTGAATATAATACGAGGACGGTTTTTTTTACCACAAAAACTGGTAAAACCTATTGACTACTCGAGTATAAACCGAGTGGTTATATTCGGGTCGGCTTATATTCCTTGCCTGGCACCGGGCTCACATGGTTGGCAACCCAGCTGGTGGGCCGGGGTTGCGGGCTGTACTCACCTCAACACCGAAGTGGCCTCCAACGGGCTTGAGCCTCCCAGCTGAGTGCTCAGGAGGCAGCGGAACGAGTAGGACTTGCCCTCCACTGCCCTCCCCAAGGCGGCCGAACATTCGGGAGGCTGCGGGGAGGCCTCCCGGTGCCCGGCACTGCTGCAGTTACCGACAAACCCCTGCGAGGCCACAGGGAGGCTCCCGGTGCCACCCCAGCCACCCCGCCGCGGAGGGGGCTTCCGAGGCAGCCCTTTCCCCAGCCAGCTACCGTATTCATCTGAATATAAGCCAAGGGCGTTTTTTTTTCCAGCCAAAAATAAGGGCTGATAAACTCGTCTTATATTTGAGTATATACAGTATGTTTGTTTCCAACTAGTTTGAGTACAATCATCAGACACAGTCCTTGCTGTTCTCTTGTATTTTGTATCTCTTTGTTGTTTTTTTCGGTACAGGGAGTTTTTAAAGCGGTTTCCCACATTGGGGCCATGTTCACGATCAGCAACCATGACAGCCTGCAAGGTTCAAAATGAGAGTATAGGAATCTGTGCCAAGCAGCTTGGGCTCTTCATCGTTTTTCCCGCAGTTCCTTTTTTCACTTTGTCTTGGATCACGCCCATGCTTCCCAAAGCAACAGTGAAATGAATGGCCATGTTTGGTAGGTTGGAATAATGTCTGATAATTGCTGGGCGGAGTCGAATATAGTCACACATGTTCATATGGGGAAATAAGTCAGGCTGGTTCCTTCACGACAGATTAATACTTCCCTTTGCTCTCATTGTAGCCATCTGTTTGGATTAAAATCTTAGCTGCAGGGGTAACATGTTCATATTCCGATTACCTAATAAGAACCTGTTATACTTTCAGAGAAACTGAGCCTTTCCAAAAATTTTTTTGCAAAAAATTAAAATAAAACAAATAAATGGGTTTGAGTATTTTGTTTTATATATAGGTTGTGCTTAGAGATTTCCTTTTCCAGTGGGTCTTTCTGATGACTGCTCCTCGCCAATAACGGCCCCCTCCACTGTGCCGGCAACCACATGCCTTTTGATTTAGGCGGGTTTGGGGCTGTTGCCAAACAACTGAGAAGAGTTTTTTTTAATGCTATGCTTGTTTTTAATTTTACTTTAATGTAATTTGCTTTGTTGTGTGTTAATTTTATGGCTTCTTGTGTTCTATTTGTACTTGTTCTGTGGACACATTGAGTACCAGCTTTTGCAGAAACGCACGACACCATTGGGTAAATTAAAAAAAGAGGTTTCTCTGTGTGGCCCAGCTTAACGTGTTTGGAACTTCTCACATAGAGGAGCACTCTTGAAAGATTTCCCTTCCTCCTTCTCCCCTACTGCTATCGCACACTCTTCTTCTATAGGTGATCTGGCCTATTTTTCAACGTCGGTGGTCCTGTGGTCTTAATCAGAACCTTTTTTCAGAGATCGCACCCCATGCTCCACTTGCAACCAAGGTGATTGGGGCAACTCATATGAGAAATGCTAGGCCTTGATGTAACTAGAGGGAACTTTATAGGGCGCAAATCAGAGAGCCAGTTCTAACCTATATATATCTAAATGACTTGAGCCCAAGCTATATCAATGACTGCCTCTCCCATAATGAGCCTGCCCAGGTATTAAGATCATCAGGGGAGGCCTTTCTCTCCATCCTGCTACCCTCACAGCCGTGTTTGGTGGGGACATGCGCCTTCTCTGTTGCTGCCTAGACTTTGGCCTCCCACAAGAAACTGGCCTGGCCCCATTTTTCTGTCCTTCTGCAAAAAGGCCAAGACCTTTCTCTTCAGGCAAGCTTTCCCTGCTGGGTTGCCTGGCTGAATGGGATTTATTTAAATACATTGCTGTGTTTTGGTGTTGCTTTTCTGTTTATTGAATTTAGTATGATATTTATGTTTGATCCTTTCGTATCATAGACTCACTGTTAGATTGACATACTTTTAATGATGTAAGCTGCCTCAGGTTCTTCCTAAGAAGAAAGCCAGGAGTGATGATGACCATGATGGTAGGTAGATAGGAAGGTAGGTAGGTAGGTAGGTAGGTAGGTAGGTAGGTAGGTAGAGATGGATGGATAGATAGATAGATAGATAGATAGATAGATAGAGAGAGAGAGAGAGAGAGAGAGAGAGAGATCCTTACTTTACTACAGTACTTTGAATGTATTTTTGTGTTGATTTTTGTTTATTATACAGTACTATACTGTATATCTTGGTTATTAGCTTTACATACTGAGATTCTAGCTTTGCATACATAACGACATCAGCTGCTTTTTCTAAAGTATGGATGGGGGGGGAGAGAGAGAGAGAGAGAGAGAGAGAGAGAGATTCATTGGTTGGTTCATTGATTGCCATAGTTGCCCTGTCTCGTAGGATGATAATGATGATGATGATGATGATGATGATGTTGATTGTTATTGTTGTTGTTGTTGTTGTTGCTGCTGCTGCTGCTGCAGAAGCAACATTTAAGTTTTCTCTTTTTGTCATGGGACTGGACATTTGAGTCAATGAGGGTCAAGGGGTGTTGCCATGTACAGCTTGCAAAAGAAAGGAAGGAATCACCATGAGAGCAGCCTTGGGAAAAGTGTGGAAATGATTGTGCAATAATTAAAGAGCCCCCTAAAGGCGCCTTTGGCTGGTCCAGATGTTTTTGCCGTTTATTTCAGATAACAGAGGGAATGCTGTTGGATATAGTATGCTACACTACCTTACTAGGCCAGGAGGACCACATGTATCAGACATTTCCCCCCAAAGAGGTAGATGTGTTAGTTTTCCACAGAGAAGCAGCAAAGAGGCCTATGTGGCACCTTTAGGACCAAACAGTTGTAACTGGCACAAGATGCCATGGACAACAGGCCTCTTCCCCTGCCGCCTGAACTGAAGCTTGAGTTGGCAACCATAGTTTGGGGTTGCTTCTTAAGTGCTCCCCCCCCTCGGTTTGCATTCACAGAAACAACAGAACAAGAACCAAGATTACTGAACGCTTCAGTGGCTGCTTTGAGCTGGATGGGTGCCTTTCCAACTCGGCTGCATATCTCAAGAGTCTGGCAAATCACATTTCTGGCCTGCTTTGTTTAGGAGATTGTGAATGATCAGACTTGGATGGTGGCTGATTAGAAAGAGGGGAGTTCAGAAAGCTCTAAGTAATAAAGGTTGAAATCAAGTGCCTGGAAATTCTTGCCTTGGTGCCGTGAAACTCAAGAAGAACGAGTGGAGCCTTCGGGCTTTATCGAAAACCGTGGAAGAGTACACTTTCTGCTTTAGGGCTGGGAGTACATCAAAGCTTTTGTTGTTAGTTCTCATGAGGTGAAATCAGTATGTCTTGGTGTCTCTCCTCTGATTAAGGGTGGGCTGCCTTTTAATGTCGCCATGGAAAATATATATTTTTACAAAACATCAAAGGCTCTTTTATCTTAAATGTTATTTGTCTGAGGTATATGTTGCAGGGCTTTTGGGGCCATGGGTCTATTTAAAAAAAGGCAGATAGTTTAATCGTTTGAAGGTGAAATGTTGCTTCTGTGCTTGACTCTTTGGCATGTAGAGTCTTGTGAGTTGAATTTCCCTTGGTTTGATAGATAAGTTTAACCCTGGGCTCAGGTAGAACCTTATGGTCAATGAGGACTAGCAGCCTTTTCCTAATTTTTTTCCATTCAGGAAACCAGTAGTATAGCAACACAGGTACATATGTGAGAGTGAGGCAGCTTAGCAGGGCAGGAACAGGCAAGTGGGTGACATTGTGATAATGCTCAAGCTGAAGAATTCTCTAGCTGTGCAAGTGGCATTAGACACACTCACATTTTTCCATACCTGAACAGGGGGCACCATGGTGCAAATTTGGGGATCTTTCTTGTGAGCATACCTTGCGGGACTTGAGCATGAGCTCTAGTGAGAACAGTGGTTCATGAACCTGTGCTCTGACTTGTTGGTGTGCAGTTAACAAATACAAACGCAGCTGGCAAACCAGGAATGATGTGTGCAGCTGTGAAATACTGCAACATGTAGCATATATGTTATGACACATCAATACTCTGTGTGTGTGTGTGTGTGTGTGTGTGTGTGTGTGTGTGTGTGTGTGTGTGTGTTTTTTTGTATTGTTACATTCGTGACTGACTCTTTGTGACCCCATGTCCATGGAGTTTTCTTGGCAGGAATACTGGAGTGGTTTTACCAGTTCCTACTCCAGGCGCCTACAGCACCTGGTATTCCCTGGTGGTCTCCCATCCAAGTACAGTACTACCCAGGCCTGGGCCTGCTTAGCTTTCGAGATCAGGTGAGATCGGATGTGCTTAGGGCATATAATATACAATAGTAATTTAATACATATGCCATTGAGACCAGTGACCAGGATGCCATCTGCAGTACTTAGGCAAAACAACAAACAATCTACACAAGGGCTTCAGAAATTATAAAAGTGTAGCCTTAACCAAGAAATTGTAGAAGCCAAGAGTTAGGCACTGTAATTCTGAACATCGCAGTTTGTCTGACTTCTTGATAACAACACAAGTGATGCCAAATCCAAGTGCATTACAAAGGAGGGAGAACTTCGGGATTTATGGGCATGGCACTTTAGCACCCTATAACCAAAACCAAGAGGACACGAGCTGATCTTATTCATTCACTTGGATTACTAGTTTCTTCTGGGTTCTGTAAGTAACACTTTGATGATAGCAGCTGAAATATCTTGCTGTAGTATTTAATTTTCTCATTGTTGTTGTTGGTGGTGTTGGTGGTGTTGGTGGTGTTGGTAGTAGTAGTAGTAGTAGTAGTAGTAGTAGCAGCTGCAGCAGCAGCAGCAGCAGCAGTAGTGATTATGTGACATCAGGTTAATAATATATGATAATTCTTTCCAAGGTTTTCGAGGTAGAGAATGGAATGGTGACAGAGTGGTGCAGTGAGAACAATTTGCTTCTAAATACCAAGGAGCTTGTGATAGACTATATATAGGAAGAAGAAAATGGATCACAAGAATCTAAGAACCTAAGAAGAGCCCTGCTGGATCAGGCCTAAGGCCCATCTAGTCCCTCTTCCTGTATCTCACAGTGGCCCCACCAGATGCGTCCGGGAGCACACGAGACTAGATCTCTGTCTCCTGCTACCACTGCCCTGCATCTGGCCCTTGAAGTACATCAGTTTTAAGCCTGGAGATTACACATCTCCATCATGGTTTGTAACCTGTGATGGACTTTTCCTCCAGGAATCTGTCCAATCCCCTTGTGAAAGCATCCAGGCCAGATGCCATCACCACCTCCTGTGGCAGGGAGTTCCACAGACTAACAACGCACTGGGTGAAAAAATATTTTCTTTTGTCTGTTCTTACTCTCCCAGCCCTCAATTTGAGTGGATGTCCCCTAGTTCTGGTATTTCATGAGAGGGAGAAGAGCTTCCCTCTATCCACTTGACTCATGCCCTGCATTATTTTGTATGTATCATTTACCATTATTCCTTAGCGGTAACTGTGTAGAAAGGGTGAGGGTCTTTTGAATTTTGGCTGTCCATATTGAAAACATGACTTGGAGTGTACTGTACCTCAGAGCTGCTGAAAAAGGCTCAACACAGGCTGTACTTTCTGTGGGTGGTTAGGGAGAATAAACATCGCTCAGAGACTGCTGGTGTCTTTTTATCGGTGCTCAATAGAAAGTATATTGTCGTACTGTATGTGTATGTGGTACGCAGGCTATACGTCAGCTCCGAGGAAATCACTCCAGAGGGTGATCAAAATAGCATAGGAGATTGTTGGGTGCTTTCTCTCCATTTTGGAGGAACTGTACAGGTCCCGCGGTCTCAAAAAAGCACAGGATATTATAAAGGATGTTTCCCATGCTGGACAAACAGATTTTAAAAAAGCTTTTATTCCACAGCAATAAACGTACTAGATTCAGTTAAAATTTAATCTTTACTCATATCATATAGTGGATGCATGAGAAGATGCAATTCACTGTAATTATATTTTTAGATTTTGAAGTTGTATATCAGAGTGTGAATGATGCACTGAATGGATGGCATTTTAGTGATTTTGTTGCACTAGACTAGGTGCAATGACAATAAAGTGTTACCGGTATTCTATTCTGTTCTAATATTCAGTAGTAGTTTACCATTCCCTTTTTCTTGGGTGCCCTGGGACTGGGCGCAGATAACCAAGGCTATGTCGGCTGGCTCTTTTCCTAGGAAGCAGGATGGGGACTCAAACTCCCAGCCCCTGGGTCCACAGCCAGATACCTAAATCACTGAACTATCCAGCCAGCTTCCAATGTGTGCATATTGTAAAGTAGGCATATGAATTGCTAGATCAGTCTCCCTTTGTTTATATTTTGCAGTGGTGTATAGTTCTGGACCAAGGTTTCACAGGTTGGCTCAAACTTGTCAATCTGCACATTATCTTTTCACCTGTCAGTATGAAAGTTGAGAGTGAATCACATTTACAGATTTTAACCTGCTCACTAGTAAACCTCAGTATTCTCTAGGCTGGAGAACTTACTGTATGTTTTTAGTTATTCACCTGCTTTTCAGTGATCTCAACCTCAAGTATGCTGGGTCTTGGTATTGCATCCTCATTTGTCTTCTTTAAATAAATTACTGCATTGGGGTTTTGATCTCAGAAGTAAGGCGAGAAAAGTGCTAATTTGATGAGGTCAGTTTTGGTAAAGAAAATTTGTTTCCTGGTAGTCAGTTTTCCTGAACTCTTGCCTGCCTGAGAAGTATGAATGGGATTCTGGAATCCTGACTCTCCTTTTCTTTTGAGTTGTCTTCTTACTCTTTTATGTCACACAGACAAATTTGGTGGAACAAACTTTCTTGCTGTTTGTGGACACTGGGATTTTCAAAGAGATGCATGTTTCGTTTTATCAAACTACTGGCCTGGAATCTGCCCCTTCCTGGTTTGCAGTTAATTTACCGGTACTTTAAAAGACTTATTTTTTGAAGCAGTTTCAGATTGATATTCCCTTCTTGTCTGGAATAGCAGAAATTAAGAGGTCCCTTGGACCCTGCTGATAGCAAGCCTTGATATTTGATAGTCATTGTTTAATTAAAAAAAACACATACTGTATTATAGTGACCATTTCCCTCTGGCAATGGCTGAGAGCATTCATTTTTAATTGCACATGTTATATGTGGATTCATAAGTGCTTTTAATGGATGTTACCATGTAGAGACTCCTTGAGAGAATATCCGTTTTCCCTGTTATGAAATGGATCTCTCTCCAAGGGCTGGCTTACATAATATCCGATCAGTAACGTTGAAGGCCTTTCGTAAACAGCGTATTGCTTACTAAGCAAGTTGCCTGTCCTGCTGAAGCAGGCATGCTGCAAATTGCTTTGTAGTGCTTGCAAGACCAAGGAGAAGTATTTCTCTCCCCCCCCCCCCCACTTACGTCCGACTACATTGCTTCATGCCAGGCTAAGAAAATGGCTTTGGTTTAGTAAATGGTCAAGGCCCTATCGTGAGGCACTGATTGCAGGTTTATTTGACTGACAAGTCTGTTTTGGCTAAAATGCCATTGAATGCACTTCCAGCCCTGAGTTCTAAGGTGAAGGTTTCCAAATGTGAAGGCTCGGATGTTCTTGGATTTTCAACAACTTGTAGTACCCCCATCTTCATTGGCTGTGAGGTCTGGGCCATCGGGAGGCATTTATTTATTTATTTTAGAGTATTTTTTACCCCACCTTTCTCCTTGGAAAAGGACCCAAGACAGCTTACAGTAATGAGGGATAATATAAAGTCCAGTACAATTAAGACGTGTTCAAGTATTTGAGAACAAGGAATTGAGGGACGTCTCACAGCATTAATAGACAACATTACATTAAAGCAACACGGTTATAAGTGGTCATAAACACAAAGTCTATGTGAACCCAAAGATTCATATAAAATACAGAAGGTAGTCCATCATTCTGGGAAAGCTTGCCTGAAGAGAAAGGTCTTTGCCTGTTTCCAGAAAGACAGCAGCGATGAGGCAGTCCTGGCCTCCAGTGGGAGGGAGTTCCAGAGTCTGGGCGCAGCAGTCGAGAAGGCCCTTTCATGGGTTCCCACGAGACGTACCTGTGAGGGTGGCGGGATGGAGAGAAAGGCCTCTCCTGATGACCTTAACACCCGAGTTGGTTCATACTGTGAGATCTGATCTTTGAGGTAGCTAGGACCCAGGTCATATAGTGCTTTGTAGGTCGTCAGCACCTTGAATTGTGCTCGATAGCTGATTGGCAGCCAGTGAAGCTGTTTTAATAGGGGTGTAATAGGTAGTCCTACATCTGGGCCCCCAGATGTCGGAGCCACTGCTGAACGGGTTGCATCAGACGATTTGTTCCTGCAGTGTCCTTACCTTTTGTACTGTATTACATTTCTCAACAATGGCCACATGCTGCGGTCTTTCTGGAGGGGTTTGGCATAATGCGAGTTTAGCAAGCCGTGCAAACTGAAAAAGTTTAGTAAATTCCTGACGCTGTATGTCAGACTCTCTTGATAAACTGCAAGCGGTCTAATTTCCACATACTGTACGAGAATTCATTTCTGTAGCAGCTTGCTTCAAACCAGCATGCTCTTAACGGCAGGAATTCGTTGAGAACTGCATTTTGCTGGTTTTTAAACTTGGCATTCCCAACTCAAATTAGCTCAAGAGGCACCGAAGGGGGGAACCGATTAAAAATCTAGACTGTCCAGTTAATGACAGGTTTTTAAGTGCGTTCCGAAAGGCAGAAGCAATGTGTTTCTCAGTCGTCGTCCCTTTGTTTTCGTTCTAAATCTCCTTTGCCCTGCTTTTAACTCTCCTTCTGGCAATGGCTGCTTACTTCTGCTGACTCATCTCAGGCTTTACACACAATGTGCGGCTGTCAAGAAACGATAGCCTTTCAAATATGAAAATCTAGCTTTCCCATAAAAATGATTCTCTCCCCCCCCCCCCCCCCCCCCCCCCAATGTTGCTAATGTTTGGCCTCTGTGAGTAATTCATGATTAGTATTATTTCTTTTCTTTTTTTTAACCGAGCAGGTATAAAAGTAATTTATTGTGGGAAATTAAATCAAGGCAAATGGCAGGGATGGGTCTTCAAAAATTAAAGTCTTTGATTGCTGACTCAGTCCCTGTGGGTAAGTATGTTAAGCCTCCAGCATTTGCAGGAACAAGAATTTGTTCTCTTTTGTTATATACTGTACCTTTGAGTTTCAAAGCATTTACCTGCCAGGATGGTTGAGGGTCTGGAGGAAATTGTAAGCCGCCCAGAGACCTTTGGGTAGTGGGTGGCATATAAGTTGTAAAAACAAACACACACACACACACACAAACACAAATAAATAAATAAATAAATAAATAAATAAATAAATAAATAAATAAATGTCTTATGAGGAACGGCTTAGGGAACTGGGAATATTTAGCCTCTCTAAAAGAAGGCTGAGGGGGGATATGATGGCTATGTTTAAATATTTGAAAGGATGTCATATTGAAGAGGGAAGAGGTTTGTTTTCCATGGCTTCAGAGACTAGGACTCAGGGCAGTGGTATCAAACTACAGGAAAAAGAGATTCCATTTGAACATTAGGAAGAACTTCATGACAGTTAGAACTGTTCGGCATTGGAATCTGCTGCCCCAAAGGAGGGTGGTGGAGTCTCCTTCTTTGGAGGTTTTTAAGTAGAGACTGGATGGCCATCTGTCGGAAATATTGTGATGGGGTTCCTGCATGGCAGGGGGTTGGATTAGATGGCCCTTGAGTTCTCTTCCAACTCTATGATTCTATGATTCTTCCTACAGTGCCTTAGTGTCCATCTGCAACAACTGTTGTCTTCTGTGCTGTGTGTCTTGGCATGCTTTGGGTGACCCTGATCCTGTGTTACCTATCACTTGGCCTTCAGACTATTTTGAGTATATCTCTGTGATGAAGCCTTCTGATTTTCTCTTTAAATGGTATCTTCCGATGCTCATCATGATAAGCTTGTGTCGGCTGGGTTTTTGATAAATGTGCCATCTCTTTTGGTTGTTGATCATAATCCACCGAAAAGCTTACTTGTCCACCTATATCGATCAGTTCTTTGTAATTGTGGGTGTTTATACACGACCCCTAAACTCCGGGGCAAATGGCTCCCAGCTCCGGAGATTAAAAATGTTTACCCACCAGCTCCGGAGTTAACAGGAAATTAAGTGCGACCCCACCCACTTTAGCGCGTCCCAGCGCAGCTTTCAGGTACCTGCTTTTTGGAGGTGAAAAATATTTGATCCGGTATAAGGATAGTGAGTGCGGGGCTCTCCTGGCTTCTGTTTGTTGTTTTTCTGCCCCCCGCCCCTTTAAGAGATCTGAATGCTGCTGGGAACAGAACGGAGGTAAGCCGGCATTCTTTTCTTTCTTTTTTCTCCCTCCCTCATGCAGCCAGCAACTAGGAAGTGCGGAGGGGGGTGACAGAGGAAGAGCGACGAACCCCTAAGATCTCTGGTCCGAATTTAAGTGGCCAGCGGATCTTAGGGGTCGTGTAAAAAGGCCCTGTGTTAGGGTAGAGGTTTCCCCATGTGGGTATCCTCCCCATATTTTACTTAAAGTAAAAATTGGTTTGCTTTTAAAGTCCTGGTTTGCATATCTTTTTTCCATCTCTCCTGCATGGACATTTCTGCAGAAGTTGATTGTCATCCATGGAATTGCACACAAATTAGATAGTCTCAAAGATGTCATCATAATTGGTTTTTCTTTTTTAATTTCTGCATGGACATTCACTTGACCTCCACCTCTTGCTACTCTGGTCTGTCTCACCCCCTCTCCAACCTAAGAACCCAGAGGAAGAAGGTGTAGAACAAAACCATTCTCTGGCTTATGCTGCTTATACTGAACATTCTAGCTTTCTCATGGCTCCCTGACTCACAATTTATCATATTTTGAATTTACTCGGGTGCATTTCTACACCATTGGGGGGGGCGGGGAGATGGTCCTGGAATATAGTGTATTGTAGGGATTTGCTTGGCTCCTGTCCTTGGCACACAACGTGGATTTTGAAATGCAAAACAGTATTAGGCAGCTAATACTGCACAACAATATTCATACATGCCCAATGAAGGTATACTTCTCCCACTGCTCCACGGGAGCTTTCTAGCTTTGTTTTCATAATGTCAATGTAGTAAGAAGTACATTTTTGTCAGGTACTTGGCAGTACATGTATGTTTTTAAATTTGCAGATTGGACGCAATTGCAAGATAATAAACTAACATTTTAGATATTTTAGGCTTTGAATCAATTTTCTTTACTAACTTAATATTTACAGGTTTCCGTTTAAACATGTATATGCTGACCTGGGTATAAATGTAAACTGAGGCAGATTCTAGAATGGAGACAGACCCCCCCCCAAAAAAAACCCACTGAGTGAGGGAAGAAGTTTGGTGATGACTTTATTTAAAGGCACAGTGTGCCTTTCACTAGAGGCTTACAGATTCAACATATCAACGCTACCGCTGCACAGGATTTCAACCAGGGAACTGTTTACTTTAAAGCGAATGCCTGCTAGAAAGAGGCATTTGCTCTTACTAAAACACCCAGAAATTCCTCTCCTAGTGTCTTATCTCAGCCTGAGCACAATGCAATCCTGTCCAGCTGCTATCCTGCTCAAGATCCGCCTAGCAATTCAACTCTCAGCATTATATGAATGGCAAATACAGTGCTGTTATTGGGCCAAGGGTTATAAATAAGCTGACCCCCCCCCCCCCTTGTTATGAATTGCATGGTTTGTGCATTTGGTTGATTTGGTTGATTAAATTAAGAAACAAACAAAAACATCCAGTTGCCTGTTGGGGTGTAAAAGAGGCAGTGTCTTGTTTTCTTCAAACATACAATTCACATATGCAGCAGAATGAGTCTGTCCAGGTCACTATGAAGTTGTACAGCGGACAATGTTTCAGATGGTAAGGGAACAGATATGTCTGAGGAGGCCATATTTTGAATAAAAAGAAGATCTCCAAGAGTATTTTTTTAAATAAAAGAATTACATTTCTGTTTCATCTAGAAGTTGAGTCATGGCAACTGGACTTCTTTTCTTGAGAAATTGAAACGTTTCGCTGTTCATCCAGGCAGCAAAACACTTCACTCTTTCAAGAAAAGAAGTCCAGTGACCATGACTCAAATTCCAGATAAACTCACCAGGATGACTGAGAATCTTCACACACATTTTTGTTTCATCCAACTAGTAGCAGAACCTCTACTCTAGGTAGTTCTGGTATGTATCTACACTGTGCATTTACAGTGGTTTCTTTTTCCTACTGTTCTCCCGCAGGTGTAGGGTCAACTTTTTGGATCCTCAAACATCACTTTGCCTGATCGACTGCACCTTCAGGGTGCAGGCAGGTTCTTATTGGCAGTGTCCTGCCATCTCTTTTTTGGTTGCCTGTGTGACTGCCAGCCTTCAATTTCCTGGTGGTAAGCAGTTTGTGTGATGGTAGATGCTGTTAGAACACGTCCCTACCATTGGAGCCAGCTTTCTCTCATCTTCTGTTATTGATTCCACACCCTAGTGGCTGTAGGGTAGTATGATCTGTGATGTGGTCACATTCCCATGGCATGGAGATTGCTCTGTTGAGTGTTCTGTACCAAACAGTGCAACAGGGTGGATGTTTAATCTTGCCAATCTTAGATGCAGTCACAGCAGTCTGATAGAGCATTAACAATCATGTCTCTGTTCTAAGGCATGCTGATACCGTATTTATAGGTAGCTTGGTAGTTTTACGGCATGCTCTTGAACTGTAGCGGTAGAGCTTTCTACCAGACCGTAACTCAGCACCCAACCCAAGCACAGTGGTACCTCAACTTATGAATTTAATCCGTTCCAAATGCATGCTCTTAAGTCGAACTACTCTTAAGCTAGGGTACCTATCTAAAAATTGAAAAGCATAAGTTAAAAAATTTAAAAAAATTTGAAAAAAAATATTTGTAAGTCGAGCAGACCATATCTAAAATTTGTAAGGTGGCAGTTAAAAAGCCAACAGTTTTCTGCTCTTAAGTCGAATTGCTCTTAAGTCAAGCTGCTCTTAAGTCGAGGTGCCACTGTAACATACTCGAGGACAGTGTTGACGAACCTATGGCACAGGTGCCAAAGTAGCCCTCGGAGTCCTTTCTGTGAGCACCTGACATTGCCTCTTTACAGTCACCTGAATTCAGATAAAATTGCTGTATTGGCACTTTGCGAAAAAATAGGGGGGTTTGAATCTCAGTATGGGCACTTGGTCTCTTAAAAAGGTTTGCCATCGCTGCTCTAGGATTCCTTAGAACGAAACCTCAACATTTATGAAATGATGCAGAGGTATGACAAAAAGCAGTGGCTTTTAAAAAGTATGTTATTTATTTTTGGAACCTGTATTTCAGAAAAGGAGGGAGTATATACTGGGAGGAGAATCAGTGTGTTTCTGGAGAGAAAGTGGGAAGAATGAAATATAAGAGTATTAAAGTTTGAACCTAGCCCCTACAGGTGAAGGTGGCATGGGTGAAGTAATAGGTTTAAGATAAATCTACTAAAATAACGCAATGTAGGCACGATATTGGTTTGGTTTGTGTTGTCTTTGTGAGTTTTTTAATTTATAATAAAAATAATTTAGAATAAAACATGAGTCAGCAGTGCGATGCGGCAGCCAGGAAAGCCAATGCGATTCTTGGTTGCATCAACAGAACCATTGTGTCTAGATCAGGGGTCCTCAACCTAAGGCCCTGGGGCTGGATGCAGCCCCAAGGTCTTGAATCCGGCCCCCGGGACCAATTGTAACCCCCCCCACACACCTACCACCTGCTTTGCGAGCAAGCCAGCCTCCACAGCTGCTTCTATTGCTGAGGCAGTTCAAAGTAGTGGGCTATGTCACTTCTCCCACTCCCCCCAACTACCGCCCAGATGATCAGCATGCTGGCTAGTGGGGCATTCAAAGTGGGAGGGCTACGGCAAGGTACCCCCCTCCCCCCACCCTCTGTGGTCCGGCCCCCAGTGGTATCTGGGGCGTGGTGGACTGGCCCGCTGTTTGAAAACTTTGAGGACCCCTGGTCTAGATCAAGGGAAGTGATAGTACCACTCTATTCTGCTCTGGTGAGACCCCACCTGGAGTACTGTGTCCAGTTCTGTGCGCCTCAATTTAAAAAGGATGTTGACAACCTCGAGCGGGTACAGAGGAGGGTGACCAGGATGGTTGAAGGTCTGGAAGAGATGTCTTACGAGGAACGGCTTAGGGAACTGGGAATGTCCAGCCTTTCAAAAAGAAGGCTGAGGCGGAGACATGATAGCTATGTTTAAATATTTGAAAGGATGTCATATTGAAGAGAGAACAAATTTGTTTTCCATGGCTTCAGAGATTAGGACACAGGGCATTGGTTTCAAACTAGAGGAAAAGAGATTCCATTTGAACATTAGGAAGAACCTCCTGATGGTTAGAGCTGTTCAGCAGTGGAATATGCTGCCCCAAAGGTGGATGGTGGAGTCTCCTTCATAGGAGGTTTTTAAGCAGAGGCTGGATGGCCATCTATCAGGAGTCCTGTGATGGCGGTTTACTGCATGGCAGGGGGTTGGACTGGATGGCCTTTGAGGTCTCTTCCAACTCTATGATGCTATGAAAAAAAGAAGAAGCCTCAACATTTAAAGTGGCATCAAAGTGCTATAACGGTGTCGCTCAGATATATCATAGGTGGGGACCAAATGTACTTGAGATGAACAGCCCAGCCTTTCTGCATTGTGCCAATGTGCCAGTCTAGCTATCATCAACCTGCTGCCCTCCAGATGCGCCAACTCTAGCTCACCCGGTTCTCAGCTGGCATAACCTCCAGAGTGTAGTAGCCCGACACCTTTGGAGGGCACCACGTTGAGGAAAGAGAGCATTTTATTTTTGAAAGCAGAGGGAACACGGAAACCTACAGTTGCCTGCCCATTCCACAGTTGCAAGTGGCACAGTATATAGTTCCAGGCAGGGCTTTTGTCACCTCTTGGATGAACTTGGTCGTGATATCCGAATAACCAGGCATTCTTTGGGCTCTGTTTTGTGGCTCTGCCACCTTTCTGACTTCTATTGCTCCTGGTCAAGACCATGCCATCAGTTGATCCCTGGTATTTGGTGCGGGGGGAGGGGGGAGGGATGGTGGGGGTGGGAAGGATGTGGGTGATATCAGATGCAATAGAAAGAGTACAAGTAGTTGCTAAGCAACTGTGCTCCCCCCCATCCGCCTTTCAATTTTATTCCTTCAAATAGCTTCCAGGGAACTCAAGGCGTTTGTGTCCCAATTAGTTGCCTAAAAGCGGCCCCCTTCGTTGGCCATGAGTGTTGGCCAGCGTGCAAATCAAACTCAGAAATCCGAAAATGGGCCTCCTTTTTAACACACACGCGGAGAGAGTGAAACCTCGCCAACACAGTTTAAGCTCCCTTAAGCATGATTATAGGTTTGTGAGCTGTCATTTCTACATTCCAGCGCTCATTGGGGGGGGGGGGGAAGAATTCCTAGTTAACCAGTATACTTGGCAGATATTCTTTTCATCTCAACATGAATGTGATCCATATTTGTTATGTCCGAATTACATCACCACTCTTGTTGTGTGGTTGTTTGGGATTTTTGCCTTAAAATGTGGGGAAACATGTAGTGTTCCACAGTTTTGGTTGAGGAGAAGAAAAAGGCTGAGGTGAACTCAAGTCTCTGTGTGGCTGAAAACACCCCCCACCCCCACCCCAAATTGCTTCTGATGGTTGCAGAAGGGAGTGAGTGGTTGTTTGGCTTTATTACATCTTCAACTCACCCACTAACTGAAGTCCTTTGCTGGTGTCAATTAAACAGCTAGAGAATAAGAATAAAATACAGTGGACCCTCATATAACAAACGGTTTGTATAACATAAAATCTGTACAACATAAAACATTGTGGAGATAGGGGAAATTTGCTTAACAGAATTGTCTATGGGGCAAATCCATACAACATAAAAATGGTTGCAATTAGGGATTACTCTGTTTTCAATGCATTCCTATGGGGAATTTGTATAAAGGAAAATTTGTTTAACAGAAATTCATTTGGAACGGATTAGTTCCTTTATACAAGGTACCACTATACTGACAGTAAAGTAGATCACATCACAGCAAGACAGATGCTTGCTGTGACATTTGGCAGCTGCAAAAGTAAAACCTGCAAAAGAGATAAAACTGCAAAGATCTAAAGGTAGAAAAAGTGTTCTTGAAATGTCTGGGAAATTTTAAAAACCCAATCACCTTCTTCTGTTTCTGGGGAAAAAAACCCACACACCTATTGATTTGGCCCCTTTCTCCAAAGTTACTGAAGTTCTGTAGTGGGGTACAGATTAAAAACCTGGAGGGTGACAATAAAATACTATTAACTGTTGGTTTAAAAAAATCAGTGTCCTCTTATTCAGTTTTCACAACAATACCATATGAGGATCCAAGGTTCTTAAACTGTTAACGAGGAAAATAAAATTGTTCTCTTACAAATATTTGTTATGCCTAGGGAGGAAAAGCAGAGTAAGTAGAATGAACATCTAGAAAGTTCTGGTCAAAATGCCTGGCAGTTCCTAGCTTAAAAAATGGTGAGGTATCAGAATAGAAAGTCCTTTGCTTCAGACCAGAGAGGGAGCATCAGAGAAGATAATAGTGTGAAAAATGGACCAGAAGTGTGACTCATCCACTAATGTGGGCAGCTTCATGTGTAGTGGCAGTGTCCTTTGGGGTGTGGGGATTGTATTGTTTATGGCCCTTCACTGCATCCCGTGCAATAACAGTGCTATCTGTGAGTCAAACTGTGCTGTTCCAGGGATGTTTCGGTCCTTCAGCCACAATGCTTTCCGGGCTTGGTTGAACATTGGGTGCCAATAGGAGCAGCAGGAGAGAAAGAACAAGACTTTCCTTTGCCGGTGGTCTTCAGTAGAGGCTGAAAGCCCTCTTTTGGAGATACGATAGCATGAGATGTTGGAACATGAGCTGGAGATCGGAATAGATTTTCCTCTGCCTTGGTCACATTCAGAATATTTTTGTTACACAAAAAAAGAGAGAGCCAGGGAGCGTCATGGGCTTTTCACTGATGTCATGTTGTGTATGGCCATGGACGGGAAAGGGTGGCATAGTCAAAGTGCTGTGAGGCCATGCTGAATGTCTCACCCTACTTTCCACATTTCAGTGATAAAGTAGTTTACACACCCTTGAAGAGGGTCCTATATAGCATTTTCTCTACACTCGACACTTTGAATGCTTTCCAGTTCACAGAGAAGGGGTCTTTCTTTGTACTGGACTTCCAAGCCATGGATTTTAGCTAATTTGTAGACCCCCTTGTAGTATCACTATGTCAACATAGTGGAGCCAAATTTGTTGTTTGATCTTTATTGGATATAACTGTCAGGGTTCATCTTCAGCATTCGCCCCTCCCCTAAAGTTCGGTAAAGTGACTTTTAAAAAGAGTTTATTTAGAATTTCTTTGTGTTCTCAGGTCTTTTAGTAAAACGGTACAGCTGTTGGAACAGGAAGCTTTGCATGCAACATTCTTAGCTATGGCTTTTTCTCCCCTTCTAATTAAAGGAATTGAAGACACATTTTATTTCATGACTGCTTTGTACAGAAATTCCAGCATTAAGCTTTGTGTGATTATACCTCTTGGATGTTTTTTGTTGCTGCTGTTGTTGTTGCGTGGCATCAAGTCACCTCCCACTTATAGTGACTCTGTGAACTACCTCTTGGGTTGCTCTCTTCATGCCCCTTTTAAATGTTAGTCTTCTCTGTGTGCCATGATTAAGGATGCTCTTTTCTACATTGACATTATATTGACTTCAACACGTGATGTTCTTGGTTTATTTACAACCATTTGAAGTTAAGCCTGTTAAGCATAAAGAGCATATGTGGGCAACCTCTGCCAGAAGTTGGTCCTCCTTTCACCTTAGACGGTTACTTCACATCCTTCCTCATTCCGAGATTACGTTTGTTTTGTGATAACGTTGTTCGCAGTCACGTGATCTTGTCCCGGTTCTGTCACTGTTTCCGTTTAACCACGGGCGTGATTGATGGTATCGTGACAACTGTTACTTCACGTCCTTGTTTCGTGACAATTACTGAATTTTCCTGGCTTTGTTTACCCCCCCCCCTTTTTTTGGCCTGGGCTTCCGTTTTTTGGTATTTCGAATCTCTGCAACTTTGCCTTTCATGCGTTAAGCGGCAAAACTCCCGGTTTCGTGCCTTCTTCCCTCTCTACGATGCATTGTTTACGCCATTGGGATTGTACTGGAGAATGCAACTTCACACTCCTGACACTAGATGGAGAATGCATGCATTGCGTGACAAGCGTTACTTCACGGGCACTTGTCTCGAAACAAGAACTGAGACAAGACAATTCCCGAGGTGAGGGAGAGGTATGTCTCATCACGCTTTGTTCCCGGTTCAGGGGGCGTGGTTGGGATGAACTCCCGCCGTCATGCAATAGACGTGGAGTAATCTTTTTTCGTACCGGTCCCAAGCGGGACAGTGAACCGCGATGAGAGGGATGTGAAGTAACCGTCTTAGTGAGTCTCAGGGAATCTTCACAACCAGCACAGATACTTCGGGGGTGGGAGCAGTAGCAATGTTGGAACAGCATGGAGGTAAGACAACTTCTTTATCACCTGTTGTCTTGACAGCTCCCAGTTTTATGATTCAACTTGGTGTGTGTGTGTGTTCATGTGCACGTGCACACGCACGTGCATGTGCATGCTCGTCAGCAGCTTCCCCCCCCTCAAATAAAGGCTCATGTGATGATGTCAGTGACGATAATATGCTTATTAGACAGCCAGAATTTGCAGTCAGTAACAACTGCGGGTGTTTTCTCTCTTTTGCCTTTCTGTTAAATTTAGTCCTTTTCACTTTGGAAATGAGGTTCATGATTTCGATTGAATGTGGTTGCTGTATTCGTCATGCACTTAATCACTTAGCGGCTTAAATCATTTTTCATCACATTTCTCATCCAGTCACAAATAGCTCCATTTTTCTTCAGAGCATTTAGCAGTCTGGAAATTGTTTAAATGTTCACGATGTACACTGGCTCCAAAGCATAGCATATTAATTAACTTTTGCTATACCAGGTCTTTAAAAAAAACAAAAGCCAACTGTTCTTTAGCTTTCAACTATGATCTGGAAAGGAGCGTGTATATCCAAGTTTTCCCCTTATTGGAGAACCATAAAACATATGCTCTGGTTTTTTTTTAATAAACTTTTCTTATTAGATTAAGCACACCAGAGAACACAGTTAAATGAATGCATGTCAGAAGAATATTGGCACATGGATTAAACCTCAGAACTTTTCCCTTCTTCTGCCTTCACCCATCTACATAAGAAACAGATCGCTTGGAGCTGAGGATTGAAGAAATTAAGTACTACGTCTTGAAAGTAGCAGATCAAAGACTTAAACAGGATTATGTGGCATCTGTCTGTGTAGAGGCCATGCTAGACCTACAGACTGCATCTTGGATGTTAGGAATTTATGGCTATGTTCTTGTTCATAAGGCTATCGTGAAGAATTGTGGGCCTAGATGTAACCTCAAATCCCAAGTACATCGGGCCTGTTGGATCAATGCAAATTTTGTAATCCAGCATGAATGTAAATCCTGTGGATTCTCTGAGTCTATTCTATTTGGAATTTAGGGTTGAATTTAAAACCAGTACAATTTAAATGCCTAAGCATCATCTGTAGGTTGGGTTTGTTTGGCTTTTTTGCCTGCATTCATTTTGGAAAGTACCTGGCAGGTGAACAACTGCAAGAAGCAACAGGTGTGCTATGTGTCTGAAAGCATAGTTTAATCCATATTTTAAGCCGCTGATGGCTAGCCAGGATAAAGTCATCACTTTCGTTGTAAAAAGGGGGCTTCTCTAAGAAGATGGTGTCAAACTTAGTTCTTTATTTTCCTCCTGACACCCCTCCCCCCAAGGCATTTATCTCAAAAGATTTTACAGGAATGTGTTTGGCAACCTCAGTCCTGTTTCAGTGCATTTTCTAAAGGGATGGTCTCTGCTGTCGGGCTTTGTTTGCTATGGATCATTATGGGAGAGAGGCACACATTATGTGGAACACAGCCATTCTGCTCATATATAGGGCTCCTTCAATGGCGTTAGAAAGGCCCACTTGCTTTAGCTCAGGGGTGCCCAAAGTTTTTGTAAGGAAGGCCAGATTTGGTGGCTGATAATCTGTCAGGGGCCGGTTGCTCCCCGACCCTGCCACCCCACTGCAAGCCCCACCTACTTTCTTTTAAAAAAACATGGGGTGAAGGAGGGGGAGGGAGGGGCGGACCAGCCAGCCGCGGGCCACTCAGAATGGCCTGGCGGGCCGGATTTGCCCCCCCCCCCCCGGGGCGGACTTTGGGCAGGCCTGCTTTAGCTCCTTACTGTGAGGAGGTTGTTCCTCGTTGGCTAATCTACAGTCTCCCCTAGCTGATGTAGGTGTGGTTTCAAATCAGATTCAAGGCTGGCATCTCTTTGAGGTTTACTTCTGTCCCTTGCTTTCATTTTTCATTGAAGGTCCTTGACTCTGAAAAATGCCTGCCTGGTGGCACGTGAGCAGAATCTGTGGCTCTCCAGGAGAAATGCTGTGTGTCAGGTGATATGTTGCACAGATGACATGGAAAGGGATTGTGTTAGAACAGTGTTCCAGTCTTGGTAGTGCATTTGATACAGTAGTTCCCTGCCACAATGCGGTTCATATATTACAGTCTCAGTATATCACCATTTTTTTTCTTGAGAGAAGCAGGCTTCTAAAGAATGTCTTTTAACCCTCTCCTGACACCTCAGCAAACATACCTTGGGCTGCTCCTGCCAGCATGCACTTCCAAAGAGAAGTTTTTAACCCCCTCCTGTCACCTTAGCAGACAGACCTTGGGCTTCTGGCCGTGCACGCTACCAGCAGCAACCCCAGATCTGTTTGCTGAGGTGTCAGGAGGGAGTTAAAAACCTCTCTTTGGAAGTGCACGCCAGCAGCTGCCGCCCAAGGTCAGTTGGCTGAGGTATCTGCATTTCGAGGATTTTCCTTTATTGCAGATAGGTCTGGCACCTAACTCCCCTGATAAACGGGGGAGTACTCTATTAGAAATTAATTAATAACACTGGTGAGTGAGGTTTTTGGATTTTTAAAATATAAGTGTGTGTGTGTGTGTGTGTGTGTGTGAGAGAGAGAGAGAGAGAGAGAGAGAGAGAGAGGAGAGAGAGAAGTCCCAAAGAGGTGCATGACTTAATGTGAGTGCAGTACTATGTATCTTTGTACACTATTGTATATAGTTTTGAATTTTAAATAAAATGTATGTCTTTAAAAAGGTCACTTCTAGTGCGAATGTTTATTTCTTCTTTTAGTTCAAAGGAAATGGCGGACAATCCTTCTGGGTCGATCTTTAACAGTCCCAGGTGAGACTAGGAACAAAATTCCTGCCTGAAAAGTCAGGAGAACTGTTGCCGCCAGTCTGTGTTGACAGCAATTGGCTAGATAGACAAAAAGTGTGGCTCATAATTATATCCTCTCTAGGTTCTCATCTTCCTGGATTTCTCAGGCAGGAGCCTGTGCCCTGCCATATATGGCTGGGACTGCAGCTCCCAATCTTCCACCACTTCTTGTTGGTTGTTTGCTTGCCAGCCAGGGCAAATGGGAATTGTAGTCTGATGACATATGCATTGCCAATTGTTCTTCACCCTTGGTTTTAAGGTTGGTCTCTGTGCCAGTCACAGAGAAAATCCTCATGGCTCTCTTTAGCTCTTTCATGAAAGGTATTAGGCTATAGCTACACTGGCTGAGATTTGACACAAGCCAGTATTATAGTTGAATTTGAAGACAGTGCTCACCTAGGGGCTGCGGATTGATCCATGAGTTCACTGTTCACATTTGAAATGATGCGATTCAGCCCACAGTCTCTCCTTCTTTCCTTTTTTCCCACTGGTTTCAACGTTGCTGATTCTTTTGTGATTTGCTCTCAAGCAGCTTGGTTTTGCAATAGTTGTGCAGTATTCCAGAAGAGGTTGCCGCTTTCCAAAATTGTTCTTAGCATGTACAGATGTACCATGTATCACAAGAACATGTAATTTCATCTCATGGTTCCTGTTTTGTGTGAAATTAAAAAAAAATCTCTCTGGAGGTAATCTAGTGCTAAACTAGTGTATCAATATGGCGATCTAGAGCAGGGCTGTTGAACTTTGAACAGGCCAAGGTCTACTTTTTCTGGATGAAAAAGCCTGAGGGCTAATACACTAAAACCTCTACTTATGAATTTTATCTGTTCCGAGCATATGCTCATAAGTAAAAAAAATTGTAAGTAGAGCAACGGTTTCCCATAGGAACGCATTGAAAATCCATTAATTCTTTCTGGAGGGAACAGATTTCAATGCATTCCTATGGTAAGGCTGACCATGCACGCAAAGGAGGTGGGCACACCCCTCACTGTCCCCTCCACTTCCCTTCCTCCGCTCTGCACCAACAACTCAATTGGTCACGAAACAGTGGCACGCCAATCATCTGGCCGGTAGGGAGAGCAGGGGACTGTGCCACAGTCCTTGAACTGCCCCGCTCAGCTGAGACAGTGGGCTGGCAGACCCAGAGCTTTGCAGGGGCAGTGGTGGTCCTTGGGGTGGGGGAGGTAGAAGTGGAGAACTTATCCCCTCACATTTTTTATTGATGGCTGGGGGGGGCTACTTTTGAACCATTCAGGGGCTACTGGTAGCTCCCGGTCTACCTGTTGGGCAGGCCTGATCTAGAGCTAATCTTGTTGACCCCCACCTGCCTGTGTCACTGAAACATCATTCACATAGCTGCCAAGTGTTCCCCATGGGTGCCTGGGCCTGGGAGCTCCAGGGAGGCGAGGCGCTGGCAGGCCGGCCCTTCAGCTAGGGGTGGAGCCTCATTTGCATATAGGGTTCCCAGAATCCCTTGTGGTGGCTTCAAAATGCTCACTGTCACCTAGGTGTCTCGGCTTTCTCTAGGGGATATATATACCAATCCAGACAGCTGGTGGGATGTGGGTTAGGGTTTGCACAGGGAGAAGTGCTCTCTGCCCCCCCCCCCCAGCAGCATCTGGAGCTCAGCCGCCCCTGGCTGGAAATGTGGGACATTTCAGGGGGAAATAATTTTTCCGGAAGATGGTGGGAAAGAGTGATTGATCCGTGAATGTCCCACCCCAAATGGGACACTTGACATTTCTGCACCCACAGACACATTTACCCTGGCTTTACAAGAATGAATCAGCCGATCCCATGGGGGAAAAGGTCCCTTTGAATCGTTTCAGCTTGAAGAAAGTAGAAGCCCCCAATGGTAGAGAAAGAAAGCCACATAAAGGAGCATAAAGGGCTGTACCGATTCGAATAGGCTGTTTTGTCATGTGACTAGTAAAAAACCAGTCCAAATTCATCCATGGCCCTTGCCCATGTAGTTGCACCCTTATGTAGCTTCTTTGTGTTTCCATGTAATATGCAAGCACGATAGAAATGATGCAGGCAATGCAAGTGGTGATTTGTTGCGCTGAATGAAAGAGTGCTACTGCTTTTTGATTCTGTCTTTTAAAGGGGGAGGGGGGGAACAAGGAGTATTTCCGTGCTGCATTTGCAACTTATTAATTAAAAACCTCCCAGCTGAGGCTGGAAATGGGGCACACAGCAGCGTAGCTGTCAGGATGCCACATCTAGCTGGAAAGAAGAGAGAGCGCAGAATTAGGGCGCTGCAGCAGCCTGTTCCTATTACCGCCCGAGAATGCTTTTCTTCTTCTTCTTCAGAGGGGCAAGACACTGAGCGCATGCAAATGGGAGCAAAAGGGATTGTGGCAGGAAGGAAGGAAGGAAGGGACCGGGAATGACTTCCAGATCTCTCCAGCTGCCCTCATTGGCTTCGCGTTGCTTTTGATTTCTGTCGTTGGAGCCTCTCCCGGTTTGGTACGTCGACGTTCAGTGGCCTGGTGGAGATGATCTGAAGAGCCCAAAACACATTTTCTTGCGGGGGGGGGGGGAGCTGAAGAGGAAGTCTGGATCAGGGTTATCCTTTATTTTGCCTTTTTTGTGTGACACAGGCTCCTGCACTCAGGTGAGAATCTTTAACTGGTTTCGGCTTCAAAAGTTTCTGCGTGTACCGAAGCACTGTTCCAAGTTTCAAGTGTTCAGGTTAGGATAGAGCTGTTTGAGTGTGATGGTTGAGGCTTGAGTTGTGAATTAGGAAGTTGGCCGTTTGGTTGAAATCTCTCCCGTGCTGTGAAATTTCTCAGTGAATGAAGATTTCTGGTTACCTGCTGCAGATCCTGGATGGGGGATGATTCGTACTGGTCTGTGGTAGTGATTACTGACCCATTAGGAAGCCCTTGACAGAATGTTCAATGTGCTTTGTGAAATACAGTGGCACCTTGTATAAAGGAACTGATTCGTTCCAAAGGAAATTCTGTTAAGCAAATTTTCCTTTGTACAAATTTCCCTTAGGAATGCATTGAAAACGGATTAATCCCTAATCGTGACTGTTTTTCTGTTGTACGGATTCGCCCCATAGGCGATTCTGTTAAGCGATTTACCGCTATCTCTGGTATTTTTTTCTTTTAAGCAGATTTTCTGATAAACAAACTGCTTGTTTTACGAGGGTCCACTGTATATGTTTCTTCTTCATGGTCTCCATGATTGACACCAGCCGGTTCCTTTTTGCGCCTGAACAGGCATCTTGGGAGCATTCCAGGGCCAGGAAAATCCGTTCATTCACTCTGTCTCCACTGCACATGCTCCTTGCCTTACTGCTAATCCTCAGTCTCCTTTCAGCTGCTCCTGAGGAAACACCTTCAGAGCTTCTGGTGGTCGCCTAGCTCTCTATATCAAGATAGGGGGTTGTATAAATAGAACACACTTCTCTGGAAGAAGGCAGATTTGTACGCCGATGGTGCAGGCTCAATCTGTGGTTGAGCAAGCTGCGAGGCTCTGTGAGGATTTAAACTCTTCTCTGTCCAATTAAAAGGCCACCGCTCTAGCCACCATACTGGATATGCCCTTCAAGCTCATGGCTGCACTTTTCCAACAATACAGTTGCTGTAGACCAGGCATGTCCAAACTTCGGCCCTCCAGATGTTTTGGACCGTAGTTCCCACAGTCCTTTGCCATCGGCAATCTAAGCTTAGAATTCAGGAGTTGTGGTCCAAAACATCAGGAGGGCCAAAGTTTGGACATGCCTGCCCTAGACCCACAGCTAAAGATAGTGGCTACACGAATCAGTGTTGCTGCCGCCATCTGCCACGGTGGCAGCTAACTCTCAGCTATGTTAAGTGTAATAGCTCCTGTGGCTGATTGTGTGGTCCCTGACATTGGGTGCTTTGTCCTAGTTTCTGTTAATTGGCCTCCTAAATGCTTCTGTGGCAGGACAGGCTTGGAAAACGGTCTCCTCTGGGTGCAGGGAGTGTTCTGGAGTGGATAAGCGAGAGGCAGCTTTTCTTTACAGGCCTCCCTGGAAATGTGCAGTGCTCTAACCTTTGCAGCGTTCCCTTCTCTCTTGAGAAGAGCAGGCTCTGTCGGTACCAGCTCTTGTTTGCATGAATTATGACGAAGCAAGTTTGCTTCAAACTTCAAACACCGGGGAGTTGATTTGCTGCAGCCTGATTGAAAACACAAATAAAACATTTGTAAACAGCTTTGCCCTGGGACAGAGAAAATCCAGCCGGCGCACCCGGTTCTCTTTTAAACACGCAAATGTTCAGGGAGAGGTCCTCCTGCTTCAGGTAGCTAGGTAGAATTAATGTGCAGGCTATCTTTAGAAGCGGTCCTTTGCTCATTGCTTCACACATTTGACTGCTAGTCAGCAGTGGCTTGTGTACACCCATCTGGACAGGGATGCCATATGCTCATGTTTTTTGCGCTCATTCTGTTGTGTGAGCTGCCTTGTCTGTACTGGAAGGCGGTGTCGGTATGGGTGAAAGAAGCGACACCTACTTGTGAGGAGGGGCTATGCTTCAATGGCAGTGAGCCTTCTTTTCATGCAGGAGTCTGCAGGCAAGGTTAGACCAATTCGTGTGTGAAGTTCGGAGGGCTACATCCGGCTAGTGTAGAGCATACCTGTCAAGTTTTCTCTGGCCCCAGCCCCGGGACAGGAAGAGGGAGGTGTAAACTGTACAAAAACACAAACAAAGCACCCCTCCCCTCCCCTCCCAATAAAAAAACCCTCCAAAGTGCCGTCTTCCCCTCCCAGTTGCAAAAAAAAACACCCCCCAAACAAAGTGCCCCTCCCCTCCCCCTCTGGTGTGGGGCTCCCAGTCATCCAACAACAACAACAACAACAACAACAACAACAACAACAACCCAAGGCAAGTTTCGGATTTGAAAATAAAGGATCTTGGCCACAGTAGCCCCCGCCCCTACCACCTGTTGAGCATGCTTTATGCTTTGGGCATGCTCAGTAGCTGCCCTCAACATGGTGGCACCCATACAGCTACCTCTAGCATGGCCACCGCCACCCATGCCATTCAGAGGATTTTTTTAAAAAATTATAAAATCCAGGAGATTTACAAGAAAATACTATTACAGGACGATGGCGGGAAATATGCCTAAAAATGGGATTTCCCAGCTAATATGGGAGACTTGACAGGTATGGTGTAAAGCATGCCCAGTTCGAAAGATCGGTGGCCTGACAAAGCAGCTGCCTGTGTTCCCACTAATATGATGGAGTTGTATCTTTGGAGGCCTGGTTTGCTTGGCCTCTCTTTTCTTTTCAATAGCAAAGAACTATAGGCTTACCTTATTTATTCTTGGAGCATTGCTCTAAGTGCCTGATTGATAAGGGATACCATACAGTCCTAACTGCTGAGCCAAGCAGGGGGAGATAGCCAAAGCTCTGGCATAGTCCAGTAGGCAAGCTAAGGGATGCTGAAGTGCATACATTTCCCCCCTGACCCTTCCTCACCCCAAAAAGACACAACCACCTACCATCCCAGGCTGTTTTGCTGGCCCAGCAACATGTAATCTGTCTTTGCCAGTTGCACCAGAAGAGAAGATGTCTATGTCAGGAGTTTGGAAAGCAGGCAAGAAAAGAAGGCTTCTCTTGTGGCTTGTCTCCTTGTTTCCATCTTGACATCCCCTAGCCCGATGTAGTCCTGCCGCAGCGATATTCACATTTTGACCTAGATACGAGCTCTGGAATGGGTCCAGTGGATTTGTCATAGAAAGGTTAGTCTGCCTTGCGGGGTGTCCATGCAGCTTGTACGGGTCTTGTCCTGTGAGCTCAGTGTGATTTCCCAGCAGCGGACACACCTGACAGAATTGACTGATGGCTGGATCACTGGTTCCGCTGGATCACAGCCAACGGGATGGCACGGGGAGCTGCCTGTTGAGAGAGCCTCTTGGGAAACATTGCCATACGACAACATGCTTCATAAAGCCCCAACAGGGCTGCAAAGAAACAACACCTACGACCTCTTCTTGCTCCTTGATCTGATGAGGACAGGATTGAGAATGAGATGAGGCAACTGTACTCATTTTGTATGGTCCATAAGCTGGCCAGTTTCTTCATGTGCAAAGCCACTGTTGATGTGTGTAGGACAGAAGGAGCTTAGGCATGTTATCTCCATTTTTATTGGAGTGACACATCTAGTCCAACAGCTTCTTTTTGAGTGCTACAGGTAATGGCTGAATGCCCTTCTTGTAGCATTCATTCAGCAGGCTTGGCTGCAGAATGTATTTTGGCAAGTTTTACAGAGGTGCTTTGCAATTAATTTCCTAATCCAGTTATGTGAGATGCTGAAATATGAGCCCCAATAAAATGCTTGCTTTGCTTGGATGTTTGGTCAGAGTTGTTTTGTAGCTACATGGTTTTTTTTTAATCAAAAGGGCCCCAAAATGGAAGCAGAACATTTGTATTAGTCTTACAAAGTAGATTTTGCAAAGACTCCATTTTCTGTTTTTTAACAGAGACTGGAAGGGATATGAACGTTTGCCAGCATATATTTATAATAGCTTTTAACAGCTTTAAAGCATTTGAAAGTATAATAGTTTTATGATGGTGCAGCTGTCTTGCGAAATAGCTCTCAAAACCCCCCTTTCTTAATGGTTTCACACGTTTCATATTTTGAAAATCAGCAGTTTTCTACTTACAAATGCGACACAGGCCTGCAATGCTTTCTGTTCCTATTTGAGGATGGTGACCAGCCGTTGATGCAGCTAATTAAGACTTGCATTTAATTAGAGAGTTGGTTTGTACAGAAACCAGATCTAGCAGTCCAGACCTCCAAATTCAAGGGACTGCTTTTTCTATGGGGCTTTTGTGCCACAGACACTACTGTTCAGTTTCAAATTCTTGCAGATCCTATATTGGCCCGGTTGGTCAGATTAGGATGTGGCATGGCCGTTGTGCCTCAATCCTACTGATTCGGCATGTTTTTCTCAAGGTCCCTCAGGGAATTTGCTACCATGGCTGCTAAGAGATGGTCAAACAGTTTGTGTAGCTCTGGGCAAGCTGCACAATCTCAGAAGGTCACCGGAGGAAGAGAATAGAGGACCGTATCTGAGTAATTTTCTGGATCCATTTCAATCGGGTTTCAGGCTGGGCTTTGGTACAGAGACTGCCTTGGTCACCCTGATGACCTTTGCCAGGAGAGAGACAGGAGGAATGCAACCCTATTGATACTCCTGGACTTCTCAGCGGCTTTCAACACCCTCGACCATCGTGTCCTTCTGGATAGGCTAGCCAGGTTGGGAGTTGGAGGCACCACTTTGAGGTGGTTCCACTCCTTCCTGGCTGACGGTGTCCAGAAGGATTTGCTCTGCCCCATGGCGTTTACATAATGGGGTTCTGCAGGGCTCAATACAGTCCCCCATGCTGTTTAACATCTACAGTGGTACCTCGACTTACGAATTTAATCCGTTCTGAATGCATGCTCTTAAGTCGAACTACTCTTAAGTCAGGGTACCTATCTAAAAAATTTAGAAACATAGTTACAAAATAAAAAAATGAAAAAAATTGTAAGTCGAGCAGACCGTATCTAAAATTTGTAAGGTTAAAATGCCAAATTTGTAAGGTTAAAATGCCAACAGTTTTCCACTCTTAAGTCGAATTGCTCTTAAGTCGAGCTGCTCTTAAGTCAGGGTACCACTGTACATGGAAGTGCTGGGAGGTTTGGGCTGAGGAGTCAGCAATATGCTGGCAATACTCAGCTCTACCTCTCATTTTCCACCAGTCCAGGTGAGGTGGTTTCTGTTCTGAACTCATGTATGGACCAGGTAATGGACTGGATGAGGGTTAATAAATTGAAACTCAATCCAGACAAGACGGATGTGCTGTTAGTGGGTGCTCCGCCAGACAGGCTGGAGGGCCATCTCCCTGTTCTGGATGGGGTTGCACTGCCCCTAAGGGACAGGGTCCGCAGCTTGAGGGTGCTCCTTGACCCTGTTTTAACTTTGGGAGCCCAGGTGGAATCAGTGGCCAGGGGTGCCTTTCTTCAGCTGCTGAAAATATACCAGCTACCCCCCTACCTGGACGAGTGGAACCTCATGACAGTTACACATGCACTGGTAACATTCTGTATTGAATACTGCAATGCGCTTTACGTTGAGCAGCCTTTGAAGATGGTCCAGCAATTGCAACTGGTTCAGAATCTCGTGGCTTGGCTGGTGAGCAGTGGGGTCGCCAGGGACCATATCACGCCGATTGTGTATAACCTTCATTGGTTACCAGTTGCTGCCCGAACCCAATTCAGAGTCCTTATGTTAACATATAAAGCCCTTAATGGTTTAGGCCTGGGTACCTGGAGGACTGCCTCCTTCCATACGAACCTACCCGGCAATTAAGATCTAGCCAGGGGGCCCTCCTGAAAGAGCCATCCCTCAAGGAGGTGAAAGGGATGGCTTGTAGGTATAGGGCAGGCATGTGCAAACTTCGGTCCTCCAGATGTTTTGGACCACAACTCCCATAGTCCTTTGCCATTGGAAATACACAGGCTTGGAATTCTGGGAGTTGTGGTACAAAACATCAGGAGGGCTGAAGTTTGGACATGCCTGGTATAGGGCCTTTTCGGCAGCTGCCCCCAGGCTATGGAACGCCCTCCCAAGTGAGATCAGCCTGACACCAATGCTGATGATGTTTCGGCGCCAGGTTAAAACCTTCCTGTTTCAGAGTTTTTTAACTGACATGACATAGATTGTGGGTCCTGATGGGTGGTTTGAGAGATCAACACAGGTGGGGGATCTCAGGCACAGTCTATCTGCTAGTTATCAGGCAGTGATTTCAACAATATCTAGACAAATCAAAAATACTTCACACCATCACCACTAGGGCCATAGCTAACGGCTCATACTTTATGGGTTTCAGCACTTAGACTATGGATACTATTGTCTACCTAACGAGCCTATTCAGGTTATTGTTCATCTTATGAGCCTATTTCAGACCAGAGGGCAAAGTGAGCTATAAAATGGAGGACACACAACTAGACTTTTTCAGACTGATGAAGCTGTTTGGATGAGCAGTGAAATGTTTCAATCTCTCAAGAAACAAAGAAGTCCAGTTGCCATGACAATTTACAGATAATAGATTTAACTGTTAATTTTAATTGTAAGCTGCCCAGAGACCTTTGTGTAGTGTGCGGTATATAAGTTGTATAACTGTATAAACAAACAAACAAACAAACAAACAAATAAATAAATAAATAAATAAATAAATAAATAAATAAATAAATAATCTGTAGCTTAGAATCCCAGGAAAAGGTCACCATATGTCAGAATCAACTTGCTGACACCTGATTATTGTTATTGTAAGAGATTTGAACTGGTAAGCAGTACTGTACCCAGGTTTCTTTCACCCTGTGCTCTTTGGCGGTGTGCAAGCTGTGGGAATTGGCGACTTGGAGTCTGTCTTGCTGCCATGGCATCCGTTCCCAGCCTGTAGTTCAGTTTTGCCATTACACAGCTGAGCACCCTATCCTGGCTCCCAGTATGTCGTTTTAGCAAAACCTCTCTCTAGCACTGCGCAAGTATAATTGCAATATACAGGTAAGTTAGAGTTATTTGCAAGTTGGATTTGTTAACGTGCCCCCTGGCTTTCACTGTTGGAAGGGGTGCTTGCAATGAAAGCTCCAGGCTCGCCTGGCCTGCAGTGTCTTCCATGTGCCATTGGTGTCATGGGAACCAATGAGAGCAGTGGTTGGGTGGCTCCGTTACACACATGGTCGGAGTGGGTCTGCTGTTTGTATTTTTCTTAGCTGCAGGGCCACTGGTGTTTGGAGGGAGCATTCTTGTAGACCTCTCACTACCAGTTTCTGCAACTGAGCTGAAACAGACTAGGACTCGGGGCAATGGTTTCAAACTACAGGAAAAGAGATTCAATTAAACATTAGGAAGAACTTCCTGGCAGTTAGAGCTGTTCGGCAGTGGAATCTGCTGCCACAAAGGAAGGTGGTGGAGTCTCCTTCTTTGGAGGTTTTTAAGCAGCGGCAGGATGGCCATCTGTTGGAAATAGTGTGATGGGGGTTCCTGCATGGCAGGGGGGTTGGACTGGATGGCCCTTGGGGTCTCTTCCAACTCTATGATTCTATGACATTCTTATGTTTTAATGCTGCTTGTATCAGGGTGCTTAGATTCCACCACCTAGAACTCTTGTTTTCTGATAATTTCTTTGGCTTATAGACAGTGACATAAAAGTATATTAGAGTATAATAGAGTGGAAATTCCATGGTCATAGTTAGCTAAGCAGACAATACCTCCAGGTAAAATGTTACCATGAAGTGGATCCTGAACTATCATTATTACCTACTGGCATGTACTGGCAAGTATAATTATTCTAACATAGTATATCTGTTTAAAAATACTTATGTGTGTTTAAAAACTATAACACAATTTGAGTTGTTATTCGACCAGTTTTAGAGATTCGGTCTTTAATCAGGGTTGTGTCTCAGGATTATGTTTCCGATCCTTTCGTAATAAACTTTGCGTGGAATACTTGGGGATATTTCTTTGGCTATGTACCAAAATATATTTTGCCTAGAATGCCAGGTTTTTCTTACATGCTACTCTACTGCCTTATTTTTTTTCATATTCCACACACACTCTTTATTTGTCAGAGAAGGGTTTTGTTTGTGTCTGTTGCATTGGTCTCCTCCATTGATGTCCGTCTTATTCATAACATTTCATGTGCTCTTTTGCAGACGTGGGGAGGAGGGGTGTACCAAAAAGTTGCCCCCAAACCAACCTCACCTACCTTTATTCCACTCTTGTGTTCTGCTGGCAGTCCTCTTTACCTGTTACTGTCTCTTTTTCTCATCTGACGGAGGAGCGGAAGCCTGTTTCCCCGAAGATGTCCCTAGTTTCTATGGAACTTGCCATTAAATGGTCCTGTATCAAGTGGGACCATTCGTCCATCTGGCCTTGTAAGGACTGATACCAGAATTTGTTCCCAGAGAGCCTTAGGTAGAATGTGTTTGCATGCCTCTTAACCTGAGCTTTTTTCCCAGTCTACAACTCCCAGAATGCTTCCTGGGGCATTGTGGGATTTGTAGTCCAAAATTACGAATCTGCATAGCTTAGTGGGTCACTGTTGTGAGCTATGGGTGGTGATCTATAGATCATCACTGCCCAAAGAGTGAGTAGCACACTTAATTTTTGTTTCAACTCAGATGTAGATAATGAAATGAACGTGGTTTTCATCCCTTGTAAACAAACATGCTCTTGTTGCACCAGGGCAGTGGTTCTCAACCTGTGGGTCCCCAGATGTTCCTGGACTGCAACTCCCAGAAACCCCTTCCAGCACAGTGAGTGGTGGGAGCTTCTGGAAGTTGCAATCCAGGAACATCTGGGGACCCACAGGTTGAGAACCACTGCACCAGGGTTTGCATGGAAGAACATTCGCGTTACACATTCTGTTTGGCTCTGCTCAGGCCCATGCATTTTTTTCTGACTGTTCTTGAGTTAGTAGACTAACCTTTAAGTTTACACAAGGAGGACAGATTTTGGCGTGCAATGCTATCGATAATGGTAGAAATACTAATGAGATTGTGGCGTCCATTCTGGGCTCTCTCTCTGTTGCCCAGTTCCCATCTCTCCATGCCCCCCCCTTTTCATTATACACACCAGCCCTTCTGAGTTGCTGTGACCAGGTCCACTCCAGGCTCACTTTCCATCATGAAATTACGCACTGCCGTTGTTTGCTTTAGTACGTTTAATGATCAACCTGGGACTATAGCAAATAAGCATAGTTAGTATTCATACTGTATTTCCACTGTTCATATATTTGATCTAGCCCATTACTGCATTATCAGGATATTTAAAATGTGATTATATTGCTAGGTGAGCATGGGTGGATGAATAAACTAAAGGTTTGGCACAAGCCCACTGCTACTTCTTAACTTCTGTGCGTATGTGACTGTGTGTATGTTTTAATGTACGGTATTCTGTTTTCAGTTTTTGGCCTCAAAGTATAAGTGGTAATCTTTTTTTAAAAAAAATCCCAGTGATTATCTAGTTTCCTTACTGGTTCCTGCTTCACTATCATTTCAGTTTACCCACCTCCCACTTCAGGGAGGTGATCCTTGGATCATTTTGTGGTCAAGATGATGTCCCAGTAATTATGCCTGCCAACTGGAATAAAGCCTATGCAGAGTAAGGGGGATATTTTTGGAAGAGAGACAGCTTTCTCAAACATTATTAAAGCAGTTGTGGAAACACAAAAGAAGAGTACCTATGGGATAAATGGGCAGTATAGATATCTAACAAACAAACAAACAAACAAACAAACAAACAAACAAACAAACAAACAAACAAACAAACAAACAAACAAACAATTTCTTTGGTATTATGGGTATTGGATGTGTTACTTTGAAATACTGTTGTTGTTGGGTCATTACAGTTTTCTTGGCAGGAGTACTGGAGTGGTGTGCCAGTTCCTACTCCAGGTGGTCGCCCATCCAAGTAATAGCCAGGCCTGACCCTGTTTAGCTTACGAAATCAGGCTGGATTGAATGGAATGTTTGGAATATTGGAATGCTCTTTCTGTTTCAAAACTGTTGTCCTTACTCCATATGGGCTTACCGTGGATGGGACAAGACAGCCATCCCGTGAGGCAGGTCTACAATGAAGTCAAGCCATGTGGTTCTTGTATCTCTAGTTTTTACTGCTGCACTTTTGTTGTTTGGACAGAGTTGGTTATCCACTCGTCCGTCTTCCACTCCAGTGGTAAAGTACTCTGGGGAAGAAATAAGGAAGAATGACATGGATGTGGTCAAGAGGGATAAACTTGCAGGGTGGGAAGGTGGTGGAGTCTCCTCCTTGGGAGGTTTTAAAGCAGAGGCTGGATGGCCATCTGTTGGGAGTCCTGTCATGGGGGCTCCTGCATGGCAGGGGGTTGGACTGGATGGCCCTTGAGGTCTCTTCCAACTCTATGATTCTGTGATTCTATTATTCTAAGTGGCCCTTTTAATCTTATTTTTCATCTGTCTATTTGGCACTGAAGTGAGCAAAGGTTCCTTCATGTGTTGTTTATCATCCTTCACCGTTGGCTGTGCTAGCTAGCTGGGGCTCCTGAGATTTACAGTCCAGACACATCTAGGTGGCTATAAAACATTCACTCCAGGCTTAGAAAATGAAAGCGCACATCCTGTGCCCCAGCAATTTGAAGCTTGCCCAGTTTGTGATATACATTATCTGCGTGAAATGAATCTCTTGTTCTCCTTCCAGCCGCCTATCTCTTTCCTCCCATTTGTAGTTGCTTGTAGTTGTTTATTATTGTTATTTTTATAGTTTTCTTTCTGTGACAAACCCCTCTGCTTTTTTGAATGAGATGCTTTTTGTGGTGTGTGAAGATGGGCGAATTCTGTGGGGTATTTGGGGGTCTTCCCCCAGACATTGATGGAATGTCTAATGACATATAATGCCCTCCTTTCTAAAGCACTGGAAACTGTCGGCTGCAAAGTCGGCAGCTTGGTGGTTCGACTCCCGGGTGCCACGCAGCGGAGCGAGCTCCCGCTGTTAACCCCAGCTCCTGCCAACCTAGGAGTTCGAAGGCATGTAAAATGCAAGTAGATAAATAGGTACACTGCCGTTAAAAATGGGAAGGTAAAACTGTGTTTCCTTGCAGCCATGCCGGTCACGTGGCCATGGACTTGCACAACACTGGCTCTTTGGCTTGAAAACAGAGATGAGCGCTGCCCCTAGGGTTGGATATGACTAGCAGATATGTGCAGGGGGGAACCTTTATCTCCTCCCCCATGTGAAGCCTGTTTTCCATGTGTCCATGTGTTTGCTTGTTTGTCTGTTCTGAGCCTGGAAATAGCTTTTTAAAGAAACAGGACGTCGGTATGTCTCTTCTTTTCTCTCAGCAAAGAAACAGTCAAGCAAAGAAATTATTTGGGGCTTGCGCCTGGCTTGTGGGAACCCAAAACAGCAGTCGAATGATAAATTGGTGGTTTAGGTCCCCTAAGGCGGAGCCTGTGGTTGGGAGTTCGATTCCGCTGCTGTGCCTCCCGGACAAGGGCTCGACTTGAGGTTCCATAGGGTCCCTTCTATCTCCGCAGTTTGTTTGTTTATTTATTTATTTATTTATTTATTTATTTATTTATTTATTTATTTATTTATTTAACTTATATGCCGCCCACTACCCAAAGATTGTTGTTGCTGCTGCTGCTGCTGTTATGACAACCCCCCCCCCCGGCATCTGGGGTATACTGTTTTGAATTTTTTGGTGTTGGTGGGGCCTGAGGCATGTTTCTTTTGTAAAATAATAACCTTTGAGAAGCATGAATAAAGGCCTATCTGGCAAAGTTGTGATTCAACTAGGATTATAAATTTTGTACCACAAATGTATTCATTCTCTCTCTCTCTCTCTCTCTCTCTCTCTCTCTCTCTCTCTCTCTCTCTCTCTCTCTCTCTCTCTCTCTCTCTCTCTTGGGGGGGGGGAATTCTCATGTTCGATGTTCTCAAAATGAGCTCTTGCAAGAGTATGTGGTGGTGGTGAAATTGAGAAAATTACCAAGGGTGAGTTGCGCGAGTCCCCGTTCAATTTCAAGTGACTTTCTGTGTTACAGAAAGAAACGTAAAACATTTCTTCTGATTTGCACCCCCCCCCCAAAAAAAAATCAAAGTGAAAGTTCAGGAAGAACTAGGTTGCTGCCAACGTACATTTCTGAAACCCCGTTCCCGCTTTACGAAAATACAAGGCAGCAAATTTGGAGATGATTTGAATTAAATCTCGTAATAAGATGTAGCCATTATTCCTCAAGAGTTTTAGGCAGGGCGTTTCATTTTTGTTTTTGAGCTTCATTTTTATTGCCTGGTATATTAAAAAAAGTATTACTTCTCATCACAAGTTATGAATTTTGGCAGAGATAATGACAGTGACATCTGCTCCAGGCGGTTGAGATTTCGGTTGTTATAAAATATCAACTCTTAACAGGGAAGGGAGAGGGGGAAATTCCTCTTTAGAGTGCTTTACCATATTCGTAATCCAAAATGCAGCTGTTCAGGCTTTTGCAGGTTAGATTTCAACACAGAATATGTAGAGGCAAAGGATTTGCATTGGCTACCCCCACCCTCATTGCTTATGTATTTTTTTCTCTTTCAAGAGGACAGACAACACAACCAGGACCGATTTTATTCTTTCATTAGGGTGGTCGTCATATCCCTGTACATGTTCAAATGAAGTTTTAGCCTATGGAGTTTGAGAGCATGGGTGATCTCTTCCATGCAATAGAGTCATGTACATGGATTGTTAGTTTGACAGACTGTATGGGCAAAACTTTGTTTGTGAAATGTTTGAAATGTACAAGGTCGGTGATGGTGCACTAGATACAGAGCTGATGCCAGGAAATATGATTTTAGATTTTGCAGGCTTACCCATGGATTCCACTTGACACAGGTGGTTTACAAGACGGAAACAATTGTGGCTTACAGCTTTGGGTTGCGGTACAGTATAGCGAAACTTAAAAAAATAAATAAAATAAAAAGACAATGGCACAAGGCTGTACAAATTATTAGTGGTGTTAATTGACTTACAGCAAGTCAGACCTTTGAAGCCTGTGAAAACGATTAAGATGCTCTAAACACTGGTCAAATCATCCTACTTTTTTGTTGAGTTGCTTAAAGACAGGTGATGCGAGAGGCCATAACCTACAAATATATTAAGCAACCAAAGACCTTGGCATCCTTTAATGTGGTCTGGCAGGGTAGAAAGAAGAAATAATCTGCGGGTAAGAAAGCTGCATTTATCCATGTATGCATAGATTTTAGGAAGAGAAAAGAAATCCAAGCACAGCAGGTAGAACGAATGAACCCCAAGATCCATTTGTGGGTGTTAACGATGTACCGAGTTGCAGTTGCTCTTATCGTAAGCTGCTCTGGTGAGGTCTGCAGATGAAGTATTCTGTAATCAAACAGGCTAGTTTATTATTATTTTTTAAACAAAATTAAATTGGTTGCTCTAGTGTTCACAGAATAAACTCTGCTTTGTTTCCAGGTGGTTAAGTGGAGGAAAGGAGACCTCCACATTGTCTTAAGTCCAAGGCTGCTGCTTGCCTCTGCATCACACAAATCCTCAGTGACCATTAATTTTTTTTTCCCCCTGAGCTTGGCTCTTGCTAGAGGTTTGTGCAAGAGCAGCCAAGAGGCCTTTGGCAAAGAAGAAGAAATTGTGTTCTGTAAAATTAACTCTTGTAGGGAAGCTGAATTTGGAAGGCTCTGTAGTTCCATTCGGAACTAAGCCGTGGCAGGTTTGCCTCTGATGGCTTCTTCTGTGTGGTGTGGGAGTCCATCTGGCTGGTGCCGTGTTCCCCCCTCCCAGTTTCATCAGTTCCAGGGGAACCATTTCCTTCCTTGTGTGACTCAGACCCTTTGGGAAGGCTTACCGCTTACAGGTTGTGGGGCTGTGTCATGAAAGCGTTTTGCTGTTCACGCATGCGGTGCTGTATTTGGTCTTCCATCACGCAAGAACCTGCCTTTTTGGCTACCGCTTTGCTAATGTCATATTTAAATTGAGGTCAAACTCAAGCGGGCTCTGGGAATATGATCCGCGGGGGGGGGGAGGTGGAGGTGGAATCTGGATAAACATTGTGGGCTGCAGCTAGCTTGCAGTTTTAGATAAATGCACTTAATAAAATTAGCATATCAAGTTTCATAAATGTGGTCGATGGATGAACGCCAGCTGGACCGTTTCCATTAATCCTACAGGAATATTCAGAAATTGCTCCTGCCTAAACCAGGACATCTAGCAATTTCTTGATCAATAGGCAAAAGCCAGGATGGATGGGAATATGCTGAACTGCTTTGTTTTGCATTTTAAAAAGCATTGTCGGATGTCTGGATTTATTTCTGTATCCATAGAGGTGGACCTGTAAATGAACAACAATAGGATAACAATAACTAGGTATTATAGGATAACTGGGCGACCCCCACAATCTTTGGCCTTTTCCTCCCTCGGAAACCTACAATTTCCTTAATTGCTTTTGAAAGCCAATCTGATTGAATTTAGGGGTTCCCTAATGTTTTGAGAGCAGAGTGAGGATTGGGCCTCCCAACAGAACTCCTGCTTGCTTTTCATGTGCCATTTATGGCTGCTTTCACACGACCACTAAAATCTGCATCAAACACTGATCCGGATCACCCCCGGAGCAGTCACGTGGTTGATGGGTGTTCCCATGGTCGCTTTTTGAAAATCCGCAACCGTTCTGATCCCAGGACTAAGAACCGCGGCAAAGACCTTACCTGTCAAGTTTGTCCCAGTGCCTGACGGGACTGGAGGGGAGAGGCGCAAACACAAACACAGGCTCCCCACTCTCTGTCCACACGCACACATGCGTAACTACCCCCGGCCCCGCACACATGCACCCCCCCCACACCAATTTTACTTCTCCCAACCCACCGAGCCACAGCTGCACCACCTCATTCCCCCTCTACTGCTGACAGCTGTTGCCACCCCGACATTTCCGGGAAAATAAATGTTCCGGGGCAGCAGCGGGACAAAGCATGAAAACCGGTAGTGTCCCAGCTAAAAGGAGACACTTGACAGCTCTGGCAGACACTGTAACAGGGGTGAAAATATTTTGGTGTGGATTTTCTGTGTTTCCATAGACTTGAGTAATAGTTTAAAATCCGCATTGGAACAGCAACAAGGATTTTACCACCTCAAGATAATGTACTTGTAAAATGTGCTGGGTCTTGCTTAAGTGGCCATGGTCACACTTTATTATATTTTTTAAAGTCCGCTGCTCTTGGGAAAATGGGCAGATTTTAGTGGTCGTGTGAAGGCAGCCTTATGTTGGGTTTGGATATTCCCTTTTGAAAAGTATGGAGATGGGATAAGGGGAAGGCGATAGAGAACTGCACACCAACCTTACTGCTTTATGGCGAACAACTAGCGGAGTCTATCTGCCGCTGTTTTCCCACAGTTTCTTATGCTGAACTCCACAACCAGACCATGGGTTTTGTCTTTCTATTCCCCCCCCCCCCGGCCGAAACTAGTACTTTTGCTGTAGGGTTGTTGCTGCCAAGAAGTTTTTTCTGCCTTCAGGGGGTGGGCGGGTCTAGGAGGAAAAAGTGGACCCCTAAGGTTTCTTGGTCCTGGGCTTCTGACCTTTCAGCTGGGGCTCTTGTCACACTCAGAAGCTTACACTCTGTGGTGCCTGGGACTTGCTCGGGAGTTTCCTCTCAGTGACAGCTTTTTTGCAAGCAGTTGAATTCGGGGTCCATGGCTGCATCCCACCACACCACCTGCTCTCGCAATGCCAGGACACAGGCTATTGGAGAACACGTCCATCTTTTTGCAGGAAATATACTTAATGGAGCGCTGGCAGCATCTGAAGTCGATGTTGCAGTGCCCAAGGAAAGAATATGCTGGGGTATGAGTAGTTTCTCCCCCGGGATGTCATTTTTTGGGGTAGCCCGAGGAAGGCTCTGGAGTAGCAGTGTTTGCCTTCGCCGCCTTTGGCAGAGCTCTGTGGGTGCCTGCATTGCAAGCAACGCATCTGCCATTTGTGCCAGCTGAAAATGCGAGCGGTGCCATGTTTTTATTTATAACGTAGTTAGCAAATGTTATGAGCTAGGATTTCAGTCCTAGGTCATTGGGCTAATTGCCTTTTTCCTCTCCAGAGCTCGCTTCCTCTCACAAGAGGAGAGTGAACGTGACGGCTGTCAATTGAAGATAGATGCGTACGTCTGTTCACATTCTAAGGAAGGGTCCTTCATTCGTTCGATGCATGTGATTTGCAGAAGCATCCCGGTTGTCGTTTTCCCCCATGCATTATCTTTCGCCTCTGGGAAGGTAGAGGTAAGTTGCTTTTCCTACCCCATTTCTTTCCTGCCCTTTCTCTTCTCTTCGCCACATTTTGAACAAGGATTGTTTAAACCTGTCAGAGATGCCTTGTGTGAAGGAATCCCTTCATGTGGAACTAAGCACTGGAACTGCCCAAAGCAGGAATCTTTTCTCTTCTCTGCTCTGCTCTGCCTTCTGCGGACTTGCTTTCATTGTGTTACTGAACACATGAGGACCACGTTGTGTCTCTGCTTGCCGTTAACAAGCCTGGCTTGTTTTGGTTTTTGTAAGCATGGAACAAAGTTGTGTCCTTGCCCCAGAAGCAGTGTGGATCGCCGCCTGGGAAAAGCTTGAGGTAGCCTGTTCGATTGCAATCTGTGAAACTTTTGCTAAGGCCTAACCAGAGAATAGCTTTGGAGGAAAAGAAAGAATAGCTTTGGAGGAAAAGGAACATTTTACATTTTACACCTTTTTTCTTCCGTGGAGGAAGAAATGTTGGCTGCTAACCTTCCACATTTGCTGTTACAATATCCTGACTTACTGGCCCTACCATTCCAGTAGAATAGTGTGCAAGGTAGACTCCTATAAGTATTTCAAATCAGGTGTAAAGGTGAACAAGTAGCATTTGCAAATTGCGAGCCAAGCAGGAGATACGACTTTTCACTGTCAAGAGACTTTGTTTTCATGGGCCTGCCTTCTGCTTTATTTGCTGTTACCTTAAGGCAAACCTCTCCCCGCCCCACCAGTCTTTTTTCATCTCCTGTAGCAGTTTATTTTATTTCATGTGTGATAAGACAGGTATCTTAACTGTAACCTGACTGGCAAGTGCTGCCAGTATCAGAAACGGAGTAAAACAACCTGGGCAATTAATCAGAGATACCTTATCCCAGTTTCTGTGGGAGGAAAAGTTAGCTAATGTGTACATTATCAATATTTAGTCACCAAGTAATTTCCTTCTTTTTTCATAATGTCCTTGTGATACTTTTGGAAATAGAAGAAGAGCATATCTGAGGCAAAGGACTAAGGAGGGTCATTTCTAGGACAATAAAAACATAAGAAGAGCCGCCGTGCTGGATCAGGCCAAAGGCCCATCTAGTCTAGCTTCCTGTATCTCACAGTGGCCCCACCAGATGCGTTTGGAAGCGCATGAGACTAGATCTCTGTCTCCTGATAGCACTCCCCTGCATCTGGCCCTTGAAGTATTCTGGTTATAAGCCTGGAGATGTCACATCTCCATCATGGTTTGTAACCTGTGATGGACTTTTCCTCCAGGAATCTGTCCAATCCCCTTTTGAAGGCATCCAGGACAGAGGCCATCACCACCTCCTGTGGCAGGGAGTTCCGCAGACTAACAACACGCTGGGTTAAAAAAAAGCCCATCCTGAAACGTTCGACAGAAATCCATGCACCAGGTGTAAGAAATAAAACTGCAGGGGTATCCAGGTCAGTTGTGGTGACAAGAACAGTTTCTGGCAAGGGGAAAAGATGTGGGGAAATATGTAGAAGCAGAGGTGCTAGGATCAAGGCCACTTTTGTTCTTTCTCTAGCCACGTGGGCCCACCAGGTTGTACGTCTCAGGGACTCAGGCTGGTGGGAGGATGCCAAAGCTATTCCCTTGGTCGTCTGTTTTATGAGAAGAGAATAAATAGTTAGACGTTTATGTTTAGACAGTTTCAAGATGGGTTGTCAGGTAGCAAACCAGATGCTTTCTGCTTGAAATGGTCCACAGTACAGTGGTGAGAATAATTGGCTTAGTGTGGAAAATAGACTCTCCTGTCCCTGTTGGTTCCTTTTACATTTACAAGAACCGGAGTTGACTGCTTGGTTTAGATCACAGTAAATACAGAAAAGGCTTCAAGAGTGGGTGGAGAAACAGTCCTAGGAGGGTTGGTAGTCTGACAGAGAGGCCTGGCACATTAACAGACACATTGCAGTCTTCAGAAAATGAGCACCGAAACAACCCCAATAGCTGTAATTTTACATGTAAGCCTGGGTGTTGTATTCTGTGCTTCTAAAATTATGTGGAATTTAATTTTAACGCACATAAGAGAGTTTTTGCACTTGTAGGTTTCTGGAGCATCCTAGATTGTTGCCTGTTGGAACTTGTCACCCACTCAGCTCAGTTCTAATTATCCTGCAGTATCTTTGAGGCAGGATTTTGCGCTGTAGTATTAAACATATGACAGGGAATAATGAGCAGTGTTTAATGCTCTAAACCATTTTGTCTGGTTGGTAATTAGGTAGTGAATTACAAGTCCAGAGAATATTGCGTGCACATATTTCATCACACTAGATTTTATCCTTCAGGTTGTTCATTTGCAGCTTGACTTGAGCAACTGTGCTCACATGTTCCACGTGAGCAGCTGCATTAAAAACCTGTGGCATCTGAGAATGTGGTTATGTTATTGGTGGATAGCAGCCTTTTCCGTTAGAAAATAGAGTGCAAACCCATTGCATAACCCATGAAATGTCACTCTGCAGTAAAATGTATAATTTATTCTCTCTCTCTCTCTCTCTCTCTCTCTCTCTCTCTCTCTCTCACACACACACACACACACACACACACACACACACACACACACACACACACACAACATAAGCATAAGCACACACAAAATGCACTATTTGGCATGTTTTACAGCAATAAACGAAACATAAAATTTTAAACTATAGAGAATAAGACTAAAAACATATAACAAGACAAAAACAGGTGGCACCAAAGGGACATTCTCTATGTAACAGCAGGACAGGAGGTATAAAATCAAACTGGTCAGTGTGGGAATCCTCCTTGAAAAGCAGCATTTTAACTGCCTTTTGGATGTTAACCGGGAGGGGGGCGGGCGTAGCTCTACTGGGCGCTGGTTCTACAATATCAGTGCCACTGTCCCAAATTCTCACTATTGACTTTTTCGCCTCCTCCTCTTGAGTGGCTCTCCAGAAGTGAAGCTGGTTATTTTGAGCTATCTAGCTCTGTTTCCCATCTTACTTGCAGTCATATGTAAATCTTAAAGAGAAGCAGAAAAGAAGCTATGGAGGTTGGGAGTGGATTAAAGATCAGTCCTGAGCAGTCACACAAGCTGTGATCCTGAACACAGAGAGACTTTAACAAGCTCTGTACCTCTAGCAATACAAGCCTTCACTTGCTTGGCTCTAGCAGGTGTGAGAATATATCTCTCCCCCCCCCCAACAATGTCTCCCTGCTAGTCAAGATAATGGAAGTTTTTTTTGTTAATTTTTCCCCATTTTTGGCAAAGAGTATTTTGCCCAGAAAAATGTTTTTGGGCCATAGGCAAGGGTTTTTATCTGGTCTTTTTGTATGAGAAACACAGGTGGCGGTGGGTGAAAAAAGTGCTGCCTCCTCGGTCTTTGTGCTGCAATGGGAAATCTCACCCTGGTTGACCGTTCCCCCCCCCCCCCCCGGCCAAGCGAGGTGTCTTCGTTTATCAAGGATCCCCTTTTCACTGAAGATGAAAAGAACGGAGAGTATTTTACGACGTTTTATGTAGTGCAAAGGTTGCTCAGAATCCCTCCGAGGGCTCACCTGTGTCCCGAGCTGATATCTCTGAGTAACAGGAAGCACTGAAAAATGGCTGCATCGTTATTTCAGGACATGCTTTGGAGAAAAATAAAAAATAAAAATCTACCGGGCTTGGACGAGCGCTCAGAAGCAGCCGTACAGATAGTAAAATTAAAAATCGTACATGTGATGGAGTGTTTCCGGCAGGTCTCCTGGATTTCTGCTTGTCTGCCATCCTTTGCCCCAAAGGTTTATGACAAGCCGTCGCGTGCTTCTGTGAAAATACATGGCTGGAGGTGTTGATCTTAGAGGGGTTGGGCTCAAGCCCATTTCAGGAGTTACTGTTGAAGCTGAACTTGCACAAGGGCTCCAAAGAAGACAGAGAGAGGTGCTGAAAACCCACCAGCAGTGACATAGCTGACGTGCCAGCACTCGTGTGGGGACTGGAAACTAGCTTGGCCTGTTTGCCTTTCCTTTAAAAAAAAACAAAGGTGTGGGACAAATGGCTGTCACCAGTTTGCCTTCCCTCACTCATAAAAAATGTTTTAATGGTTTGTTTCCTTTCTCCTGAAACCAAGGAGATCTCGCTTGCTTGCCATCGTGCTGTTTAAGCACACACCAGACGGAAGGCTTTTGCCCAGCTGTTCCTCAATAGACTTCTTAATGTCCAGGATTTTTGGTTTTAATTCTCACCACTGAGTGAGGTGGCCAACACAGAGAAGGCCTGATTGCAGGTGGAAGACTTCCAGGCCTTCTGTGCAGCATTCCCATACAGTAGGACCCCTATATGCTCTGGGGATTGGTTCCAGGCCTTCCCGTGGATAATGAAAACTGTGGATAAGAGAGAACACCAAAAATCCCCCAAACTTCTGTTTTGTGGCAGTAGCTTGCCTTATCGCTGTTGTTTTGTGACAGTAGCTTGCTTTATGGATGCTGTTTTATGATAGTAGTTTGCTTTACAGCTGCTGTTATTGACAGTAGCTTGCTTTGCGGCTGCTGAATTATTTATTTAACCCCCCCCCCCCGGCCAACCGTGGATAACTGAATCAGTGGATACGGGGGTCCTACTGTATATACCGTAAGAGGTTTGGGTGGGATGGATGTATGTTTTAAGGGATTGGCGCTCAGATAGGTAACAACGTCCTAAACTGTTAAGGGGTTTCAGTGCTAACATAAGTGCTTTGACTTTAGCCCAGAAGAATTCAGGCAGCCAATGCAGATGAGCCAGGACAGAAGTTACTGTGTATGCTCATACTGAGATGTTCCAGCACTAGCTGCAGCTTGAAAGCTACCTTCACGGGCAGTCCTGAACATAGAGAACATTGCAATAGTCTGTTTTCAAAATTACGGACATGTGGACCAGCGTTGTGAGGGATTTCCTGTCTAGATAGGAAGTCCGCCTCAGCTGGAAAAAAAGTGGACTTAACCACCACTGGAATCTGGTACTCTCTTGAGAGGATCATGTCCAACAGCATGCCAATATTTCACATGTGATCCTTCAGGGATTTATTTGTATTAGAAGAGGGGCTTGTTGAAATGTTGGCACAAAGGGAAAGAGCCCAACTCAGAATGGTTCAGTTTTAAAAAAGTGCATTTTAATTACAAAGGTCCCGTGTAGCAGGTCTTTTTTTTTACAGTGCCCATTTAGCTGCAGATCTTAGGTTTCCAAAATAATATCTGCATATTTTGGATGCAGCAGCAGAGGTTTGAATTGTCCTTCTGCTTGTTCTGAATGTTAGTGAGAAAGAAAGTCTTTGACGAGATTTTTATTTTTAAAGCAAAAAGAAATGCTGTTCATATTGACTGTGAAAAGCCCAAGTGGGGAAGACAGTTTCTTTCTGAAGGAACATTGGTTTGCAGCTGCAGAGAGCAGCAAAACAAAATTAAGCAGGCAAACAGTGCCAGAAAATGTTCAGGAATGTGCAAATATGTCAAGGCTTCAGTGTTAGCCATAAACCAGGAAATGCAGCTGGTGGCCTGTGCCAGTGGTCACGAAGGCTAGTCACTGGAACAGGCATCCTTACTGTTTCCCTGTTTTTGTAGGCTTGAGGGATAGGCATGGTATCACCGGAGGAAAAAGCAAATGTTCCGCTGTAAACACACACAACAATTAGCGCCCATAAATCATCACCACCTCTACATGCATGGGTCCCTGTTGCAGCACGATAAAATGTTGTGACGGCAATCATGAAAGTGGACTGGAGCCTAGTTTTAATTAAATGAATTCCTACTGGAAAGAGACACTTCTTGTCTTACTACATGGCAAAATGACTGTCTATCTTCTGTAGCCAATTCTGGATGGTCTGAAGTTTTTGGAGAAAGGCTTAATATGAGAGGAAAGCCAAAATATCATCTTCTGCTAAGTGCACAGGATTATAGAACATGGTTTTCCTGGCAGTCCATCTTTTTTGAGATGCTTGTTTCTGTTTGCCAGCCAAGTGCTTCTCTCTGTACTGCTAGGGCCATGATATAATCCAAAGGCACATGAAGCAGAAACTTGGATGAGAGACCCCTGGATGCCTCAGGCATACGACATTCAGTTCCACTGTGAAGGGAAGCCAAGTGTGAATGCAAATATATCTGGGGGAAATTCATTGTTAGTCCCAACAAGGGGAGACCCACGGGAATGAGAGGGGTTGCTAATTAGGGCTTGCCTATGGCTCATTTACGTTGATGGGTCATCTCTGGCTGGGACTGATGTTGAATGCAGCCTTCTGCTGCCGGGCATGGTCCATAATAAAAAGGTTTTGCAAAGATCTGCTTAGGTTGTTACATGTTTGATATTTGCACGGTGCAAACGTGGTGATGGCATCTGGCTTGGATGCCTTTAAAAGGGGATTGGACAGATTCCTGAAGGAAAAGTCTATCACACATTACAAACCATGATGAAGATGTGTAATCTCCAGTCTTAAAACTGGGGTACCTCAAGGGCCAGATGCAGGGGAGTGGTATCAGGAGACAGAGGTCTAGTCTCATGCGCTTCCAGACGCATCTGGTGAGGCCACTGTGAGATACAGGAAGCTAGACTAGATGGGCTTTTGGCCTGATCCAGCAGGGCTCTTCTTATGTTCTTAAATCTGCACGGCCTATGCATTGGACATGTACTGTGAGATTGGTAGACTGCAAGTTTTAAAAAGCTCTTTGGCGTCCATGGGCCAATTATGCCATGCCTTTTATCTGCTGTTTTTCCTAAGGGTGTATTCCAGTGGGGATTTGGCAACTAGTGTAGGTGCCTTCCACTTGTGGTCATTCAATGAAACCCATTCATTTTACATCATGACACTCAAAAACAGAGTTGATCATAAAATGACTTATTTATTATATTTATTGGATTTATATACCTCCTATCTGGTTGCAAGGCCAATATTTTGGCTGTAACATATGGGAAAAACTGTTTTTTTACCCAGGATAAGTAGTGAAAACAAAGCCAATTATTTCACTGGATGATTCAGGCAACAGAGATTTCCAGCTTCAGTGCAAATTAAACCCTAGTACTGTAATGACTTCGCTTACTTTGAGACAACAGAAAACAACGGCTTGTAAGTAGAGTTTTGGACTCAATAAAGCATGAGTCTGATGTAGAATAATACAAATTGTTCACAGATGCACTGGTTTAGGCTTTGATTGAGAATCATCACTGTTTTTGGTAACTGGGTATCACAGGGATATTTGATTGCCCTTCTTTGGTGATGATGTGTGTTCTGTGGCAAAAGAATTACAGAGACTTAAAAACAGCACTCTTTGCTTCCCATCCACTACAAGAACTCAGAATAGGTAATATGTCTGAAGTTTTGTTAGTTTTGTGGTACATTAGTTTTGCAGCCTTTCCCTATTACTGCGCCTGGATAATTATTGTTGTCGCTATTTGCCGTCAAGTCTTGACTTATGACAGCCGTTTATAAGTCTGACTTATGATGACTGTCTATCTTCTGTAGCCAGTTCTGGATAGTCTGAAGTTTTTGGAGAAAGGCTAAACACGAGAGAAAAGCCAAAATATTTTCTGCTAAGTGCACAAGATTACAGTACATGTTTTCCCCCCAGCACTTTCTAGGTATAAATTATTCAGAAGTAGTTTACCTTTCCCTTAAAGTGCTCTGAGATTTTGGGGAACCAAAGCTACACAGGCTGGTTCTTCAACTCAGAAACAGAGTGGGGAATGGAACTCCCAGCTGTATATCCCTGAGCTATTGAGTCAGCCCAACAAGCATTACAAAACATAATTCCTCAGCCATATGAATTTATGACCCCTCAGCTGACTCATGTTTTTTGGAACCTTGCTGCCAGGTCACTGCCAGCCCATATGAATGAAACAATTTTTAAAGTAATTATCTATCTAGATCTGCATGTGTTTTGTATCATCCTATCTGGTTGAGAGTTGGAATAGCTCATTATAAATACCTATCTTCATTCAAATAGCAAATGTATAACCATATTCTATTACAGTTGTAAAGGATAACTTGGTTTCTTCTGTGGTGCAACGGTGCCCATTACTTGCTTGCTTGTGTGCTTGATTGTCAGTTTGCATACCATCCCATAATGGAAGCATTATTTAGCTGTACAGTATAATTAAAAGGATGTGGTGTTGCGAGTTACAAATTATGCAGGATGAATATTGCACGGTTCAAGTGCTAGTTTATGCTGCTGTTATGGATGGTGAGGTGACTGGTTGGATGTTATGGGGAGTGTCATTACTACTAACAGCTATTAGGAATCCATTTTTAAACAGACGTCGCTACAATAAACTTTCCATGTTTCATTTGAGAAAGAATTACTTCTAAATATTATGAGAATGATAATTTATTACTTTTGTGGAAGAGGACTTTTGAGGATTATTAGTGCAGTGCAATTTAAGTAATTTTCCAAACAAATGGTCGAACTGCTAGACTACAGATATTCCCAAATAGATCTAGATATTATATAAGCTAGACTCCAGGTTAAGAGTTTTTGATATAATTGAATGCCTTTGCCTGGTCTTCCTAAATGATCCTTACTTTATTAAACAGTCTCTAGCTTCCACTGGGATGGCTCAGCCTTTATGGGACACCTACCACTCTGCCAAACCCTTAAATCACCCTTCCCATGAACAGCGTTCAAAGGGAGACGGCATGGGTTGGAACAGTACCTGGATTGAGGTGTGGATAGACCTGGGTATAGTAGATTCTTGTCACCCTGTGTCAGCTGTCCAGAGTGAGGTTCAGGTATGAACATGAATGGTCTGAGCATTTCTTGGAGGAGTTTGCTATTTCATCCCCGACTGGCACAGGGGATTTGGGGATCCCCTAAATAGAGACTTTGAACCTGGAACAAGTCTGGCGACAGGAAACATGCCTAGGAAAATAATTCTCCCTCCTTCCCACCCCAAAGAGCTTCAGCAATCAGATCCGTCATATTTTCTTTGGAGTGTCACAGGATTTCTATTTTTCCCTGCTTGTTGATTCTAATTAAAGGGCGGAAAGCAAGCATGAGGTAATTGCTGGTTCTAGCATTACTTGAATCTGAGAACCTTGCCTAATTTTTCATGTTGTGTGCTGCATTTTGGCACATTCTTGTACTTAATTCTCTTGACCATTTAAATTATGCTAAGGCTGTTTAGTCTCTTAGTCTCCTACTTCCTCTTCCTCTTTGTTCTTGAGTTCTGTTTAGATTTTTAAAAGGTAGCTGGTGTGAAATTACCATATTTTTGAAAATTTGAGAAGGTGCCAGTGTTGAACAAGGTGATATATTCTACTTTATTTTTAGGATTTCTACTCTACCTGCACTTAATATGGATGCGACAGATCTGTGGCCACTTCCTTTGCATGCATACATGAATACACACACAGATATTTATTTATTTGATTTGATTTGATACTGCAAAAACCATCTGGCCCAAACACCATTCTGGTCGGTGTACAACATGATAAAATACAAAACAAGGTTGCGAAAACAAGTAAAAAAATAAGAATCAAAAATCAAAATTAACAGTGTAAAGCTTAACATGTAAGTACAATACAAATCAAATAATAAAACCAGGAACAACAACTATAGAGATGAAGAGCTTTGAAGATCTGCCTTCCTCTCTTGGCTTGGCGCCTTCATGTGAGTTGTACCCATCGGGATAGGACAGTGTTGCACAGAATCATAAGAATTGCGGAGAGTATTGTGGGCTGCTCACTCCCCACCCTAGAACAAATTTATACTACCAGGTGCCACTGTAAAGCATTACATATATTAAAAGATCCATCACATCCTGGTCATTGCCTTTTCGAGTTGCTGCCATAGGGATGGAGATATAGAGTACTGAGGGTGAGAACAAACCATCTCAAGAATAGCTTCTTTTGTGGAGCAATATTGGATTTAAATGGAAATTCTGGACTTTGAAGTCAGCTTATTTTATATGTCATGTTGTATGTATCGTAGCTGTTTTTAAATCTATGTGGAATGTTTTATATGAGTTGAATATAGCAACTGTGAAATGTTGTTGTTCCTGCAAGGGGCCAATGACAGTAAAGATTCGTATCCTATCCCATCCTAGTGTCAAGTGCCAGACCTGTGGCATGGTGGTGACCAATTCTCTGTTTGGTAATTTCTTAAAGCGGAACAAGAGCAGGGGAGAAGACAGAAACACATAGTGGCAAAAGATTGCCATCTTTTCTGGGTGAACATCATATTGAATTCTGTACTTGGGTTATTTGTTTATTTAAGGGCGTTTATACACGACCCCTAAGCTCCGCTGCAAATGGCTGCAAGCTCCGGAGCTTAAAAATGTTTTCCCACCAGCTCCGGAGTTTGCAGACAATTAAGTGCGACCCCGCCCACTTTAGCGCGACCCAGCGCACTTTTCTTGTACCTTCTCTTTGGAGGTGAAAAATCTTTGATGCGGTGCAAGGATAGTGAGTGCGGGGCTCTCCTCGCTTCTGTTTGCTGCTTTTTGGCTCTTGCCCCTTTAAGAGCTACTTTTACAGAGACGAGGGGGTTGGACTTGATGGCTTTACAGAGACGAGAGGCAGAACGAGGTGAGCGGCATGCTTTTCTTTTTCTTTTTCTCCCTCCCTCACGCAGCCAGCAACCAGGAAGTGCGGAGGGGGGTGGGGACAGAGGAAGAGCGAGGAACCCCTAAGATCTCTGGTCCGAATTTAAGTGGCCAGCGGATCTTAGGGGTCGTGTAAAAAGGCCCTAAGAATGTCAGAACAGCTGTGCTGGGTTGGGCCCGACGTCTTAACTTGTTCTGCGACCTGTTTTCACAAGGACTGACCCAATGTCTATGGGGATCTCATAAGCAGGGCCTGAAGCATCATGGCTCTCTATTAGCTTCATTTGTAGATGGGAGATTTTTGTAGCAAGGGAGCAGCTATATTTTCAATTGCATTCTTAATGATCCCAGATATGGAACTGGACTTTTTCTTGGCAGCTGCACCCCAGTCGAACGTTGTAATCAAACTCCTCCTAATCCCAGGCTCCTTTTCCTGAGAAACTGTGGCCAGTCCCATCTGCTCCCTTCCAAAGCAAGCATGCCTGGGGTCAGGATGCCGTAATGAGTCCAGCACTGCAGGCTGCAGTCAAAATTAGGCCCAGCTGTGAAAAGAAGAAATGGTGCAACTGGTTTAAGCAACTGGTTAATTTTTCTGTAGATCTCTTGGGGGGGGGGCTGCCACTGCACCTGGTTTTGAAACACCTGCTTTTTGATTTGGCAAAACACTTTCCTATTACTGGGAGCTATAAGCTGCTGCATTTTAAACTCTTCATCTCTGAAGTATCTGACGCTAACCACAGCCCATGAATATGGGTGCCAGATTGTATTTACTGTGAAGTACCGACATGTTGCTTTAATCCTTTGTTGACCAGGAAATACTACAGCCGTTATCGAGCGCAGACTGCTTGATGAATACCTCTCATTAATGCTTGGTGTTATGTCTCTGTTTACCTTGTCAGTGTAATTTGGGAGATTACCAAGCATACTTTAAAAACTAGAGGAGAAGTCATCCAAACATCATCCAAGATTATATAGCATTTGATGAGACGTTGAGTAGATTAGACATGGAGGGGCAAAGTGTTCTGTTCTGTTCTTGCCCATGGCTTCTCATTGCCAGGCTCAGTAAAATAAAAATGGCCTATGGAAAGATTTGTTTAAAACCACTTCAACGACCGTGTCAAGTTAGCAAATATTTAACAGGTAACAAACAGTATTCAGACTTGAAATACTGTTTGTTACCTGTCTGTAATGACTTACAGAAGCTCAAGGAAGGGTTTCAATAAATAGTTTTAATGCAAACATGTTGAGAATAGGTACCAGGGGAATAACCAGGCCTAGCACGTGTTATTAAAAATTTGCTCTATAAAAATGTGTCGATTTTTGGAGGGTCCTCACAGAAGCTCACATATATCATGCCAAAAAGCACAAAGCAAAGCTTGCTGCTTACGGTATATACTGGCTTTGCTGCCAGAAGGATGGTATAAAAATCTAATAAAATAAATAAATGAATAAAATACCACTCCGTAGCATGTAAAGCCCTATCTGGGCAGTTCAAAAGTACAGTGGACCCTTGTATAACAAACAGTTTGTATAACATAAAATTTGTACAACATAAAATATTCCGGAGATAGGGGAAATTTGCTTAACAGAATTGCCTGTGGGGCAAATCTGTACAACATAAAAATGGGATTACTCCATTTTCAGTGCATTTCTATGGGAAATTTGTATAAAGGAAAAATTGCTTAACATAAATTCATTTGGAACAATTAATTCCTTTATACAAGGTAGCACTGTACTGTAATTATTCTGGCTACACATGCCACACACAACCCAACCCCCCAGCAAGGTGGGTACTCAATTTACCGGCCTTGGAAGGATGGAAGGCTGAGTGAACTTTGAGCAGGTTACCTATGGTTGAATTCGAATTCAAGCTGAGTTTTGGCTGCAGACTGGGACGTGGTGGCCCAGCAGGCTAGAGCACCGAAACTGTCGGTTGCAGAGTCGGCAGCTCGGTGGTTCAAATCCCGGGTGCCACACAGCGGAGTGAGCTCCTGCTGATAACCCCAGCACCTGCCAACCTAGCAGTTCAAAAAGCATGTAAATGCAAGTATATAAAGAGGTGCTGCTGTAAAAACTGGGAAGGTAAACAGTGTTCCGTGCAGCCATGCCGGCCACATGGCCACGGACTTGCACAACACTGGCTCTTTGGCTTGGAAATGGAGATGAGCACAGCCCCCAGAGTCGGACACAACTAGCACGCATGTGCAGGGGGAACCTTTACCTTCACTTTTTACTGCACTGTGCCACGAGGCTTGTAAGGAGAAATGGAGTATCAAGATGTGCAAAAACTGAGTTTTGCTCGTCTAGCTTAATTTTAAAATATGAATATAAACTATTTTGATTTAAAGGACTTTTGAATGACACCTGTTTTCCCCACCCCCATCCCCCCCAAAACCCACCTCTTCCTGTCTTAGTGGGAATGGCTTTTAGCCACCTGTAGAGATGGGCACAAATCGAAAAAATGACGTTTGGTTTTTCATTTTTCGTTGCGGGTCCGTTTTGGTTCGTTTTCATTTTTCGTGCATTTTTTGAAAAAGTTTCGCTTTTCGTTTTTACCCGCTTTTTGCACGACTTAAAGCATTTCCGTGCGCGGACGTCCCCCAACGCCCCAGACCAGAGGGAAAACACTAAAAAAACGATGTTGGCAGAGACACAGTATAGACTAGGTACGCAGGGAGGCTGCAAAGGCATCGGCGGGCGTTGCCCAGGGTGTAAGGCAGCCGCAGAGTGACTGCACTGCGGGGCAGGGAAGGGTACTCACCGAGATGTACGCACGCACACAGGGAGGCTGCAAGAGAAATCTCTTCTTTCTCTCCCCTAAGAGCCAGGCTGCAGCCAGCAGGAACACAGAGACACACACCTGCCTGGCTGGCCTAAAGTAATGAGTCTCAGAGACAGCAATCCCACCCTAACTCCCACTGCAGACTGCAAGGAGGACAGGGGCTGCCAAAGCATTTTATGCCCTCTGTGGCTGCCACACCTACCCAGTCTACAACTTGGGCATGGTATTGGTTGAAATTGTCCAAGAATTTACATGATCCCATCACATGGCTTGCATCCATCTTGTGGCTGGAATCCATTTTGTGTCATCTTTAAAGGGAAAAGAAAAAATTCATCGCGATGGGAGAAAGACAAAAACAAACATTTTAAGGACCACAACCCCCTGGTAGGTAATAACTTCAAATAATTATCACTGTGTTTTTACGGATGTCCAGGGCGTTTTAATACCCAAGAAATCAATATTAGGCATCTGGGAGCCATTTGGGGTCGATGTCCCCTAACTCCCCTTAAAGGAAAAAATATATATCGATATGAGAAAAGACATAAATGCACGGTTTAAAGACCCCAACCCCCCTGGTAGGTATTATCAGGAAGAATAAATAATTATCGCTGGGTTTTTACGGATATTCAGGACGTTTTTTAACATTTAAAAACAGCTCATTTCATTGCCCATCACCATTAACGAAAACGAAACATAATGAACCTAATTTTCGTGGTTCTGTTCTGTTCATTCCTATTTCATCACAATTTTCGTTATTTGTTTCATTACGTAACGAAACAAACAACGAATAACAGAACGAATTTTTTTCCCGTTTCGTGCCCATCTCTAGTCACCTGTTTTATGGGAGGCCTGCGTCTGTACCTAACCAGGCCACGGAGAAGTATGCATTCTCTTGTTTTGCATGGTCATTCCAAATCTCAGCTGTTGACCACGGGAAACCACCTTATCTGCCTGCAGCCTTGTGCTCTCTGCTGTTGACTTGCCAGTTCTGTGGGCAAAAGCATGAGAGGGATTGGGAAGACACCCTTACCTACCCACCCCTACCTCCGACCTGCCTGGCCACTCATCAGGGATGTTGTAGCCATGGATTCCCTGCCCTGGCAGGAGGCTGCACCTGATGACCCTTGGAAAATCCCTTCCAGTTTTGTAGTTCTACAATTCCATGACTGCTAGGGATCCTGTGGCAGGCCGCCTGCCGCCTGAGACAGACCGTTCTTCAGGAAATGCATGCAGCCTTGTTGCAGGTTCTGCTTGCATTTTATTAACACCAAGGACTGTTTATGCAGATGTCATTTTTGGGACAACTTGTTGGGAGCATAGATGTTCACTTGCGTAATCTCAAGGGTTTGGGCTAAACACCTTTACATGCAATGCAGATGTTTGATACTGCTTGATCTTGGTAAAATATCCTGCAGTATCTAACAGAATTCCTTTGAACCTGTGGAAACTTGCTCAAGCTACAGAGAACCATAGGGTGCCCCCGGTCTGTGGCCTGCACACCTGTTAGGGGTAATCTCCAGGGTTCCTTCAGGTGGATCAAGGAGAAACAAGAGCTTCTTCGATTTGTAGCCCAGGAATGGTTGTGGACATTGAAATTGATCAGCTAGTCGCTATGGGCCAAAGAGGACTTTGCACCTGTTTACTAAAAGCCCAGGCAGAGAAAAACAGATGCAGCTCGCATGCTTCCAGACCTCCTTCAAACACTACTGGGTGGCTCTCAGAATTTGGCTGCCATGAAAACGGTTGGGATTTTGGCCGCTTTGGGGAACGCCTAGCTCTCAATGAATCTGGACAAGATTCACCATGGGCCCTTACATTGCAGCTCATCTCCAGTTTTATTTTCTCTTTAGATTTTAAAAAGCAAAGACGCTTCTGCAGGTTTGCTGCCACAGGGTCCTGTGGCTGGCTTCTGGAGGCCATCAGGTTTAATTCCTATAATATGATTTCTGTTGCATTCTCCTAGTCGTCTCCCCCCCCTTTTAAATGTTGTTAGTAAAAAGGAGCAGAGAGGGGTGGGCCAGGAGGCAGAACATAGAACAAAGACGGTTTTTTATGCTTCTTGCTGGGTGCTAGCTGGTTCTTTTCTTTCTGCCGTTTCCCCCAGGGCGTTCCTCTCTCACAACACTAGCACAGAAAGGCCCTTGCCATTTGCAGGGGCCTTTTGTTACTGTGTTCAGGCTACCACTCCTGTGAAGCCCCACGGCTGTCCGATTTTAGGAGGAAGCCTGCAGGAGAACTAGAAGCAGCTTTATATAATGTCGAAGCAGGTCAGGCTTGCGGCTGTGAAGCAAAATGCATCAGTAAATGAACCTTTGGCTTCAGGGTTGGTTCCGAAGTGGCCGCTGTGCTTAGAAAAAGAAAACATGGTGCAAATGGCGGCATCCCAGTTTATTTTTGTTAACAGCCGGAAAGAAATCAATCTGTTCCTTATAGACAGAGAAAAGATCTGCTGTATACAGTGACCTTACTTTGGTGCCGCTTCTGCTGTCTCAGCTCCATCCTAAGGGACCTCGGCATTAGTGATTGGTGGGTGGGTGCTTGCGCATGTGCAAGAACTGTCTAGGAAGGGACCCCTGGGTCCCTTGGCCAAATGCAGTTCTGGATTCCTTAGGACAGAGCCCTGGGTGTTCACATGGTCTTCAGGCTGGCACAACGATCCCGTTAGGAGGCGTAGAAGATGCTGGCTTTTAGAAACCCGTGTTGCAGAACAGTACCTTTTTGGGGGATGCAGAAAACTGGCCTGGGTTTTGCATATGTGGTTGCTGGCCCCTAGTGGAAGTTGGCTTGGCTGTGCTTTTTAAAGTAGTCGTTGCATTGGGCTCTGTAGGGCCATGAAATTCTTGCAATGACAGCTTCATATTGCTGAGGTTGGCCCAGGGTGCAGTATTTTGCTGCCTGAGGCAAAGGACTGGATGGCATCCTTCCATCCATTTGCAGAAGCCGCAGGCCGAATCATCTGGACAACAGAGGAACAGGGACAGGGCAACAGCCTCACTGCGCCTAAAGACAGCAGGCTAGCTTACCGGATGCCAGGCTGGCAGCATGGCACCCATCGGCCCGACCTCCAGGATCCTGCTACGGCCCTGTGCCCCTAATAGCCGATGCCCCCTTCTGATTCATGGTGCGGGCAGGCCCCGTGTATGAACATTTGCCATGAAAGTTCCCAAGTTCCTTTGCCCGTACTGTTGGCCGCCCATGAGCCTCGGGGAGCTTCTCGTTCACAGTACCCAAGGAGCTGCTATTGAGCTGTCTCGTAATCACTTCTAAGCTGTCGCCCGCGAAAGCTTCTGTCACAGTAAACCAGTTTGTCTCCAAGACGCTGCAGCACTTCTCATTGTCTGACTGTTGACCTAGTTAAAGGATTTGAATGCTTTTCAGTGACACTTAATCCTAACTATCGCTCCATTTGGCAATCTCTCTCCGTTGAACATACATTTTAAAAATGCAGAACAGAGCTACAAAGGGGTTTACCTGGGGCCCTAGATATTGTGCCAGCGCTCAAAGGCTCTCTATGGCTGTTCTTCCGCCCCCACGAATAGTAAGGAACCTGCTTGGTTGCCACAGTGACTAGAAAGTCCATCTGGGATTTAAATTAACTTGTGTTAGCTAATGTAGAGACGGCTTCCATCCCGGTCTCTCTCTCCCTCTCTCCCTCCCTCCCTCCCTCCCCCCCCCCCCCCCCCGTTTTCCAAAGAGCATTATTAACACAAAAGAGATTATAGTTAAAGATGAATATAAGATATAAGACCGGGTGATATTAACAGAAAAATCATGTGTAATGGAAAAATAGCTCTGCTTCCCTCAGTTTCATAGGCTTCACTGCTTATCAGTGTTTTTCAGTGATGTTTGTCCACTATCCAGTTATTTAAGGTTAAATTGCATTGTCTTTCAGTAACATTTTTAGTGGTGTTGCTTTTCTTGTTATTAAGTTCTCTGGCAGATCGTTGTTGTTTTTTTAAGGCGAGCCTTTTTATTCACTGTGCCCTGACAGGCCTCACTCTGAACCATGGTGTCCATGGGAACCAGCGTATTCTACCCAAAGAGGCTTTTCATGCAGCCTTAAATTGCCCACAATTTAAGAGGGTCAGTGGAAGACCTCACCAGTGAAGGACGAAAGCAAAGCGTGCTGCTTATGTACCACTCCATAGCTCTTAAAGCACTCTCTGGGCAGTTTATAATTTATGCAGGCTATATCCCTCCACACACACACACACATTTCTCATTAACCTGGATACTTAGAATACTGACCTCAGAAGGGTAGAAGGCTGATTAGAACCTTGAGCCAGTTACCTGAGCCCTCCTAATCTATCACAGGTCACGAGCAGAGTCTTAACTGAAGTACTGCAGCTTCTTCACCAGAATGTGTGTAGTTGTACGGTATAAGAATAAGAGCAAAATAACAGCAACCTGCCCAAGCTAAAATCTGCTGCATCCTCCATATCAGACGATCGGTTTATTTTATCCTATCCATTGATTTCTCACAGTAATTTAGAACTAATGGTAAATAGAACTAGCTGGGTAACTCTGTGAGTTTGATTCCCTACTCTGTCTGCTGGTAAAAAAAAAAGCCAGCCTGCATAGCCTTGGGCAAACGGTGCAATTATCAGGACCCTTACAGAAGAAAGGAATGGTAAGCCACTTCGGGGTAGTGTATGCCAAGAACACCCTGAGAAGAGTTGGCATAAATCAGAATTGACTTGGCAGCTCATAATTATCATTATGTGCATTTGATGACTTGCATTTGTCTATCTCTTAAAATAGCCAGAAGTGAGAATACCTTGCTGGTAGTGAAAGACTTCCGTAGGGGCTATTAAGGTGGCTATGTAGCAGTACTTCTGTGGCAGATGCATCTTGAAACAGGCATGGACCCCATCTGATGACAATCCACCGTGTCAACATTGCTACAGTACTTAAAAAAATTCTGCTGGAAATCTTGTAGTTTTCTGTTGTTGTTTTTTAAATTGCTGAGTGATATGACAATCATAAACATATACGGCTGCCCAAGTACCTTGAAGCAGCATTTTGATGGTTCCTGTAACAGGTACCCATGCTTTGTCATTTATGGAAAACCATTCCTCACTCATTGGAGCTGTATCCCAGGCAGTGTAAGAACAGGCGTCCTGTTTTGCAAGTCAGACTCTCTGACTTCACTAACCTCATTAATTTTCTACATGCCCTTTTGGCAAATCACTGTGCTCCAGCACAGGGCTGTGGAGTCGGAGTTGGAGTCGAAGAGTCAGAGTCGGAGGGAATTTTGGGTATCTGGTGTCGGAGTTGGAGTCGGCAAACAATGCACCGACTCTGACTCCGACTCCTACTAAATTTAGATTGGAATTAAAAAAAAGCAAGTTTAAATCTCCCAATTCACAAAAAGTTATAATTAATGACTACTGTAAGAATAAAGATCAATGCATGCAGTGCCTCACGTAACCGCAAAACGAACACGTTAAGGGACCGTGAAGAAGCATGCTTTTCATGTGCTTCACTATATGGCACACAAGGCACAATTAGGAGCAGCAATACTTATACTTTCCATAGTGTTGTGTTCTGCTGTTACGCAGTGCCCATGGGTAACCTAGCCTCACACTGATAAGGGATTAAGTAAATATGTTTTTTGCAGGACTAGAGACACTTGTATAAGTGAAGGGAATGGAGGGTCAATAGTTCAAGACAGAGGAGTCCGCGTCACAGTCGGAAGTACAAAAGAACTTAGGAGTCAGAGTCGGAGTCGGAGTCGGAACATTTATCTACTGACTCCACAGGCCTGCCAGTCCAGCAGAACGTTTTGGTGTGTCACCCCGTGGTTGGAAAGTGTTAGATTTTGTAAAATAGAAGATATTGTTGCTATTCTACATTTGATAAGTTATTGAATTGAACTGTGTGTTTGTGCCTTATAAAAAAAGAATCTGGAAGTTGAGTCATGGCTACTGGACTTCTTTTTTCTTGAGAGATAGAAACGTGAAGCTGTTTGGATGAGCAGCGAAACGTTTCTATCTCTCAAGAAAAAAGAAGCCCAGTAGCCATGACTCAGCTTCCAGAAAAACTCACCTGGATGTCTGAGAATCTTCACAGAGTTATAAATAAAAACTAATTAAGAGGCTGGCCTAAAAATAAAAAAGTAAGGTGTTGGTAACTTGTCGTCTGGCATAATTTAACTTGGCTGCTCAAAACGAACCAAACTAGTGATTGGAAGACAATATTGTACTTGAGTCTTTGAGTAACAGAGAGTATGAAATCATCTTCTCCTCCCAAGAATGGCATGTTCCCTCAAAGCTTAGTTGCCATCTTCTCAGCAGCTGTAGCAGAAATGGGTTCTTCTGAGATGAGGATATTGTTGCAAGGTATACCTGTTGTATTTTAGGGTGGTTTAGTCTAATTGGGTAATGAAAAGCCATTAGCTCTATGGAAGACCGGCTCCTTGTTATGAGTAGAGCTCATCAACTGCCTAGATTTTTGGACTCTAGTCGTGGGGTGGGCCTGGCTTCCAAATTTACCACTGTACCTTGAAAATAATCATGCTGAAGCTGATGATTCACCAGCATTTTGCACTGCTGCAAGATTTGTGCAAATCTGAGTTTCAACATGGGGTCCGAAAACAAGTGAACCAAGAAGTGAGATGAGACAGGGCAGCAGGGCTGAACCAGGAGCAAATGAAGTTTATGGAGGCAAGACCTGCAGTTAAGCTATAGTTTTTACATTAGGCAAGGGGCTTTGGGGCATCATGGAATACTAATGAATAATGGGTTTTTTCCTAAAAAAAAAAAAAAAAAAGGTTTCCAGTTTGGCAGCCTGGCTATGGACCTCTAACCTGAGCTGAAAAAGCAAGTTGAGTGACTTCATGCTCAAATGTCATGTTTTTCATGGTTGACTTTCCTTGAAGGCCCTGAAGCTGTGCTGCAGGTACATTAACTGCTCACTGACAACTTGAGGGTTCCAACTTCTGGGTTTTCTGAAAGTTTGTCCTTAAAATTGAAGTGGTGACCTTTCCTACGTCTTGCCAGGAACCTTGGTAGATCAAGGTTCACCTGTCTATAGACCACAGGTGCATTGTATTTCTTGAACAGCTTCTTCCTTCCCTGTTACTGCCTCATCCACCTGCCCTGTAGCGTTATTAAGAACATAAGAACATACAAACAGCCTTGCTGGAACAGGCCACAGCTCATCCAGTCCAGCATTCTGTCTCACACTGCGGCTCACCATTTGCTTCAGGGGATTCCCAAGCAGATGTCTTCACCTGCTTACAATTCCCTGCAAATGGCATTGAGAAATACCCTGCCTCTCTTTCCATCCCGGAGGTTGTCCTTAGACATCCATAATGGTAGCCATAGAGACCCTTGTTCTCCATCAACTTGTCTAATCCTTTCTTAAAGCTGTCAAGGTTGACAGCTGTCACCACTTCTTCTGGCAGGGAGTTCCACAGACCAGTGATCCTCTGGGTGAAAAATTGCTTTCTCTTATTTGTTTGAGATCTAGCACCCAAAAGTTTCATGGAGTGCCCCCTTGTTCTAGAGTTGTGCGATAGGGAAAATAGTTTTTCCTTATCTACTTTGTCCACACTGTGTATGATTTTATGAACTTCAGTCAGGCCGTCTCTTAGACGCCATCGTTCAAGAGTGAAGAGGCCCAGCCGTTGCAGCCTCAGATGGTAAGGAAGGTGTTGCAGTCCCCTAATCATTCTGGTTGCCTTCCTCTGCATTTTTTCCATTTCCATAATAATCTTCTGGAGGTATGGTGACCAGAACTAGACACAATACTCCAGATGGGGCCTCACCATAGATTTATAAAGAGGCAAAATGACACTTGCTGACTTATTATGCCCTCTGGCTTGTCTTTGGCCTTTGTTGGTTCTTAAACTGCAGAGGCTGCAGCATCAAAGTTTTCCTGGGGAAAGGAAGAGTTTGTTTTTACTGCAGGACAAATTCTGCCTTTAAGGCTTTGGAACAAACCCAGAATCCTCTTGAGCCCCCAGCTCACTTCGTGCAAGTATAAACAGATCATGAGTCAAAGGGTCATAGAATCACAGAATGGCGGAGTTGGAAGAGGCCTCGGAGGCCATTGAATGCAACCCCCTGTTCAAGGTAGGAATCCAAATAAAAGCAGATCTGACAGAAGGTTGTCCAATTTTCTCTTGAAGGCCTCCAGTCTTGGAGTGCCCACCACCTCCCAAGGGCATTTGTTCCGATGGCATACTGCTCCAACAGTTAAGAAGTTTTTTCCTGCTATTCCTCTGAAATCTGGCATCTTGTAGCTAAAGTCCATTCTCGCAATATCCTGCACTCTGGGATGATCGAGGGTGGGGGGAAATCTTGCCCCCCCTCCTGACTACCATTGAAGGGTTGTGTTTTTCAGATTAAGGTTCGTTGTAAAAAGGGTGCCTGCTCTTAACTGCCTTTTGACCTTGATTTATCAGAAACGTTTCGGAGGACACACACCCCTCCTCAGCAAACCATGTGTGATGGCAGCAGTTCTGGAAACATTTAACCTTCAAATCGATCCTGCAACACCACTGCTGAAATATTTAAGGACCATCAAACAAACCTGCCTCACACACGCATTGCCCACTGGTAATCAGAGGCAACCCTGCTTGGTGTTGAAATATGGCCCTTTGTACACGACCCCTAAACTCCGCCGCAAATGGCTCCCAGCTCCGGAGCTTAAAATTGTTTCCCCACCAGCTCCGGAGTTTACAGATAATTAAGTGCGACCACGCCCACCTAAGCACGTCCCAGCACACTTTTCAGGTACCTGCTCTCTAGAGGTGAAAATTCCTGATGCGAATATAACAGTAGTGACTGCCGGGCTCTCCTTGCTTCTGTTTGTTCTTTATTTGCCCCCCGCCCCTTTAAGAGATCTGAATGTAGTGCCGGGACAGCAGAACGGAGGTGAGCGGCATTCTTTTCTTCCTTTTTTTCTCCCTCCCCTCACGCAGCCAGCAGCCAGGAGTGCGGAGGGGGTGGGAACGCAGAAACAGCGACAAACCCCTAAGATCTCTGGTCCGAATTTAAGTGGCCAGCGGATCTTAGGGGTCGTGTGAAAAGGCCCTATGTTAGTTTGGCAGCCTGGGTTAGCTCACCAGGTGAGGAGTTCTCTTTCTTTTGCGATACCATTTGAAGGATGCCTCCATTTCAGAAATGTAGGTGGAAGGATGGTAGAACCCGGTGATGTAAGGAATGGCCCAAGTCAATGAGTGTACTGTATAATCTGATAAGTTGGAATTCTTTCTTTCGACAGCTGGGTTCCGGAATGTACAGCTGTGCAAAGTACAATTTTTTTTGCATGTTCCCTTTAATGCCACAATAGCAATCCTGGCAGAATAACTTCTAAATTCTAAACTGAATAGGAAAACACCCAGGCATCCATTGAGGCTTTTCTACAGAATACATTTCTACCTGTCATTGATTTTTTTTCTTCCTAGAGGTTGTTCATTGTCATCCCATGAGATTTCTAGCAGTCTATTTGCAAGGAGCCTTAGGTGCTATCTGGATGCCTCCAGATAATCTTGGAACAAGTCTGTTGTCCGTATCTGTCAGTGAAGTGCTGTGTTCAGTCCCTGGATCGACCTGGGAAGCTAGCTAGCTAGCTAGATCTTTATTGTCATTGTCCTGTGCAGAACAATGAGATTGAAAGAATCTACACCAGCTTTTACAGGACCTAACAGTACAACCATACATAAATATCTATCCCCCACCCCATATACAGTGGACCCTTGTATAACAAACAGCTTGTATAACATAAAATCTGTACAACATAAAAATTCCGGAGATAGGGGAAATTTGCTTAACATAATCGCCTATGGGGAGAATCCGTACAACATAAAAATGGGACTACTCTGTTTTCAATACATTCCTATGGGAATTTGTATAAAGGAAAATTTGCTTAACATAATTTCATTTGGAACGAATTAATTCCTTTATACAAGGTACCACTGTACACACATTTAACCCACTAACAACACATTTGAAAAACTCTTTAAAAACTCCAAAAACCTCTAAAAACTAATTATAGAAGCTCCCTCAGAAACTGTATTTCGCTGCATTCAAAGCCAAAACCGCTCTTGGATAGAAACTGTCCCTCAAGAGACTAGTCCTGGTCTTAATGACTCTGTATCTCCTCCTAGAGGGCAGAAGCTGAAAGAGATCGTTTTCAGGGTGTGTGAGATCCTGCACAATCTCTACAGCTTTCTTATAACACCCGGAATCATAGATTTGTAAGCTGCTTCTTCAATAAAGGGCACGTCTCAAGAATTAACATGATTAGATAGATGTCCTGAAATTTTGGCTCCAGTCGTTGGGATCCTCCTTGTTTGCATCGGCTTCCTTATTTAGGTTTTGAATGGAAGTTGCATGCTGGGAAATGTGCACGGAGATTTGGCCAGCCCAGGGTCTATTTTTCCAGTCTTTCTCTGATCCGATGTAGTAAACCCCAGTAGCGCATATCCCGAATTTGCCCCAAGTAGTACGGTAGAGAATAATGATCTTGACCTAGGTGTGGGACCTTCTTTTATGGCTACATGAGCCACTCATTTCTTTCACCTTTGTATGATTTTGACATCATTAGAAGCCCTTCCTTGTCCAGCGTCACAGTTTACTAGTGCTGAGGGAAGTAAAGATTTCATAAAATTGCAGGATTACCAGATACCTCAGCCATCACCTGCCACTGGTACTATAGCCCTCCATCTCCTACTTAAAAAACCATCCCAGAGAAATATTCAGCAATATCCAAGGGCATTACTTTACAGTTTGGTCAGACCGTTGGTTCCCCCAAGCCTTGTCAAGTTAGGAAGTTCTTTATAATGTTGAGTTAAAATCCCCTTTCTTGTCATTTGAACCCTTTGGACTTATCTTTGTAGAGGTGTGTGTGTGTGTGTGTGTGTGTGTGTGTGTGTGTGTGTGTGTGTGTGTGTGTGTGTGTGTGTGTGTTTTCGATCCATCTTGTTTGTGTCCACCTTTCAAGCATTTGAAGATTGCTATCTTTGTCTTAATTGCCATCTGTGTAGGCTAAACATAACCAATTTTCTGTTGAGCCAAGCCATTGGACACTCTCACCCAGAACGGTTTGCTTTGATGGACGCCTGCAGGAAGGAGTGTGCCCTTGACATAATAGGGTGACCCTTTGCCCTGGCAGCCCTTGTGTTGAAACCTCAGGTGTAGTCAGTGCTTTCCATGCAGTTGTCCTGCAGGTAGGGTGGAGCTGTGAGCAGAAGGATCCAAGGAAACAAACTGAGGTGTGTGTGTGTGTGTGTGTGTGTGTGTGTGTGTGTGTGTGTGTGTGTGTGTTTGTTGTGTGTGTTTGTTTGTTTGTTTTAGCCCTAGGAGCATTCACCTCTTTTTTCAGAAGCTCAGCAGTGGTGGGCTAGGTTAATAATTCGGAATAGCAGGTTTTTCTGGTAAGACAAGGAAAGAATTCTGCCAGCAGGCCAAAAGACCTGCAGTTGGTGAGTTGATGGCCTTGGGTTACATGGAGCCCAGGTTGCTCCACAGTCCAGGGTAGCTAAAAAAAGATGCCGGTGGAAATAACTCTAATACAGTGGACCCTTGTATAACAAACAGCTTGTATAACATAAAATCTGTACAACATAAAAAATTCTGGAGATAGGGGAAATTTGCTTAACAGAATTGCCTATGGGGAGAATCCTTACAACATAAAAATGGGATTACTCTGTTTTCAATGCATTCCTATGGGAATCTGTATAAAGGAAAATTGGCTTAACATTATCTCATTGGGAACGAATTAATTCCTTTATACAAGGTACCACTGTATACATATACATATTTGTAAAAGTGTGCTGCTTAAATACCACCCCATAGCACTTAAAGCCCTGTCTGGGTTGTTTACAATTTAATTATTCAGGTTCTACTCAGCAAGCTGAGTCCTCATTTTCCCAACCGCGGAAGGATGTAAGGCTGAGTGAACCTTGGGCTGGCTACCTGGGACGGAACCCCAGGTCGTGAGCACAGTTCGGCTGCAAGACAGCAGTTTAACCACTGTGCAATGCAGCCCACTAAGAAATATTAAGGTACAGTGATACCTTGTACAAAGGAATCAATTAGTTCCAAATGAAATTATGTTAAGAACATTTTCCTTTATACAAATTTCCCATAGGAATGCATTGAAAACAGAGTAATCCCTAATCATGACTATTTTTATGTTGTACGGATTCGTACATAGATGATTCTGTTAAGCAAATTTCCCCTGTCTCCGGACTTTTTTATGTTGTACAGATTTTATGTTATACAAACCGTTTGTTATACGAGGGTCCACTGTATTTCAGATACTAATCTGAAAACGTTCTGTTGAATCAAGAGTCTTGAATGGTTTCCTCTTCTGATGCCAGCAGCAGCAGCACAAAGACTGCTTGTTGTTGTAATGTAACAATAAAATAAAAGGCTGCTCCATTCCCGAGGAAGCCCATTGACACTTCAGTGTCCTCAGAAGATTTCTTCTTGTTGCAGAAGGCTGCAACTTCAAATCTTCAGTGCCTACTTGTGGGAACCGATGATTTGATCAGAGAGAACTTCGCCGTTTGTATTTTAGACTATTGCAGGGCCCACCAGAGCGTGCACGGCGTTTATGCCTCCTGTCTCAGCTCACTTAAGAGTTCCCGGGCTGAGTGTTTTACCCCTGGGGAAAGTTTTCTTTTAAAAAAAAGAGAGAGAGAGAAAAATCCCCTCCAGAAGGCACACTTCCTCTGCGCAGAGGAAAAAGGGGCCTCTGTGAGCTGAATGTTTTTGGTTCTCTTTTCTTCTCTTTTCTCTGCCTCCTCTTCCTCCTCCTCCTGCTCCTTCTGCTGCTGCTGCTGCTTTGGAGGCCGGCTCCTTGCAAGAGGGAGTGGCACAGGGGGAAAAAAAACCCTCTGTCAGGGATTTGCTGCAACCGAGTGCTGTCTCCAAGGCATTGCAGCAGAAGGCTTCTTGATAAGACAGAAAAGAGCCAAAGCATCTCGGGTTGGGGAAACATGCCTATTGGCCCCTTGCAACCTTCCCAGGTGGACGGGGAGATGCACTTACAGAGGCAGGGGTGAGCGGAAGAAGGTAGGTCCTGGCAGAGGAGAACCTGAGGTGTGTGTGTGTGTGTGTGTGTGTGTGTGTGTGTGTGTGTGTGTGTGTGTGTGTGTGTGTGTGTGTGTGTGTGTGTGTGTGTCGGGGCAAAAAACTGCTTCCCCGAGTGGTTCCCTGAGAGCCCTTCCAGAGAGTCGTGGGGCGCTGAGTCATACTTCCGCTTGGTGGCTGGGTCCACTCTTCGTGGTCAGGAGGACCTGCGTTAGGGCGACCGGCCCCGTTTGCCATCAGTGAGACCAGCAAGGAGATGGGAGGGCGTGACTCTCAAGTCATGACGGTGGTTTACAGTGTTAATGATACGCCGTGGCTTTCCCCCTCATCGATGAGGAGAGAAATGGCCATGCTTCAGAAACTGAACAGGAAGTAAAAAGCTTACCTTAGGCAAATGCTCACAGAGGTACAATGTGTGTACAGCCGGCTGTGTTCACGATGACACCTCCAGAAGATTTTCATATGTCTTCCGGAACTGCGCCTGCGCCTGCTAGCCACACTTAGAATCACTAGCTTTCATTTACTGTATGCCGTTTGAAGCATTTCTCTGCTGCCTTTCAGTGTAGTTTCTGTCCTAAGGTGGGTTGCAAATGGAAAATAGTACCGTAATTCGTTTCTTGTCCTTCCGAGAGTGGTGGCTTGTGATATGCTTAGAGACCATACGTTAGAAATGTGAAATTGTGAAACTAGATGAGTTGCAGCATGGTGATTGTTTAACCCTGGTGACTCCTTGAAGTTTCTGAAGGTTCCACTGAGCAAAATAAAGAGTTCCAGGATGTTTCAGGCATAATTGATCACTCCCAGTCTTGACAAAATTTCCTCAATTTGGTGTCCTTGAGATGTATTGGAGTGCAAGTCGCATAATTTAGGTCCGGTCTTTCTGAAGGACTGCATCTCTCCATGTGAGCCTTCACAACTCTTAAGATCATCACAGGAGGCCCTCCGCTTAGCCCCGTTGCCATCACCAGCACAGTTGTGGAGGACACGACAGGGCCTTCTCTGTGGCAGCTCCAAGGTTGTGGCAAGCTTTCCCTTGGGAGGTTAGGTTCCCCTCCTAATTACCCTTCAGCCATCAGTTGAAGACTTGCCATCATAAATGGGTCCCTAAGATGCTGGTTTTTAGTTGAGGTTTTAAAATTTAAAACATTTTTAATCATTCAGTGTATTTTAATTGCTACCATAGTTGAATTGTTTTTAGGGTTGGGGTTAGGGTTCTGGATTTGCAAAATAAACCCATAGTTTATTTTGTTTTTAAATTATACTTTTTAAACACTGTGAGCTGTCTTGAGTACCCCCAAACACCCACCCATCTGGGTGGTTTTCTTGAGCCATAACCAGACTCAGTTCATTTCTCAACTCAATGTAAATTCCACCCACCAGAGATTGTGACCTTACTGGTGTTTACATGTTTACCTACTAATATTGACTGACTTTATAAAAAGAACTCATGCCTTTGACTGTTTGGGGTGATCCTTTAGTTTTGTAACAATTGTTTGCATTGATACACCCTTCAGATGACTCACTTTATATGGGTGGTGCCAGAAAATATTGTAAGAAATGACCTTAAAGTAAGATATATGTGGGGCTTCAGCTTTTCTCTCCCCATTAAACCTTCCCAAACAGAAAAAACTCGCTCTCTTCCACACAAACGGGACACTCTTAGAGGTGTTCTTCCAGAAATGCCATGCATTTCTCCATGTGTTTTTTTCCCTTGGCTTCCTCACCAAATCGCAACAAGGAATTAGTGGTTTGGACCTTCTGCCAATCAACCATTTAGCCACTTTGCCTGACCCCAGATACTGGTTGCAGAAGACATCTTCCTGGTTGGAATGGAGGGAGAACAGGACAAGCATGCTTTTTAAAATAAGCAAAGTGGCCTTTGACAGACCTTTGACACACTTTTAACCAAATGTTGAGTCCAGTGGTTTAGTGTGTCAAGATGCTGGGCTATGAAATGGCACCCTTTGCTATGGCCTCCTCCCCTGTTTTTTCAGAGGGCAGGCAGTTTTCTTCATAGGCCCAGGGCCACCAGTGGTGTTCTCTGCAAATGCATCATCTTCCGTAATCCTAACAAGCCGTCCCACAGTGAAAGCCAATGCTGTTCCAGTTTTGTACCTTCATGAACATAAGAACATAAGAAGAGCCATGCTGAATCAGGCCAAAGGCCCGTCTAGTCCAGCTTCCTGTATCTCACAGTGGCCCCACCAAATGCCTCTGGGAGCACATGAGATTAGATATCTATTTCCTGATACCACTCCCCTCCATCTGGCCTTTGAAGTACCCCGGTTTTAAGCCTGGAGATGACACATCTCCATCATGGTTTGTCACCTGTGATGGACTTCTCCAGGAATCGGTCCAATCCCCTTTTGAAGGCATCCAGGCCAGATGCCATCACCACATCCTGTGGCAGGGAGTTCCACAGACTAACACCACACTGGGTTATAATTTTTTTTCTTTTGTCTGTTCTCCCTCTCCCAACCCTCAGTTTGAGTGGATGTCCCCTAGTTCTGGTATTTTGTGAGAGGGAGAAGAGCGTCCCTCTATCCACTTTACTCATGCCCTGCATTATTTTGTACGTCTCAATCATATCCCCCCCCAGGTGCCTTTTTTCCAGACTAAAGAGCCCCAAATGTTTTAGCCTTTCCTCATAATGGAGGTCCCCCAGCCCGTAATCATTTTAGTCACTCTCTTCTGCACCTTTTCCAGTTCCACTATGTCTTTTTTTGAGATGCGGTGACCAGAATTGTACACAATACTCCAGGTGCGGCCTTACTATTGTTTTGTATAATGGCATGATAATGTTGGCTGTTTTATTTTCGATCCCCTTTTTGATCATCCCTGGCATGGAATTGGCCTTCTTCATGGCTGCCACACATTGGTTAGACACACCTTCATGGAGGTGGAGATCATACTGGAGCTTGCCTAAAAATGCTCTCCATGAGTGGTTTTTGGTTGCAGGAGAGGTAAATGAAAGATGCCAGCATTTCTGTTTGCCAACGATTCCCCTCTGAGAGGAGCATTTTGTTCCGTCAGTGGCCCTCTTGCATCTGCTGCCGATTTAGCTAAGCTGGTCTTGTTCACTGGCTGAGACGGGATTTGTCCAACCAGTCTTTCAGGAGCAGATAGTCCTGCAACATGTGGAAGGCCAAACCAAGGCACACGTGGATCCAGTGTCAAAAAGAGAGTGGGGTTTTTGTGGCGCCTGCTGTGCCTCTTTCTCTTTGTCCATTAGGATTCTTGACCCTTTGAGATAGAATGAAGCAGTAAGACTGTGTGGCTTTGAGATAGAATGAAGCAGTAAGACTGTGTGGCTTCAGGGTAGCCTCTTCTGTGTGTCCCAAGAGAAGGCATTTGTGGGGCAATGTGTGCTCCTGTGTATGGCTTCCTATAGGACAGCTGTACCAGGAGGAGGGCGCTGACGGAGTCAGAGACGGGAGCACCTTCGCCCTGTTTTTCACAGGCCTCTTGAGGTGTCCAGTGGCTCTAGTTCTTTACTAAAATACAGTGGTCCCCCGCCCTTTCACGGTTCATATACTGCGGCCGCGCTGTATCGCGGGATCGGAGTTCTGTACCCCGAAAGGGCTAGAGGAAGGGGGGTAAGGTTTAAAAAACCGGGGCTTTTTAACCCCCCCCCCTTCCCCAAGCCCTGGGCTTCAACTGATTGGTGCTGGGTTGAGGAAACAAAAGGTTTTTCTCCCCCACCCCAGCACCAGTGAACTGGAGCCCGGGGCTTGCTTCCATGGAGGCATCACGTGCCACTTCTCCCCATCCCCTCAGGGTGCGGGGAAGTAGTGCATGATATTTAAAAGGCTTTCTGCCACCACTCCCCCACACCCCTCCTGCTGGGAAGCCGTGCATGATATTTAAAATCATGCCCCCCTCTTGGCCCGACCTGACCTGCAGCTTTTAAATGATCGTGGGTTGGGTCGGTCCCTAACCCCCGCAATAGACAGGGGTGTGTGTGTTACTGTACTTAATTGGGTTCTAAGGGGAAAGTTGTTTGCTGCAGCACACCTCACAGAGAGACATTTGTAAGAATATACAGTATATATAGAGAGACTTGCATCGAGACAGGTTGGCATGGTTTTTCAATTTTTTTATAAAGCTAGCTTAAAGAATTCTCTCTCTAGACCCGTGCTTCTGGAACTGTCTGATGTGGTAGACCTGTATCCCCCTGCTTGCTCCCCCTTGTGTCAGGGACTGGCATAGGCTTGCCAACTTCTTTTTTTAATCGCATTGAAAAATCACAGATACAGTATTATTATTGGAAAAAAATTAAAAATTTGGAAGTGTTATAAACAAATGAGACTATTACATTCAGTTAAGAAACAGAAGCCTGTTGGGGCTGTTGTCTTTGTTTGGTTTTTCCTGAACGCCTTAATTTTTGTGTTCATGCTTTTCCCATTTTTTGAGTATTTTGTTAAATTTTATTGCTTTGCTACTTTTATGTTTGCTTATGGTTTTTTTTTTTTGTTCACTGCCTTGAGTTGTCTTTGTATAAGCTGGTGGTATATAAGTGCTAGCCAGCCTAGATGCCCTAAGCACATCCGTTCTTACATGATTTCGGAAGCTAAGCAGGGTCGGCCCTGGTTAGTACTTGGATGGGAGACCACCAGGGAATACCAGGTGCTGTAGGTGCCTGGAGTAGGAACTGACAAGCCACTCCAGTATTCCTGCCAAGAAAACTCCATGGACATGGAGTCACGAAGAGTTGGTAACGACGGTAATGACACAACACACACACACACACACACACACACACACACACACACACACACACACACAAGTGCTAAATGAATTAAAGTGAAAGTAAAAGAATAATACAAATAATTAACAAGTACTGTATTTCGTAAGCATCTTAAACTTAAGAGCACCTTTAATGAAGTGAGGTTGTGTCTTTGTCAGCTTATCAATCTGTAGCTCAGTTGAGGACAGTGCTACATGCGATGGTGAATAAATATCCATACTTTTTTCTTGCCTTGGGTTCATGGCACTCAGAGTTGAGGGAGGCAGCCATGATACGTAGCAATTTCTAAGATGGAGGTTCCTGCATGGCAGGGGGTTGGACTGAATGGCCCTTGAGGTCTCTTTCAACTCAGTCATTTTGTGATTCTTTGAAGAAGAAAGAATGACACAGGTCCTATGGTGGCCCTCAGGCTGATTTTAAAACTGCGAGGAAATAAGAAACACTTAATGTACTTTATAGAACACCTGTCTGCATCTGAACAGCTCAAAGCATCTGTGTGTACACCTGTCCCAAGAAAATGTCCCTCATGCACCTGAGTTTCTGGCTGTGTGTAGCCTCAAGAAACAGAACATACTTTCAGAGCCTACTTTCCTTACGAGGAGCTTTGGAAGACATCAACTGTGGTGCCATGATGTAGCAATGTTAGGCTTCTAAAAACATCCTTGTGGGGGGGGGATGATTATGCACTAGCATTGAGTGGCTCTGGGGCTAGTGGACCACCTGTTTGGTCCACTACAGAAAGAAGAAAGACTTCAATTTACTTGAAGTTGTCGACACAGAATTGGAAAGTCTCTCTAAAAAGAAAACGGTAATAGTTTCTGAGAAATGTCAGGTGCTTGTTCAGTCGTCCAGTTGCAGAAGTTGCCTTTTTGGAAGGGGTTTTACCCTTGCAGCTGCAGATGAAGAAAGATGTTCATGGCACAGCAAGTGCTGCAGCCCAAACTTCTTGGTCCGTCCTTGCTTTCTGTTTTTGTCATCTTCCCACCTGCTTTGTTAGGATCACTTTGCAGGCTTTTTTCACTGATGCAGCTTACGTTTTATGTGAGCAATGCTGAAAAACTGCTTTTTGTTATTTAACAGAAGAGAAATGACAGGATTTGTGTTAACGGGCTGCACTGAACAGATGGACCTGTGTTTGTTAAAAGTTTTGTGAAAGAAATGGACCTCTGTGGGCAGAATTGCAGGAAGTGATGTTCATTCTAGATCGAGGGCAGCGGCTGGGCAGGTCTGGTCCCAGGCAACAGTGTGGAAAGGACCAGAGGGCAAGAAAACAGCGAAAAAGTTCCACTGGAGTAGTGAACCTGTACGGAGATTTATTTTATTTATTTATTTTAGAGTATTTTTACCCTGCCTTTCTTTTTGGAAAAGGACCCAAGGCGGCTTACAGTAAGGAGAGACAATATACAATCCAATACAATTAAGACACAACCAGTTTGAGAAACAGGGAATTGAGGGGCATCTTACTGCATTATAAGGCAACATTAAAGCGAACAATTGATAACATAGTGTCAATGCACTCACACAAGGAGAGATACAAACACAAAGTCTATGTGAACCCATAGATTTATATAAAATGTACATGATAGTCCATCATTCAGGGAAAGCTTGCCTGAAGAGAAAGGTCTTTGCCTGTTTCTGGAAAGACATCAGAGATGGGGCAGTCCTGGCCTCTAATGGGAGGGAGTTCCATAGCCAAGAAGGCCCTTTCATGTGTTCCCATGAGATGTACCGGTGAGGATGGCAGGATGGAAAGAAAGGCCTCTCCTGATGACCTTAACACCCAAGTCGGTTCATAATCTGAGATTCGATCTTTGACATAGCTAGGACCCACATCGTACAGATGAAAGAACACTGATCTTTGGAGGAAGGTTGGGACATACAGGTAGTAAGTGTATGTAAGGTTTGTAGATCTTTTAAAAAGCAAACTGTTCTGCTTATATACCACCCATACCACTTCAAGTAGTCTCTGGGCGGTTTACAGTTTAATTACAGTATGCAGGCAACACATTGCGCCCCCCCCCCCAAGCAATCTGGGTACTCATTTTACTGACCTCGGAAGGATGGAAGGCTGAGTCAACCTTCAGCCTGCTACCTGGGATTGAACCCCAGGTCGTGAGCACAGTTTTACCTGCAGTTACAGGCATTTAACCACTGCGCCACGTAAAACCTATACAATGTGGTACTTTACTTTACTTCACTTTATTTACAATTTAAATACCAGCTTGTAAAAGCAACTCTAGGTGGTGCACAATGTCAAAACATGAAAAAACAAAATGAATAATAAAAATACACAACAAACAGCAACACGGGGAGTGCTCGTCAAGGAATGGGCGAATCTGGGCAATCAGCCGTAGTTGGAAAAAGGCCGACCTGGAAACAGCTGCCACCTGGGATTCAAGGGAGAGGTCCGGATCCAGTGCAATGCCCAGACTTCTCACTCTCTCATCCAGCTGGAATGAAGGCCCACCCAAACTAGGGAGATGTCCACTGAACCCATCAGAGGACCCCCTAAAGAACAGAACCTAGATGTTATAAGGGTTCAGCCTGAGACTATGAGCCCTGGTCTGACTTTGTCTAGACATTGCCCCAAGGTCTGGACAGCCTCCACTGCAGAGGTGGAGAAGAAGAGGTAGAGCTGCATGTCATTAGCATACTGATGAAATGCAAGCAATGCACACTGGGGCAGAAACATGCTTCTTAAATGGACACAATCATTGACGGCCTCTGATATGGCCGTGACCACACAGAAAAGAAATAATTGGCCCTTTGCTGATAGCCGAATGCTTAAAAAAAGAAAATAACCAGTTCACCATGCTGCAGCGGTAGGGGGAAAAAAGCAATTGCATGCTAAAACGTTTCAGGAAAGTAATTGAATTTAAAATGGCAATTATTTTGTGATGACCTAATGCAGGTTTCATGTTGTTGCCACATTTGAAAAAATTATGGACAACTCTGGTTACAACAGATCCAGTATATTTCAGAGTGGGGGAAAGTGCAGAAGAATTCAAACAAAACAGGCAACTTCCCTTTAAGGAATTGTTACAACATATACAGGGCTTTGAAATTTTGAGGAGATGGGAAGGTAGCTAAGTGAAAAAGCATTATAAAGTTATGCCTAATCTGGAGAGAATGTACAAAGAGAAATTAATTTGCTTATTTGTTTAAAATATTTTTACCCTGCCTTTCTCCTTGGGAAGGACTCAAGGCACTTACTGTTAGGAAACCTCAATGGTAAACAAAAGCAATACCAAAAATGCCTTCAAAGTAATAAGCCACAACAACCCATTAAAAACTCACTCAGGCAGCCAGTCGCTAAAGGAAAGTTTGCCTGAAGAGAAAGGGCTTGGCCTGCATGTGGAAGGAGAGCAAAGACGGGGCCAACCTGGCCTCCTGTGGGAGGGAATTCCAAAGTCTTGGAGCAGCCACGGAGAAGGCCCTCTCCCATGTACCCTCCAAGTGCTCCTGAGAAGCTTTTCTTCCTCATTCCTACTGCTAGAACCGTTGAAAATAGATCGGGAATAGATTTTTTTCCCCTCACACTACTTTCCATTACTTTGTTGGGATTTTGGTAACATATAAGCTGGAGACAGCTACTAATTTTGAGGGTTCGTGAACAGGATTAGGCAAATCTATAGAAATGTGAAAAATCAGGAGCTCTTGGTCTTGATGCCTGTATGAAAACCTCCATGTTTTCCACCTTATGTTTTATGCTCCATTTCATTTCTCTGTGGTTGGCTGGGACAGTTTATCCCAAATGGGTTATATGACTTTGCAAATACCATATGTACAGGCTTGTGTGAGGTTGTGCATGCCAAGCATTTGAAAGTGGAGATGAGAATGTTTGCCAAGATCAAAACTGGCTACAGCAAAGCCAGGACCAATCTGAAACAGAGGCAAATAGTAGAAGGGCCCCATTCATTGTGTTCTCGAAGGCTTTCACGACTGGATCTGATAGCTGTTGTGAGTGTTTTGGGCTGTTTGGCCATGTTCTGGAAGGAAATGTTAAAGAACATAGTAGCTGTGCACTTTTTCCTCGGAATGTTTCCAGTCTCCGGGTCTGTCTGTTTCCTCCTCATAGAGGCGTTCAATGTATTCTCAAAGGCTTTCACGACCGGGATCTGATAGCTGTTATGAGGTTTTCGGGATGTTTGGCCATGTTCTGGATCTTCACCACCATTCGTCTGGAAGAACATGGCCAAACAGACCAAAAAACTCACAACAGCCCCATTCATTCTCTTGAATTTTCGATACCTATTTTTCTCTTACTGAGGGGCGATGCTACTGCTCATGAAATTCCAGATCTTCACCACCATTTGTTTGGAGCTTCTCAGTTTAGTATCTAAAATACGGCTTGGTTTATATTGAATTAGCCAGGCTATCAAAACAGGCAGAAAGTACATCACCTAAGTGGCATGGTTAGGGCACAATATTTCCCAGCAGATGTGCTTAAAAGACTTCAGCTCATGGAGTTCTGCCTAAGAGAAGGGAGGAGTCGCTGATTCCAGAACCACAAGGTAAGATATTGTCAGATGCAAAGTATTTTTACTGACTGACTTCTTCCAAAAATGGCAGAATGCAAACTTCTGGTTGAATCAGATGAGAGAATGCGAGATCGCTTTTAAACGGCTTTCTTTCCCTCTGAGAATATGTCTGTGAAGATTCTCAGTCTTCCAGGTGAGTTTATCTGGAAGTTGAGTCATGGCAACTGGACTTCTTTTCCTTGAGAGACAAAAATGTTTCGCTGCTCATCCAAACAGCTTCATCAGTCTGAATACAGCTAGTGCGAGTCCTCCATCTTATAGTCAGCTATAAATTGATTATAAGCTGACTATAAGATAGAGGACTCGCACTAGCTGCATTCAGACTGACGAAGCCATTTGGATGAGCAGCGAAACATTTCTATCTCTCAAGGAAAAGAAGTCCAGTAGCCATGACTCAACTTCCAGATTCCCTCTGAGAAAGACAAAGAGAGACAGAATGAATGCTCTATGGGTAAATCAGCCAAACTAGTTTATAGAAATCCAGTTCTTTGTAATAGCCATGGCCCTTTCCCCTCTGTACTCTTTATTGGTTACATCATATTTATATCTTAACCCAAAACAGTGCTCCCAGGCTGAGACAAGACGCCTTTGGAGCCTTATTTTGTTTTCAGAGAAGTAGGTCTGCCAGAGTACAGTCGGCTAGGTATTTTTGCCTCCTTCCAAGGACAGTAAGGATTCACACGCGGTTAAGAGGAAAGTAAAATATACTGTCTTTCTATTGCTTTGGTTTTCCATTGCACATCCTGTTCCTAGGACTTCCTTTGCTGGTTGATGTCCTGCTTCTCACTTTAAAAGAGAGGCAATAAAACATGAGCTTTTCATTAATGTCAGTTATTGTGGCTGGCTGCCTTAGAACCAGAGAATAAGCTGAGTCTTACCTCTTTTTTAGAACATGTGGGATGGGGTAATCTCCCACCCTGATAAATTTTCCAGATAGGGTATTCGTTTCTTCCTTCCTGACTTTCTAATTCTCAACACACCAAAAACCTTTATTTTATTTTGACCTCTTCATGAATGCAGTTTCTTAAGTTGCATTGTCAGTGCCTTGGACCTGGAAAGTAATGTATGCCTGAGTTTGCTGAAACTGCATAACTTTTGTTCAAAGCAAAACAAAGTGATCTGCTTATAGACCACCCCATAGTGCTTAAAGGATGGAAGGCTGAGTGAACCTTGAGCTGGCTGCCTGGGACTGAACTCCAAGTCGTGAGCACAGTCTCTTGGCTTCTAGTTTTTCTTTTCCTTGTGTACTCCTGAATCCAGTATTGTATACAAGATAACAGTGAAAATCACCAGTGTCTGTATTCAGCTTTGTTTTGAATCTCTTTGAAATAATATGTCTTTCTCAAAAAGAGTTGCATATTTTGATTCCCCAGCTGATTTCTGCTGTACTGTAGTGTCCGTCCCCCCATTTTCTCTGTTTCTGACTTCTTGTGGAGAAGGAAGCTCATGTGACATACCCCTTTGTGGTTTTCTTTATATTCCAGGGTGTGTGCCATTGTCGGACTCTGTGCAACATTCTTTTCCATCCTCTTAAGAGAACTTTTGCTCTTTCACAATTCTTTGCTCATTGCCGTATACTTAGACTGGATGTAGTAGCCATACTATTCTGTGTTGCAGTGGTCACTATGATGGCACTCCTGTGTAGCAACAGAAGCATTAATAATAGATTATTAGCTCCAATTTTACACAGAGCAGTGTGTAAAATTGGTTTCTTTGATTTCTGATTTCTGTGCCCTGGAAGGATTTGCTGCCATGTATGCCGTTTTGCTATTATGCTGGAGCAAGAGACATAATTTACTGTTTTTTTCTGTTAAAGTCACTCCAGTCTTAGGATAGCTTCGTGACTGATTTCAAATCCCCAGAGGAGAAATAAGAATAAGGACAAAAATAAGCACCCCATCTTGTGAGTTTGGACTGGTGTTTGAGGAATCCAGTTGCCCTTTTTATTTGATCTTGTCCTCTTAGGGTGTGTGGTCAGCTCATCCCCGACAGTGGTAAGTTTCTTATTGCATTAGAAATGGCCACAGCATCTTCACCCTTCCCTATTGTCCAATGACCCACAGGGTGGGCCAAGGGAGGTACGCACACACACCACCACCTCCACCACCACTACCACCACCGTGGAAACAGCAACAGATACGGGGCATAGTGTCAGTCTCTGAAGAGGGCTGCTCTATCTCCATATATGAAAAAGTCATGTGGTGAACCGTGAGGAAGGGCAAAGAGACTTGTGGCTTCCTGTCATTTATCTCATCAGGACCGGAGTGATTAAGCTGATTAAGCATTTAGTCCACCTGGAATGTTTGGTGATGTCATCACATTGAATCTATATTACCACAGGCAATTTAAGTAGTATGCTGTTGGCATTCTGAAGATGGCAGGATATAATTCTCCCATTGAAAGCTTAATCTTTTCCTGTTTCAGTAAAGTTTTTTTTTAAAAAAACAACCTGTTAAGTTTTTGGATATAAGCGATGTTTTTGAATATAAGTTTTTGAATATAAGCAGTGTGAACTCAAAGGAAACTGACTAAACTGCCCTGTAAGGTCTGTCGGCCTTGAATCACAATTACGTTGACATGGAAATGGAAGACCTGTCGCTTGAGAAATGGTAGCAGGTGGGACTAGTACTTCCACTATTTCCTTTTAATCATCCTTTTCCCTACACTGTGCTTGACACAGGCCATTTGCTATGACAGGCTCTTAATCAGCGAGGGCTAATAACCACATAGATAAGCATGTGCTATTTTCTGGTGCCAGTTATTAGATCAGCAGATGCTAAAGGGAGTCTTTATTAGAGCGTGGTCGTGTTAGTTATCCCAAAGTGTAATTAGACTTGCAGATTTTCCTTTGCGTTCATGAAGGCTGAGAACATGATCCCGATTCTTAGACACAGAATGTGTTTGCATTGATGGTTGGCGCAGAAGACTTTCACACAGCTGTTTTCATCGGTGGGGGTTTGGAAGTCCGATGCTCTTAGGTAACCAGGTCTTGGGGACTGGACTTTAAATTTGTGTGAAATTAAATATCGCTGTGTATAAAATCTGTGTCACCGTGTAAGTTTCTTTCAGCCTTTGGTTCTAATCAGTTGGCAATGACTTCTCATCTCCTGTAGTGTTTTCTCTTTAAAGGACTGTTCTAATTGCTCTTTACTCAAACATCATTAAAATGTTAGGAAACGTTCCCTCTTGAATTGGAGTGTTTGCACAAAAGCTAGAACCCTAATTATTTTTTCCGTTGGAACGATTATGATTATTAAATGACTCCTTCAGCACTTTGGTGACTACCCGGTGTGTGCGATTTATGCACTGCTCCATTTCCAAGGGACTTGGGGTGAGTTCTCTTTGTCTGCCCAAGGATCTTACACCTGGGCAACTAAAGGGGCTTGACTACCTTACGACAGATGGGCACGAACCGCCAGTTCAGCTCTTGGCCCAACAGATCCACCTTCTTCAGCATGCGCCCACTCAGATGCAGCGTTGGAGGAGGAGGCGGGGCAGGGAAGCTAGAGTGCTGCCTCTGATTGGTTCCTTCAGCAGAACTGCATGGCGTACTATGGTCCATTCTGTTCTCTTCTCTACACTTTTCCCTTTGCAGTTCTTTGTGTGGTTCCACAGGGGTGTGTTATCCCATGAATGCTGATGGCAGGAAGCTCTTGAATAAAAGACAGCAGTGGACTTTGATCCACGAAAGCTCACATTAAAATGTTACAGCTAGTCCCTAAGGTACTACTACATGTTTTTGTTTCGCTTTGTTTTTCCTTTAGATTTTGCCTGATACATAGTGAAATAAAGTTATAAAAAGGGCTAACATCACAGCAGAAACATGGTGGTTCCTTTGTGGTTCTGGTATAACTTGGGCAGAATTTTCTGTGGTCATTTGGATTGAAATGATTAGCCATCTCTGTTCAGCATTGCCCTCAACAAGCTGGGTACTCAATTTACTCACCTTGGAAGGACAGAAGGTTGAGTTGTCCTTGAGCTGGCTACCAGAGCCTGCTAGGCTGCGGAAAATTCAAAAGCCTGCTCTTTGATCCTCGCTTTCCCAAACTGTAGCACCCGGAGCATTTGTAACCCGGGGTACTGTACCACTGTATTCAGGTTAAATTGCTGTGCAGTATTGGCACTTTACAAAAAATAAGTGAGTTTTGAATCCCTGTTTGGGCACTTGGTCTCTAAAAGTTTCTCCATCACTGACCTAGAGCTTTTGCTGTCTGTGGTGAAGCACACCCTTCCTTCTCTAGCTTATGTGACCAGGTGAAGTTCCATGATGGCATAAGAGAGACAGGAAGACTGGCAGCTCCTTCACATGTTGGAAGGATGACAGACTATGAGATGGAACAGCCAGATGAGCGTTTTCCTGCAATTTTGTTCCGATCTGCTCTTGCTGGTGGCACCATAAATGTTCTGCCTTGCCTTCATGGTACGGCCGGCCCATTGGTCTGAAGTTCCTGGTACTCCTGCCTCCCCTTCCTTTCTCTTTTTCCATGTAGCTTGTGCTGGAAAAGGTGGTTTCCAGTGGCATCGGTCCTCCTAGCAAAATTTTAAATCTTCTATAATAAGGATGACAACCTGTAGCCCACCAAATGAGATCCCTGCTTTGCTGTCAGGACGAGCCTCCATTTCTAGGTGCCATTCTCTTGACTTTGAAGGATTTCATGTCACTGGGCCGAATGAGGAGTGACAGCCAGTCTGACTTAAGAAGAGTGTGGAAGGTTAAGCAGTTCCGAATATCCTGTTTCAGAGGTGTCAGGATTTCGTCCATGGCAAAAGCATGGTGTTAGTAAAAGAGATGCCAGCTTGAGCAGTTTGGATTAAGAATTGGATCTTTGTGACCCCTTGTGACAACCAGGGCAGATTGGAAAGCTCTGCCTGAGTACTATCTGCATCACCTGAGAAATAGGAACAAGACCAGGAGGATGTGAGACAAGGGAAGAGTGTAACCCCAAGGGAAGGAAGAAGCAGATGCAGGGGAGTGGTATCAGGACACAGATATCAAGTCTCGTGCGCTCCCAGACACATCTGGTGGGGCCACTGTGAGATACAGGAAGCTGGACTAGATGGGCCTTTGGCCTGATCCAGCATGGCTCTTCTTATGTTCTTAAGTTGAGCAACCCAGAAGTGGTTGGAAAACTAGACGGTGGTAGATGTGGAAGAGAGAGAGGTTGGGCAGGAGAAAGGGGCAGGAAATCAGAAAGGGGAGAGCAGAAAGGTAAGAGGTCAGAGGTGAAGGGGAAGGAGTGGAGAAGGAAAGACTTTGCATCATACCACCAGGTTAGGAATGGATCTGGGCAGAAAATCCCTGGACCCATAAATCAGAAGGGTTGATGGTGCCCAGGAAGGAAATAGACCGGAGGAGGGGAGTTAGAGATGATCTCCCTACTGGGGGAGGGGGGGAGAGAAAGCATGGGGAGAAAGAGAGAAGGGGAGAGGGCACAGTGGATGTTTTCCAAGGAGATGACATGGAAGAAGGTGCTATGGTGTGGGACCCACTTCAAGGATGATCCGATACGGACATGGGGAGACTGGGACCCCATGAGGAATGCCTTCCCTGGTTCCCAGCATTGCCAGGGAAGTCGATGAGCGACCTTGACTCCCAGGAAAAGACAGAGCATTGAAACTGTTCATTGGCAAACCCTTTGTAACAAAAGGACTGAACCCGTTTGGGACCCCGTTGGGTTCGCATGAGGTGTTAAATGTTAAAATGAAAAGGTTTATTAGATGTTCCTGAAATAAAACACCGTACTTTTGATGTTAACAAGGAGTCATTTATTGTGGAAAGCATCTTTAAGGTCAGGTGCATTGGCATGGGACTGAAGTGTTGGAAATACTAGCTGAGTAGTATTACTAAGGGTTGTAATGTTGGAAACAGAATGAGAATGAGATCTCATTAAAGAGCAGAAACATTGACAAGCCAACATGTTGACACTTCTGTGATTTCTCTTAAAGACAAGAGGCCATCTGCAGCACATGATACCTCTAATTATTGGGCAGAATGATGGCTGATTAACAGATGAAATAGTATAGTTTTTAAGAGCATATTTAAAATCATGTTTGGCAGATTCCAAAATAGCTGCTGCTTGCCGTTTGTAAAGAGTGCTTCCTATGTCAGTGCAGCATCCCACTGTTTCTTATTTCATTGGTTTTCTTCATCTCTCTCTGAAACTGGTTGCAACAATTTCCTGCTTTATAGGTGCAAAGCTGAGAGGAAGCAGTAACACCTTATTTGTACCCAGGGTCACATTTTATTGCCGGTCCATATAGTAGTAGGCCTTAGAAGGTGGATTTGTCAGCTGGACTGTTGTCAACACTTCTTCCATTTATTTATTTATTTTCTGTATATATTTTTAAATAGCATACATGTATTGTACAATCGATCCTATGTATTCAGTATACTTCTCTATGGTGTTGAAACTTGGACCCTTACAGACACATTATTCAGGAAGCTGGAAGCATTCAAAATGTGGACGTACAGACGAATTCTGAAGATACGTTGGACAGCCAGAGTCGCTGGGGTGACTGTTAAATAAATAAATAAATCATTAAACATGTGGGAGAAAAAAAGTCTTAGCAACTTTACAATAGGACTATATCTGCAGGACTGGTATTCATTGTTTTACCTTCTGTTTACTGCAACCCTATATGCCCTATGCCTGTAGTGTACCTGAGGTAGATCTCCTATTCAGAGATGTTGAATCATAGAATCATAGAGTTGGAAGAGACCACAAGGGCTATCCTGTCCAACCCTGTGGTATGCAGGAACCCCCATCACAGTGCTCATGACATATGGCCATCCAGCCTCTACTTAAAATCCTCCAAAGAAGGAGACTTGACCACCCTCCATTGCAGCATATTCCACTGCCGAACAGTTCTAAATGTCATGAAGTTCTTCCTAATGTTTAAACGGAATCTCTTTTCCTGTAGTTTGAAGCCATTGCCCCGAGTCCTAGTCTCTGAAGCCATGGAAAACAAACCAGTCCCCTCTTCAATATGACATCCTTTCACATATTTAAATATAGCTATCATATCCCCTCTCAACCTACTTTTTGTAAGGCTAAACATTCCCAGCTCCCTAAGCCATTCCTCGTAAGACATTTCTTCCAGACCTTTAACCACCTTAGTTACTCTCCTCTGGACCTGTTCAAGGTTGTCAACATCCTTTTAAAATTGAGGTGCGCAGAACTGGACACAGTACTCCAGGTGGGGTCTGACCAGAGCAGACCAAAGGTCAGACCTCACTTCGGCAGCACATATACTAAAATTGGAATTGATTTGTATTTCTGTATTTTGCCTGTTCCCCAAGCCCTGGGCTCCAGCTGATTGGCACTGGGGTGGGGAAACAAACGTTTTTTCTCCTCCACCCCATTGCCAATCAGCTGGAGCCCCAGGCTTGCCTCCGTTGCTTAAAGACATTTTAAACATTGTGCATCCCTCCCCCCGCACTCCCAGGGAAAACTATTGACATTTATATTGGGTTGCATAAGTTCTGAAGCAAGATCCAGGTGGGATGTGGAAGTGATATTTATTTATTTATTTATCTATTATCTATTTATTTATCTATCTATTTATTTATTATCTATCTATCTTATTTATTTATTTACAAGATTTTTAGCTGCCCCACCCAGGTGGTCTCTTAGGTCCATGGAAACTCTGTTGTATTGCTCAGTGCTGAGTGTGATAAAGTCGTGTATGTGTGTGCGTGTTTATGTAGTTTTTTTGTGTGTGACTGTATGCCCGGTTTTGAAAGGTATCCGTGTTGTGCAGGTAGAATAATGAGTTGGCCCAAGTAGTCGAGGAGGGAATACTGTATCTGGTGAAATCCTGTGAAATCCTCTCTAGAGATTAAATGGTGCAACTGTTGCATCATTTGGCTCGTCTGCAATTTATAGCTGGATAATTAGTCTCAGGGTGACAGTTTCTTCTCTCTCCTTTCATGTGGGTAGACCTAGAGAGAAGAGAAGGAATTAATGTATATGAGCAGTGGGAATAAAAAAAAGCAGACAACTACACTCTGGGGGATGGGGGAAACCAGTGGCCTTCTGGCCTGGCTCTTTCTAAGCCTGCCTGCAGTTGAAAAGGGTTAGAGGGCAGGTCAGCTAATCAATATCATTGATCCATGCTAATCTTTGTGATCAAATGCAAATTTAAAGAAATACCTTTTGGGGCTCAAAATGGCACAGTTTTTAACATCTTTCTTGATAATGTGAATTAGGTTCCCCCTCTTAAAAATATGTCAAACCAACATGAACAAGAATTAAAGCGTAATTTCTCCTCTCAGAAAAACATATCCTGGCATGAGAAGTTTTTGTGTGGCTGAGGCAGGCAGCTGCTTGTCATGCCTTAGATACTAGCCATCTTTGTTACAAACGAGGGGATAATTTAGGGAATGTTCCACTTGATTCGTGTGGGCAGTAATTTTGGGAAAGCAATAGCTGTCGTTCAGAAAAACAACGGCTGGATAACGCTCTTCCTTCTGCCACCAAGGGGAAAAAACATTCTCTAGTGAGCTCAGAAGTTGGTTGGAGGCTCTTCCCACAAATGCCACCTTCTGTATTCCAGTGGTGCCTATTTAGAAAGTGAAATGAAAGCTGTGCTTAAAGTAATAGTAGGAAAAGGGTTAGGTACAGTCAAGTGGCCTCTGACGTCTGGCCACCCTGTGAATGAGCGAGTGCCCAAATGTCCTGTCTTTCATTTCACCCTCCTTTGCCACCCAGGTCTTGGTAATACATCCAATCCTGAATGAGGGTGGTCTTATTTTGCACCGACCTGGCATTCAACGACAGCACTGTGAGGCTTGTGGGCTCGCTGATATGGTCCCCTGATTCCTTCTGGCTAGGGGTGGAACCGGAAGAGGGGAATAGATATAAGATATCTAACCTCTCTTCTATGCAGACATGTTCCACTCTTACCACCGTACCTTCCCCTACCCAGCACAATTTTAATGGCTGTCCCCTCCATCGCCCTCTCCCCTTCCTCTCAGTGCCATTGTGGATCCTTACCTCCTATACCTGATGGCAACCCCCCCCCCAACAACAACAACCATGCACACTTCACTTGTGTGTGTTTCTGGCAGTCCATTTTATCTGCAAATATCTCCTCTGGCACCACATTTAAAACAAATGAGCTTTTCCCTGTAAGCTTTGTTTCCTGTCTAGCTCTCACCTCCTACAAAATGACAGTCAATACGACATTGTGGATGATCTTATCTTTGATCTCTACTCTAACACATCCTTTATGCTTGAGGGTTTTTTTCCTAGTTCCTTCACTGCTGCCCTTCCAAGTCTCGATTTTTTTCTGGCTACAGTCCTCATTTGGATCAGTGATTGAACCAAGAAAAATAGTCATGAGAAACAGATGGGATATCAGTAGAACTGTTAGAAGCTATTGAGACTGAATCTGTAAAAACACTTCACAAAAATATCCTAGCAAATATGGCATACAAAACAGTGGCCTGCATGTGACAGTTGTTCACTCTAGCTCTAAAGAAGGAGACCTCAGAGATTGCGGTAACTCAGGGACCATTGTGTTGTACCTCGTACAAGGGAAATTGTGCTCTAGCTTTACTACAAAGGCTTTTACCATATACAGAGTGAGGACTGCAATCTTCAAGCTGGTTGCAGTTAAGGAAGCATAACTGAAGAGCAAACATGTTTTGGTTACTGGAATGTACCAAATAATTTCAAAAGATAATCAGTCCATACTTGACAAATTACCAACAAGTTTAGATTTGGAATGACAGCTCTAAAGAAACTAGAACAAATGCTTACGTTTAAGGTACAACACTGGAGACCAAGATCATCCATTAGATGGTATTCTGAGTTGTGATATGAAAACTGGACAATAAAGAAAACTAAGGGGGGAATTTTGATTGATTTGAAATATGATTGGAGGAGAGCTTTAATAATATCATAGATTGGCAGAAGAACAATTATGTGGGTTCTCCTTCAGAGTTTTTGGAAGCAAGGTATAACTTGACTTTTTACATACGCCTATACATGCCTTTCCCCCTTTATATCACTAATTTTGTCGCAAATTTATACTGGGCCATGATTTGCCATTCTGAGTCTTGGATAATTTGCTAGACTGGACATTTCATGAAGGTGTTTTTGTTTTCTATATGTTCATTTTTAACATTGTTTGCATTTTTTTTAATTTCTGGAGCCATCCAGAGTAGTGGCTTCTCTACTAAATGGGTGGAGTATAAGTCTAAGCAAACAAACACATAAAATAAATCTACCCTGAACTCTTACTAGAAGCTAACATGACTAAGTTGAAGCCAATGAATGTTTGGAATTTCTCATGTGGAGATAAAACTTGCTGGAAAGGTACTAAATGCTAGAAAAGTGCAAGGCAGCAGGAAAAGGAGATTTAACCGTGAGCTGGCTAGAAGCAGAAGCCACAGACTTCACTTGACACCACCTAAGCATGGCTGTTAATGGCATGACTTTTGTAGCTTATTCATTCATAGGGCTGCCATATTTTGGCTGTGACTTAATGGCACAAAACAATAGCAAAAGATCAGATGCTTGTTTATTTTTGTCCCGCTGCCTCAGTGGGTAGAGCAGGTGTCACAAGTCTGAAGTGATACACAGACCTGTAGGGTATGTGCACCAGAGGTCATGTTTCAAGCAGGAGTCCTCTGTTCAAATTGCCTCTGAACGTCAGTTTTCTTCAACTTGAATTGTAAACCAGAGCAATCAATGAACCTGATTAAAAGAAGAAAGTAGAAGAGAACAGTTGTCCCCCGCCCTTTTGCGGTTCATATACTGCGGTCCTGGTATATTGCGGGTCCGCAGTATATGAAAAAAAGGCCCCCTGGGGTAAGGAGGAAAGGCCTTCCCAGGCCCGTCGGAGGCCCCAAAAGTGCTTTCCCGCAAACCGGAAGTGACTTCTGGTAAACCAGAAGTGACTTCCAGGTCACTAGAAAGCAATTTTGGGGGCCTCTGGGGGACTGGAAAGCCCCATTTGGGGCAGCGCCAGGCCTGGGGTAAGTATAAGAGCCCCCAGAGAGCCTGCCCAGTCCTGATGCGACCCAGCATCTGCATATTGTGGATTTTCAATTATTGTGGGTCGGGTCCCTAACCCCTGCGATAGCTGGGGGTTTACTGAACCGAGAATAGAATAAAAATACTACAGTTATCTCACTGCACATAACTCTCATACCCCCCAAAAGGAACTACAAAACATATGTAGGTTGTCTTGTGGCAGCCTCTTGGCATGGCCAAGGGGCCTCCCTGGCTGCCACCATGCCAGAAGGGAGAGCTGGCTGGGTTCTGACAACAGACCCATGGCTACCACACCGCCGCCACCAGCAGTCTCGGTAAGTCCAAGACCCACCTTTCTCAGACAGCAGAGTGGGCAAAAACCAGTGGCTCGTAGCCGCCTGTAATTAATTGCATAAGATCGGTAGTAAAGTAATTGAACAAACTGGTCCACCTGAATGTTCTGCTATACCCAACGTGCAATGATAGTCAGTAATTGTCGTTTCTGATATCCTGAAGATGGCATGACAGGTATATATGCCGAAAGCTTGCTCTTTTAACTGCATTAAAGATTTTTAAAGGTTTGACTTGGAAGCTCAACTCTTTATTTTTTTTTTGTAGATCTTTTCAGTCTGTTAACAGATATTGGTCTATTTCTGTTAAAATTCAGAATGCTCCAAGAAAGTAGGAAAGTTTTTAGCCTATTATTTATTTAATATTTACTTTTTAATTAAATATTTATATATTTATTTGGGGTAGGATTCTCTTTGTAACCAAAGCCATGCTGCTTGGACAGATGCAATTCAAAGGAGCAGTGTACTTCTACAAAGTAGTTAGAGTTACATTTCTTCTGAAAGTAGTTTAATACTTGGTTTAAAAAAAGTTTTTACCTCTTGATTTATCAAGAGCGACTAAATCCCCTGAGTTTCTGCTACTCTATGTCTGAAGACGTTGACATGTCCCAAAAGCTTATACAGTGGTACCTCTACTTATGAGCGGCTCTACTTACGAGCAATTCAACTTAAGAGCGGAAAACCATTGGCGTTTCAACTGCTCCCTTACAAATTTTAGATGCAGTCTGCTCTACTTACATTTTTTTTTAAAATTTAATTTTTAATTTTTTTTATATATATGGCTGCTCTACTTATGAGTTGTTTGACTTATGAGCATGCATTTGGAATGGATTAAACTCGTAAGTAGAGGTACCACTGTATTAAAATATAATTGTTAGTCTTTAAGGTGCTGCAAGGGAAAAAGGGAAAGATACAGCAAATTGAATGCAGACTTCCAAAGAATAGCAAGGAGAGACAGGGCGGCCTTCTTGAATGAACAGTGCAAAGAAATAGAGGAAAACAACAGAAAAGGAAAAACCAGAGATCTATTCAAGAAAATTGGAGCTATTAAAGGGGCATTTTGTGCAAAGATGGATATGATAAAGGACAAAAATGGTAGGGACCTAACTGAAGCAGAAGAGATCAAGAAGAGATGGCAAGAACATACAGAAGAATTATATCAGAAAGATCTGGATGTCCCTGAAAACCAAGATAGCATAGTTGCTGACCTGGAGCCAGACATCCTGGAAAGTGAAGTCAAGTGGGCCTTAGAAAGCATTGCAAACAACAAAGCCAGTGGAGGTGACGGCATTCCAATTGAACTCTTTAAAATCTTAAAAGAGGATGCTGTAAAGGTGCTGCATAAGATATGCCAGCAAATTTGGAAAACCCAGCAGTGGCCAGAGGACTGGAAAAGATCGGTCTACATTCCAATCCCAAAGAAAGGAAATGCCAAAGAATGCTCCAACTATCGCACAATTGCACTCATTTCACACGTTAGCAAGGTTATGCTCAAAATTCTACAAGGCAGGCTTCAGCAGTATGTGGAAAGAGAACTTCCAGAAGTGCAAGCTGGATTTCGAAGGGGCAGAGGAACTAGAGATCAAATCGCCAACATGCGCTGGATTATGGAGAAAGCCAGAGAGTTCCAGAAAAACATCTACTCCTGCTTCATTGACTATGCCAAAGCCTTTGACTGTGTGGACCACAACAAACTATGGCAAGTTCTTAAAGGAATGGGAGTGCCTGACCACTTTATCTGTCTCCTAAGAAATCTATATGTGGGACAAGCAGCAACCGTCAGAACTGGATATGGAACAACTGACTGGTTTAGAATTGGGAAAGGAGTACAACAAGGCTGTATACTGTCACCTTGCCTATTTAACTTATATGCAGAGTACATCATGAGAAAGGCAGGTCTGGATGAATCACAAGCCGGAATTAAGATTGCCGGAAGAAATATCAACAACCTCAGATACGCAGATGATACTACTCTGATAGCAGAAAGTGAGGAGGGATTAAAGAACCTCTTAATGAGGGTGAAAGAGGAGAGTGGAAAAAATGGACTGAAACTCAACATCAAAAAACTAAGATCATGGCCACTGGTCCCATCACCTCCTGGCAAATAGAAGGGGAAGAAATGGAGGCAATGACAGAGTTTATTTTCTTGGGCTCCTTGATCACTGCAGATGGCAACTGCAGCAACGAAATAAAAAGACGCCTGCTTCTTGGGAGGAAAGCAATGGCAAACCTAGATAGCATGCTAAAGAGCAGAGACACCACTTTGCCAAGTAAGGTCAGGGTAGTCAAAGCTATGGTTTTTCCAGTAGTGATGTATGGAAGTGAGAGCTGGACTATAAAGAAGGCTGATAGCCACAGAATTGATGCTTTTGAGCTGTGGTGCTGGAGGAGAGTCTTAAGAGTCCCCTGGACTGCAAGGAGATCAAACCTATCCATCCTGAAAGAAATCAACCCCGAATATTCACTGGAAGGACAGATTTTGAAGCTGAGGCTCCAGTACTTTGGCCACCTCATGAGGAGAGAGGAGTCCTTGGAAAAGTCCCTGATGCTGGGAAAGATCGAAGGCAAAAGGAAAAGAGGACAGAGAATGAGATGGTTGGACGGTGTCATCGATGCAACCAATATGAATTTGACCAAACTCCAGGAGGCAGTGGAAGATAGGAAGGCCTGGCGAGCTCTGGTCCATGGGGTCACGAAGAGTCGGACTTGACTGAACGACTGAACAACAACAAAAAGGTGCTGCATGTTTTTGTCTTTTATTTTATTTTGTGTTGGTTTTTGCCTAAATCCCCTGTGAGGCAGACTACCTATTAGCTACCTTGTGGTCCTCAAAGAGTGGACGGTAACAGCATAAGGCCACCTCAGACCAGCATTTGACACATGTGAAGTTCACTGCTGTCGTTTAGTAAGGGTGTGCAGGGTGTGATTAGAGCGATAGACTGGGATACCAGAGTTCAAATCCCTGCTCAGCCATGGACATTTCCTGGGGTATGTATTTGTGGAACTGCAAAAAAAAAACAACACCTCTTAAAATCTCTCACTTTCTCTGTATGTTGTACTGTAATTTATTGATGATGCTTAGGTGTTCCTCTGAAATTAACCAGGTCCTCTTATGTCCTGCATGTACTTCAGCCATATATTGCATCCCATATGGGGTGCATGATCCTTTATCTGCGGACTGCTGTTTGGTGTAGGTCTTTTTATGGCGATTAATGGTTATTTATGTTGTAAATAAAACTGCCTAGATGCCCTAAGCACATCCAATGTTGCCTGATTTTGGAAGCTAAGCACTGGTTAGTACTTGGATGGGCGACCACCAGGGAATAACAGGTGCTGTAGGCGCCTGGAGTAGGAACTGGTAAACCACTTCAGTATTCCTGCCAAGAAAACTCCATGGACATGGGGTCACGAAGAGTCGGTCATGACTGTAATGATGCAACTCACACACACTTATTGTAAATAACTCACTACTTTGAAAAACCCATCAGTGCCTCAATAGGTGGGTCCCAAATTGATGGCACATAACTAACCTCACAACTATGAAAGTAAATAAATGTTCCTGTACCTCACAAAAGAAGTGAGAGTGTTTTCTGTCATTGTTGCAGTTATAGTACAGTATACTGTAGTTATTTATTAGTTTATTGGAACCAATAAGTAATTATTTGTAACTAGTTACTTTGAAGCACTCCACAGAAGTTGGAGTTACCTGGCACGGTATACAGCAACACAGAGGATTTTTGCATAAATAATTGCTTTCCTCCTTAACATAGTCCTGTGAAAGCTACTCAAATTTGAGGCAGGCAGTTTAAGTCGAACTTCACTTGAATAAAGAGGTCGTGAATACCGTTGTTGTGGGCACTCCAGAAAGCATTAAGCCACTTGTCAGTAAGTCCATCCCTTGGTTGGCGGTGGTGTTAAAATTGTTTGGAATGGAAAAGGTCTCGGCAGACCATCTCTTCACTGGCGTTGCTTGGTGTGGTCGTCATAATTAAAACAAACAAATGAAATAATAATAATAATAATAATAATAATAATAATAATAATAATAATAATAATAATAATAATAATAATAATAATAATAATAAAAGTGTAACATTTTGGCATCGGTGGCATAGGTTTCAAGATTAGCTGTCTTGGCCTGTCCCTGGAGAGGGAACTACAGGCAACCACCAGTCTGGCCCAACTGTGCCTGTCCTGGTTGGATGTCAAGAAACTACGGGCCTTTTTACACGACCCCTAAGATCCGCTGGCCACTTAAATTCGGACCAGAGATCTTAGGGGTTCGTCGCTCTTCCTCTGTCCCCACCCCCCTCCGCACTTCCTGGTTGCTGGCTGTGTGAGGGGAGGGAGAAAAAAAGAAAGAAAAGAATGCCGTCTTACCTCCGTTCTGTTCCCGGCAGCATTCAGATCTCTTAAAGGGGCGGGGGGCAGAAAAACAACAAACAGAAGCCAGGAGAGCCCCGCACTCACTATCCTTACACCGGATCAAATATTTTTCACCTCCAAAAAGCAGGTACCTGAAAGCTGCGCTGGGACGCGCTAAAGTGGGCGGGGTCGCACTTAATTTCCTGTTAACTCCGGAGCTGGTGGGTAAACATTTTTAATCTCCGGAGCTGGGAGCCATTTGCCCCGGAGTTTAGGGGTCGTGTATAAACGCCCTACATTACACAGGCTCTGCTTCCTGGCCAGGTACTGCCGCTGTCATTTCTCCCACTGGCTGGATTCAGCGGGAGAGATTTGCATGCCAGGCCTGGAAGAGCAGCACGGATCCACGTTGCTTCTCCCCTACCCCCTCCTCTTCCTCCTTCGCAAAGAGTCTGCGTTGGTGTGTTGCTTGCAAATCATGTACAGTCTGGAATATGGATTCCCTGTTTATACTGCAGCACCCAACAGGGCCAGTTTGCACTCACGAGGCTGATTGCCTGAGTGTTATGGTTTTTGCAGGTGATGCAACACACTCCTGTGAATGAAATTAGGCAGAAAACAAGAGGCAGCGTTTGATAGAGGTGCCTGAATAGGTGTTTATCTGGATCTTTAACAGAAGCAAAGCAGTGGTTTAAAAACATTCTTTATTTCATCCATTAATTTTTATCCCGCATTTCCTCGGGGGGTGGGGAGCAGAGTTGCTTACAGTAGATTGCAAAACAGAAAAGCATTAAAACAACCTCACATCTGACAAATGTAAAGAAACAAAATGATCTTTGTAGGTTTAGGCTCCCTTTTCAGGATAGGCCATTGCAGGGACTGCACCAGCTTGGCTGAATCTTCGCATTTGACCTGCTCTGTGAAGTGGCTGCGGTTTCTTATGAATGTTTTGCACTTGGGGAGATGGGGTCGGGAACAATTGATGGCATACAACCTGACCTCCTTCCGTGTTTCTTTAGGAGCAAAAGCAATCTGCAAATAAAAAGTAACGCTCTGAGCAGAAGGTGAAAAAAATAAGTCAATGCGATAAATAATCTACATTTTGCTCTTGGCAGAGGACAGTGGGAGAAATGATAAGTTTTGCCATTTCCCCTTTGCTACCAATCCTTGAAAAGTCTCTTTGCATTTAAGGCACACTGGGAGCCTCATGGCGCAGTGGTTAAACTGCAGCACTGGAGTCAAAACACTGCTCCCAACCCAGGTTCAATCCCGGGTAGCCAGCTTGAGGTTCACTTAGCCTTCCATCCTTCTGATATTGGTAAATTGAGTACTCAGCTCGCTTGGGGGGAGGGGACAAGGTGTAGTCTGCATAATTAACTTGTAATCTACTCAGACAGAAAGTGCTTTAAATGCTATGGGCCTGTATGTAAGAAGTATACATTGCTTTTTTGCTTTGCCTAGAGAATGTTGTAAGTGAGGTATGTGAGCCCACTAATCTAAACCTTCCTCCCCAAATACAGTATTTGGATGTCTAATGAAATAAATAAATAAATAAATAAAAAATAGAACATATGTGGAGCTTAGGAAAAAAACCAAGCAATTGCTCTGTGCTCATTGGAGGGAAAGGTTTAATCCTGGACCAGATAGAACATTCACCACCATGTTGTGAGTGTCCACGCAGTGGTAGTGTGTAGGCAAATGAGAAGAAGAACATAAAATCTTCCCCATCTGCCTTGCTTCTTGAAGTGTTGTACTGAAATTCCCATCATCTGCAAGCAGGATAGCATTGACTGTGCTGGGTGGGAATGATGGTGCTGTGGTCTAGACAGACATTTGGAAAATGCTGATTTTGCAGCAGTAATATAAAGCATGATGCCTCTTAAATTTATATTACTAATAGGGAGGAGTTTTTCTTATTTTTCATATGGTGACAGCTCTTTATGATTCAGAAAGTTCTTTTTGATTTTTAAAAATACTTTTATTAATTTAACACATGTTCCCTTTCTCATGTCTCCTTGGTTGGTTGCCAAGTAAGAATCCATTTGTTGTTATAGCAATGATAATGCAGTACTTAGGTGATACAGATTAAAATGGGTATAATTTGCAGTTTTTAAAATATGAACAGTATAGTTGTTAGAACACAGATATTTCAGGATGTACCCAACCGAAATATAATTGATTATATGTTTAGGATTGAGTCACCAACTCAAAGTTGTTATGGAAGGATATATAACTAGATTCAATCAAATGTTGGTTTGGCCAAGACAGCTGGTCAGTCAGTCATTTTTTACAGGAAACAGACAACAATTTAACAGTTACTAGATGTTGCAGGAAATAATTTTGTGTTTGGCTAAGTTTTCTACTCTGAATTTCAGTGGCACCTTAAGATGTTCTTGCACAGACAAAAAAGATAACATGATAACAGTCTTTAAACCCTATTTGCATGTAGTCCAAACTCGGCATGGGTTTTATCCTCTCTTGAGTTCAGTTCAATAATTAGGTCAGCCTGTCCACTTGGGTACAATTTTAAAGAAAATCTGGATGTTATTTTAAATACAGACTCCATGCCTTCAACAAATTGTCTTCTATGCCCCGTTACTTTTTGACAACTGAGTTCCCTCAATAAAGATTTGGGTCCCCCCCCCCTACAGGCATGTCTATCTTTAATTTTTATGTCATTTTTAAAATGAAATAACATTTTCCAATAAAGACAAAGGAAGCTGCTTATTCTAATGTCAAGTCAATAGCCAGCATCAGGATTCAATCAAAAGTCACAGTAGCTCTCCCAACAACTTTGGGTGCAATCAGATGATGAGACGCAGTTGAGTCTGCTCTCACCAGATAGGGTTGTTTTGTTGGGAGCTATCTTCGTTCAGTCAACCCTTCTGTCTATGGAGGAATTTCTCCATTCTGGACCCTCAAAACCATAGCCCTTCTACTGGACCCCAAATTTTCAGCTTAGGCGTGGATTAGGGGCTGGTTGGTTTGCCATCTGACATGTTGGGAAATATTTGGCAACATGCCACAAATGGTCCAAAAGCCGATCTCTTTCCCTGTTTGATCGAACTCTTAGACGCAGAAGTCTCCTATTGACCTGGCATGCATTTTCAACAGGAGGTGGCAGAGAACCTCAAGCAGCGAAAAACATGTGCGTGCTTTCACGCTGCAGTTCAAAAGATGGGGTGAGTTTTTCATGTGGCCACTGATTAAAAAAAAAGTGAGAAGCACTACTGCCCAGATGAAAGCACCAAGTATCTGAAAGACCTCTGGAGAACTCTTTCTTGACTAGGAGAACTAGATGCTAGAATGGCTTCCTGTCTTTAGTGGGAATGTGGCTTTTCTGAGAATTGGGTGTTGAATCTGTAGAAGGTACAGTGGGCTTTGTGTGGGCCATCCAGTGTCTGCAAGGACCTTTTCTTTCTGGAATGTAGAGTTGGTGCCATTTAAAATGTCCCGTTTCCCCAGTCCGACAGCCCCTTCCTCATCCTGGGGAGGTTGCAGGAATGCTGGGAAAAAGTAAACGTTGTGGCCAAGTTGCTTTGTACCTTTGGCCTCTCTCTCTCTCTCTCTCTCTCTCTCTCTCTCTCTCTCTCTCTCTCTCTCTCTCTCTCTCGGTCTCACCTTCCTCCCTTAAGCCGTTGGCTGTTCACATGGGCTGGTAGAGAAAGGGATCCAAGCTTAGTTTGAAAATGATTTTCAGATTATTATCACTAACCATCTTGTTACCTTGGCAATGGGTTTGAGGACAGTATGTTGATTACGCCTCAGTTTTCACTCAGGGGAGTGCTTTTCCTTCCCTGTCATATTTCTGAAAAGACGGAGTAGCTTCTCTCTGGCTCTCCATCTGCGTCGGTAAGTATTTAATCACATAGTTGGCCAAGAAGTGTAAATCAACCCATCAGATCAAAGTATAACGACACCTAAATATTTAGAGTCTGAACAGTGATGTGTTGCTGGTGGAGCGAGTATCTTGGCAGCGTTTTCAAGCTGTCAGTCAAATGCCAAATTGAGCATAAAAGTCCAAGATGAAATACCAAGCAAATAGATGGGTTGCAACACGATCAGTAACTACACGCTCACTCTGGCTTTTGCAACGCAGCCTGAGTTGTGTCTGGACCATTACTGTATGACATGTTGGCATTTATTATTAAAGTAATGTTCTCTGTTTAAAAGTTAAAGAGAAATCTGCTTTCAAACAAATAGTAGACAAGTTTTTTCAACCAGCTGCACAGCTCAGAAAGGTGTCCTTTAATTAGACTCAAGTTGTTTTTGGCTCTAAGATGTGTTGCTGATACTGAGACAGGACCTTTCAGTTGGGGTGTGTGTGTGTGGTATTCTTTCCAGAGGAAGTAAAAGTAAAAGTGTTCTGCTTATATACCGCCCCATACCACTTCAAGTAGTCTCTGGGCAGTTTACAGTTTAATTACAGTATGCAGGCCACACATTGCCCCCCCCCCAGCAAGCTGGGTGCTCATTTTAACAACCTCAGAAGGCTGAGTCAACCATGAGCCTGCTACCTGGGATTGAACCCCAGATAGTGAGCACAGTTTTACCTGCAGTACAGGCACTTACCCACTGCGTCACTTGGAAGGCCCTTTCAATATGTGTTTCTTGTTGTCCTTTCCTACCAGGTAGCCATTTCAACTTCAGGTGTAGCATTTGAAAATAAAATAAAATATGTTTTTCTACTAATAAATTCTTCTCCTTCTTACGCTACTGTCACCATTCCTTTTACCTCTAGTGATAATCTGTAGCATCGCCCAAAATCCTGTTGCTTAGCACTGGAATAGGTCCATTGAATCAACAGGAATTTGGTGAGTCAACTCCTCTATAAAATCTAAGGATTCAAATGGGCCTATGTGAACTATGACCTATGATAAGCATAATAAGTCAGAGTGAGAGTAGGTACATTGATTGGAGTCAATGGAATGTGCAGACAAATTGAGTCAGGAAGTTCCCATTGATTCAGTGGTCTTGTGTGCGTGGTGTGTGTGTTGTGTTGTTACAGTTGTGACTGACTCTTCATGGCCCCATGTCCGTGGAATTTTCTTGGCCAGGAATACTGGAGTGGCTTTGCCAGTTCCTACTCCAGGTGCCTAGCAGCACCTGGTATTCCCTGGTGGTCTCCCATCCAAGTACTAACCAGGGCCAACCCTGGTTAGCTTCCGAAAATCAGGCAAGATTGGATGTGCTTAGGGCTCTTGTGTGTTTATTTTTTGTTATGTGACTGAAATGTTGTAGCTTTCTGTTACTTGTGAGTTTCTGTGACTGAAATGTTCTAGCTTTCTACAACATATGGTTTCTCTGTCTTTCTTCATTAAACATGTTTTTATCTGTCAGCCTCCCGATCTAGGAAGCTTTTAACACCCTGTGATAAATCCACATTTCAGGTGCCCATATATTTCTTATGGTTGCCAGCGTTAGACTCCATGAATTCATACCATGCAGCTGAGCACACATGCCCATGCATAGTGAACATCCTCATCACTGGTTTTATGTTTTGGCTGCATGTTGCATTCTTCATTGTGAAGAAGTTTTTGCTCAGGACCATTATCGTCTGACCTCTATATACACTTATGGTTTCATGGCACTCCCATAGTTTTCCATGCCCCTGTCAACACTGTTTCTTCATGGATATTTATTTGTTCCTATACCATTTCCTGACTCACCTTGGAACTATGTGCCTTCCTCTAGAAGGAGCATGGTATAATGCAGAAGGTGACATAAATGTTGAAATTGCCCATATCTAGATAACAGGCAAAACTGCACCAGTCATTTGGGTTTGTTCTTTGGAGTTATGCTCCCATTGGGACTAATACTCTTTAATTGTTGTAGTCCATTTTTTTGCTTTGAATTGAAAATCTTTAACCAAGTTGTATACGTGTGATGTCTACTGTCCCTTGCAGACTTTGAAAAGCTTTCTGAGATGCCATCGCCTTTCATTCCTGTTAAGTGTATTCCACTGACAATGTTCACTTATGCAAGTCACTATTGAGAATCCTGAAGGAAAGTTAAGTGTAAAATGTCTGCTTAAAATGAAACAAGTAAAGCTACGAAGAGCCAAAAGGCTAATTTAATTCATTTCTCTTAACGAGGTTCTGGTAAATTATTGTGATTGCTGGCTATATAGGCAGTCAAATCTCACATCTTTCCATTCTGCCGACATCCCTGGTTATAAGTTTGAACCTGCACTTCCATCAATTTGAGAATCTGATAAAAAAATAGCATGAAAATGGGTACAGTGTTTTGGGCTTGTTTGGCTAAGATACACATCTCATTTCCATTTTTCCTAATGTGACACATTTTTACAAATCTTTTTTTCCTAGTATAGTACAATGATTTCTTTATTGTGGCTGTTTTCCTGTGCCCTTTTCTTTTTATATGAACGTCTCTACAAATGTATATTTTATGGATGAACCAGATCACAAAATTGTGGAACGTGCCAATTTTATCCTACAGGGGTTGACCTAGTGGGTTTCTCGTATGTTCCCAGCTTGGATGGGTTGGGCGATTCAAAATCCATCACTGCTGTTCGGAATCTACTTTTCAAAGGTTTATAAACATTAGATTCCCCTCAAGGGTGGCTGTTTTCAGCTGCTTGTTTCTGAGATGCATCGTGAGGTTTTCAGTGGCTGTTCTCACTTGGCTGCAGTCTTGTGTTTTCTGGAGAACACCAAGGGCTGGATTGGCATCAGCCATAACAAACGGCAGAGAAAAGCACGGGTCATGCAGAGAGGAGGGAGTATATTTCAATCTCCTTTAGCAAGACCCTTACCGGAATTTCCAAGCCTGAAAGTTAAGGCAAGTCAAATCAGAAAGAAGCTTCTAAAAGCTCCATTCTTGTTTGAAAAGGGTTCCTTTGGGAACAGAGAGCCGAACTGCCTCAAGGCTTAACATCAAGGTTAAGCGCCCATAGAATCTCATCTCCCCACTGCCTCTTAGAATACTAAGATTCAGCTATTAATAACTATGAATTAGATGCAGTGTTTGCAGCTGCGTCTCTGGTGGATTCTCCGCCCCACTCCTTGCTCTTGCAGACAAACTAGAACTAGCGTATTCCCTTGCTTTCTGGAAATGTCAGCTTATCATCGCTGGGATCATGACACCTGATGTGCAGATCTAAGGACCTCTCAATTGCATGCAGAAGTGAGTGTGGCTGCTCGCACTGGCTTTGGCTTTCTCGGTAGCAGAAGAATACCCTGCGGGATTCTGAAGTGTGTTATGCCTGCCAGTCTTTCCCAACAAGGAAAAAGCTCCTTGAAGTAAGCCATTTTGCAGCTACGTTGCTTAACTCCTGGGAATCTACAGACTTGGATAATGGTGCTGTGAGGCACAACCTACCTCTTGCCTTGTAGACCTGCTGTTCTTGACTGTGCAAAAGCAGTACAGCATTTAAAAATACTAAACCGTTTTTAAAATGTGTCTTTCTCATAGATGGATGGATGGATGATAGATAGATAGATAGATAGATAGATAGATAGATAGATAGATAGATAGATAGATAGATAGATAGATAGATAGATAGATTTGATTCAACATATCCAATCTCTATGCTAGGCTGCATTCCGTAAAGAAAACTTGACCCCAATTGCATTGAGTTGACTTTTGAGTGGAATATGTCCATATTCTCCTCATCACATTTTCCACCGTTTCCTGTGCCTCTCTGGTGAATGCTACCTTCAGATGTAGTGTTTCTTTGTCCGTATGTGCACGCGCCTCCTTGCCTGTGGAAGTTTTTGTGGTGTATCTCCTTTTTGCCATGTAAGCAAATCTCTTGGCTTTTTCCAAGGTATATTTCTGACCTCTTACTTGCATCACTGCTACTTACAGGAAGTATGTTTTCCAAAATCTTTTTCAAGAGGAAGAACTTGTGGATGTGCCACTGCAGCCTTGTATCACCATTGCCAGAACGTTTGTCCTGAGCAGACAAAACAGCTCTTAGTTCTCACTTCTCAAGCTGGTGTAGGATTTCATGTTGGCTTTGCAATAGCTGAATGCTATGGCCACCCCTCTGTGGCACTTTGTCTTCAAGCACAGGGCAAGCGGCATGGTGTTGGGGTTCTTTTGGATGCCTTTTTGTCTCTTAACACAGGATGAGCCCTATGAATTACGTCTCCTGGGAACTACTGGTTTTAACCCATTCATTTGGCAGGTTAAAGGGTCTGGATCCATGCTGGATCAGGTCAAAGGCCCATCTAGTCCAGCTTCCTGTATCTCACAGTGGCCCCACCAAACGAGCCCAGGAGCACACGAGACTAGATCTCTGTCTCCTGATACCACTCCCCTGCATCAGGCCCTTGAAGTACCCCAGTTTGCAGATTACACATCACCATCATGGTTTGTCACCTGTGATAGACTTTTCCTCCAGGAATCTGTCCAAACCCCTTTTGAAGACATCCAGACTAGATGCCATCAACACATCTTGTAGTAGGGAGTTCCACAGACTAACAATGCGCTGGGTGAAAAAATATTTTCTTTTGTCTGTTCTTCCTCTCCCAGCCCTCAATTTGAGTGGATGTCCCCTAGTTCTGGTATTTTGTGATAGGGAGAAGAGCGTCCCTCTATCCACTTGACTCAAGCCCTGCATTATTTTGTACGTCTCAATCATATCCCCCCTCAGGCGCCTTTTTTTTGGGGGGGGGGGGGGCTATTCCTGGGCTCAGTCCAGTTGTTTGTCCTGACTAGAGCAGAGCTGTATTCATCTTCTTGAGTTGGGAGGAGGGAGGCAGGTAGAGTTTGCTGTCATTACCATGTTACCTGTCCATACCGCTACCGAGCACTTAGTTTCTTCCTCTGTCATAGAGAGGCTTGCCGTTTTCTTAGCTTCAGAGAACATGAATTGGTACATAGAACCATAGAACAGTGAAGTTGAAAGGGGTCTCTGAGGCCGTCAAATCCAACCCCCTGTTCCATGCAGAAATCCACATCAAAGGAGATCTGCCGGGTGGTTGTCCAAATTTATCTTGGATGCCTCCGGTGTTGGAACACTCACCCCCTCTTGAGGTCATTGGTTCCATTGCCGTACTGCTCTAACAGTTAGGAAGTTTTTCCGTGATATTCATCTGAAAGAATCTTGAGCCCATTGTTGCATGTCCTGTACTCTGGGATGATAGTCTTTGATACTAAAGTATGACAAAAATTGCCCACTAATTGCAGAGAAGCCCTGTGGGGGGTGTTTCTCCCCCCCTCTCCCATATAGAGATATACAATATGCCTTATTATCGGGTCCATGGATGTTTTGGGAGAGGGCAGGGTGAAGCTATCTTTCCTGCTGGATTAGTAATCTACAGTGTCCGGGTATAACTGTGCATGGGGATAACTGTGCTGCTGCTATTCTGCCCATTTGTTTTGTGAGAAACAACTTGTTTTCATTTTTCACATAATGTAGGAAGAAATCTTCCTGGTTCCTTTGAATACCAAGTAGGTGAAGGCTTTTTTTGGGGGGGGGGTAAGATGAGAACACCAGGTCTCTGTTTAAACTTTGCAGAAAAGACAGAGAAACCTCTTCAAATGACTGTCAAAGCATTGAGCTGGAGCTTCCATGTGGCCACAGCTGGGGAAACATGGAGGCATCCCAAAGGATAGCGATGGTTGCAATTCCTAAGGCATTGTTTCCCAGCCTGGGGTTCATAAACTACAACTCCCATAAATCTTGGCCATCACAGTGAGTGGTGCTGGCTTCTGGTTTAGTTGAAGAAAATCTGGAGACCCAAAATTCGGAACCACTGTTCTAAGGCCTACCTATGTATCATCACCACCACTGTCTCCTCCCCTTCCTCCTTGTTTTTAGTTTTAGAAAGTGGCTAATTATTGCAAATGATGAATTAAATATGCTTTACACGATATAGCCCAGATTTGCTTTGTTGCTACTGAAACCCTCTGTTCCCTTTCTTCCAGCTGCTGTAAACAGCTGTTCTCCTTTGCTGTGTGACTTTATGGAAAAGACATTACTATTATTCAACCAACCCAGTTTCTTCCATCCTTGTTTGTATTACTTTGTTTATTTTTCTGTTGAGTTTGTAAAGGACTCCTTATTGGAGATTTCAGTGTGCCTTACAGAGGATTAACACAAGCCCATTTCAAATGTTACAATAAAAACAGCTATGTCAATAAAATGAGGGCTGGCATTTATTACCCAGGAAATGCATTCTTGAAAGGAGAGCCTTCGCTAGAGATGTAAAGCAGAAAAGTGGGCGTGCATACCTAGCATCAGGTGGGAGGCAGTTCCACAGGTTGGCAGCTGAGACACTGAAAGCCCCCTCCTCTTGATGGGATTCCAAGTAGGTCTCAGGCTCAGGTGGGATTTTTATTTTATTTTATTTTTATTTTATTTATTTGACTTTTAGACTGCCCTTGTGGCAACAAAGCCACTCCAGGCGGTTTCTAACAACAATATGTGCACCACAATACAACAATTAACCAAATGAGTTATACATAATAAAATAATAAAACAAAACAAAACAAATGATACTTTTAAGCTCATGTCTGTTCCAATGCTTTTTCTTAGAAGAGGAGAGTGATCAAACCATTATGTTTAGTTCATGCTGTGCCTTTCCCCAGAAAGAAAGAAACCGGATTCATAAGGATTAATGAAACATGAGATGCCTGTATTAAAATTGAATCCATTAGAAAGGTCAACACCCCCCCTTGAACTCTCTATTAAATAACTGAAAGCTTATTGGAAGAGATTGGCCAGCCTAACAACCTGCCTCCCCTCCCCTTAACCATCCCTAAGAAAGTAAAGCAAGGGCTGAACTTGATGTGATTGTCATGTTCTTAGCTTTAACTTGGTAAGTTTTATATAACTGGTGTGTCCCACCCAGTCTGGATAAAACATATTCCCATACGCTCACAATTTATTGGGATGGGTAGCAGGGGAGGCTCCCATTAGCTCATTTAAAAAAAAAAATAGGTTTTCCATTTAGGCTAGAAATGTGAAAAATATCAGGTCTGAGTTACAAGTGTGCTACTTTTGGCTTTTCTCTAGTCAGAGAGAACTGCAAAGCTTTGGAGTCACTGCTTCTTAGTCTCTTTTCTTAAGTCCAGCTGGCCATTTGTGCAATGAAAGGTAGAGTCAGGTCCCTCTCTGAGGATTTAATACAGGGAAATTTCTACATTGTTCTGGGCCTTCAGACAATTCCGGATCAAGGCATTGAAGAAGCAGCCCAAGCAGCAGAACCTGATGTGAACTGGGCACAGTTTGCCATCTTCTTTCTGGTCTCCGGAGGAGATAAGGCTCACCTTTTGTGCTAGCAACCCAACTGTTCCTGGGCAACCTGACGGAGTTGCTTGTGATGATCTCACAAAAAGGACTTAAAAACACTGTGGGTGAATCGCAGGTGGTGAAAAATGTTCCTAGCTACTGCCTGATTTTTTTGAGCCAGGCAGATTCTAAAAACTCAACCTCCTCCTCCTCCTCCTCCTCCTCCTCCTCCTCCTTCTTTGGTTTTCCCTTAATGTAGATACATCATGTACCTTCAACAGCAAAGGCATCCCACTCTCCTCTGTCCTTCTGTCAGCCTCTGTTTATACACCCAGGTCTAGCATGTATTCCAGATGTTTTATGTTGAGGCTTTTATACCCACCATCCAAACATGGAATAAAATGGGTTATTACTTAGCCTTTCGAATTTCATTTGTACACTGAGATTAGCAGCCATCTGGAAATTGGATCTGTTGGTTCTCAGCAGAAGCCCAGTTCTATATGTCTGAAAATGGGAGGGATGCCGTTAGTCTTGCACGCTCCTCCCTCACCTTGGCCGTTTCTCGTTGTACTCATGGTAGCAGAATGGATTTACAGAGCCTGTTTGTACCACAGAGTGGAGACATCAAAAGGTGGCTGTCTTTAGCTCAGCTCTTTCCAGATGTCTTGAATTACATCTCCCATCCTCTCTGGCAAGTAAGGTACCATAGACGTGCACAGAATGAATGAAATCCTCCCCCATAGTTATATGCTCCATTTTAAGAGCAGAAATGGTCTTTTGAAATAAAATGCTGTAATGAGAGGCACTCCCTTTCAGAGTAACACCTTGAGTTATTGTTTTAAAATTGGGCTGTCTTTGCATGAGACAGTTTGCATCTCAATCCTTCTCAGGGCTGGCGTGCTGCAACAACTAGTTCCTTTTTAGCTGTGAATGGACTTTGGAAAGCCTCTATCTGATAGAGCAGGGTGGCCTGGCTATGATAATGCAAGGCAAGAGCGGCCACAGAGGGTTGGCTCCTGAAATAAGCAATTCAGGTAAATGCCATCGGGAGGATTTATGTTGCTCTTGTCTGCTTCTGGGAAGAATATTAACATTGCCAAATTATACAGTACTCCCACTACTGTACATTTCTCTTTGTCAGACTTAGGCAGGCTTACATATGGGAGACTTGTCCTGGGCCAAGTTCTGGATTTCCTTGGTCCTCTGTCCCCTCATCCTTGTGCAGAAATTAGCATGATGGGACATAGTGTGAATTGCTAAGCTGAATATTAAGAGCACTTTTAAGTATGTATTAGACCTTATCTTAGGAATGTGGAGCAGTGGTTCCCAACCTGTGGGTCCCCAGATGTTCCTGGACTGTAAACTCCCAGAAACCCCTTCCAGCTCAGTGAGTGGTGGAAGCTTCTGGGAGTTGCAGTCCAAGAACATCTGGGGACCCACTGGTTGAAAACCACTGATGTAGAGCAGTAGACATAACAAACTAGCAGCATGGTCAATGGTAAGCTAACATTGGTCAATTATGTCATGTGACATCTGGAAGCTGTGGGAAGAAGTTGAGAAGTCAGAGAAGCCATTATTATTATTCTGATTAATTATTCTGATGATTGTGCTGATTATCTTAGGATCGCTTTGAGCAATGGAGCTCACTGGAGTTAGGTAGAATAGGAAAAGTTAGCTTTGAAGAAACCTTGAATGTAATCAGTTAGTCAGGATGACTTAGATTTTATTATTTTAGGGGAAGTAAGACTATGATTGAGATTTGTTGTTTTGCTATTTTTTGATACCTTTTGAATTCTTATTTTTGCATCTTAAGAATAGAAAATAAAATACTATTTTTGGAAAGTAATGCGGCCTCTTGTTTTGAAAAGAACCCAGAGTAAATCAGAAGGTGGATATGTTTTGGAATGTTTTGCCTCAGAGAAAAGGAATTCTCTTTACTTTCGAACTCAGTTAGTGCAACTCCCTTTTGATTCACCCTGCAATCCCCATTTAAAAATTCTATTTATTATTATTTTTTTGTTTCATTTTTATACCGCCCATCTTCCAAATGGAACTCTGGGCGGTTTACAAGTTAAAAACATAAATATACAAAAAGGAGGAAAAAAGCCCTAAGCAAAGTACATCAAGGGCGGGAGAAGGAAAAAAAATGAAAAAGGGGCAGGATAAAATAAAATAAACTAAAAAGAGACAGGATGAAATAAACTAAACAAGGTCGCCATATGCCTCCCTAAAAAGCATGGTTTTTAAAGCCTTTTTGAAGGCGGGCAGGGACTGTGCAAGGCGCAGCTCACTCGGTAGATGGTTCCATAACAAGGGGCCCACAACAGAGAAGGCGCGGCTGCGTGTAGCCGACCTCCGCGCCTCCCTGGGGGTGGGCACCCTGAGTGAATGCGCCTGCGACATTCGAGTGGGCCTGGCCTCAGTTGACCTCTGGGAGATATGCTCCGACAGGTATTCAGGACCCAAGCCGTGGAGGGCTTTGAAAACCAAAACGAACCTTATCCGGAGAGCCATGGGCAGCAAATGCAGGTGAGCCAGAACTGGGGTGATATGATCGTATCTACGAGCACCCACCACCACTAGTTTAATGCATCACCGAATCAAGCCTCGAATACTAAGAAACTTCATCCTTCCCATTATTCAGGGCTCATTCAGATCCCTCCAAAATTAAGGGTGCACATTAATTTTCTTATACCGCTTAAAATATTAAAAACATGTCAGTGTTTGAGTCTAGCAGGGTTTTTCTTCACTCTGGGCATCGCGGAGCTTGAGAGAGTTGGACAAGAAACTGTAAAGTCTAAAAGTATCATGAACAGGATGTCTCAGGATCTGTGTTCAAGTTAAGTCTCCAGAGGCGATTTAAAACTTACTCAATCAGCTTGAGGTGTCAAGAGCTCTTCTCAGGGGACAAGAAAGCAAGCAGCACTGTAAGAGAAAGACTGAAATACCTGGGCATGCTTAGCCATGGGAAAAAAAGGCTGTGGAGCGACAGGATAAGACTTTTCAAAGACTTGAATGGCTGTCCTCCAGAGGAAGGGCACAGGATCTGTTCTTAATCATCCCTGAGTGCAGGACACACAATAATGGGCTCAAATTACAGAAAGCCAGATTTCGGTGGAGTATCTGGAAAAGCTTCCTAACTGTTAGAGCAGTACGACAATGCAACTAATTACCTGAAGAGGTGGTGAGAGCTTCAGCAGTGGAGGCATTCAAGAGAAATTTAAACAGTCCGTTGTTAGGTACCCTTTGATTTGTATTCCTGCCTTGAGCAGGGAGGTGGACCTGATAACCTTCCTGTCCCCTTCCAACTCAATCATTCTATGATTCTATGAACGTAGGACTTATCGTCTTTCCCGGTGTCTGTAGACAAAAAGTGCAAACCAGAGCTATTACTCTTTTGTAGAAAAAATGTATTAAAAAACAAATATTCCGAAGGCAAAAGCTTTGTACTGCCTTCAATTGTTTATTTTGGTTTTTTATTTTGATTGACTAGCAGTCGTAGGGTCCCCCATAAAGGAGATTACGCACAGTCAGTTTGCTGGAGGGACAATCAATTAATTAAAATGCCTCTCTCTCTCTCTCTCTCTCTCTCTCTCTCTCTCTCTCTCTCTCTCTCTCACACACACACACACACGCACACACACGCACACGCACACACGCACACACACACACACACACACACACACACACACACACACACACACACACCTTATTAATTTGGCCCACATATGGAGACGTCATCCCTTCCTTGGTCCTGGCTTACGAGGCAAATGGAACTCTTGCTGTGTGGTTCCTTTTATTTCAGTTTTCCACGGTGGCTTGCTGTGTCGTTCTAAGCCTATTTATTTAGAAACAAATCCTAGTGAGTTCAGTGGAATTTAGCCCCTTGTAACTGTATTTGGGAATGAGGCCATAATTGTTCTATAGCAATTATTTGTTTAGATGGCCACTTCAGAAAGTACCAAAGATAATCTGCGATTTATAAAAGGTTGTGATGATCTGATGATGACAACCACAATGGTGATAAAGATGAAGAAAATGGTGGTGGTGGGAGCTCTACTTCGAATACTCTTTCCTTGACAAAGCAGGCATTGTGTTAGACTTGCTCTTCTGGGGACTGAGTGTCTAGTTTCCATAGTATCAGCGTATCTGATACTATGTTCATCTATGGAACTATGTTCATCTATGGAACTGTTCATCAACTATGAACAGTTCCAGATTAGGTTTCTATCACAGTGATTCTGTGCTGCTTCCATTGAACGTTCAGGGGTCACTATCTTTCACTTGTAACCCTTGCTTTCCCACTGCTGTTTCCCTTTTCCTTCTTCCTATGGGACACCCATTAAGGGAGGAAAGATGGTGTATCTGTAGACTTACTACTTAGCTCAGGGGTCCTCAAAGTTTTCAACCAACGGGCCGGTCCACCACCACCCAGACACCACTGGGGACCGGATCACAGTCCAAAAGCAGCTGTAGAGGTTGGCTTGCTCACAAAACAGGGGGTAGGTGGGGGGGTTGCAATTGGTCCCAGGGGCCGGATTCAGGACCTTGGGGGGCCGCATCCGGCCCCGGGGCCTTAGGTTGAGGACCCCTGACTTAGCTGTTCACATAAGGAGTCCTCCATCTGGAAAGGCCCTTAGCTAGCTGGAGATGGACCTTGAGAAGAAAGCCATACTCGAAGTTAGTTTGGCACTGTGCTAGAACCTCTCTGTGTGATTTTAGCTTCCTCTTTATCTGTTTCTGTCTCCTGGCTTTGCTCTGGTTGGTACCTCTTTCTTCTCCTAGTCAGGACATAGATATCTGTGCCCCCCTCTCTCAAAAATGGGTTTGCGGTGAAGGTTGCTTGTGTTCCTGTGCGTTGATTCTCCTTGCCCATGACTTCCCTGGCAGAAGGCGGAGTTGCCAATAGCTTCTCCACCTGCAGGACTTTTTTCACTGTTGTATCTTTTGGATAAGACTGAGCATGTAACACCACAAGGACAAGCAGAGGAGAAGGAGAAAGGTGAGATGTGTTTTGGTAGGAACTACAACTTCTGCAAGGGAAAGAGGAAGATAAACGAAAGATGGAGGCCAGAAACGTCGGTGGGAATGCAGAAGAAGAAGGTTTAGAGGTGGCAGTGCTGAGCAGAGTATGGAACAGGGGAGGGTAGCAGATCCCTAAAACAAGGAAAGACAAACCTTTACAAAGAGAATTATGTGCACACGCCACAGAGATGGAGGGAAAGGGGGTAGAGGAGACAATGCATTTCAGGATGTGAACAGGGTTGAATGTAAAAAGAATGAGTTGAAACGGGAAGTCAGAATGTAATAACAAGTACTGTACCTTCCGCTGTTTTCATATAGCCCTGTGGCACTCATGAGCTCTTCATTCTAAAAGAGTGGCGTTTGGAGGGGCTTCCTCCTGCATTCCTATCCTTGTCCTCCGAGCCTTGATTTATTTATTTGGCATATTTCTCAGTGCTCTGTTTTATGCTCTGTTGTTGGAGTATAGACAAAAGTCAAGTTCATTTTTTAGAACTCATTTGAATGTGTTACATTTTCTAGAATATTGTTGCACTAGGTAAACTGCTTCTCTTTATGCCATAGGAATTTGTAGGTTGGGAAGTCACCCAATTTGTCTATTTTTTTAAAATCCTTTTTAAAAGAATGATGAAATAGAATGATTCAGTCCATGCTCTGGTCTTTTAACAAAAACATGAACTTGGATTTAGTTGAGTGGCCTAGTAACCTAACGTGAATTAGGATGAAACATTTAAATGCTTGACAAGCAACCGTGTTCCATGGGCATTGTCTGAGAATTCTTCTCTCAGCCTTTTCACCCACTTTTCCTTTTTTTCCATCAGGCCTTGCTTGTAATGCCACGTACAAGCTTGACTTGCACGTCAACACCACTCACAATGTGACAGCGTTTAGACAAGCAGATACATGTGGATTTTGAGTCACTTTGGTGCTTCTCAGGGATGGGGGCCCGAATGGTGGGACTCACTGTTATGTTGGATTTAAACTACACTAAAAGGTTCTTTGTTTAATAATTGTTTGTAAGTTAAAGATTTAGTTGTCATATCCGACATAGGGCCGGATATAGCTTCACTAGGAGATAGCCAACATGGAGCTTTATTATACATTAAAGCCTTTGAGGGCAACCAGACCTTAATCAAGGCATTTCTTATCCAATGCACCCTTACTAAAGGTTGATCACTAACCCTTGGCAGTGTTCAGTTTAGGGGTGCGGGGAAAGGTTGTGTATTTATATGGAGGTAGTGCAGAAAGGGTACTTAGTGTGGTGTAGCCATGTGAATAGAATGATGGACTCGGAGATCTGGATTCAGTTCCCCATTTGGCCATGGAAGAAACTGATGAAACTGGACTAGTCCGTAAAACATCTTACTTACGTTGAAAGCCCTATTGGGTTGCTGTAGAATCCTTGTGGCATGGTGATTTTATTTATGTTATTTATTTATTTTAGAGTATTTTTACCCCACCTTTCTTCTTGAAAAGGCTTATAGTAATGAGGTCCAGTACAATTAAGACATACAGTATTCAAGTACTGTACTGAGAACAGGGAATTAAGGGACATCTTACACAGCATTAAAAGACAACATTACATCAAAGTTACAAGAGACTGCGAGCAGTTAGAGAGTAAAAATTCCATGAAAAAGTTATGAGTGATGTATCTGGAAGCTGAGTCATGGCAACTGGAATTCTTTTTCTTGAGAGATAGAAACGTTTCGCTGCTCATCCAAACAGCTTTGTCAGACTGATGAAGCTGTTTGGATGAGCAGCAAAAAGTTTCTATCTCTCAAGAAGGAGAAGTCCATTTGCCATGACTCAACGTCCAGATAAACTCACCTGGATGACTGAGAATCTTCACAGACTTATGAGTGATGGTTAAATTGCAGTTCTCCAGTCAAGACTCTGCTCGTGACCTTAATTTGATCCCAATGGGCTGAAGCAGGTGAACTCAGCCTTCTAGCCCCCTGAGGTCAGTAAACTGAGCACCCAGCTTGTTTGAGGGGGAAATATGCAGCCTGCATAATTAAATTGTAACCCCCCCACCCCACCCAAGAGTGTTTTAAGCACTATGGGGCGTTATACAAGCAGCGCATGTTTTGCTCTTGCATTTACAAGTTGGTTCCAACTTGATGACACATAGATAAGCACACAAGGAAATTTTTCTTTTGCCTCATAAAACTAGAATTCAATGCAGTTACTACTGGAAATGTGCAGTAAGAGATTCTGGAGAGATCAAAGGAAGGGCTTTTTTTCCTCATTAAAATGTAGGATTTCTTACCACAAGATGTAGTGATAGTTGACAGTTTGGTTGGCTTTATATAAGGGATTTCAGAGTCATGGAGGACAAGGTTGTCGCGGGGTCTTTTTCATGTTGCCTGTGAGTTGCCTTCAAGATTAATTTTATTTACTTAAAACATTTTTATTCCACTTTTTCCTCTCACTAGCAGTCAGAAGGAGGAGAAGGAGCAGAGGGTAGCTGAGCTCCTAACCTGTGTGCAGTCCACACAAATTAGATGGCCAATTGGTCTGAATCAACAGACTTGCTTTTCTGACCTTCTGCTGTTTTGGACTTGTTGATATGAATTGTGTTTCAGCATCTGGGCGACAATTAAGTATTGTTCCCTAAGCCTTTGCATGCGATAAGAATAACAAGGGTGGTGTGTTGTGTACGGAAGGAGCAGAAACCCAGGGTAGCGTCGTCTTTGTTTTCTCCCGGTCGCTTAATTGAACCCTCAGGTCTCCTTTGCCCTGTGAGAAGCAAGATGCTTTCATCGCTAGCGTATAATTATTTCTCTTGTGAAACCCCGCATGAGGCATTCAAATTAAACTAATCAGGGCACGGAGAGATCGATCCCTGAGCAGGGAAGGAATGGGCGTGAGGCGGGCGATTGTCGCTTGATGGTTTTCTTTGCAAAGTGCCATAGAGGCATTGAGAGGACTCTCCATGCTAATGAGGATAATAACGATTCAGCAGCGCTGAGTAGCCGTAGAATTATGCTGAGCAAAGATTAAAGAAGTGCTTAATTGACTCAAACACCAGTGTGGTGGAAAAGGAAAGGAAAATACACACAGCTAGAGGAACTTTCTGCCTGTTGCTTTGCCAAGTCTTGGCTTGTATTGGCAGCGGTGCTGGACGCATACATAAATTTAGCGTATGCGTGACACCACCTACCTACTTTAATACCACCTCAGTAGAGAGGTGCACAGCCATGTTGAAAGTTCTCAAGTTTGAACCTGATCACAACCTTGCCAAATTCTTGTCTCATGGGTTTGTGCTCAATTGTGGTTGTATACCCATTCCTAGGGTAAACAGGTCTCGGTATGAGAAGCAGAGGCCAGTAGGTTGCAGAGCAGCTTAACAAGGTTGAGTGTATTCTGTGAATATATCGGCCATCCTAACTTGGAAGTCTGCAGTTGAGATTACAAGTTGCATTGGATGCAAATCCTGTCCAAAATTTAGAGCCATAATAATTGCAATTGTCCCTATGCTTTTCTGGTTTAGTCCCGGGTTAGAATGGAAGCCATTCAGAATTTCTGAATTGTATGGAGGACCAGTCAGTTACTGCACTGATAGGGCAATGGTGGTGAACTTTTGGCACTCTAGATGTTTGGGACCACAACTCCCACAGTCCTTTATCATTGGCAACACAGGCTTGGAATTCTGGGAGTTGTGGTCCAAAACATCTGGAGTGCCGAAGTTTCACCACCACTGTGATAGGATCACTGTAGTTTGTAGTACGCCCTTCCAGATGTCCATTTGCTGCTTTGAAGGAGGTTGGAGTTGCCTGTTTCTGTTTTTGGTCAGACCAGAGAGAGAGCTGGAGGCCAGCATTTTACGGGTTACTGTAGTGTTGGAGTGAAGGGTGGACAAGTAGAATACTCAGAGAGTGGTTCTGTCCTGTGGAAGTTCATGATGCGCCTTCTCAAGATGGGTGACTATCATCAAGCTCCTTTCCGAATCCTTGCCCAGCACAGATCTCCCCACCCAAAGGACAGGCTGGCACGCCACTTCTGAGTACTTGTACTGGTAAAACTCTGTGAAGGATCTCCATAAATTGACATAATCTTGATGGTATGGAATTGATTAATTAGACACAGAGAATTTCAATTGGAGCAGGTATTTTGGTATTAGGTCTTAATTTTATTTTATTAGGTCCTTTTAAAGAGAAAGGCAGATTAAATAAATAAATAAATAAATAAATAAATAAATAAATAAATAAACATGTTAATCCCATCTGGAAGTTGAGTCATGGCAACTGAACTTGTTTTCTTGTGAGATCGATATGTTTCGCTACTCATCGAAATAGCTTTTTCTGTCTGACAAAGTTGCTTGGATGAGCAGCGAAACTTATCGCTATCACAGGAAAAGAAGTACAGTTGCCATTACTCAACTTCCAGATAATGTAACTTTACCTGGATGACTGAGAATCTTCACAGACATCTTAATCTCATTCTTAAATTACATTACCAGCACTTTCGCCCACTCTAGATTCTTGGGAAATTTCAGTAAACATATTGGGACTTGACCTTGTAGTGAAGTTGGGGGCTTGTTGTCCCCTCCACCTACAGTGCTCAGAATAGGCGATGGATTCAGCCCATCTCTAGGCAGCAGGAAGTAATGCCGCTACAGGACCTGGCTGATGTGGTGTGGACAAATGCATGGACCTGGGATAACCAGGTGTGGTACAAACATCTGGTCATAATATAGCTCCAGTTTAATTCTGCAGCTCCTTTGAGAACCATAACATATGTCATGGAAGCACTGCCAAGGCATGTGGTGTGAAGAGAGGAGAGATGTTTTGTGGCTTGATATTCATTTCATTCCTTTTCATCCTCCTGCATTGTAACATAACGTATTTTTCTGTGTATACGATGCTATTTCCGCCCAAAATAATGACACTAAAAATTAGGGGGGGAGGTATACACGGAAGTAAGCCTTTCCCAAAGGGTGGTGGGGTGGAGGAGAATCCAAACTGACCTTGCTGTTTCCCTTTCTGTTTGGCAGCTCTTTCCCATCAGTTTGGGTTCTCTCCCCACCACCGCACACCGCTGTTTACGCTTTCTTTTTGTCCTCCGCCTTTCCAAAACACCTCTCCACTTTGTGTTTTTGTTTGTTCTTGCAGAAATCCAAGGTGTCTTTTTGCAGAAATTGGAGCAGGGAGAAAGGCACTTCCTAATGGGCTGCTCAACTTCCCAAGGCTTTCCCTGCAGAAAAGACAAGGACGGCTCAGATTTCTGCAAAAACAAACAAAAATGCAAAGCGGAGAGGTGTTTTGGAAAGGCAGAGGGCAAAAGGAAAGCAGAAAAGACAAGGGACACTTTTTCTGGTCATTCACTGGCGTCAGTTTGGGTTCCTCTCCTCTCACTGTTTCCCTTTCTTTCTGCCAGAATTTGTTGATTTTGTTAATTTGGGGTTTAAAAAGTTGAGGGGTTTTGTACACAGTAGCATCTGATAGATGGAAGAATACGGTGCATACATACAATTGAGCCTTGTATAACAAATGGTTTGTATAACATAAAATCTGTACAACATAAAAAATTCCAGATATAGGGGAAATTTGCTTAACATAATCACCTATGGGGCAAATCTGTACAACATAAAAATGGGATTACTCTATTTTCAGTGCATTCCTATGGGAAATTTGTATAAAAGAAAAGTTTGCTTAACATAATTTCATTTGGAACAAATTTATTCCTTTATACAAGGTACCACTGTAATGATATATGGTGCTACTCAAACTGTCACTTTAAGGCAGGGGTGGGGACCGTATTGCCCACCAGGGATCATAATTGCAATTTGGTTAACTGTGACAATTGGAGGAGGGGCTAATGTATGAATATGCAATGTGCAGTTTTCAATGACCAGTGGGGACACATGTGGGCATGGTTAGCACTGGTATATAAATCTATGAATTTGCAGATGTAAAGAGTTTGGGGGGGGGAGGAATCTACTGGAGAGTTGATGGTGGGTTGGAATCTGAAAGAACAGCTGAGATTGCAGTGTTGTATTTTAGGGCTAAAGATTGATACATATGATACAAGTATAAACAATAAAATCAAGATCACAAACCAGTATTTTATTACAGTAACCCCCTGTCTATGGCAGGGGTTAGGGATCCACCCAACACGTCATCATTGAAAATGTGCAACATTGTGTGCCGCTTCTCCCGACCCACTGTGGCGTGGGGGAACTGTGCGCGATGTTTAAAATGCTTTTAAGCAACGGAGCCAAGCGCTTGGCTCTGTTGCTTAAAGGCATTTTAAACATTGCATGCCGCTTCTCTCGACCCAGCCCCACCGGAGTGGGGAGCGCTGTGCAATTCTGGGGCTCCAGCTGATTGGTGCTGGGATGGGGGAGAAAATATTTATTTCCCTGCCCCAGCACCAATGAGTCTGGGGCTTGGGGAAGGGGGGGGAGGTTTTTAAAGCCCGGACTTTTAAAACCTCCCCCCCTTCCCCGGCTTCAGCTCATTGGCACTGAGGTGGGAGAGAAAAACCTTTTGTTTCCCCACCCCAGCGCCAATGAACTGGAGCCCGGGGCTTGCCTCCCTGGAGGCATCGCACGCAGCTCCCCTGCGCCCTGGGGGGTCGGGAGAAACGGCACACAATGTTTAAAATGCCTTTCAGGTTCCACTGTACTGCGGTCCCGCTATATTGTGGGACCACAGTATATGAACCGCAAATGGGTGGGGGACCACTGTACTTGTATTTGCTCGGATGTCTTCAATAAACACATTTTGTGTTTGAAGCTAAACACAAGTTGTTGGACTGCTTTCAATAATTATTAAAGGAACATATTATATTTATTGGTGGTAGCGTAATAAATTCCAGGATCGTCACAAAGGCAAACATAGACTCTGGGAATATTTAGGATTTAGCAACTGCTACCAATGTCCCCTCTAATTTTTGACCCATTTGTTTGGGGCTTGGTCACATGTGCACCTCCCCCCCCCCGGGTTCCATCATGACTGGCACAGAAATACTCTAAGAGAGGCCTAAACAAAGATAAATGTTGCTTGTGCACAACTAGTGTGTACATCTCTGCACAAGTAGTCTGTGCAGGTGGATTGAGGAGGGATGGGAAGAAAGGGCTGTTTTTCGTCAGTGAGTTGTTGCCTGAACAGCCTTGGCTGTCTCCAGAGGTTGATAACGTAAAGAAACGGATGGGGCCAAAAATCCGTTCAGACCAGTTTCCTATTTTCCACATTGTCATCCCCAGAGGAGGAGGGGGAAATGGCTGCCTTCAGCTATTTTCCTGACCATCCATCCCACAAATGGATAAACACAAGCTCCTGGACCATGCACGGTTTCATATTGTTTTATTGTTTTTATCTGTTTTATTTGCTATGGTATTGTGTAAACCGCCCTGAGTCCCCTTTGGGGAAATAGGTGCGGTATATAAGTTTGAAAATAAATAAAATAAATAAATATTGTGTCCATAGATTAAATATTTTCTTTCAAATAATTTGTCTCCCTCTTTTTTAAGAAAATGACATATCTTCTGGGAGTAAAGTAAAAATGTTAGTTTGAAGCCAAGATCAGAAGCCAGCAGTGATTGTTCAGAAAAGTTATCTGTATTGGTAATTATCCCGTTGTTGTTTTTTAAAAAGCATTTTCCCACATTCTGGATTTAGAATTTATCCCCCACTCGCACAACGTTGTAAAGGAGGTCTCTTTCTGGACAATTAGAAAGTGGAAGCTGTGTGAGGACAGACCTTAACTTAAGTAACCAGCAGAGGAAGCTAAAGCAGTAGGTTGTGCCTTGCTTCACCTGGGGTTGTGTGGGAGAGGTAAAAATATTCCTTGCAAGTAGAAATGTAGTTCAGCAAGCAGAAGGTTTCTCACCCAGCTGCCTCCCGAACACACTCGTTTTTAGAAAACCAAAGGGGAACATTGGGAAATGACCTGTCAGCGTGATTTCCAGTATTGTGATGCATCAACTGTCCTCCCACCTAAAACACAGCTGTTTTTGTTGGCTTCGGAGGTAACTCCGGCTTTCTGCCGAAGAAAGGCCCTTCTCTCCATCCCGCCACCCTTACAGGTACGTCTCGTGGGAATCCATGAAAGGGCCTTCTCGACTGCTGCGCCCAGTCTCTGGAACTCCCTCCCACTAGAGGCTGGGACTGTCCCATCTCTGTTGTCCTTCCGGAAACAGGCAAAGACCTTTCTCTTCAGGCAAGCTTTCCCTGAATGATGGACTACCATTATGTGTATTTTATATGAATCTATAGGTTCACATAGATTTTGTGTTTGTGACTATTTTTAACCATGTTGCTTTAATATAATGTTTGTCTATTAATGCTGTAAGATATCCCTCAATGCCTTGTTCTCAAATACTTGAACAGGTCTTAGTTGTACTGGAGTGTATATTATCCCTCATTACTGTAAGCCGCCTTGGGTCCTATCCTTTTCCAAGGAGAAAGGTGGGGTAAAAATACTCTAAAAAATACATAAATAAATAAATAAATAAATAAATAAATAAATAAATAAATAAATAAATAGAACTGAATGAGAGTGACAGGGGCTGGAGTTGGATGAGGGTGTGTGTGTGCCCCCCCCCCGGCACATCACAGCTTTTAGAACCAACTTCTAGAGCCCACAATAATTTGGGAGCGAACGTTAAAGCTAAACAGTTAAATCTAAACCCCAGGTTTTTGGGTCCGTTTTGAAGAAGAGCTGGATAGCTCAGGGGTTTACGTCTCTGGCAGTGGAGCCAGAGAGGTTGGGAGTTCGATTCCCCCACGGTGCCTCCTAGAGAAGGGTCCCCGAGGGTCCCTTGCAGCTCTGCAGTTCAAAGGTTATTACTGTGAGGGTTTGGTAAAGGCATAAACACCACAATGCTCTCTCAACTCTTGGAAACCGGAACGGCACGCTCCTGTTCCTCAACGTTCTGGGTTTGCAACTGAGCTGAAGAGAAGAGTCCTCCATGCGAGCTCTAGAGATTTCCCCAGCCTCTTTCTGAGAAGTCGTGTTTAGGTTGCAAGACGACCACGCTGCCCATGAGAGGAAAGCCTGACTCGAAAGCTGGGGAGGTAGGGGGGGGGGAGCTTATTTGGTGGTGGTGGTAGGGTTGTGGCCAAATATATATGTTGTTGCTTTGGAAACAGCGAAAAGAGATTCTTTCATCACAAGCTGCCTTTGCCATCTTTGCTTTTTGTGTGTCTCTCGAGCCAGAAGAGCTAGGCAGGCCGCCATGCTCGCCGCTCGGTGTTCATTTCAGAAGCCCTTACCTTTGGCCACCTTTCCTCCAGCTGCCCCTTCCTCTGGGCAAGCAATATCAGCCAGCCAGGTGATTGATGAGGAGGCAGGCTAGTTCTTGAACAGAGAAGGTAGCGACTGGGAGCGAGGGTGGGCGGGAAAAGCTTGGTCCCTTCTGTTTCCTTGGGTTTTCACCACTCTGGTCCTTGATCACGGGGTGCAGCAGAACAAGAGGGTGCGTGGAATTGGACCTTGGCACTTGGGTGAGAGTATACACCCTTCTGCACCAAGTTCAAGCCCCTGGCCTTGCTTTGTGGTTTGAATGGGAAGCTCTGCTTTTTCCATCCCCTTTCTGGTTGAGCATCTTTGCTCGCTTTCAGCCTCTCCCTGTAGCAAGCCTGGCGATGCATCCAGCCAAGCCAGAGGGGAGGATCTTGACATGTGCAATTCCTGCCTTCGCCTTGTGAAAGGGTTTCTGTTTCTAGAGGAGCATAGATAGCCCTTCTCGGAGCCCTTGGCACCTGGGGCCTCCTCCTTGGCTGCAGGCTTCTATGTGTGCCTGTTTGTTTATTTTAAATATTTATAAACCACGTCTTTGTCCGGCAGTGGATTTCGGAGTGGAATCAATAAACATTTAAAAGTGGTGAAGTATTAAAATATTACCCTTCATGTTTTTTTACACACACACACACACACACACACACACACACACACACACACACACACACACACACACACACACACACACACACACACACACAGTGGGCCCTTGTACAACAAGCAGTTTGTATAACATAAAATCTGTACAACATAAAAAATTCTGGAGCTAGGGGAAATTTGCTTAACATAATCGCCTATGGGGAGAATCTGTACAACATAAAAATGGGATTACTCCATTTTCAATGCATTCCTATGGGAATTTGTATAAAGGAAAATTTGCTTAACGTAATTACATTTGGAACGAATTAATTCCTTTATACAAGGTGCCACTGTATATATATTTGTTAGAGTAGGAGCTTCTTTTGAGATTGACACATCATCTATGATGGATCTCAAAAGTAGCTCTAACAAATCGGGGCAAAACTACTACTACTACTACTACTACTACTACTACTACTACTACTACTACTACTACTACTACTACTACTACTACTTGGACTACAAGACCCAGAAATTTTGCACAGCTAGGAGGGAAGGCTTCTGGGAGTTTTAGGAATTACCCAACATGGGTATCAAAGTAACAAGACCCCCCCCCCATTATCCCCTCCCCAAACTGGATCCAACACATATGTGGAACGATCAGCCTTGATCAATGGTAACAGAAGTTCTTTAGGGCAAAATACAGGGAGCTGCTGTAGCCATCCATCCTTCCGAGATTGGTAAATTTGCTTCGGAAGGGTACAGGGAATGTGTAGCCTGCATAATTACTTGTAAACTGCCCAGAGAGTGCTTTAAGGACTGTGTGGTGGTATATAAGCAGCACACTTTGCTTTTATTCATTCATTCAATTTATATATCCCCCCGCCTCTGGCTGAAGGCCACTCTGGGCGGTTTACAACATAAAACTACCGAGGCCAATCCTTAAGCACTACAGGTCAGTATATAAGCAGCACATTTGCTTTGCTTTTGCTTTACCCCCAATTCACCGGTTCCTCTGCCGATACTAGGTGCAATGTCCGTGAGATCGTCGGAGAGCTGGTTGGCAGGTTGGGTGCAGCAGCCATAATTGGCCCGCCAGGCATTGTGGAGATCTCCGGCAAGGCTCTTGCTGTCCAGATGGAACGCAGCCGAGCCTGCACAGAGCAGAGCAGGAGAGCCACCGAGCCGTGTTAAAACGGGACGGGTGCGCACATGGTGGCTTGGTTGCCAGGATGTGGGACGATGGCCTACCTAGAGCAGCTAGGCTTGCAGCACCTTTTCAAGAAAGAAAGACATTAAAGGTTTGATGGAGGGGATGAGGGGAGGGCATTAGGGTTTCATCCCCCCAGATCTGTGGAAGAAGATCGAGCCCTTGTTACGTGTCGAGCTTCCTGTTACATGGAAGGGGGGAATTGGCCAGTGATGGCAGTGTGGCAAGGCATGTGCTTTTTGAGCTTTTGGCAGGAAGCCCCCAGGCAGTCATGGGAATACGAGCGCCAACAGCTTCGGGAAACTTCCAGCGGGTCCAAAATGCTGCAGCCGAGTTGCTAACTGGGGCTGGTTACAGGGAACATATAATCCCCATGTTATAACAGCTCCACTGGATGCCAATCTGTTTCCAGGCACAATTTAAAGTATTGGTTCTAATCTATCAAGCCCTAAACCGCACGGTTCCAAATTATCTCAAGGAATGCACCTCCGATTGTGAGCCTGTTTGAGGGTTAAGATCACCAGAAGACACCTTTCTTTGGGCCTTGTCGCCTTCCCGGATGCATTTGGTGGGGACCTGGGAGAGGGCCTTCTCTTTGGCCCCATCTTTGCTCTCCTTCCATTAGCAGGCAAAGACAACATGTTGTGGATTCCTGTATCGAAAGCCTGCAGATAGGGACAGTTCTCTTTTGTAGGGGGTCTCATGGGAACCCATTTGGAAACTCTTCTGTCTGAAAGGCAAGGTAAAGACTCTTTGAGCAAATCAAAGGGAATGTAGGCGTAAAGCACTCGAATATCCTAGAGCGCCGTGCAGTTGCTAAATGGTGTTATTATGTGGGCATGATTGCTAGAATTGGGGGGGGGGGGGGTTGTAATAAAAGAGTGAGAAATCCTTTCTGCCAAAATGATATTGTTCTGTCACTGTCAACAACACTCAGGAAAGGAGGAAGCTGGCTATATGCATCGAAGAAGGACTCTTCCCCTTTTCTGCAAGTCACGAGTTTCTGTCGAAGTCCCCAGGAGTCAGAATTCTGTAGAGGAATAGCTTCATTTGGATGTGGAAGGAGGGCCATCTACCATGCATGCAGTAAGGATCAAGACAGCTATGCAAGAGTTCATTGCTTTCCTGAGCTGGAATGCTGCCCTTCAGGAGTAGCTACTGCTGAAGTATTCTGCTGCCCCAAAATGGCCACAAGGGATTGGATATCACCTTATCTCTTATCTATCAAGGAGGTAGTAGTCTTCCTGTTTTTGCGACTGGAATGGATTAGGTAAAGACCGATTGGCAGAGGGATAGATGGTTCTCAACCTTCCTAATGCTGCAACCACTTAGTACAGTTCCTCATGTTGTGGTGACCCCCCCTTGCCCTGCTTGGAAGAGGCCACATGCCCCCTTTGGCTGGCAGGCCAGTGCCGCTGGTGCCACAGAGAACTTCCCTCTACAGGCACCCTCATCCAATCGCAGCCTCCGGTGCCATTGACTGACATCCCCTCCAACCTATCAAGCTGTAACTCACTCTTCACCCCCTTCCTCCCCCTCCTCCTCCAGACGCAAGCCGTTTGTGCCTTTTTCTTCACTGGTTCATGGCGACCCCCTGTGAAGTGGCCGTTTGACCCCCAAAGGGGTCCCGAACCCCAGGCTGGGAACCACTGCTGTAAATGTTGTGCATTCACCCAGCTCCAGTGAAAATGTTTAAACAGCCCTTATAGCCAGTAGAGCCAAAGTAGTAGAGTGGGTCGAGTGCCAGACTCTAAGGTTCAGGAGATGTGGTTTCAAATCCTGTCCAGCCGTGGAAGCTCATCTGAGGACGGTGGCCATGATACAGGCACTCCTCACTTAACAACAGAGTTCAGTTCCTATGTGAATTTGTCGTTAAGTGAGGCATGAAAGACAGATGTGTTGTGGTGAGTTGAGGCTGCCCTCCTTATAGACAGGCGAAAGTGGGGAGGTACTCCAGCAGGCCACGAGAGAAGCAGAACAAAAAGGAGGGGAAAATAGAGATGGAGGTGGTCATTCTCCTCCCTAGTGGAGGCATGTAACCCTTGCAGAAACACTCTTTCCTTGGAAGCAGCAGAGGGGATGCTGTAGGTCTGCTTACTTCTGAGCTGCTGACAATGTAAGTACAGCTTCTTCCTGAAGTAGCAATTATATGGCAGCATCAGCTTCCGTTGCTGGTTGTAAGTCCGAGCGGTCATTAAACAGGTTGGTTGCCAAGTAAGGAGTGGCTGTAAACTGCGCCTTGAATGTCTCAGAAAGCCTATTAGCGTTGTTGTAAATTGCAAGGAACTCCATGGCACAGAACAACGATCAGACCCAGCAGACGTGGTGCTGCAGCTCAGGTGTTCCACGGTCCCAGTGTTGAAATGAGGATCTTTTTGCATGGCCAGTCATTTGCCCCTTCTTGTTTTTTCCCTGCTTTCTGTGAGAAAGGTGAAAATGGCCGATCTTGAGGAATAGAGGTGCAGAACTAGAATATGGAAAAGTTCTGTGCCACTTCTTCCATGGACATGAGGGCAACTGTTTGCACCCTAAGTCACTTCATGACCACATAAAGATTTGAACTCTGGCCTTCTGGAAGCCAGTGTTCTTTCCATCACACCCTGCTGGGTTCATCTTTGAATGCTGTAGTATCTCTGGACCTGGGTAGATTAGATGTGCCATACCTGTGCCAAACCAAGATGTGAACATTAGCTGCCAGTTGAAGATGACAACTCCTGGTTTAGCTAGGAGGACTTTTGGGTTTGCTGGTACTTTATCCCTAGATGATATGCCTTGATCAACATTTTTCTTGCCCTGAGTAGAGATCCCAGGTCTAAAGGAGAAAACTTAGGGAATTAGGGAATAACTTGACAAGAGAGTTCTTAAACTTCTTTGGTCTCTCTTCTGTGGGCAGAAATGCACCAGGGAGAGAATTCTGATGGTTATTTACATCGGCATGGATCCCAGTAATGAATCGCAACTAGTTAATGAGTCACTGCTTATATTCTTTGTGCACCAGTTGGGACAATCACAGAGTGACTGGCAGCTTTTTGGCCCTCGTTGACGGGTGCTGAAATTCTCAACCAGAATCCAGAGAGGCTTAAGTCCCAGCTTTAAATGTCTCAACTCTACCCACCAATTTTTGGATTCTTGTACAGTATACACTTTTCTCCACTCTCCATGAAGGAGTTGTGCTAGGTCTGAAGAAGTGGAATTTTCTCCATGAAGGCTTGCATATTGTTTAATGTTTAGTGGTCCACTAAAAGGTGCCACCGAGACTTGCATTTTCTGCAATTCTTGGGGACCACAAAAACATTTCCTGATTCCTTCTGAAGTTGATCTCTTAGGTGCCACCACTTTTTCCTTCTGTGTTTCGTTCTGCCTGCTGAAATAGGCAAACCTGGCTCCAAAAACTGTGTACTCAAAGAGCCTCTGTGCTCTTTGCTTGGGGCAAAAGTTTCTCCATTTGCAACAAATCTTCAGTGTCTGCCTTGTTCCTCAAGTTCATTTAATCATGCATTCCCCCCCCCCTCTCCTCTTTCCCAGTCCCTTGCCATTTTTTGCTTTCAGAGTCTGCTGTACCTAACTCTCTCTTAAGTGGCTCAAGGGAGGGACAGAATATGTCTGATTTGGGGAAAGATTAGAGTGTTGTAATCTTCTACAAGTTTATGTTGTAAGCTTCTACAAGTTTCAGAGGGGATAGTAGTGTAAGCCATTTAAATAACAGTTCGGTTGTTGTTGTCCTTGGGGCCATAGCCCAGGGGTAGATCATCAGCTTTGATTTGAAGCATTCCTGGGAGGATCTGTTTCGAGGGATGTGTTTCAGCTGTTTAGAGATAGGACACAGGGCTCCTTACCCGAGTGCATTTGCTTTGAGCAATGGACAAAGCAAGTAGCTGTGTGAAAAAGGAGCCAACAAGAAAATCATAATGCTATGGTGGAAGGTTGACCATCCCAGTATCTTGACGAATCCCTGTTAGTGCAATGTGGGATAAAACATTGGTTGTGACTTGTGACCTTACCACTTCCAAGTAAAGAAAGGTAAAAGTTTCCCTTGCACTTCCATGCTACTCGCGTCTGACTCTAAGAGCGGTGCTCATCTCCATTTCCAAGCTAAAGAGCCAGTGTTGTGCAAGTCCGTGGCCATGTGTACTAGCTTTTAAAATAAGAAGTCCGCAGACATCTTCATGGAGAAGGTTAAGCAAGTCTCAGAGTTGGGTGTGCTGAGACAAGTTTCTAAAATTCTTGTTTAGTTGTAAGAGAACATTTCACCTTGATTCTGGGGCCGATAGGCTTGAGCATTGAGCAAACAACACCAGAATGAAATTTAACGGGGATACATGCAAAGTTCTACACCTAGAGGGACCCCCCCACACACACACACAAACACACATAAATGCATAGTTGAAGGATGTGGAGGATCCTTGGCTCAGTAATCGCATGTGTGAGAAGGATTTTGGAATTGTTGTAGATCAAAAGCTGAATATGAGCCAGTATGACTGCAAAAAAAAAAAGATAAATGCGATTTTAATATGCATTAATTAATTTAGTATTTATTTAAAACATTTCTGTTTCACCTTTCTCCCCCAAAGGGCCAAAGGTGGCTATACTTAGCAAAAACATAGTCTTGAAATCCCATGAGGTACTAGTTCTCCTCTGTCCTGCGCTGGTTAAGCCTCCGTTCTTGACACTGCACTTCAAGAAGGATGCTAACAAACTGGAACAAGTTCAGAGGAGGATAACACAAATGATAAGGGGACTGGAAACCAAGTCCTAAGAGGAAGACTGAAGAAACTGGGCATATTTAGCCTTGAGAAAAGAGCACAGAGGGGAGATAGGAGAGGATTTTTCTTATCTTTGAAAGGATGTCTTACAGAAGAGGGGTAGGATCTGTTCTCGATGGTTAATAATGGGCTCAAGCTATAGGAAGTCAGATTTTGACAGAACATTAGGAAAACCTCTTAACCTTTAGAGCAGTGCAGCAGTGGGAACCATGACCTTTAGAGACTAGGACGCGGGGCAATGGTTTCAAACGACAGGAAAAGAGATTCAATTTAAACATTAGGAAGAATTTCTTGACAGTAAGAGCTGTTCGGCAGTGGAAGATGCTGCCACAGAGGGTTGTGGGGTCTCCTTCTTTGGAGGTTTTCAAGCAGAGGCTGGATGGCCATCCGTCGGGAGTCCTGTGATGGGGGTTCCTGCATGGCAGGGGGTTGGACTGGATGCTCCTCAATGTCTCTTCCAATTCTATGATTCTATGGAAAACAGAAAGCTATAGAACTATCTGTCAGATCTGCTTTGATTTGTATTCTTGCATCGAGCAGGGGGTTGGACTCAATGTCCTTACAGGACCCTTCCAGCTCAATTATTCTATGATTCTGCCATTATCCATTCTCATCCCCAGTTGCCTTTTTCATTCCTTATTGAGGGCAGCTGAACTTAAATGGTCCAGATGGAAACAAAGTGTCACTTAGTCTAGTTGATGAGCTGAGATTTATCTTTCCGTACACAATGGATATGAGAAGAGTCTAGTTCTGGTGAACCTTTGGCACTCCAGATGTTTTGGACCACAACTCCCACAGTCCTTTATCATTGGCAGTCTAGGCTCAGAATTCTGGGAGCTGTGGTTCAAAACGTCTGGAGTGCCGAAGTTTCTGCACCACTGGCCTAGCTGGATCAGGCTAGGGTTCTGTTGAATCCAAGATCTTATTCCCCAGAGGGGCTGACCAGATGCCTCTGGGAAGTCCAGAAACAGAATAACAAATTGGAAGCTCTCTCACCTCCCCATGACTGTGGATGTTCAGCTATAGATAAGCTAAGCTCTCATCTTTGTGGCTTCCATAGAGCCACTTTGGCTGTCATCCTCTCTGTATTGCTCTGATTGTCTTCAAAAGCAGTCTCAGACACTGGATCACATCTGCAGTGTGTGAAGTCATTCTCTTTAGGTATTTTTTTTCTTTGCAGTTTGTGAAGTCATTCTTTTCTGTAAGTTTTGTGGCCACATGGCTTGGGATTTTTTTGCAGTAAAATTCTGCTCAGCCTTTAGTTCCGTGTTTTACCATTTTCTTTTTCCTTTTTTTAGTTTTGCACTTGGAATTTGTGGGTAAATGGAGGACAAGTTGCAGGATCAGAACAAAGCCCTGGGTGGTGGTGGATTAAATTCTTCCCACCAGATATTAGTATTGTTGGTTGAAGAAAGCATAATGAATATTTAGTTGCATCGTCTGCCTTCCCTCATTCTTTTTTTTTTTAAACTGGATGAATTTTGCAGGGAGATATAAACCAACCTGTGTTACAGCCCATTCCAGCTGCTTGTTCGTTAAAGACACCTACTATGTTTTGTTTGGTCATTAATAGTTGGGAGGTGGAATATAGTAGTAGTTTGTAAATTAATGAATTCAGAAGAAGAGACGTTCTTTCTAACTAAACATACTGAGGGCCATCTACTGAAAATAATAGACATCAGAATCATACCCAAATGTAGTAAGTACTCCTTCCTGTAATGAATAATTAACCTTTGGAAATTGGTTACCATGGGATGTTGTGATGGCAACTGCTCTAAAAGGTTATGAAAAGTACTGCAAAAATATGTCACAGGAAAGAAGCTTTGGGGGCCTCAATATGAATCCCACTTGACCATGAAGTCCACTAGGTAGCCTGGGGCCAGTCACCTTGAGTTCGTTGGGAAACAGGCAGCACATAAAACATAAACAAAGGAAGCCCCATCTCATATTCTGCTCTCTCTCAGCTGGCGGTATGCTGCTTTTGAACAGGAACATTGGCTTTAGCTATCATAACTGGTAGCATAGTCGTTGATGGGCTGCTTGCCCATGAATTTGGCTAATCTATCACTATAGTGAATGATCAAGAAATTACACGTTACATGGGGCATGATAACAATATTGTGTGCTTCCGATTCTGACTTATGGTGACCCTTTCCAAGGTTTTTGAGGTAGTGAGCCTTCAAAAATGGTTTACCATTCCCTTTTTCTAGGGGTGCCTTGAGACTGAAGATCTTACCCAAGGCTACACAGGCTGGCTTTTTCCCTAGAAGGCATACCGGGGATTTGAGCTCTCAACTTCTGGCTCCATGCCCAGATACCTCAACCCCTGGGCTATCCAGCCTTTTAAGTTGTGCCTGCGGCATCCTGTGATCCTGCTGAAGCACTAAAAATAATATCCTTGAACATAATGATCCATGAAGGTTGGATGACAAGCAGGGCCACTTAAACTGCATAAATTTGGCCCTCGGTACCATTGAAAAAGCTCCCTTTTCCCCAAGTTTTGCATAGCACTTTATTTCCATACAGTGTACCCTCATATAACAAAAGGTTTGTATAACATAAAATCTGTACAACATAAAACATTCTGGAGATAGGGGAAATTTGCTTAACAGAATCGTCTAAGGGGCGAAATCGTACAACTCAAAAATGGTCGCGATTAGGGATTACTCTGTTTTCAATGCATTCCTATGGGAAATTTTATAAAGGAAAATTTGCTTAACATAATTTCATTTTGAATGAATTAATTCCTTTATGCAAGGTACCACTGTATATTGAATCTCTCCTGTTTACAAGCTAAAACCAGAAAGCTCCTAAAGCAGTTTTCAAAAGATGGTTACATATCCCAAAAGAACCAAACCTGTGTCTCTAGATTAGAACACAGAAGCAGACCCTGTTACTCTGGACCATTTCCTAACGCGAGTCACAGATGACGACAACTGAATAGCTCTCCAAAGTCTTGCCTGGACTGTCCCTATAGAACACATCGCCTGGCGATCCCCTTGCTCATGGCAAAAACATGAAAGGTCTTATGGAGGGTGTGAGAGTCCTTGCTCCATCCTGTCAACAGGACACTTTTGTTTTCCTTCTTGGCACCCTAAAGCTCCAAATTCCCAACTCTCTTGCACACCGATGGGCTGTGCCTCTTCTGTTCTCTTTGTGCCAGCGCCTTGCCCTCTGGGGCAGGGCAAGGTGATCTCCCACCTGGGCTACCTCCTCCCTGTGCCTTGTTTTTTTGTTTAGTGCTGTCTCTGCCCTGCTCCCTTGGGTCCGGCCAGAGTCTGACAAGTGGCAACGGGGATCCCAGGAGCCTGGTTGTGTTTGAGTGGCTCCGGCGGCATGTGTTGCGTTTAGTTATCCAGTCAGCTGGTGTGGGAATCATCGAGGCGCAGCTCGGCTCTGGTGCTGAATCCTTTTGCCTGCCATCACCGGTGGCGTCGCAGCATCGTCGGCAGCAGTGGCCACGGTGTGCAGCGGAGCGTACGAACACTGAATGTATTCCAAACAAGGCAGAGCACATGGACCAGAGGAGGGCGGGTGAGTGATCCTGCTTGCAGCGGCAGCATGTTAGCCATCATCAGGTTGTTCCTGTACCGCCCAGTAGCACGCTGGTCTAGCTGGAAATCTCCCAGGTAAGGGTAGTGGCCCGTTTCTTTATTTGCCCCCCCCCCCCATTTCAGGCACAGAATCTTGAAATTATGTTCCTGTTCCGCCTTCTTTCACTTGCATTTTGCTGCTTGGAGCGTCCTGTCTTTCGGCTCTCCTGTTTCTAGGCTGTCTTGATTGGCTGGGGAGAGCTAGAGAACAGGCAAGGAAAAAGGATCCTTTGCTGCTTGTTATCTCGTTGGCAGTAACTGCAGAGACAAACTGCCTCCAGCTTCACGAGAACGTCAAGATTTTTCAAGCCAAGAGGCTTTCTTACCTTCTGCATCGAAGCTCACATTTCTTGGAGACCGAACTTTGGCCAGTTTATTTCTCTTGCATCTCGGTCTTTTCTTTCTCTCTGCCTTTTGTGTATGATAGTGCCGGTTCGTTTTTGCGTAAGGCCAAAGGTGGAAACTGATGTGTTTCAGCAGTGACCTTGGAAATCAGTGTGTAAATGCACTCAAGTAGCTCGCTGAAGCAGGCACGCAGCTCGGGGCAGGGAGAAGGAGGTGCTCCCTTAACAGAGAAAAGAAAAACAGGAAAGAAAACATGCTGATTACTTAATAGCCACTAATCATTGACAAGGAGTAGGAGCAGCCAGAAAAGTTAATTATTATTATTAGTATTTTAGATTGTTTTCTCCTAACAAGCTGGGGGCTTGATCGTAAGTAAAGATTTCTGGATTGGCTGCTCTGAATGTGGCTGAGTAGAAAGGTCGTACTCCTGCGATCTAGCCTGAGGCTGTAGAAATGCTACAGACCCGTTTTGGACGGACAGCAGGTTAATACAAAGCGGGGGGGGGGAGAGAAGAAAGCAGGCCGGTTGTTCGGGAGAGTAAGCAGCAACCAGGATGCGTTACAAGCACCACGTTGTCTGGCTCAGGACCGCACCGGTCTGGCGTGCAACAAGCCTTGTGGCGCTGGGGCTGGACTCTCTTCCGGCGAATTCGTGCCGCTTCCATCCCGCTAGCAATGTCAGCATCCCACGAGTTGGCATAAGTACCTGCAAGTAACAGTTGCTACGCAGCATGCGGAGGAAAGGTGGCCGTGCTGGGGCAGAGTTTGTTCCAGATTGGAAGCAGGAGTGCCGGCTGTCAGATATACCAAAAAAGGTGGGTGTATTTAATCTACATCGTCACGTGAGTTTGAGCCTAGAGTGTAAAGATGTTCAGTTCCGCAGGAAGCTTGCCATGTTCTGGTTCAGAACAAATCCACTGATGAAGGTGTCCAGCTCAGGAGCAATTTGCATTGTTACTTGTTAATTGTATTACTGAGGGGTGTGTGAACGGCATGGTCCCCAAAGGTGTTAGAATCATTGCATTCTGTTCTAGACTGCCCCTCCCTATGTATTAATTTTTTTATTGTCTCCTGCCATGCTACATAGATAAAAACAGTTATTTTCCCAATAATGTATTTCAGCTCCAATACAGTGGTACCTCTTCTCACGAGTTTAATCCGTTCCAAATGCATGCTCCTAAGTCGAACAACTCTTAAGTAGAGCAGCCCTACCTAAAAATAAAAAATAAAAAATAAAACAATTGTAAGTAGAGCAGACCACATCTAAAATTTGTAAGGCAGCAGTTAAAACGCCAATGGGTTTTCGCTCTTAAATCGAATTGCTCTTAAGTCAAACCGCTCATAAGTAGAGGTAGCACTTTACTTCATAATTCCCTTCCCATCTTAAGCAAGGATGTTTTCATACTTTCATATTTGCTTACCTTTTTTATCAATATATCCATCTTTATCTCTGTACAAGGGAAATAAATAACAAAATACAATATTGAGCTAGCCTGCCTAATCTTAATATTCTTGGTCCTAATACTTAATTCTTTATTTAGCTAAGCAGCTTAAGATATATTTGAATAATTCAAAATATAGTAAATGTATCCCATCTGTGCTGGTAGCTCAAGATACATGTATTGGCTTTGTGTGTATAAGGGTAGGAGAAAATTGTTTTTTTACATATAATGCAAGCAGCACATTTAGGGGCTTCCTTCCTCAGAATGATTTTGTGGTCGCCTAAGTTGGTGCCATGGACTCTCTCTGTCTGCTCCATAATGGTGGAGCCATCCTCTTGCTCCTTCGGAATATTGAAGCTGTGCCTTCTTGGTCTCTCATAGGCCAGGTTGACGCCCTGTGAGCCCCTGGTTCAAGGACCGCTCTGATTTCAACAGAGAGGTCCTTGAAAAACATTCCCATTTGGCACACTCTTGCGTCTGTTTGGAAACGCAGATGGTAGCTTTGTGTTCCCACTTTCCAAGCAGGTCCCAGAAACCACGTGTTACCAAAACTGGGATTCTGCTTTCAACTCCTCGGGGTTTTTTGTGAGTTACTTCAAATTCCATACTGTGAACATATTCTGCGCTTAATCTGTTTGACTTACTTAACTCTTCCAGCGATGACATAAGAATGCAAGGTTGTCCAAAGGGCATGGGATGAAAAAATGGACTTTCCTTTCTACCTTTACCAATCGTGTCCCTGGCTTTCTAGCATTTCTGTGCTTGCAGGTGGCCCCAAGAGCTCCCTGTTGTCTGTCACCAATTACGCTGATGAGATTTGTCTGTGCCTTGTCATTGGCATGCCTTTAAAAAATGGCTTATTTATTCCTCTTCTGCCCAGCCTGCTGATTCTGAGTTCTCTTAGGCACATCAGTAGCTTTAATCTGCCTGCTAGGATGTAGAGATTACTGTTAGCGTCATGTTACCTGTCTCTAATGATCTACTGTTCCTCATTAGGCATAGCCTTCCTCTTTCCCTAAGTGCAATTCCAGGGACTCTGGAATTTGGTTAGCAGACCATGCTTGGCGTCACTTAATCTCAGTGGGTGTCACATCCTAGATCTAAAGCACGCAAAGCCTTTTGCCTTTATGAAATGGGTTTTCTCATTCTGCGATGCTTTATGGTGTTTTAATATTTAGTTGCATTTTACTGGTATGATTTTCTGTTTGCTTTCATTGTTCCTTTAGCTGTTCTCATGCATTTAGTGCTGCTGTAAGCCACCTTGGGTCCTAATCCTGGGATCAGGATAGGATGTAACTCAAAAGTCAAGTATCAGCAGAGGAGATTCTCTGAGCATTGCACTACTCTTGCTGGATTAACCTGCTATCAGATCAAAAGGTGCTTTGTGTTGCTTATTATTATTGTTATTATTTAACACATACATATCCTGATCCCGCTCTGGCCACGTGTCATGACATATGCTGCTAATTGTAAATATGATTGCATATTGGAGTGCCTGTCCCACTGAGAGAAACGATGGAAACACACTGCACTCAAGTGTGTGTTGGGGCAACCCAACTAGGATTTTTCCTGCTGGTGTTGTACCGTCTTGAAGGTCCAGTTGCTAATCCATGCTGTTCTCTCTGAGGAAAAGGAATTCAATAGACTTGGAATTCAGAATGGCTTTAAATTGTTGTCTGTACCACTGCACTGGAATGTGAACTTGGGGGATTTGCTGTGGAAGGGATCCCCATTCAGGTTTTGTTCAACTTGTCTAGATCTTACTCAACAAGGCTGCTGTTTCTTCCTTTCTTTGCCATCTTGCTATCAGAGATTGCTACTGATGGGACATTCTTAAATCTTAATGATTTTGGAACTTTCGAGCTCTAAGGGTCCCAATGGATCATCGTGGAGAACTGAGAACTATTGAGAGTGCGTGTTGAAAGTTCTTTGAAACTTCTACAGTGCAGTTATAAACCAAAGGGCTTTTATTTTGGCACTTAACCATGCTGAAACCCATATTTGTGGGGTGTTGTCTGCCATGCATGGAATAGTCCATTTACACCAGAGGTGTATCATTGGCAATATAGGCTCAGAATTCTTGGTGTTGCAGTCCAAAACTTCTGGGGGGGGGGGGGGCAAGGTTCCTCACCCCTGACTTAAACCCTTTGAGAGCTGTGTTCCTTGGTATTCATCCAACTCTATGAAATGGTTGTGGGCCCTTCTGCCTGCTCTCCTTGGAGGAATCCTTTGTCCAAAAGGGATTACATATATCCACATCATCGTATTTAATGTTATAGTGACACACTTGTGTTTCACCAGCCCGTCAGATTTCCCTTGGACTCTCACAGGGAGTGAAGTGTGACCGTGGGTAACAGTGTGCAAAACAGTGCATGCCTTTAGTCTCCTTATGTGTGTCACAGGCTTGAGTCGCATTGTTATAGTCAGGATGAGCCTGGCTTCAGAATGGAAAGTGACCTCCTTTCAGATTTCCTTTCTCTTTCCTTTCAAGTCAAGAAAGACAGACACAACTTCATTTTTCGATTTTGTCCCCTCAGGCAATACAGTTATCTAGGCCTCAGGTACAGTTTTTGCCTCTTGTGTTGTCAATTTTTATCTGGGCCAACTCCTAGCTGCTGAAAATTGAGCATCTTACACACACACACACACACACACACACACACACACACACACACACACACACACACACACACACACACACACACACACACACACACACACACACACACATGCAGGGAAGAAGATAAATGTTTGGGAGAATGGAAGGAGCCCTGATAAGACACTGCTTTCTGGTGGACAGGCTAGTCACTGGTGACAGTAGTAGTTGACTCTCCTGTACTGCACAGAATAAGTTATCTGTATCAATGGGACAAAGTGACTGGGCAAAACAAAAAGCCCTGTTTCCTCTCCAGCATGAAAATAACCTATTTCCTCAACTGCCAAGGCTCCAACCCATCCTTTTCAGACTCTTGCTCCTTTCTGGTCCCTTGCCTAAATGATTTCAGCTTGATGAGTTAATGCCAAGAAGTTAAGAAAGGCTATCCATCTTCTCCTTGCCAACCAGGCACTACCCCAAAAGGCCCCTCTGGGATGTTGTGGGCACTTTAAATAATGACATAACTTGGGGGAGCAGGAATGGTTGGGAGCAAGAAACATTTCTTCCATAAAATTTTGTTTAAGTTAATTTCCCCGATGATGTCTGTGGAGATTCTCAGTCATCCAGGTGAGGTTATCTGGGAGTTGAGTCATGGCAACTGGACTTCTTTTCTTGTGGGATCGAAACATTTCACTACTCATCCAAGTAGGTTCTTCAGTATGATTCCGTGTGTTCCATTATGATGTCCTACGATAAAAAAAAAATCTGATTTTTTCAAATCTACGCATTTATCTCTGGCTTTTCCATAACTTTTTATCTGGCTTCCGAGTTTCTTTGTTCTGTTTGCTCCTGTCGGTCTTGTTGTGCTGTACAAGTTCTGTTTGAATTTGCTTGTCATATTGCTCTCTATATTGTGCATTGCTACTTTTTGTGAGTTGTCATCTGACAAGAGTTGTGGCATATGATGGTGGCAGGGGCAACCTGAATAATTCACAGGCAGCTGATTTTCTCCGGAGCTTCCTCAACCGTTGAGTGGCCTTCGGCAGAGCCTTTTGGCAGCTCGAGGGGGGTCCTCGGAGAAATGGAGCCCCCTGGCCAAGATCCATCTGGGCAAGGGTGCGTAGAAATAGCTAAGTCAGCATGAAAAACACCCTTACAGTCTGATGCCTGAGACATACTGATATAACTCAGAGTCTTCATTCCTTTTTTTTAAACAGCCAATGTAAAGTCAGTTTCAGCCACTGTTCTGTTACTATGGATTGGCATATAAATATGTTAATGTTTTTAAGTCTTTGCCATTGAGTGAGTAGACAGGGAAGTTAATTAATACTGTAATTGTTTTGCTCATCAAATACTTACCTGTCTGCCCAGGATATCCGTGCTTAACTAGTCAGCAAGACCTTCCAATGATGCACTGTAACAGTGTTTCGTATTACAGTTCAACTTAAGAGCAATTCGACTTAAGAGCAGGAAACTGTTGGCATTTTAACTGCCGCCTTACAAATTTTAGATATAGTCTGCTTGACTTACATTTTTTTATTTTATTTTTTGAACTTATTTTTTAATTTTTTTAGATAGGTGCCCGACTTAAGAGTAGTTCGACTTAAGGGCATGCATTCAGAAAGGATTAAATTCATAAGTCGAGGTACCACTGTACACGGACAACACAACGTACACATATCAAGAACATGATTATTTTATTTTGCTTTTCTTTATCAGCTCCCTTCCCACCTTAACTTTCTTTTAGAAAGCTCAAGGTGGTGTACCTTACTCGCTGCTTTCCCACTTCATCTTTACACCAGGTGCCCTGTGAGATGGATCTGGCTCACAGAGGGGTCAACTGGGGGTGGTGGTGCTTATGGCTCATTGGATCATGGATTTCTTATGTCCCAATCCAAAATGCACAGAGTGCCATTCTGGCTGCATAAGATCAGTCTCCCAGTCACTTGCGATGGAGTAGCTTGTTATGTTCACCTGAGCTTGGATGGAATTCTCTTCCCTTGTCACAGGGAAGCCAGAGTTGGAACTTGTCAAGGGTGGCACCTGAGGAAAGCTTTTGTTTTGAAAACAAAGCAAAGCAAAAAGTGTTCTGCTTATATACCGCCCCATACCACTACAAGTAGTCTCTGGGCGGTTTACAATTTTGATTACAGTGTGCAGGCTACACATTGCCCCCCCAGCAAGCTGGGTACTCATTTTACCGACCTCGGAAGGATGGAAGGCTGAGTGAACCTTGAGCCTGCTACCGGGGATTGAACCCAGGTCGTGAGCACAGTTTTACCTGCAGTACAGGCATTTAACCACTGCGCCACAAGCCAGTGAAAATATTTGTTCCTCCACTCCTGCCCCTTTGGTACAAATTCGATTAGAAATGAGCAAAGCAGCAGAAACAAAATGGCAGACAGAAGTGGCCAAGCTTCTATCTGTTCCCAGTTCCATAAGCTCTTACCTTCCTGAATAATTGCCTTTAATCACTGATCTGTAGGCTTCCGCAAGATCATTCATTTTTCTGGCACACTCTATTGGAATAAAGGGGTGTGAATTAAGAACTCTGTTACACCTCTGAGACTTTCGAGGGCTGTGTAGCTGCATGAATTTTGACAACCCCTCTCTCCACTCTACCCTTCTCCAAGCAGCTGAAGACAGATAATTCCCCTGTACCCACCCACCCGAGCTGTCACAATGCTTGAATGATGGTCTATCACAACACAGCTCAGGTTTGAAATAATGGGATTGGAATTCTGTGAAACACACTTTTGCTCAGAGCCTCGTCGTGCTTGACTCATAGAGACAGCACGCCCGAGATTATGATAGGCGGGTCACGGCAGCCAGATTGTGGCTTGCGTGGTTTTCTCTTTTGGCAGGGGCAGAAGGTTGTACTGTACAAGACGCCCGGGCGCTAGGGAGCCCCCTCAAAATATTAGCAACTTTTTGTTGTTATTATTTTACTGCCTTTGAAATATTAGCAACTTTTTTGTCATTTTACTAGTAGCCTAAAGGTATCACCGTCGTACACAGTAGGTAGAGAAATGGAGCCGGACAGCTCTTGCTCCAACCACAATCTTTTATGCATTTGCTCTGTGTTTATGACATTCCTCCTTTGCCTTATCTGTTTACTCTCTGCTGCAGAACCCCATCCTCTGATAATCCTGTGTTTCCCGTTGCACAAGGGCCTAATGATAAGAGAAGACAAAGATTGACATGGGGGGGGCTTCTATCTATGTAGGTTGTGTAACACCACCCCCTCCCCAAATAGCAGCCACCAAGTTTCTCCTAACAACATCCCCCCCCCCCCCCCGCCGCCGCCACCACCACCACCAATTTCTGATCTCAGCAGAGGGAAGGCGTTGCCTGTTGGGTCTTTCTCCCTGCTGAGCCGTGCAGCTCTGGTTCCTCAGACTATGTCAGCTGCTGAAGCTGCCCCAGTGATGTTCGTCTGCCGGCTGGAGTTTGCGTCCAGCTAGTAATGTGAGTTGCCCACACATACCGTGCTCGTCTCCTTCAGCGAGTCCAGGCCCAACCCCTGATGCACTGCTACGGTGGCAGTACATGGGTGTCAATCCAAGAGAGACACCGGGAGGCAAGAGAGATATAAGCCAAGATGTTGTCTGGGGAGCGGAGAAGGAGGAGGCCAGCCCTGTTTAGGCCTCAAATTCCTATCAGAATTTAATAACCACTTTTATTATGGAACACTAGATCCATCGAGTAGTCCCAAGGGGAGGGAAATGGAAGCGCTTGCCAGTTGTTGCCATGGTGACATCCTGTTCTTAACAAAGGAGAAACTAGTGTGAATTCAATTATTCCTTTTTCAAATACACTCCAGCGTTGCGTTCTTAAATGGCTTGTAGCACACAGAAGCATGCCTGCCCTGCGCAGCGACCTGCCTTTTTTTTAAAACTGTGGATTAGGACAGGTGATGGTTGAGGACTGATCTCTGGTGTTCTGATTTGGATGCCCAACCGTGGACTCTATAGTGAGTTGAAATGGCTTCTGGCTTCTTCCGTGGCCAGTCTTTCCAGGGGAAGCTGTTGGTGATCCTAGATTCATGGTGGCCCATGCTCACCTTATTTGTCTAGACAGGTGCCAGACGAATATGCTGCCCCAAAGGAGGGTGGTGAAGTCTCTTTCTTTGGAGGTTTTTAAGCAGAGGCTGGATGGCCACCTGTCAGAAATAGTGTGATGGGGGTTCCTGCATGGCAGGAGGTTGGACTGGATGGCCCTGGTGGTCTCTTCCAACTCTAGGATTCTATGATTCTATGTAGTGCCTGAGTGTCAACCACTGAAGAATTTCTACAAAGCAGAAAGCTGTCCATCTTGCAGATGGCCAGGACACATTTTCTCTGTTGCAACGTGCATACATTTATTGTGAAAATATTTTCTTATCATCATTCATCCGTAATGATCTACAATAAGGATGTGCTGTCATGTCAATTCTGACTTATGGCAGCTCTTTCCAGGGCTTGCTAGGTATAAAATACTGTACTCAGAAGTGGCTTGCCATTCCCTTATCCCATGGCCATTCTGGGACGCTTGCCCAGAGTTATATAGGTTACCATTTTTTGAAGAAGGCCTAGTAGAGGATCAAAATGCCCAACGTCTGGTTTGATAGCCAAGAACCCTGTTGACTGTCTTTTCTAGATAGTCCATAAGAGAGAGAGAGAGAGAGAGAGAGAGAGAGAGAGAGAGAGAGAGAGAGAGAGAGAGAGAGAGAGAAGTTTCAGAGAGGTAGCCGTGTTAGTCTTTTCAAGAATTTCAGGCAAAAATCAAAGAAAAACAAAGCAAAACAAAACAAAAGACACAAAAAGGAGAAGACCATGCAAATCTCTTGCAGAACCTGGTTCCAGACGTGGGGTGTGACCACCGAGAAGGCCTGTTTCCTTCTTGTTACTTTCCAGGTGTCCCTCGGGGTCGGTACCTCCAGATAGCCAGCCTGGCTTAAACGAGTGATCCTGACAGTTCTTCTTGAGCAATGCTAAAGGAGGTACTGGGCTGGGGCATGCCACGGCAGACCCCCACTCTTCTTCCACTTCAAGAAACAGCATTTCCAAATCCAAACAAAAAAGTTGGGTGAGGGAGATTTGAAGGGGACGCATGAGATTTTTAAAATTTTCATCCAGACTGGCTTGGATTTGGAAAGGCGAAGCAGCACGGGCTTCGGAGCTTCACATATGTTGTGGAGATGTCATAAGGTATCAGCAGAACCATAGTGTCTAGATCAAGGGAAGTGATAGTACCACTCTGTTCTGCTCTGGTCAGACCCCACCTGGAGTCCTGTGTCCAGTTCTGTGCCCCTCAATTTAAAAAGGATGTTGACAACCTCGAGTGGGTCCAGAGAAGGGCGACCAGGATGGTTGAAGGTCTGGAAGAAATGTCTTACGTGGAGCGGGTTAGGGAACTGGGAATGTTTAGCCTTTCAAAAAGAAGGCTGGGGGGGGGGATACGATAGCTATGTTTAAATATTTGAAAAGATGTCATATTGAAGAGGGAACAGGTTTGTTTTCCATGGATTCAGAGACTAGGACTCAGGGCAATGGTTTCAAACTAGAGGAAAAGAGATTCCATTTGAACATTAGGAAGAACTTCCTGGCGGTTAGAGCTGTTCAGCAGTGGAAGATGCTGCCCCAAAGGAGGGTGGTGGAGTCTCCTTTGGAGGTTTTTAAGCAGAGGCTGGATGGCCATCTGTTGGGAGTCCTGTGCTGGGGGTTCCTGCATGGCAGGGGGTTGGACTGGATGGCCCTTGAGGTCTCTTCCAACTCTATCATTCTATGATTCTAAGGTAAGAAGGACCCTTTGCCATATCCTTTGATTAGTATACCTGCCTTCCTTGAGCAGGGAATTGGACTCACTGGCCTTATCGGTCCCTTATTGCTTCATTGTTATAGAAACGAGAACACAACCATTGGGGCCGGTTCTAGTTTCTGAACAGGAAATGCTGCCAGTGGATGTTGCCCGGGCAGCTCTCCAGCAATCAGATGTTGTCATTTAAGGCCTGTCTTCTTTGAAACAGCAAAAAGTCTAGCTGCATTTCAATCACAAACCAACCTGGGCTTTAGTCATCTCACAACCTCACGACCAGGATACTGGAAGGATTTTAAAGAGCAGGCTGGTATGTGATCCCTCGTGCTTCTAGTCTTGTAGACGGATAGGTCTGGGGGAACAGTTTAGCAAAAAGTAGCATCACTCCAAGCCGCTGCTGCAGAATATAACCCATGTAGGCTATTTCTGCTCCTGTACAAGCACATCTCTGTATTGCTGACTGACTATGGGATGGATATTTGTTCCTGCAGTCGCCTTAAAAGGGGGAGTTCACCACCATCATCATGTTTGCAGGCTGGGTCACTGGGAGAGAGCCGGACATTAGTGAGGCAACACAGCATCAAAATGACTTAGGGCCTTTTCACACGACCCCTAAGATCTGCTGGTCCCTTAAATTCGGACCAAAGATCTTAGGGGTTCGTTGCCCTTCCTTCCTCCCCACCAGAGAAAGAGGGGGGAAAATGCAGCTCACCTGGAGGAGCCTCCCGGTTTCTCTTCCGTTTCTCTTCTGCTTGCTTTCCCCCCTCCCACCTCTTCTCTTAAAGGGGCAGGAGGCAAAAAAAAACACAAGCAGAAGCCAGGAGACCAGATTAAATCCAGACCTGGGGATTTTCACCCACCTCAAGCAGGTACAAGAAAGTGCAGCTGGGTCGCGCTTAGGTGGGCGGGGTCGCACTTAATTGTCTGCAAAGTCCGGAGCTGGTGGGAAAACACTTGTAAGGTCCGGACCTTGCAGCCATTTCCTGCGGAGCTTAGGGGTCGTGTATAAAGGCCCTTGACTTAACTTTGGCTCACTTCTTTCAAAGGGTGGCTTTTTTGCCTCTTATTCACTTCCCAAATAGTCTTGATATCTCTTAAACTTCATACCACCCTATCTTTTTTCCAAGCATTTCTTAAAGGCACATGATCTAGCCAACAGTAAAACATAAAGACAAAGCAGCTCTGATTACTTTTTTGGCTGAAGATGCTTGCACCTGAGCATGTAGAAGAGGCTTCAGTAGCACCTCAGAGTCTACACTCATTTGACCAGAAAGATAGCTTAATTGGCTCTGAAAATTCATTTTTAATTTCAGCGTGAAAGGCTGTGTTGCGTCGACATCCACCAGGTGTAGTTGAAGCAAGTCTTCAAGGATGGTCTGTTTGGTCAGATCCCACGAGGGTGTAAGCTTTTAGCAGCTACTGTGCATGTACTGCCTGGATAGCATTGGCATGACTGCCAGCTACCTGGCTTCTTCATTAAATAAGAACTGATGGAGGAAAGCCTTGCAGCTTTGAAGATGCTGAATTCTTCTAGCCTTCTGTATCTCAACTGAGGGAAGTGCCGTGGGTTGCTCCATGTCTGCCAGCCAAGTAACTTTGAAACCAGCCGACGGAGTACCATGGAAACTGTCTTGCTTAAGCTCTCATGGAATGAACATAAGAACATAAAAAGAGCCCTGCTGCATCAGGCCAAAGGCCCATCTAGTCCAGCTTCCTGTATCTCACAGTGGCCCCATCAGATGCGTCTGGGAGCGCATGAGACTAGATATCTGTCTCTTGATACCACTCCCCTGCATCTGGCCCTTGAAGGACCCCGGTTTTAAGCCTGGAGATTATACATCTCTATCATGGTTTGTAACCAACCTGTGATGGACTTTTCCTCCAGGAATCTGTCCAATCCCCTTTTGAAGGCATCCAGGCCAGATGCCATCACCACCTCCTGTGGCAGGTAGTTCCACAGACTAACAGCATGCTGGGTGAAAAAATATTTTCTTTTGTCTGTTCTTACTCTCCCAGCCCTCAATTTGAGTGTATGTCCCCTAGTTCTGGTATTTTGTGAGAGGGAGAAGAGCTTCCCTCTATCCACTTTACTCATGCCCTGCATTATTTTGTACGTCTCAATCATATCCCCCCTCAGGCGCCTTTTTTCCAGACTAAAGAGCCCCAAATGTTTTAGCCTTTCCTCATAAGGGAGGTGCTCCAGCCCAGTAATCATTTTAGTCGCTCTCTTCTGCACCTTTTCCAGTTCCACTATGTCTTTCTTGAAATGCAGTGACCAGAATTGTACACAATACTCCAGGTGCGGCCTTACTATTGTTTTGTATAATGGCATTATAATGTTGGCTGTTTTACTTTCAGTCCCCTTTTTGATAATCCCTAGCATGGAATTGGCCTTCTTCACCGCTGCCACACATTGGATAGACACCTTCATGGAGCTGTCCACCAACACACCAAGATCTCTTTCCTGATCCGTCATGGATAGCTCAGAGCCCATGAGTTGATAGATAAAGTTTTGATTTTTTGCCCCAGTATGCATTACTTTACATTTTGCTACATTGAAATGCATTTGCCATTTGGCAGCCCATTCCCCCAGTTTGGAGAGATCCTTCTGGATATGAAGCTGTGAAGCTGTGAATGAATGCGAGCTGTGAAGATGCGTGGCATGCTTTCACTCACTTCCAGTTCACTGCAGTGAAGCCAGTGTAGATGGACTGGATTCTGGGTATCTTGTTAGCCTGGGATGGCTGGAACATTTCTGGAGTTCCTCTGTTGCTGGAATTTTGTGATTGATATGGGCGGCTGAGCAGGGGCGTTCTGGTCGCCAGTTGTGGGCTTCTTGGTGTCAACCATATGAACCAGCATTTGCAGTATCAGTAGCTGTTCTCAGACCCCATTTAAACCAGGAATAGGATTGTTTGTGGAAATAAAAGATGCCTGCCTTGAGGAAGGGGTGCTGTTGCATTCATCTAAGAACCGCAGGCCTGAGATAGTGAGAGGCACAAGCTTGAGCAAATTTGTATTGGCAAAAGAGGCAGCTTGCAGTGGGGAAAAGAACCTACACGTTGTGCAAACACGAAGGAGGCTGGCTTTGCAAAGGGAAGAGCAACCAGGTGGGAAGTGTTCTCTCTCTCAGCAGCCAATGTGTGTTTTTAATGCTGCTTCCCTGCTTATAAAGAAAGGTTGTGCCATTTCCATGCGCACAACTCCATAGTAATGGAGCCATTTGGCATGCGGCAGGGAAGCAGCTGCTTGTAATGAAGTAGATTTGAATTTCCAATGACTTCATAATGAGCAACATGGAATAAGATGCTCTTGTAACATAAAGAAGAGATGCTTGTAATAATTTGGAATACTTTTGTTGGCTTCCAAACTGGAGGCTTGGAGGAGTGCTGAGGCATTGCTTTTTTCAGTTACAGTCTCGGGAACTGAAGCCAGAGGTTTCATCTCCATGGGTAATGGCACTGTGGTCTTTAGGAGTGGCCTTTTCCCGTTGCCAGGATCCTTCCATGTTTACTCTGAGGAAAAAGCTCATTTTGTAGAGGGTTTTATCCAGGTGATGAGTTGCCTTTTTATTGGCTCTTTGGTTACTTCCCTTAATTACTCTAGTGTCACTTTCAATTGGTTTTGCCAAGGAGCCTTAATTGCTGGTTTCCTTCTTTTATTTTTATGATTTTATTGTGAAGCTGTGTTACTTCCCCAATTTAAAGAAGATAGGGAGCCTACTATTAAAGGACAGATTTGGATACAGGAGCAATTAAGATGCTGTTAATCACTGATCGCTTAGCTGTACCGTGTTGGCAGCAGTAAAACAGGGGCATTGTCTCGATTCGTAATAGAAGGTCAGTCTAACACAAGCCAGGGCGGAAGCAGCCTTTCACTGCCTGTTCTGCAGCTTTGGATGCTTGGTAAAGTTTTAAGCAAAAGATGGAGTCGGGTCTGAAACTGAAATAGCCGAGTCAAAGGAAATGGGGCAGTTGGTGTTCCTTCTGAGATCAAAGCCTATGTCACATAGCTTCTAAAGGGATTTTGCAATGTTGTGTCAAAATTGCCTCTTGCTTGGCCCAGTCGTGAATGCAGGAGCTACTGTCAGACCACCCAGTTCCCTCATTTTGTAGAACTGTGTGGCTAATCAAAATATGTTTGTCCTCTTGGTTCCATGCTCAATAAATGTCACCTTGGCTGGGTCAGTTTGTGCTGGCTGATTACACGTGCCCTGTATTTACCATCCAGAGTGTTAATGTCTCTTTGGCTGTTACTTGGATGTGCTAATGCTGGCTCAACCCCTGAATCAGCTTTTTCCTAGAGGCAGATGTTGCCAAGTTCTGAGTTTTCACACCTGAAGTCCATATTGGTCTTTTGTTCCCGTGGATGACACAGGTGAGGCCCTCTGCCTTTCTAGAAACTTCAGAGTTAGACAGCAAAAATACTATTCCTCTGATAAAAAGAAAAGCCCAGACTCAAAGGATGGTGAACAAAACTCTTTCAATTGTGAACAACACACACAAGGCAAAAGTAGAAAATGGCAGAAATAGGGTCAGAAATGTCCTCACCTAAGGACAAAGGGAGCTATCTCTGTAAGAATTGCAAAAGAATAGAAGAGGATGATAAAAAAAAGAAACAAAGGGAGAGCAATCTTTCATCAGAACTAAGAAATCAAAGGGGAATTTCAGCCTGGATTAGAGAAGCTTGAGAAAGCAAAAGAGGGTGAATACATTATCTAATGAGGAGAACATGGAGACAATACGTATATACTGAAGAAACTAGACAGAAGAGGTACAAGGATGGAAGGTTCCTGTAAAGAAGAATGTGAGATTATCAATCACAATGACAAAAAAAAGAAGACAAGGGAATGTTCAACTGAGACAACCCTATAACCCAAAAAGGATTAAGATAAAACAGTTCAGGATTACACAAATGTCAGCAGCCTTGGGACCTTGTAAGGAGAAAGATGAGGTAAAAATATTTTCAATGAGTAAATACATGTAACAGTGAGATTGTGCCTTTACTGAACCACTGATAAACCACACAGACTTTCGTGAGCAAATCCCAATTCTTCAGGCTGGACACCACCCTTTCATGGATAATGGAGAAAAATTGCAGGGTGGAGTCTTAAAAATAGCCATAAACCTAGTTCGTGTGAATTCAGTTTGTTCAATGCAATGCAACTGTTTGGCTTTACTTAATTGTTACTCTGCTTTCCCCCTCCCCGTTTCCACCATTTCTCTAGATTCAAACAATTAGTTTCATGCTGGAAAGAGGGAAGTCCATGCAAGATGGGGCTGCACATGTGTTTGGGTGGTGTTTCTATGTTGGGGTGTGATGTTCAGGACCAAGCAAACAGAATCCTGTATTCTTTCCTCTTTCCACCTTCCCTTTGATTTTCAATATTTTTAAAAATTCCTTACACCTATGAGGTTAGTTCAGGATCATCCTATCACCTTATCAATAGGTCTTCATTTATTGTGATATGCATTAAGGTAAAAGGTAAAGGCTCCCCCCCTCCACATACATGTTAGTCATGTCTGACTCTTCAAGCCAAAGAGCCAGTGTTGTGCAAAATCACGGCCATGTGGCTGGCTTGGCTGCAAGAAAACACTGCTTTACCTTCCCACTTTTTATGGTGGTACCTATTTATCTACTTGTGTTGACATGCTTTCGAACTGCTAGGTTCGCAGGAGCTGAGGTTAACAGCGGGAGCTCACTGCACTGCTGCGTGGCACCCAGGATTCAAACCGCCAAGCTGCCGACTTTGAAGCTGACAGTTTTCAGTGCTCTAGCCCACTGAGCCACCACAGCCCCATGTGATATGCATTAACAGCCCATAAAAAGATTGTCAGAGGCAGGAGCAGAGGAGGAAGAACAGAAAGGTGGGACTGTGGGCTGGGTGTGTGTGAATCACATTGTATCCAGAATGGAGAACCTCCTAATCAGTCCACACAGCCCCTGTGTGGTCGGGCACTGACTGCCATTTCAAATGTAATACAGGCCACAAATTGATTTGATGTGATTCAGCTTTCTAGGGTTGGCGTTGAGGCGAGATACCTGTGGCTCTGTGAAAAGGATGTGTCTTGGTTTCCCCATAATGGTACCATCTTTCCTTTGCCTAAACCAGAGGTTTCCAAGCTGTGTGCCTGTGAGACCCAGCCAGGTGCCATGGGAGTGGAGACGGAACATAGAGCTATGAACACTGTAGAGAAACTATCCATAAGCATAGGTCAGACAGGGACTGGAGGTGGGAGCTGTGTACCTGCCTTTCCTTGCCCCATCTCTACAGTCCCGGTTGAGGCACTTGCCGGGCATCCTCGTGAGTTTCTGCATCAGGATCTAGAACAGTGTTGGCGAACCTATGGCATGGGTGCCAAAGGTGGCACTTGGAGCCCTATCTGTGGGCACTCGACATTGCCCCTTCACAGCCACCTGTATTCAGGTTTAAATTGCTGTATTGGCACTTTGCAAAAAAAATAATTGGGCTTTGAATCGCCATCTGGGCACTCGGTCTCTAAAAGGTTCGCCATCACTGATCTAGAAGGAAGTGGGCCCCCGGGGATATTTGGGGGAAGGGGATAGGATGGCTGGGGCTGTCAGGTTCTTGCTGCTGGTGGCAGAGAGAGTCACAGCCAATGGCCAGTAAATCAAGGGAGCCACAAGACCAATATGTTTGGCAAGCCACTTGCCTAAATTGACTTGCGTCAGACAAGACTGAATGTACATTTCTAGAACAGAGCTCTGATGAGTGACATAGAAGAGTGTAGACCAGTGGTTCTCAACCCGTGGGTCCCCAGATGCTCCTGGACTGCAACTCCCGGAAATCCTGGCCAGATCAGCTAGTGACGAAGACTTCTGGGAGTTGCAGTCCAGGAACATCTGGGGACCCACAGGTTGAGAACCACTGTTGCATTATGGTTGTTAAGGCTGCTGTTTTAAAAGGCTGTTGGAAATGTGTGTTGGCCTTTAAAAAGGAACCTTGCTATCATCTCATGCAACGGTACTTTAATAGTCACGATTGCTCACCCACCACCAAGCCAGGCAGATACTTTTAATATAATCACAAAGTGTGGTAATCATTTCTGGATGAGATATAGAAAATGTCTTATGAGCAATCACCTTATGGGAAAAGGACCGGAGGGCCAATGTCTTAGCAGGAAGCATCTGAGTTGATACGCCAGGTTGCTAATAATTAATCCTGAGCAGTACAGCTCTGAAGCATTGAAGCTGGAAAGGTGATTCCACAGTGGCTCCTTTGCCGTTTCTGGTGGTTCGAGTTGTCTCCTTTACATTGTTCATCGGGCCACAGAATCATTGTCTGTGTGGGTGGAAAGGACAGATGGGGTCTTTCCAATCATGCGATGCCCTTCTGACGTGACCGAGTAGTGAAAATCTGGCCATTTCAGAAAGTTGGAGGGTGAGCAAAATGTTCCTTCTAATTTTATTTTGTGTACTTTCATGATGTAGTGGATGCGGCTGACTTTTCACATCCTTTATGGTCTTGTTTTGTTTTGCAAGCCAGCTTGGGACCCAGATGTGAGACGTTGTGTCTCCTAAGCAGATCTGCACCGCCACATTTGCAGGTGGCCGTCACCCTTTTAGCTCCTTCAGACCCGTTAGCACTGATTGGCAACAATGCCAATGTGGGGTCTTTCCCAGAAATTGAACGTGGGACAATTTGTGTGCAAAAACAAATGCTCTAAACTTGGTCACATTGACAGGCATGTGATGCTTCATTAATTCACATATTTAAGCATGCAGTAACTGCTCAGTGGTTACATTCCATGGTGGCATTCTGTGTGCAGGCCAACAGTGGTCTGTGACCATGTTAGTAACTAAATAAGGAAGGAAGGGAGGGAGGAGCGAACGAACGAACGAACGAATGAACGAAGAAATGAATGAAGGAATGAAGAAAGAAAGAAAGAGAGGGAGGGAGGGAGGAAGGAAAGAAGGAAGGAAGGACAGATGGACGGACGGATGGACCTGACCACCCCTTCTTCATTTCCCAGTGTCTGCTTCTCAGAATCCCCAGACTTGGGAAGAGTTATTTTTTGAACCACAGCTTCGAGACTCTACTGGAAACAACTTCCTTTTCCAGGCTCTGAGAATGAATACTGCTATGAATCACTGAGGTCCCAGTTGTCATGCTTCCTAAACTCACCGGTATCTAATAACTTGCCTGCATTTTCCGGTCTCTCTTGAAGATGTTTCAAATGTCGCAGGTCTTAAGAGTGGGACAGGCCTTTTCGTCCCCTCTCAGTCCAGGACTGATTTTTGAAACCAGGCATTTATCCTGGTTTCAGTTGGGTTAGACCTTGATGCCACCGTATGGAGGTGGTGATCAAGATTTGGTCTTGTTTCGGGTGCCAGGCTGCAGGCAATATCCCTCTTGTTCATGACAGAGAGGTAGGAAGTCTTACCCTAAGGGGTGGTGCAGATTGCTGTGGTTGCTCTTGAAAGTTGCCTCTAAGCCCGGTCTCCTTGCTCTCCTGCCCAGTGACTGAGCGGGCCTTTGCCTTTCAGCACCAGCTTGGCAGCTAATAATACTCATCCTTCTCACTCTGGTAGCACCTTCCTCCAAGTGGACCTTAAGTGCTTGGTAAATACCAAGCAATTAAGCCCCGTGGGCTCCAAACAGATAGTGATAACTTTGCTGCAAAGAATGGAGCGGGAGGAGAAGCAGAAGGACAGCGGGTTCCTATCAGGGCTGCTGCCTTGTGGTGCCATTTATTTTGTGTTTTGGCAGCTGTTGAGAGGGCGGCATCATCTGCTCTTTAGAAGAGAGTCTGGCCAAGGGCAAACCATCTGAGGTGCACTCCTGCCCTTACGCCAGTCAGTAGCAGAGCCATTATTTATTTGCTTGGAAAACCCGGTTGTAGCTTTCCCCTCTCTGAGTCTCAGTTACTTTTCTGTATATAATGGTGAAATGAAAAATTGCCTTTTCTCATCCTTTTCCAGTCAGAATATTTTAAAAGAAGGAGCCATTCTAAGGTTGTAACATGATCTGCTTTCTCCAATGACTTTTCTGTGCAAACCCTTGCAAATAACAAAGGAATGAATTGGACCAAAGGTATAAGGGAAAAGCTTTTGTTTGCAGCCATCTTGAGTGCTGCTGTGCTTGCATGGGATGTTAGAGCAATAATCCTGTTTTTACTGCATTTCTTGGCACCATCTTTCCTGAAGATTGGAATATATGTTGAATATTTTCCAGTCTGTGGGGCGTTGTTTTGTTTTCCATATTTGTTGACATATTCTTATTAGTATTTTGACAGATTTTTTCTCTGTGACTTGAGAGTTCTGTTTGTAGGCATCTGTCCTTTTTGATTTGTTTTTTCCTCATACTTTCAGAACAGCTTTCACTTTACTTTCCAGAACTGCAGGTTCTTTGTCATAGGCTTTCTCTTCAAAGGAGTTTGTCATCCTTTTATACTTTCTATATAAGCCTTCGGTATATTGTTTCGACCTTCTTTTTATTTTTCCCTGGTCAGATAGTGTGCTTCCCCGTGATATTTCAGCATTTCTAAATTTTCTTTGATTTCTTGGAACTTCTGTAAGATAACTCATATTTTTTCTCTTTTTTGTTTTCTTCCACTTCTTTGTACTGACCATTATACTGTAATAGTTTTCTTTGTAGCTATGTGGCAGTTGCAGAAAAGCAGCATTCAAGATTCTGCTCCTACTTCTGTCACCTTTTGCTTTCATTTCTCACATGTCCTTGACCTTTACAATTTAAAATGTTTCTTCCATAATCTATCTGTGCTTTCCCACTATTTTACTACAACAATTGTATTTTCATATATTTCCCAATTAGTGTCAATGGTTTCAATGCACAGTTCTTCTTATTTGCAACCAGTTTGAGTTTAGTAATGCAAATATGCTCTTTATGTGGATTTTAAGTTCCATCAGGACTGTTGATTAAATTATATTTTATTCTTTTAATGTTCAGCTTTGCATGAATATTGGATATTAACAGTTCATGAGCTGTACCATAGCCCATTCCTGGTCTTGTTTTGAAGAGAGAAAACATATTATCCATCTACAGATCTCAGTTACATAGTCTGTCTAACCTTCTTGTTTGCCCATCTGGTGATGTCCACTTGTGCCATCATCTGTTCAGTGCTTGGAGGATGTACTCATGATAAGCAGATGGCTGTCTTCACAGAATTCTTCAACTTCTAACTCCTTGTCCAAATTTTCCAACAACAATTGATTATGCTTTGTTCCCATCCTTTTGATTCTAGTCTCTGATTTGTTCAGGTATATATGGTCACTTTCCTCCTGGATGTAAAAAAAAAACACCCCTTTCCATTTCATTTTCATCAACGTATGTAGTTGGAACATTGACTTGAATGATGGTTATGTGAAAGGGTTCCCTAGAAATCTGATGGCTATTGCCTGTGCTATAGCTCACCTCAGTATTAGAGCAGCTCCTACATTCAGCTTCTCTATCACACACAAAACTCCTTGTCATGTTAAGGTGTGCATCTGAGAAGGGATGTTAGGATCAGATCAGTGGGTTCTTTCAGGGCAAGATGTGCTTCATCTCTCTGGAGCCTTGGCTTTTCCCCAGTTATTGAAAACCAGCTAGTACTGCGACTGAGCTGGAGCTAACATGTTCTCTCTCTCTCTCTCTCTCTCTCTCTCTCTCTCTCTCTCTCTCTCTCTCTCTCTCTCTCTCTCTTTCTCCTATGACTAAGAAGTAGAAATCTGTACCTCCTTTACTATCTCACCAGCAAAAAAATCAAGATTGGTTTCCTCGTTGTGAGGAAAAAAGTTTTTGTGTATTTTGTTTTTAATTTTGGGACTTTTTGCAAAAAAAGAAGAAGTGAAAGTGGTGTTTTACACTAAAAGATTTTGTGTTTTGCTCCCACAACCAGGTGTCTCCCCCCCACACACACACACCTAAGGCAATGTGGCCTTTGCAGAAAATATTGCACTTTGGCCAGTGTTGTTTTTGTGCAGAAATCTTGCCATGATTGGCCTTTTTTCCCCAGTGGAATGCGACTGTATGCAGAGACAACGGCCAACAAGATTTGCAAAATTCTATTACATCCTTAGTGTGGCTTCATCCCTTTTGGAAGAATTGCTTTGTGTGACAGAAGGCTCCTAGCTGCCGTTTGTACTTTCACCTAGAGCCCCTCTTCCTCTGCCAGCGTCTGTTTGGGTTAGTGGCTTGGCAGAGGTATAGCTTAATCTGGCATCCTGAAATGTAGATGTTAGGGCAACAGATTTTAGGGGGAGGACCAATATTGTCTCCAGTGCTCCACTAAATGGTTGAACCCTTTGGAAGAAGAGGAGGAGAGGGGGACTCAAATGTGACTCTCTGGATTTCGACTTGCTGCACAGCCACAGGAGATGATTGTAAAGGCTGATGAAGCTGCTTGGATGAGCAGTGAAACGTTTCAATCTCTGAAGAAAAGAAGTCCAGTGGCCATGACTCCACTTCCAGATGGGAGATGATTGTAATGTGTTCTGTTCTTCCTAGGCAATCAATGGCATTCTTTGGCATAGCAGTGCCAAGGGTTCCATCCATCAACGTCTCCATCATGCCCACCCTGAGAGGAAATATGAATAACATTGTTTAGAGGATTATGCGTACTTGCTTTTGATTCTAATCAGGATTCTACCACTCACAGGGCTTCAGAAGGCTTGGGAATCAGCACCCGCATATGATCCTGGAAGTCGGTTGCATGAAGCAGGTGGGAGGGGAGGTGGGCACAGGTGGTTCTTTCCATCCAGAGACAGATGGGTGCTTGGAGTCCTGCCCTTTCTTCCCCTTTGCCCCAGGCAATGCTGTCCTTATTGACCTTAGTCTACATCACTGATGTGGCCTGTTGATGCTCTTCTTATAATGGGAGGTCTGAAAATTCCACTTAAGACATTTAGGTCAGAACACTGCCTTTCTGGCTCAGTCGGATGCTTCGCTTGATGATTCATCTCTTTCCTCACTGTGCTAACAGGTGGCTTCTGTATTTTGCAGTTTGCATACGTCGGGGAAAAAAAGTCCCAAATTGCAGCCAAGAAGGTGCAAGGTAGAGCAGCTCTGCCAGTGTGTCTCCTCAGCTTGCAAAGGGTGTTTCTCATCATTTCTAACTGAGAATCTGCCTACCTTTGCACAGCTGGGCAGGATGTAACAGCCACTTAGAGAAGAACTTTTCCTGAGCATCCCACAACCTGTGGATTCGGAAAACAGAGGAAAACTTGACCTGTCTAGTCTGCATCCTGTGCTTGGCTTCTGCTGGCACCAGGTTGCCTACACTGGCATGCTCTCAGCCTCTGTGGCTGCGCTCTAGAAAATGTTCCTCACTCAACCCAAGATACCTCAAAGATCAAATCCCGCTGTATGAACCGGCTCGGGTGCTAAGGTCATCAGGAGAAGCCTTTCTCTCCACCCCGCCACCCTCACAGGTGCACCTCAAAAGAACACACGAAAGGGCCTTCTCTGTTGCTGCTCCCAGACTTTGGAACTCCCTCCCACTAGAGGCCAGGACTGCCCCGTCTCTGCTGTCTTTCCAGAAGCAGGCAAAGACCTTCCTCCTCAGGCAAGCTTTCCCTGAAGGATGGGCTTCCTACTATATCACTTTATATGGATTACCAGACATGATTGCATGGACTGATTTCATACGAACACCAGTGTTTTCCATGCTATTTTCCTTTTTCTTTTATTTTTGTGTGCTCTTTGTAGCTCTACTGTTACCTTTTAATGTTCTAAAATGCCTCTTCTAATTCCCTGTTTTTAACTTGAATATGTCTTAAATGATCTGGGCTGTATATTGTCCCACATTACTGTAAGCCACCTTGGGTCCTTTTCCAAGGAGAAAGGTAGGGTAAAAATATTCTAAATAAAACAAACAAACAAACAAACAAACAAACAAACAAACAAACCCTTTCTTGTTTGCATAGCTGGAACCAAGATTCTGGCAGCCTGCTTCCCGGAACCCATCCCTGCATGCAGGTATACCTGCAAGATGGTTCTCAGTTTTCTCTTCCGGCTGGAAATCTCAGATGGGTGGCATCGGTCAGATGGACATGGCTTTCCACATCCACAGGATGTGGTGATGGCATCTGGCCTGGATGCCTTCAAAAGGGGATTGGACAGATTCCTGGAGGAACAGTCCATCACAGGTTACAAACCATGATGGAGATGTGTCATCTCCAGGCTTAAACCAGAGTACCTCAAGGGCCAGACACAAGGAAGTGGTATCAGGAGAGAGAGGTCTAGTCTCGTGAGCTCCCAGAGGCATCTGGTGGGGCCAATGTGAGATACAGGAAGCTGGTCTAGATGGGCCTTTGGCCTGATCCAGCAGGGCTCTGCTTATGTTCTTACGTTCATCTGTAACCTTTGCCTGGTATTTCTGCGTGTCAGAGAGTGTCTGTGTCTAGATGATTCTGGCTCTCAGTATGCAAGCCTTCTTCTTGCTTAGAGTTTGCAGGAAAATCAAAAAGCAGGAAGTATTTCAGTCCTCACTGTCACTCTCTCTGTCTGCCATGTGAGGAACCAGTTGCTTGCTTGCTTGCTTGCTTGCTTGCTTGCTTGCTTGTATTTGTACCCCATCTTTCTTTCTTATTTATTTATTTATTTATTTATTTATTTATTTATTTATTTATTTATTTATTTATTTATTTTACTTTTATACCGCCCATCTAGACCAAAGGCTACTCTGGGCGGTTATTAAGACAAAGATAGGACTGAATGCATGTACCCATCCCTTTTATATCCAGACAGTTTATACTGTAAATATGGAACCAGGGATGTGAATTCAAAAAGCTTTTGATTCCCTGAAATCATGCATTCCCCACTTTAGGAACATGTCCTATTTGAGATGGCATCAAATGACACCCACCCCAAAGCTCTCTTTAGACATAGGGCAGAGCACTACCCTCAGAACCTAGGCCAAACTGAAATGTAAGAGGTATCCTACTAACCCTAATTTTCTCTCATTAGCTCTGAACACCAACACAGAACTTCAGCACAAGTGCTGTTCATGTACTAAACCTTAAGGTTCATAGTCAAAACTCCTCCAGAATGCATGCATGGTAGTATATTTTTGCCTTCTGTTAAACTGTTATCTGATTTAGGAGACAACTCATGCACTTTGGCTGCAGTTACAGGTTCTTTCATTCTCAAAATGAAACATCCACCTCTTACTGTGTGTCTGAATACAGACAAGTCAGTTCAAGTTATGTCAGTGATTTGTGAAGGCCCAATACCAAGCCTTTTCCTGAAAGAAACAAGAAAAGGACCCAAGGTGGCTTACAGTATGGAGGGACAATATACAATCCAGTTCAATTAAGACGTACAGTATTCAAGTTTAAGAACAGGGAATTGAGGGGTATCTTACAGCATTAGAAGACAACATTAACGCTAAAAGAGGAAGCAAGTCATTAAGAAAAGTGTGTACATTCCATGTAATCATGTACAGTAGACCATGTAAAAGTTATGAGGGATGGGAACTAACAATTGATAACAGAGCATCAATGTAATCCCACAAGGAGAGATACAGGCACAGAGTTTTAAGTGGTGATAAACACAAGTCGGTGTCGCCATGTATGGTAGCCCTTCATTCCGGGAAAGGTTGCCTGAAGAGAAAGGTTTCCTTTCCTGATTTCCAGAATGTCAGCAAGGATGGGGCAGTCCTGGCCTTCAGGGGGGGTTGGGGTTCTTCCCACACTCACAGCGTCCCTTTCTGCTGGACAAGATAAGGCAACATGCAAAATCATAGTTCTTTGGAAAGGGTTCTCTTGTAACTCAGAGTCAGTGGTTTGGAGCAAGGACTGGCCTGTTTTGGAGAACACTCATCCAAATACCCTCCGTCTCCTTCCCTGCACTGTGTGGAGTAAGCGTCCCCCCCCCCTTGGAGTTGAAAGATCCATTTTTATTTTTGTTCCTAGGGGTCAGGATCATTTTTCCAGCTGAACCATCAGACTTATTTTTAGGGTAGTTCAAATTGTTTTTGGCTTGTCAGCCTTGGCAAGGGCTGTTGCAAAATAAACTGGATTTACAATTTCAAAAGAAAAAAAAAGTCCTGAACAAATTACATCAAGTGTCTGAACGGAGCCAAAGATTTTAGCTAAGCCGGCAATTCTGTCGATAGCTTCGCTTTGTTAGATTTTGAATGTGTTGCCAAGGTCAGTGTCTTCCTGTCTTCTCCCTAAATGGGATTGAGAGAAAAGAGTATACAGTATGCCTTTGGTGGACCTGCTTTGGAAAAGCACTGCTTTTGAATAAGGATCTAGCTTTTGTTAGAGGTTAACCATTGCTGCAAGTCTTTTGTGAATTTTTCTTTCCTTTTCTTTTCCTGTCCTGCGTGAGCCAAAATCCAAAGACTTTTTCATGGATGTAATAATTTCTGGTGTGAAGTGATTTTGTTTTGTTTTGTTTTATTTGAAGCAGAACCAGGAGTGGATATAAGTTAAGTAGTGGTTTAAGCAAAGTGGAAGTCACGGAAGGAAACGGATGGAAAATAAACTCAAGTCTATAATGGATGCATAATTCTTTTACCCAGACCAGATGGATTTTGCAGTCTCGGTTTTAAAAAGAGCTCATAGATTTATTTCCCTTCCCCCGTTATGTTTGCTTTAACCTCATTCTAGACTTCAGGTATGCCAGAGAAGAGGAATAAAATTAGATCTGTGCCCATCATGGTTCAGCTGCTGATTTGCTTTGTTACATTGGATTCCACTGGTTGCCATCTGAAAGAGTAACTGTTCCAGTTACCCTCCATGTAAACTCATACAGCTGATCGTGATTTCCAGTTCTGCTAGTAGACACATAGTGGGTGGCACAGATGTTGTAGTTGTTAGGTGTTGGTATAATACAGCTTAAAATACCGTTGGCTTTCAACAATCCTGAATTATTGGTAGTGGTGATTCCAGCAAAGAATAAATGCAAATCAGTGATCAGATGTTGTCTGTTTAATCCTCCTGTTTATATTATTACTTTCAGTACGCTCCAAATAACTTCATTTATTTCTAACTAGCGCTTTGAAGAAGTATATACTTGGTTTCCCAGTGACTTCAGTGGAACATAAAGAATTAGATTTGTATTGGTATTACTTTTCAAAGCACTTTGATTCAAAAATATTGGACCACCATGGAATCTCCACTGGGCTAACTTGAAAAAAACAAGCAATTTTTAAAAATCCTTGGGAAGCCCTGAGACAGAAAAGAAAGGAAAGCAGAAATACTGGCCTTAAGGCAGGCATGTCCGAACTTTGGCCCTCCTGATGTTTTGGACCACAGCTCCCAGAATTTTTAGCTTAGATTGCCAATGGCAAAGGACTGTGGGAGTTGCAGCACAAAACATCTGGAGGGCTGAAGTTTGGACATGCCTGCCTTAAGGGTAAATTATGAGAGATGTCTCAAGGTGTCTCAGTTGCCTACTAGATTTTTTTCTAGCAAATATGACAAATAAGTGTTGCAGATCTGAAGCTTATGAGTGTGAAATCCTGTCCCCTTGTAGGCAAAATAAATTTTAAGACTATGCTATATATAAACGGTTTTCATCCCAGGAGTCAAATTGTCAAAGACTAGATGCTTCTAGTATGGGAATGGCCAGAATCTATTGCTGGAAGATGGACCAGCTTGTTCAAAGGTGCAAACATGTCCAGTCTGACATGTTCATATACAGTACACTTAATGTATATGTGTGTGTATGCATGTACATATGTTTATCACGTACATGTGGACATACACTCACGTACCCTCTTAGCTGCCATTCATCATAGATCTTTGGAGATTACTTGAAGTATGGTCACACTTTCCAGGCTCAGCATTCAGAAGGAAACGTCCAGGAAGAGCTCTGCATTGGAGCTGATTGAAGACAATTGTTTTTCATGGAGGGAGCTTTTATCTCTGATGTGCTGCTGTGTGGAGATAAGAGCTTTTTCATGCCTTGGAAGGGTGGGTTGAGAAGGGGTGAAGTTGGTGGTGTAAGGAATCCCATGATCCATGTCTGGCTCTCAGACCAGAGTTCATAGAATTATGGTGTTGGAAGGGGCCTGTAAGGCCATCAAGTCCAACCCCCTGCTCAGAACAAGAATTTAAATCTAAAGGATATTAAAGTTTCGCAGTACAGTAGGACTCCGGTATCCACTGGGGATTGGTTCCAGGCCTTCCCGTGGATAATGAAAACTGTGGATAAGAGAGAACGCCTGCCTGCCCTCCCCAAACTGCTGTTTCCTGACAGTAGCTTGCTTTATGACTGCTGTTTTGAGATAGTAGCTTGCTTTATGGCTGCTGTTTGTGACAGTAGTTTGCTTTACAGATGCTATTTTTGACAATAACTTGTTTTACAGCTGCAGTTTATGGCAATAGCTTGCTTTGTGGCTGCTAAATTATTTAATTTTTTCCTCTGCCAGCTGTGGATAACTGAATCAGTGGATAATGAATCAGTGGATACAGGGGTCCTACTGTACTTGTTCCATAACATACATCTACAGTCCTGTGGCATTTTCTTTCTGGCGATACGCCATTGGTCACATTGGGCCTTACAGCGCTTCTATTTTATGGTTATTTATTTATTTAACATATTTTTACCCTGCCTTCCATCCTGAAAGCCCATGAGGACTCTGAAACCATTAGTCTAATTGAATAGCATTGGACTTACTTTCTACGTTATCCTTCCTTGACCACTTCATTTCTTTTGCATGGAGCAGAGCGGTAGGACTGTTTGTAAGATGATAGTGTAACTCACTGAGCAAATGTACCCTTGACCGCTGGCGAGTGTCAGAAACAGGTCTCTGAGATGGCATAGGCTTGAGTAAAAGGTCTTCAGGGGCCGGAGTCCCAGTCCGTTGAGGTCGGCCTTGTGATTGGGCCAACTGCCCACTTGGCTGTCCTCCCTGTGGGTGTCATGCAACTAATCAAATGCCCACCTTTGAAAAAGATCTGTTCCGCTTCAGCACAACTGGTGTGCAGCAAACTGGTTGAATGTTGGGGCATGGTTTGTTTTGGCTGCAGAAAGAGAGGGGAGGCTGGTGGGTATTGTCTACACCCTACATCCTCCCCCCACCCCCACTCCAGTGCTCCACTTGAGTCAGGTGTCCTGAGGCTGTTTCCGTCACCTTTACTCTGTACTTGAGCCGTGTTCCTTGTTTGTTTCTCAGGCGTGAACTGACTCAACATGAGTGGCCTTGGGAACAACGCAACCGATCCGACGAATCCAGATTCCCAGAAGAGAAAGGGGTCGCCGTGTGACACTCTCGCCCAGAGGTGAGTACGTACGGGTGCATCAGGTGGTTTCTTCCGAGTGCAGGCAGGGACACTTCTGCCATTCTGGCACTGGCAGCCTCCAGATGGGAGCAGATTTCCTCTACTTCAAACATGTTTGCTCAGCCCAACAGGGTCTGGTTCTGTTTTTGAGAGGAACTGCCATGGAAAGATAGAACACAATGCTCCATCTGTGCCACTTGGGCAACTGGGAATGTGTCGCTGAATCTGTTTTTAACTTGTTGATTCATTCAGATGTTTAGCTCTCTGGCTCTTTTATGGCTGTTTCTTTTTCTCTGTTTCTGTGATCTAAAGTCCAACTGACTGTAAACAAGGAAAAATGCATGCCCATCATCTTGGTTTAAATTAAAAGCTCTGTATTGACACCACCCCTCCCTGTAAAGCGCTGCAGCATCTTCACACCAGCAGTTGCAGGACTGTACTGTTGGTTACGTCATCAGGTAGCTGCCTGCCGTTAGGACTCAATCTTTTCTTCAGTTCATTGGTTAAATTGACCATCAATGTTTAATAATTTCAACAATTAATAATCCTTCTTAATAGAGCAGCAGGGTTTTCAAAAAAGCAAAGATGTTTTAGTTACATCTATTTTCCAAACCTACAAGAGGCTGATCACATTAAGAGGGCTTTGACAAATTTCCTTAACGCACCCATTCTGAATTTTTCACTGGGCTTACAGGTTGTGTTTTCCTTCCAGATTGACTCCAATGCTTTCAGAATCACATTCCTTTCTGTTTGCAGCCTTTTCTTCTGTCCCCCACCACCATCACGCTTTTTGCTCCTGAGATGTCAAGGTCCACCTCAGTGCCACATTCTGAGAAGGCCACTCTTTTGTCTGAGAACGTGGATCTTTCCATGAAAATTCACATTACAATATATAGCACTTAGTCTTTAAGATGCCAGTATGTATGTATGTATGTATGTATGTATGTATGTATGTATGTATGTATGTATGTATGTATGTATGTATGTATGTTCCTGTATGTTCCTGTATGTTCCTTCTTTCCTTCCTTCCTTCCTTCCTTCCTTCCTTCCTTCCTTCCTTCCTTCCTTCCTTCCTTCCTTCTTTCTGCTTGGTTTTCTGAGAAAAAAGCGTGCTAAAAAGTGCTGCTTCTATAGTGCTTAAAGCACTCTCTGGATAGTTTACAATGTACTGTAATTGTACAGCCCCCCCCACACACACACGTGCACACTCTGCAAGCTGGGTACTACATTTACCATCATTGGAAGGATGGAAGGCTGAGTGAACCTTGATCTCGCTATCTGGGATTGAACCCCAGATCGTCCTCAGAGGCTTAGCTGCAGTGCAGCAGTTTAACCACTGTGTCACAGGGTATCCTTGCTGACATGAGATGTTGTATATGATGTGGCTATGGTATTTGTTGATGCCACTTTGGCAGAATAGCTCATTGCACTAGTAGGCTGGGTGATTGATTGATTGATTGATTGATTGATTGATATCATTTGAAGCAAGGATGGGCCATACCTCACCACACTCACTCCTTCCTGCATCCCAGGGCCTTTCTGCCAACATTCTCTTTCTCCCTCTCTCTCAAGAAGTGCATTCCCACATTCAGATAGAGGGAACAGGAAGGGCGGGTCATGTTTTAGTGCCAGATCTTGTTTTGGAGAGTGCTTGTTAGCTTCCAAACGAGTTGCATTCTCCTGCATGTGTCTTGCTTCAATGCAGTAGTTCCCTTTCGAAAGAGAATAATTTGATTGTCTAAAATGTATTGCGTTCTAAAGAGATGGGAGTCCAATGTCTTGACAGCTCCCAATTCAGCTATTTCCTGTTGGGACCTCCCTTGGATCTGGCTACATTGGGGATGGGAGCTTTCAGCAGTGAGTGCCCTGGGAAGATGGGGGCCCTTGCCACGTGGTTTTGGAGGTTTCTAATTCAGGCTGGTGTCCCTTTGCTCCTTGGCACAGAGACAAGCCTACTTGCCCCGTGATTGCTGTCTGGGGACAGTGGACATCACACTGGAAGGTGAGCAAAAGAAGTGGACCTCTGACAGGGGGTGAGCCATGTGGACAACAGTGGCATCCAATGTTCTTGGCATAGCCTGGTGTCCATGGTTGTCTCTTTGTCCTGTGGACTGGGGTAGAAATACTAATTCTTTGAACTAGGGGCTGTGTGTGTAAGGAAGAAAGGCCCATCCATTGCTCAAGACCAGCAAGAGGGAACGGTCGTTGACCAAGATGGGGTGCAAACCACTGATGAAATAATGGGGCACTTCCAGGAGCACTTTCAGGTTCCCCTCCTTCCCCCTTTGCCTATCCTGTAGTCCCTGGCTTTTGGGTACTGGCATATAGATATTGCCAATCTGTTATTTCACATCGTCAAGTAATAGGAACACACCGTCGAGTTATAGGAACGCTCATCATAAAATAGTAAGGCATGAATCCTCATCCTGCAGACAGATACTACAGTAGGACCCCCATATCCACTGATTCATTAACCAACGATTCAGTTATCCACGGTTGGCAAAGGGAAATATTAAACAAATATTAAACAAATATTAAAATATTAAACAAACAAGAACTCGAGGACGGGCCTTCTCGGTAGTGGCACCAACTATGTGGAACAAGCTTCCCGGTGAATTACGGCTGGCTCCCTCGCTGGCGTCATTTAGGAAAAACCTAAAGACCTATCTTTTCCGTGACGCCTTTGGTGATCTCTAGGGATCCAACTGGTTTTTTTTTTTAACCCGCCGATTTATTTATTCTTGGAAATTACTGTTTTAGCTGTTGTATTGACGTATTGTTTTATCTTTATTGCTGTAAACCGCCCTGAGTCCTTTTTATGGGAAATAGAGCGGTATATAAGTGCAAAAATAAATAAATAAATAAATAAATAAATAACAAATAATTGAGCAGCTGCAAAGCAAGCTACTGTCACAAGCAGCAGTCATAAAGCAAATATTGCTTGAGAAGTGCGGTGGGCTTGTTGAGTTGACCTTCTTCCCTGAGACCAAAGCCCCACCCTTCCTTTGATGCAGATTTCTCCTCTCTTCTCTCATTCATGAACTGATCTCCAGGATCAGTTTTTTAAAAAAACCTATGCAAAGTTGCAACTGAGTGTCTGCTCATAGAATTGTACCAATGGGACCCCAGTGCCCATAACTCAGTGGGAGTTGCGTATTTGACAGGATTTGTAAGAGGAGGAAGGGCAGAAGGAAGGAAAACCACAGCAATAACAAAGTGCCTATTCAGTTGTTTTTATTTATTTTTATACTGGAGGGGGGAATGAAATACACTGAAACTTATTTTCCTCTATGTCCATGTGTACCTCTGTAAAAATGCAAATTTTAAAACAGCAACAACGAATGCCAGCAAATTTATGACAGGGGGATGAAATGGATGGCGCAGACGCCAGTCCCAAATTTATCACAGAAGTTTTCCATGCTAATTGGAAGGAAGGGAGCAGGAGACCCCATGGAATAGTCACTAGTTATATGTGTCATCCTCCTCTTAGCTTTCTTTAAAAACCCTCATGTTTCATTTCATGAACCTTCATACTGCATCCTCAGTAAACGCTGAAAGTGCTTTTGAGAGGAATTCTGGCAAATGGGAATCTTGGCAGAAGTGAAAGTGGGTTTTGTCTCTTGAATCACCCTTCCGTCTCCCTGTATTTAAGTTGGTGACTCAGCGTTCTAAGGCTCCGAAAACTGTTGGCTGCAAAGTCGGCAGCTTGACGGTTTGAATCTTGGGTGCCACGCAGTGGAGCGAGCTCCCGCTGATCACCCCAGCTCCTGCCAACCTAGCAGTTTGAAAGCATGTCAATGCCAGTAGATAAATAGGTACCACCATAAAAATTGGGAAGGTAAAACAGTATTTCCTTGCAGCCATGCTGGCCACATGGCCATGGACTTGCACAACACTGGCTCTTTGGCTCGAATACAGAGATGAGCACCTCCCCTAGAGTTGGACACGACTAGCATGCATGTGCGGGGGGGGGACCTTTACCTTTACCTTCAACAGTAACATAGTGAAATTGGTGAACTCTGTTCATCTTTTGTTAACAAATGTATTCCTCCTCTTCTTTTCTCTATCTGTCATACCCATTATGTCTTCTAAGGCAGCTCCCACTCCTGCAGATTTATTTGCACGCCTCAACTGAAAGCAAGCGAGTGTTTTTCCCATTAAACTGTTCTTTTATTCATTGGCATCTCTACGCTAATCTAACGTATTAAGCCACTGACATATGTATGCTTCATTGAAGATTGGTTTACAAATTCTTATTAGCCCTAGTTTTAGTTGCAGGTATTGTAATTCTTTGAAAAAGGTAGTAATGCTAGGAAAAGTGGAAGGCAGCAGGAAAAGAGGAAGGTCCAAATGTGAGATGGATTGAGAAGGAGACGTTGCAAGAGCTGAGCAGGACATGTTGGAGATTGCTCATTCCTAGCCTCGCACAAAGTTGGAGGCAGTTCTGTTGTGGAGTTGAGTGTGGGAATTTTTAAAGTGTTACTGGTTATGGGATGACAGAAAGAATAGCCTAAAGAGATCACACTCCTTGGAGGATTTACTGTAAGGCAGGCATGTCCAAACTTCGGCCCTCCTGATGTTTTGGACCAAAACTCCCAGAATTCTAAGCTTAGATTGACAATGGCAATAGACTGTGGGTTGCGGTCCAAAACATCTGGAGGGCCAAAGTTTGGACATGCCTGCTGTAAGGGGACTGGCCTCCTATCTCTTACAGCTTATGTTGCCAAAGCAACAATTACATAGAGTTGTGTTTTTTTAATCACCAAATGAATTCAAACAAAAAGTTATTTTGCTGTTTCCCCCCACCTCTTAATTTGATCCCAAGAAAACCGCTCATACTCTCTTTCTAGATAGATAGATAGATAGATAGATAGATAGATAGATAGATAGATAGATAGATAGATAGATAGATAGATAGATAGCATGGTAAAAGGGGGAAAAACTCAAAAAAAATATTTTAAACGTATTATCAGAATTGATCACTAGAGGGCACCAGAGCTCATGCTAAAAAGTATTCATAGCATAGTCTCTCGCCCCTCTAGTGGCCAGTTCTGATAATACTTGTGAAAATAAATTAGTCAGGATTTCTTTTCTTCTAATACAGTATTTTGGGAAAGTGGACAAGTGCCTTAGTGGATTCTGTAACACCACCTAAACCTTCAGAGATGGATCAGTCCTGTTTCTTCAGCAGGCTTTCCAGATTTCCTTTTCAAGCCAAGAGTCTCCCTTCTATCTTATTTGCACCTTATTTCTCTAGCATTTATCTAACAAAAGTTGCATGGATCAAAGGAGTGGTTTCCTGTGAAAGATAACTATATTCTTGCTCACTGCTAAAAATACTAAAATGTCAGTAAGGGGGAGGAAGGACAGAGGGCATTGAGGCAAAGTAGAAATTGGGAGAAAGAGACAGAGAGTACTGTTGCTATTGGGACTGCATTTTTGGTGAAGGTCTGAGGGGACAGAAGGAATACCAACACATGGCCTGGGCAGTCAAGAGTTATACTCCATTGCTGGTGAATCACTATTGATGGCACTGGCACTGACCAATAGGGCCAAATCATGACACTTGAAGCTGCAGCAGATGCCACTCTTAGTTAAGAAATGTTGTAACAGGGAGGCGAGAGGATGGTACTTTCTCAGCCCAAAGGTTGTGCAGTTAGAGTGCTGCAAAAATGGGAGAATGGACTCCCTCCCGGGAAAGGCATCGGAATTTCACTCAGCCTCTAACAACAAAGCAATCATTGCACTTAAAAACATATCTGAAATATCACTCTCAGAGCATTCTGAAAAATCTAAAATTGAGTGATTGCAACCAAATTGAGACTGCTCACTCTTTATATCCATAGTTTAATGGCTTTTTAAATCTTTTTGAATCAGCGTATAGAATGATTACTTTAGCAGCTTTTGCAAACAGACTGGTTCTTTCTTTCTTTCTTTCTTTCTTTCTTTCTTTCTTTCTTTCTTTTTCTTTCTTTCTTTCTTTCTTTCTTTCTTTCTTTTTCTTTCTTTCTTTCTTTCTTTCTTTCTTTCTTTCTTCTTAATTCACTTCTGCCTTTTAGCTTATTAACTCAATTCCTTGGCATGGTGCCTTCACAATTTATCTTCGCTGGCAACTTATCAATTTTCTTTTGGGCTTTACTGGCTTCCTTATAACTTCAATAGTTGAGTAGCTGCTCCATGTCCATAGTTGCCTGGAGGGCTCAGGGGTGTGTGTGCCAAAAGGTGAGCAGTGGAAGTGCACGCCAGTGAGAGAAGTGATCTTTCATCCTTTGGCGCAAGCAGGCAAAAAGCATCTCAAGAGCTGAAACAAGAGTTCCCAGTGAACATTTAAGTACAGTACAAAGAACAGAGGATGCGATAAGAGTTAATGCATTACAAATACTTGGTCGAATAATACAGGCATTAACAAATGCGAGCAGACACATCATCTGTACTACAAAGAGATCATCTGTTGTCCTTTAGAACTTTTAGCATTAGACAGTTGGCCAGCATCACTATCAATGTAGCTAGCCACAAAACTTATTTACACGGGGCAGCTAAACCAGGGATGTCCAAACTTTCCACAAGGAGGGCCAGATTTGGTGAGGTGAAAATGTGTGTGTGTGTGGGGGGGCAACCATTCAGCCTGAAGGGGAGAAAGGGCATGGCCCACGTGGATCTGCAACAGCCGCAAATGCTCTGGTTTCAAGATGCCCAAGGGCCCGGGAGCCCTGGATGGCCTGGGAATTGGCCCACACGCACCCAAGACAGGGCGCTGCTTACCTATGCTGCCCTCCTTCGCAAAGAGGTGGGGAAGACGCTGCAACCACAGAGCCAGGACTCAGTAGGCAGGGCGGGCGGCTGAGGGGATGCACGGAGGCAGGGAGGGCAGGCAAACCATAAAACTGCAAGCTGATGTCTCCCGCCAACATGGGGAGGGGCTGGCTGGCGAGAATGAGCGACAGGCTGAGCCAGCAGGGAGAAGAGGCAGAGGGCCGCTCAGAATTTTAAAATGGGCGGCATTTGGCCCCCAGGCCAGACTTTGGACATGCCTAAACTAAACGGATCAAGTTATATTCTATATTTCAACAATGCCCCATGCTAAGAAATGCTGCCTTGGTCTGTCTTGGAATCTTGCAGCTCCAGTGGGTGACCCCCGTTGTCTTCTAGTATTATGGGGAAGGGAGTTATTTTCCTGTCCATTTTATCCACATGAAGGATAACCATAGAATCATGGAGTTGGAAGGGGCCTTTAAGAGCATCAAGTCCAGCCCCCTGCTCAATGCAGGAATGCAAATCAAAGGATGTCTGCCAGGTAGTTGTCTAAGGTCCTTTTCACACGACCCCTAAGATCCGCTGGCCACTTAAATTCGGACCAGAGATCTTAGGGGTTTGTCTCCGTTCCTGCGTTCCCACCCCCTCCGCACTCCTGGCTGCTGGCTGCGTGAGGGGAGGGAGATAAAAAGGAAGAAAAGAATGCCGCTCACCTCCGTTCTGCCGTCCCGGCACTGCATTCAGATCTCTTAAAGGGGCGGGGGGCAAAAAAAGAACAAACAGAAGCAAGGCGAGCCCGGCAGTCACTACTGTTATATCCGCATCAGGAATTTTCACCCTCCGAGAGCAGGTACATGAAAAGTGTGCTGGGACGTGCTTGGGTGGGCGTGGTCACACTTAATTATCTGTAAACTCCGGAGCTGGTGGGGAAATAATTTTAAGCTCCGGAGCTGGGAACCATTTGCCACGGAGTATAGGGGTCGTGTGAAAAGGCCCTAAATTTCTCTTGTATGGCTCCAGTGTGGGAGCACTCGCCACCTCTGAGGTCATGGGTTCCATTGCTGCACTGCTTTGCTATTCATCTCATCTCCCCTGACTGGTCTTATTTTCTAAGCTGAACAGCCCCCAATATTGTAACAGTTTTTCAATTACCCCCTGATAAATTGTGTTGCTCTTTTCTGTTCTTTTCTCTTCAGTATCCTCTCTGCCTCCCCAGGTGCGGGGACCAGAACTGTGGTGTGCTGACATCATAAGAACTGGATAATAATTGGCAGTTTTATTTTCTGTCCCTTTCCTGTTAAAATTCCCACAAAATTTGCCTCCTTTACAAAGAGCCATGTGGTGTAGTTGTTAAAATGCAGTACTGCAGCTAAAACTCTGCTCACAACCCAGATTCAACCCCAGGTACTCATCCTTCCGTCCTTTTGAAGTCGGTAAATAGAGTACCCAGCGCAGGGGCAGCCTGCATGATTCAATTCAAATACAGCTCTCCAGATAGTATTTTAAGTGCTATGGGTGGTATATAAAGAGTGTACATTGTTCTCTTTTTTTTCTTTTTTCTTTTTGTTTGGTTTTTATGTACCAGCTGCAGATTGGATAGACTGGACTGATCTTCAGGGAGCTACTAACCATAACCCCATGATATATTCACAACAGGGTTTTGTTTTGTTTTTTGGTGTAAATTAGTATCTCCCCCCCCCCCCCGGTTGTCTCCAATATGCATCACTTTATAGTTGCTTAAGGTTTGCCATTTGAATACCCATTTGCCAGTACATGAGGATCATTTTAGATGGACTGCCGCATGTGTGCAGAAGTTGAACAAAACTTGGTAAACTCTTCATTCTTATATTGGATTATTTGCCGATAATATTTCTGCAGCATGGGGTGGTTTGTATTCAAGGGGAGGAAAATTGCACATATCAAAACTTTGGAGACACTGGACTGGACTATCTGTTCTACATCTGCACGGGACCAACCTGGACAAAGTTCAATCATATAATACAATATAATTTATAATTGAGATCTCACATCAAACCTGTAGCTGTTAAATGTTAACGTGGAATGTATTGCAAGAGGCTTTGACAATTCAGGTACACTCACACACTCCTAGCTCTGAGTCTTGTATTGTTCTTGAGAAGAGCATGTCTCAGTCTGGATTATGGAGACATTAGGTAACAAAGAATTGGTTTTTATCTTGCAGCAATGAGAAACGGCGCAGGGAGCAAGAGAACAAGTACTTGGAAGAGCTGGCAGAGTTGCTTTCTGCCAACATCGGAGAAATTGACAACCTCAGCGTGAAACCGGACAAATGCAAGATTCTGAAGAAAACCGTCGATCAGATCCAGCAGATGAAGAGACTTGAGCAAGGTAAATTTGGAAGTGTCCTTGATCTTTTGTGGATTTTTCCTACTGTGAAGGCATATGGTAAAGATGCTTCACAGGGCGGTGCGATCAACCCATCTTGGAGGGCACAGGGCAGTTGAAGTGGGCACATGGGGTTCTGGGAACGTGTGGGCATCTTAGGTGGAGAGAGCCTTCCTTCTTCCATGATCCATTGACACGCAAGGGATATAAGCACACCGCCCCACCTGGCGGAAGACCCTCTCGATGGCATGTGTTGGATGAGTGGGAGTGCCAGGATCATCCTTACCATTCCATAATCAAAACCTGATTTTAAGGCGGGGGGTATAGGAAATGCCTCTGCTGTATTTGGACAGTAGTTTCCTTGCTGCACAGCCTAGCAAGCCGATCCACTATGTTCATCTTAATCTGGTCTTTTAATACCCCAGCCCACAGAGGCTCATGAAAATAGCGGCAGACTGTGAAAAAGAAACACGCTTGCTTGTTTGTTTGTAAATATTTAGGGACTGTTTAGATTCAGAAAACGTCAAAGCAGCGTATTCCGATAGGAATAAAAGACATACAGCACGCAACAAGAGAATGCAGTATAAACAATGGATGGGAGCCACATCTTAGCGTGCGGTATTTATGGAGTCCCTGAGACGGATGCGAGGTCAGACTGTATGCAGAGGCCTTTGCAGTAATAGGCATGTTTTCAGCATGCAAAGTAAAAACTCAAGGAGCACACTGAAGATCCTACATGTACATGTCATTTTGCTCCGTCGTGGAATAAAACACTTCTAGGGAAACAGAAGATTCCCAAGGGTTTTGTCTCTGGAAACACTTATGTGGGGAGGGAGATAGTTGAAGAAGAATTTGTAAGTGAAAGAGTGCCTCCTTTGCAGCTCCTTCAAAGCGAGAGTTTTCTAAGAGGAAGGAGTGGGCCCACCAAGAGTTCATCATGTTCCCTCCCCCTCTTGAGCTGGTTTGCTTGCTTGCTTGCGTCTTTTGTAGGCCACTTTTCCTTGTGAAGGGATCCAGAGCAGCTCACAGGAGCCTCGTGGCGCAGTGGTTAAACTGTTGTACTGCAGCTAAATCTGTGCTCACAACCTGGGGTTCAATACTAGGTTGCAGTCTCAAGGTTCACTCAGCCTTCCAACCTTCCGAGGTCGTTAACATGACATGAGTACCCAGTTTACTGGAAGGGGGGCAATGTGTAGCCTGCATAGTTGAATTGTAAACCGCCCAGAGAGTGCTTTAAGTGCTATGGGGTGGTATATAAGCAGAACACTTTGCTTAGCTTTGCTTTTAAAACAAACACACTGAAAGCACAGTAAATTACAAGTTTTTTTAAAAAAATAGTATGCAGTAATAAAAACCAATTAACTAAAGGCAATTAAAACTTTAAAAACTCACATAGAAAAACGGAAACACAGCATCCAGGAGCTTAGTCATCATTGTTGAAAAACTGCCTGAAGGAAGGATCTTCAGCGGTCAGCAGAAGGATGAAAGGGAGGGAGCCAATTGAATCTCTGTCCACAACATAGGAGCAGCGACAGAGAAGACCCTCTCTGGTGTCCCCATCAGACGTGCCTACAATGACAACAGGAGAAAGGTGATCTTAATGACTAGGAAGGCTTGTAGGGCCTTTTTACACGACCCCTAAGATCCGCTGGTCCCTTAAATTCGGACCAGAGATCTTGAGGGTTCGTTGCTGTTCCTCCGTCCCCACCCGCTCCGCACTTCTTTGTTCTATCTGCGTGAGGGGGGGAGGAAAAAAAAGCCTTAGACAGAGACAAAAGAATAAAAGGCTTACCTCCGGTGCTGGTGGAAGTTGCTCTGACCTCCGTTTACTTCCTGGTTCCTCTTTAAGGGGCGGAGGCAAAAGAAAAACAACAGAAAGAAGCAAGGAGAGCTCAGTCAGTCTCCGCATCAAAAATTTTCACCATCAAAGAGCAGGTACAAGAAAACTGCTGTTTGGTCGCGCTAAAGTGGGCGGGGTCGCACTTAATTGTCTGCAAACTCCGGAGCTGGTGGATAAACATTTTTAAAGTCCGGAGCTTGCAGCCATTTGCGGCGGAGCTTAGGGGTTGTGTATAAACGCCCGTAGAGGAAGATACGTTCCTTCAGAAAGCCTGGTCCCATGCCATATAGGACTTCATAGGTACTGACGAGCACTTTGAATGGACTGGTAACCAGTGCCATTGTTTAGCGGGGAATTGTATGTTCCATGTTATCAGACTCAGTCAGCATTTTGACTGTACAGTAGGACCCCCATATCCACTGATTCATTTATCCACAGCTGGCAGAGGAAAATAAATAAATAAATCATTCAGCAGCCGCAAAGCAAGCTACTGTCACAAAGAGCAGCTGTAAAGCAAACTACTGTCATAAAACAGCAGCCGTAAAGCAAGCTACCGTCACAAACAGCAGCTATAAAGCAAGTTACTGTTGCAAAACAGCAGCTGTAAAGCAAGTGACTATCACAAAACAGCAGTTCTTCTTCGTGGACTCTGTGAATCCACACATAGGGTCTTCGTGCGCCTGCGCGCGATTCCTCGGTCCTTCCAAGCTGAAAAGGCAAAGCCCCTCCCCTCCACTGCGCATGCTCCCCGCTCTTCCCGCTCTGGAGCTCAGTTCCTTTTTGCCGCCGCTGCGTTCGGACGTGTTCCTTCCAGCTCTGCAACGATAAGGAAAGTGTATTTAAATCATTTTATTTTCCGTTTGTTTCCCTTTAAATAATTTTATTTTAGTCCTTCCCCTCCCTGTTTTCTTATTTTTTGTCAGCTTTGCCTCCCGCCCTTAGGGCGGGGAGGGCCCCTTCCTACGGCCGGCCCCCGGTTTATGGCATCGGCACCAGTTTTTAAACGGTGCAAGGCGTGTCCAAACAAAATACCGATAGTTGACGGACACAGCCTTTGCCTTTACTGTCTGGGAGAAGCCCACCAGACAACAGCCTGCCAACACTGTAAAAAACTGACTAAACCGGCATTGAAACACCGCCTGGGCCGCCTTAAGGTGTATCTCTGGGGAAAATCCCTCCAGCCCACGGACAACCAAAACGCCTCAGAGGCTTCTATGCCTTCGACTTCATCTAAATCGAAGTCTTCGGCACGGCCGCTTGAAAAACAGAAAAAGAAAAAGCAACTCCCGGCTACCACGGTCTCAGAGAGACTCCAAGATAAGGGCTTGGGCTCGACCACCACGTTCTCGCCCACCTCCACGGCCCCATCAGCGCTGCAGCCTCAGCTCATGGCCGCTGAATTCGATGGCACCATCAACACTTTGCCTTCGGGGCAAATAGAAAGCCAGCCTCGAGGCGTACGGCAAGAGGATGAGTGGCTTGCTCACTTGGCACAGTCCAGCACCACTCAAAATCATCCCTCCAGCCCTGTATTACCATCGGGCTTGCTGGCTGCGCAATTGGTCCTGGAATCGGACCTCACTTCCATTACCTACGACCCTCTTGCTCGGGCTCAAGCGCCGCAAGCTACCACATCGCTCCAGCTGGGAGACCGGCAGACTGTGCCTCATTTGAGGCCAGCCCGGGAGGAAAGTGCCCGTACCAAGAACACCCGGTGCGATCGCCAAGGGGATTTTTCCCCACGCCGCGGTAGACAAAGGGGGAGGATGGAACCGTCGGATAGTTCCCCCTCGACCTCATCGTCCAGGCCACGGAAATCCCGCCGCCACGGCCAGAAACACCACAGGCGTCATTCCTCTTCCTCCTCCTCTTTGCCCCCACGACGCCATAAGGGCAAGCACAGGGCGAAGAAACGACGCAGAAGAGCCAGAACGGTCTCATCTTCTACATCATCGGACTCCTCCTTTTCCTCGACGCCGTCGCCCCAGCCCAAGAAACGCCGGCATAAGCAACAACCATCTCAAGGCCGACCCCTAGTGGCGGATGACTGCATCACGATGCCACCAGCTCAGACCTCGGCTGGCCCTTCACACCTTCCTCATCCGCAGGCACAGAGTCATGCACAGCGGTGCCAGTCACCGGACTCCCCCGCTACTATGGATCGTCCGCTGACTGAGGATTCTGAGATGGACGCAGATGATCAATCCTCGCATCGCTCAACAGCCTCAAAGTCCAAACACTCGGAGGCAGATACATCCGACCAACCAGCTACTACGCCTACGGAGGACTTTAAACATTACACGCAAATGGTCCACAAAATTGCCCATGTTATGGGCCTCCAGGTCCAGCTGCCAACTGCACGTGAATCTTGTAAATTCTTTGGCCACCTCCATAAATCCAGACAACCCCCACTCCGCATGGGCTTCATCCCGTCGATGTTAGATAAGGCCAAGGAGGCCTGGGCCAAGCCCTCCTCAAATCCTCTTATTCCCAGGAGGATCGACAACTTATACAAGACCCATGGAGAAGGCACAGACTTCTTAGCAAAGCATCCACTACCGAACTCTGTTATAGTGGACGCTACTCAAAATAGGGGAAAGTCTCATACTGCTACCACCCCCAGTAACAAGGAGGCACGCAAGTTGGACCTTATAGGGAGACGCCACTACTCCCTAGCTTCTTTCTCCCTACGGGCGCTTAACTACCTATGTGCCATGGAGGCCTACACTCGCCACCTCCTACTGACTTTTCCCACCTTTATTAACTTCTTCCCTGAAGACCAGAAGCCACAGGCACAAGCAGCCCTTGCTGAGGTACTATCCTTGGTGGACTACCAAATGATTACATCACTCCATTTGACTGATGCAGCATCTAAGCAGCTAACCACCGCCATTCATCTTCGCCGGCACGCCTGGCTTCGCACAGCTAATATCACGGATGATGCCAGGAATCGCATTGAAGATTCCCCCTTTGACGGAGAGGGCCTGTTTGCGACCTCCATGGATGCCTCTTTAGATAACATTCAGAAAATGAGAAAGGCGGCCCGCTCATATACTTATCAGGGCGCCTCGTCACATTCCTCCACCAGGCCTCCACACCAGCCCTGGAGACGGCAATACACTCCCAATCGCCAACGGCCGCAAGGGAGATATCGCTCACCATATCCCACGACTTCATACCAGCGCCCACAGCCAGCACCCAGGCAACGACAACAACAATCTGCCAGGCGCTACGACCGCAAGCAGAAACAGTTGTCCTGACCCTCTCCACTCACCTTCGGACATTCGACTCAGGCCCTTCAGACACGCATGGCAAAATCTCACAACCGACGCTTGGGTATTGTCAATCATCGAGAGTGGATATCGCATACAGTTCTCCCACCGCCCTTCACTCGGAAGAGTCATCACCACTCCCCCCTCTCCAACCCTCAAGGCAGAAGTCGCTGCTTTACTGCAAAAGGATGCCATCGAGCCAGTACGATCAGGAGAGCACTACGGCTTCTACTCTCGGTACTTCACCATACCCAAGAAAGACGGCGGACTCCGGCCCATCCTAGATCTAAGAAATCTAAACACCTACGTAAAACCAAAAAAGTTCCGCATGACGACATTGGATACCATCATACCCATGCTGCAAAGAAACGATTGGTTCATCGTCCTCGACTTACAGGACGCATACTTCCACATTTCCATAGCACCACAAGATCGGAAGGACTTAAGATTCAGGATTGGGGGCTCCACCTACCAATTCAAAGCCCTGCCCTTAGGGCTCTCCGCTGCCCCGCGGGTGTTCACAAAGTGTCTGGCGCCAGTTGCGGCCTTCCTTCGCCTGCAGGGGGTGCAGTTCCCGTATCTCGACGACTGGTTGCTGGTGGCACCTACGAAACAACAAGCAGAAACACAGAGAGACCTCACGATAAGAATACTTACCTCTCTCGGTCTACAACTCAACGAAACCAAGTCTGTACTAACCCCTTGCCGCTCCGTACAGTACATAGGAGCCCTCCTGGATGCCACAGCAGCCAAGGCCTTTCTTGCACCAGATCGGCTTGCGAAGATCAAACAAGCCCTCCGCCCCTTCCAACTTCTACCCACGGTCTCTGCTTATCAAGCGCAACACCTGCTCGGCCTGATGGCCTCCACCACAGCCATCCTGCCGCACGCCCGCTTACGCCTTCGGCCACTACAATCCTGACTCCTCCAAAGGTTTCGTCCGCATACAGACCCGCCTCACAAGAGGCTACGGGTCTCGGCCTCACTACTCCACAGCATCCACTGGTGGAATTTTTTGCCCAACTTGAGAGCCGGCAGGCCGTTCAGGACTCGTTACCCATCAATCCAAATCACTACAGACGCCAGCTCAACGGGCTGGGGAGCCACGTGCAAGCACCTGTCCATTCACCACAGATGGACCCGGGAGGAGCGAAAGCATCATATAAACTACCTCGAGCTTCTGGCAATATTCAAGGCCCTCAAAGCCTTCGAGATTCTGCTGGCACATCGTATGGTCCAGGTAACCACAGACAATACAACAGCGATGTATTATCTCAACAAACAGGGAGGAACCCACTCGAGGTCCTTACTTCAACTCACCATCAAACTCTGGCACTGGTGCATCCGCAAACGGATCCACCCGGTAGCGGTCCACATTCCCTCACACGACAACACTCAGGCGGACCATCTCAGCAGGCTGAGGTACGACAATCACGAGTGGGCCCTCTCACCCGCAATATTCTCTCGCCTTTGCTCCGGGTGGGGCACCCCCCACATGGACCTGTTCGCAACACAGCAAAACTCCAAATGTTGAGCTTACTGCTCCAGAGCCGGACTCGGCAACCACTCCAGCGGGGATGCCCTGTCGACTTGGTGGCCCAGCCGCCTTCTCTACGCCTTCCCGCCCATACCGCTAATTCAACGGACTCTCCTCAAAATCAAACACCTGAGAGCCAGGGTGATCTTCCTTGCCCCTTGGTGGCCCAGACAGACATGGTTTCCGGTACTCCAGGCCATGGCTTCACGACGTCCTTCGTCTCCCCCTCCACCCAGACCTCCTGACACAGGGTCGAGGCCTGATAAGACATCCAGCCACCTCGACGCTTCAGCTTACAGCCTGGTACATCAACTTACGGTAGACGACGTTTTGGCTCACGCCAGAAAATCATCCACCACGACCCTCTATGCTAATAAATGGGCCTCTTTCGTCACATTCGCCTGCCAGCACTCCTTCCGCTACCGACCTACTACGGTCGCAGGTGTCCTCAACTACCTACTTCTTTTTCAAAGAGACCTTTCCATCGCCACGCTTTGAGTTTACGCAGCAGCCGTGGTAGCCCACCAGCCGCCAAACTCAGAAGTGGCCGGTCTCTTCCGATTGCCACAGTTTAAGAGATTCCTGAAGGGCCTGGCCAACTTAAGACCTTGTAGCAGGCCTCCGACGCCCCAATGGTCCTTGTCCATAGTGCTCAATGCACTCACTAGGCCGCCCTTTGAACCGATGGCAACTACCTCCCTCTACCTTCTGTCAATCAAAACCGCCTTCCTGGTAGCGATTACCTCTGCCAGGAGAGCATTGGAACTTGCTGCGCTCAGGGCATACCCACCCTTCCTTAAATTCCACCAGGACAGGGTCGAACTCCGCACCGACATCTCCTTCCTCCCGAAGATCGTCTCAGCTTTTCACACTTCTCAGCCCATTGTGCTACCTACCTTCTTTCCCAACCCAACCACTTACCTGGAAAAACAGATGCATTCATTGGATGTCAAGCGGGCTCTCCTTTTCTATACCAAACGGACTGCACCTGTGAGAAGCACACATAGACTTTTTGTGAGGACATGTGCCCCTCGTAAGGGCTCCCAGGTCTCACCCCAATCCATCTCCAGATGGATAGTTACGACAATCAAGATGGCATACAACCTTGCGCATGCCCCGCTCCCTGCTACTCCTAAGGCGCACTCTACTCGAGCCATCTCTTCCTCTGCAGCATTCCTCAAAGGCATACCCCTAGAGGAAATTTGCCGGGCAGCTACCTGGTCTCGTCCATCTACATTCCACAAGCACTATAAACTGGACGTACGCTCGACTCGACCGGCTGCCTTCGGGAGAGCGGTTCTTACTACTATCACGCCATGACTACCCTCCACCGGTAAGTCTGCTTGCCAATCACCCTATGTGTGGATTCACAGAGACCACGAAGAAGAACTGCAGGTTACTTACCTGTAGGTAGAGTTCTTCGAGTGGACCTCTGTGAATACACACTTCCCGCCCGCCTCCCCTCTTTCCGTCATGGCCTACTATCCTTTACAGAGGCAGCGGCGGACTGAGGGGAACTGAGCTCCAGAGCGGGAAGAGCAGGGAGCATGCGCAGTGGAGGGGAGGGGCTTTGCCTTTTCAGCTTGGAAGGACCGAGGAATCGCGCGCAGGCGCACGAAGACCCTATGTGTGTATTCACAGAGGTTCACTCGAAGAACTCTACCTACAGGTAAGTAACCTGCAGTTTTGGGGACATGTTGGTGTTCTCTCTTATCCATGGTTTTTATTATCCACAAGAAGGCTTGGAACCAATCCCCAGCAGATACTGGGGTCCTATTGTAATTGAAATTTGTCAAGCGTCTTCAAAGACAGACCCACCTAGAGCGTAGGGCAACTGTCCTAGCGAGATGTAACTCAAGCCTGTGTCATCATGGCCAGAGCTGGTATCTCAAGGGATGGGAACGGCTGACACATCAGCTTGAATTGCGCAAAGGCACCCCTGGCCATCACCAAGATCTCAAGTGTCCATGTGGAGGAGGGAGCCTGGATTGAGGAGATGGAAGAGGGAGCGGCAGCCACCTGTGGTGCCCCCCTTACGAACTGGCCCAATCCTCCAAACTAAGGTTTGTGTGCTTATCTCTAGACCTGTCTGCAAATTCCCACCACCGCCTTTGCAGGGAAAGGAGTGGAGGTTTTCTCCCCAAGTAAATCTGCCTGTTCCTCGGTGGTGCTGGCAGCGGAGGGAAGCAACCCTGATGCCAAGAAAGAAGCGGAGGTTCTGTTCAGGGGAGGTTCCAGAGACTTTTAAGGGAATGCCGGCACTCTCTATGCACCCTGTGGCCCAAGTTGTACAGGGGATAATATTTTCCAAGGTGTCTGCCATTTATATCTTTTGGAAGAGAGTTCACATATCTTCTTGTGTGTGTGTGTGTGTGTGTGTGTGTGTGTGTGTGTGTGTGTGTGTGTGTGTGCGTGCGTGCGTGCGTGCGCAGAAGTCATTGAGAAACCCATGCACCTTACTAGGCTTGCTCCCAGGGAGGCGAGTGTGCCGGTTGTCCTGAATGCCCATACTCATAACGATTACGGTTAAAACTGAAATGACGGTTTTCCTGTCAAAGGAACCATCTTTATTTCTACTGCAAGTTAAATATAAATGTGTTAGAGACCAAAAAATACTGTTCTTGTTGGTAGTTGTGAAACAGTCTTCAGATTCTAATTAACTGCATCCATTGTATCCTTTTATATGATAGAGAACTGGCTTAATTATTTTCTGAAAATGTGTAAGTAGGAAGAAACTAGGACAGATCCTTTGCTGTATGACTGTATTACTGGAGACCAAGGCTAAAATCACCATGCTGTGTTACTCTCATACCATGTAAGGATATGAAAGTTGGCAAGGATGAACTCTGACAGTAAGAAAATCCCATTCCTTCAGAATGCCCTGTTGAAGGAGAGCAGCAGATCTAGTGGGCCTCTCAGAAGACGAATAAGCAAAGACAAATCAGACAAATGAAATCAATCCCGAGCATTGTCAGACAGCACAAGTGACCAAACTGGGTCTATTGTACTTTGGGCAAGAGTCTGCAGAAAAAGCAAAAATGGTGTAAAGCAGTGTTTTTCAACCTTTTTTGGGCAAAGGCACACTTGTTTCATGAAAAAAATCACGAGGCACACCACCATTAGAAAATGTTAAAAAATTTAACTCTGTGCCTATCACACACACACAAACACACTTCTCACCCCCCCAAAAAACAACAACAAATCCATCCTCCGGCCCAGGCCCTCCCAAGGCATCCCTATCAAAATGTCCGCCTGCCCTCACCTTCCCCCTCCCTCCTCCTGGCACTTTTTTTCAGAAGAACTTGCAAACCTAGGAAGGTGGGGCTGGGGGAGGCTCTTCATATATGACCCCCAACCCCCATCTTTTACCCCTTCCAGTATAAGCCTCCCTTCTCTTCCCCCCCCGCCTCCTTCCAGCCAGGCAGCCACAGGGCCCGGAAGGGACCCCCCATCCCTGTCTCCTCCCTGGGTCCTAGGAATCCCCTCCTCAGCCTCCCATGTCCTCCCCTTTATTTACCCCCCCAAAAAAATGACCATTGTCAACGGCCGCCCCGCTCCCCACCCTTAAAAGAGGGGTGCGCACGCGCGCTCCTACCTGGCTCGGCAGGGGCGCGCGCCCACCCTCGGGAGGTAAACAGCGAGTGCGCGAGGCGGGGGAGGGAGGGAGGGGGGTTCGGTGAGCGAGGAGGGGGAACCAACCCCAAGAACCTTTAAGAGCGGCTTCTGGAGCGCCCTTCGCCGCAATGCGCCTGCGCGGGTCTCCCGGCTCTTTCTCACTCTCTCGCTCTCCAGTCTCCTCCTCCTCCTCCTCCTCCCTTATTTCTTCTCCTTCCCTGCCCACGGCCAGCCTTTCCTCGCCGGCGCACAAAGGTAGTCCGCTCTCCTCCCCAGGACCGCGTCTCAGACCTGCGGGAGGAACTACATCTCCCAAGGAAGCCTTGTGACAGCCGGCTTCTTTCTGGACGCCCCGCCTTCCTCTGACTCGCCGGCGCTGCACCACTGCCTTGGTCGCGAGCGGGATGCGGGGGGGCATTGCTGGTGTAGGAAGTATTTTTCCCATGGCACACCAGGCAACATCTCGCGGCACACTACTGTGCCACGGAACAGTGGTTGAAAAACACTGGTGTAAAGAATGAAAGTCAGTAGGAAAAGTGGAAGACCAACATTGAGATGAAGTACCTCAGCAAAGGAATTCATCTTGATAGCTCTTGTGAGTTTTTCGGGCTGTTTGGCCGTGTTCTGGAAGTTTTTCTTCCTGACGTTTCCACCAGACTCTGTGGCTGGCATCTTCAGAGGGCAAGGAGCTCAGGGAACTAGGTCTTCTCTCTGTGCTAGTTCCCTGAGCTCCTTGCCCTCTGAAGACGTCGGCCACAGAGTCTGGTGAAACGTCAGGAAGAAAAACTTCCAGAACACAGCCAAACAGCCTGAAAAACTCACGACAGCTATCAGAGCCTGGCCGTGAAAGCCTTCGAGATGACCATCTCCTTGAGTTTGCAAGATATGAGCAGGACTGTTAATGAGAGCCCATTCATTTATAGGGTTGTTGTAAGTATGATGCAACTTGGCAACATTTAACAAAAATATATGCAAAAGGTATTCTGTGTTGCTATTTGCCCAATGCATCAAGTATTGGAAGGAACCTTGGCTCATCTGTCAGCCTTGTGTGACATGAAGAATATCTCAGGTTGGGCTTGATCTTGGCTTGGTGAGTGGGTGAATGAGCTTGATCTTGGGTCTGAGGGGTGACAGACACCTCTGTCTGAGACCTCAGAGATCAGTTTCTCTCCAGGAGAGAGCTTAGAGCTAAACAGGTCAGTGGTTTGGGTCTGTACCAGGGATCCTAATACAGGTTGTTGGGAGAAATTATGTCGCTGCAGACTCCTGTCAAGTAAAGAGACATTCCCGCTTTTTGCTGCTGTGGATGTGATAGCTTCCAAGTTTCATCGGCTCAATAGGGTTTTCTTTCAGTATTATTCATGCTGGTCTGGATGGTTGGTGGTGCAATTCAGCTTGTTTGAAGGTCACCCAGGTTGCCGTGGCCGCATGAGAGAGAGAGAGAGAGAGAGAGAGAGAGAGAGAGAGAGAGAGAGAGAGAGAGAAATGGCAATTCTTGAAAATAAATTTCTGAGTACTCTACATCTCCTTACAGTCAGCATGCCAGTGCCAATTTGTCTTTCTGCAACCCGCAGCTGTGTTTGCACAGGACAGTAATGCTGTTTGCTTAACAGAACATTCTGGATAAATGTGGGTTAGGGGGAGGGAATTGTTCATGGCTGTTTGTATTTTTTCACAGCTGTGAATTTCAGTCTATGAGGCAGATGTTATTTGTTCCAATTCTTTCTGCTGAGCGATATTTCCACAAGTGTTGAAAGGACCTGAAGAAGGTGGGGCCTTGCGGTGTCAGAGGTGAGGAAGTGATTTGTGGGGTTGCTGGACAGCCTGAAACTTGAATAAGAGACAAAGAAAAAAACCTTAGCAGTGACATGAAGGATGTGGACAGGAGGACGGTGCTTGTCCTAGTGGCTCCCGACCAAACACATCAGTACAAGACAGTAGTGGATGTTGATACCTGGAGATTGAGTCATGGCAACTGGACTTCTTTTCTCGAGTGATTGAAATATTTCGCTGCTCATCCAAACAGCTTCATCAGTCTGAGGAAAGCTGGTTGCGAGTCCTCCATTGTATAGTTCACTTTGACCTCATGTCATCCTGGTCTGAAATAGGCTCATAAGATGAACAATGGCCTGAATAGTCTTGTTAGATGGACAATAGGCTCATTAGGTGGATAATAGCCTAAGGTGCATGAAGATCCCACCTTTAACCTTCCCAGCACCCATTAAGTATGGGATGTTAGCTATGGCCTTGGTGGTGGAGGTGTGAAGTATTTTTGTTTTGTCTGGGGATCGTTGAAATCACTGCCTGAAAAGGAGCAGATAGACTGTACCTGAGCCCCCTCATCTCTGCATAGAGAGGGGTTTTCAATACTCACGTGAATGGCTTCCCTGACCCCTCTCTCGAACCACCTGACTTCTTTGTCTAATATGTGTACTTCCTCATCTTAGAATGAGCGCCCTTTGTCCTTCAAGTGGAGGTGTACTTCTGATTCTGGTCTCTTGCTATTGCCCTTCCTATGTTGGGCCATCCTCCTGTTTAATGGCTGTTTAGTTTCTCCAATATAGAGGTCTGCACACTCCTCACTGCATTGGACTGCATATACTGTGGGCGTTTATACACGACCCCTAAATTCCGGGGCAAATGGCTCCCAGCTCCGGAGCTTAAAAATGTTTACCCACCAGCTCCGGAGTTAACAGGAAATTAAGTGTGACCCCGCCCACTTTAGCGCGTCCCAGCGCAGCTTTCAGGTACCTGCTCTTCCGTCCTGAAAATTATTTGATCCGGTGTAAGGATAGTGAGTGCGGGGCTCTCCTTGCTTCTGTTTGTTGTTTTTTGGCTCCCGCCCCTTTAAGAGCTACTTTTACAGAGACGAGAGGCAGAACGAGGTGAGCGGCATGCTTTTCTTTCTCTTTTTCTCCCTCCCTCACGCAGCCAGCAGCCAGGAAGTGCGGAGGGGAGTGGGGACATAGGAAGAGCAACGAACCCCTAAGATATCTGGTCCGAATTTAAGTGGCTAGCGGATCTTAGGGATCGTGTAAAAAGGCCCTATATTGCTCCTTTTTGTGTTTTGGTGTCAGGTCCTTTGGGTAGTAGAGTCTCTGCCTTAGAGCAGTGCTCCCCAACCTTTTTGTCCCCGCGGACCGGGAAATTTTTGAAAATTTTCCTGTGGCCCGGGGGAGGGGGGGGAGGGGGGGGGAGAATGCAAAAGGGGGGTCCGGCTGGGAGGCAAACTGGGGGGTGAAAGCAAAGGATGGGAGGGAAGGAGGAGGGGGAGGCACGAGAGCAGCGGCGGCGGCACTTACCGGCTTGGGGCGTCGGGCGTGCCACTCCCCCCCCACACACACACACGGGCGGGGTGGGGGGGGAACCCGGGGCTCCTGGGCAGGCGGGCCCCCACCTCCTCCTCCGGCGCCGGGGCCAGGAGCCGCGCGCGGGTCTCGCTGCTGGCGCCCCGCTTGCTCCTGCTGCCGCCGCCGCCGTGGGCCTCCTCCTCCGCCGGGGAAAGCAAGCGGGGCGCCAGCAGCGAGACCCACGCGCGGCTCCTGGCCCCGGCGCCCTGCGCGCGGCACCCGCCCGGCCGCGCCGGGAAGCGCCCTCGCGGCACCAACGAGCCGCCTCCTCCTCCTCCTGCTCCTGCTCTGGTTCCTCCTCCTCCTCCTCCTCCTCCCGCCCCCGCCGCCGGAGGAGCAGCAGCAGCCACCCCCCCGCAATTGCCCCCCGCCGCCGCCGCAATCGCCCCTGTCCCGCCGCCGCCGCCGCCGCCACCCCTCCGCAATCGCCCCCCGCCGCCGCCGCCACCCCCCCCGCAATCGCCCCCCGCCGCCGCCGCAATCGCCCCCCCCCCGCCGCCGCAATCGCCCCTGTCCCGCCGCCGCCGCCGCCACCCCCCCCCCCCGCAATTGCCCTCGCTGCTGCTGCTGCTGCTCCTTCGGCGGCGGCGGCGGGAGGAGGAGGAGGAGGAGGAGGAGGAGGAACCAGAGAAGGAGGAGGAGGAGGAGGAGGAGGCTCGTCGGTGCAGTGAGGGCGCTTCCCGGCGCGGCCAGGCGGGTGCCGCGCGCGGGGCGCCGGGGCCTGGAGGGGAGGAGGGAGGCAAAGGCGGCGGTGGCGGCTCCTCCTGCACTCCTCCAGCCTTCCTCCTCCACCGGCCGCCCGCGGGAGAGAAGAGGAGGAGGAGGAGGGCGGCGGAGGAAAAGGGGAGGAGCCTCCCCGGCCTCCCCAGGCGGCCCGGTGCCGACCGGTCCACGGACCGGCACCGGTCCACGGACCGGGGGTTGGGGACCACCGCCTTAGAGTGTTTGTGGGTTTGAAGTAAACGGGGATGTGTTGTTTGTGTTGGAAAGGTTAAAGGTGGGACCTTCATGCACCTTAGGCCATTGTCCACCTAATGAGCCTATTGTCCACCTAACGAGCCTATTCAGGCCATTGTTCCTCTTAATGAGCCTATTTCAGACCAGGGTGACATGAGATCAAAGTGAACAATTAAATGGAAGACTCGCAACCAGCTTTCCTCAGACTGTTGAAGCTGTTACAATGAGCAGCGAAACATTTCAATCTCTCAAGAAAAGAAGTCTAGTTGCCGTGACTCAACTTCCAGAAAAAAACGTGGATGACTGAGAATCTTCACTGCCATGGATGCCTTTTCGGTCATCTAGTTGATTAACATGGAGCAGCCACAGTCACCTTGGCTGGCAATCAAGTCAAAGGTCTTAGAAGGCCTCATTCAGCAGCAAATGGAGGCTGTGGTGAATGACATAGGGGTGAAAACCCGGCCTGTTGCAAGCCCGGAAAAATAACCCCAGCCATCTTCACTCAGTTCCGATGCCGTCCTAGTGTCCGAGCCTGTTGTTGCCACTTCTGTTGGAATACCTGAAGGAGACCCCCCCCAACTAGGACTCTAAAAGATAAGGCCCTTGGTGTAGCCAAAGGCTCCCAGATGTTGAGAGTTGTGGCAAGTGGTGAGATGGAGATGATGGAGCCAGGTCTGACATTCCCAGATTATTTGTCCACAGGCAGAAAGACCAAGATACTGTATTGCCTGTATTGCCTGCCTCCGGGGGGTGGGGTGGGGGGAGACACCCTCCAGTTCATGGAAGGGAGCAGAGGTATGGACATATCTCTCTGTGTGTGTGTCTTGGAGCATAAATTGCAGGAGAGGTTGAAGGTCAATATAGAGGAAATGGTGAGATGCCAGGCCTTGAAAGTCAGTTAAAAGGACAAAGGGAATGTGGTTTCCCCTGCCTTTTGACCTGGACTGAGACACATGAAAAACCACAAAGAGTAAACACCAAGATTTGACTTAACCAGCCAACTAATTTATTTGCCAGAGGATTGTTTGGCCCTGGAATCTGGCCATTAACACAACATCCAAACCCAAATCTTAAGTGTCGAAACTGAAACCCAGTTGCATTTTGCCAAAAGATGCTGTCCGCTTGGTGAGCCTTCTCAAGAGCCACACGGGTGGCACCTTCAACGGCAGAGCCCTCTGGACAATCACGTGTTGAGAAAATGTTTTAGCAGTAACACAGGTGTCGTCATGGGTGCTCTTCCTCTAACATGGCCTTTCTGGTGGTGGGGAAGTTACTCTGACACTGCCCTTGATCCACACCCATGGGGATCCGTGTGTTACACCTGCATAAGAACATAAGAACATAAGAAGAGCCATGCTGGATCAGGCCAAAGGCCCATCTAGTCCAGCTTTCTGTATCTCCCAGTGGCCTCACCAAATGTGTCCAGGAACATATCAACTATATCAGAGATCAGGAAACCAAAATGTCACTCTCACTCTCACTGAGTATGTCATTCCAAAGCCACACTGGAGTACCTCCATTCTTCTAGCCCAGGCATGTGCAAAGTTCGGCCCTCCTAATGTTTTGGACCGCAACTCCCAGAATTCTAAGCTTAGATTGACAATGGCAAAGGACTGTGGGAGTTGCGGTCCAAAACATCCAGAGGGCCAAAGTTTGGACATGCCTGTTCTAGCCCCACCGTGCCAGCAGAAGGTTTCTAAGCTGAAGAGACAGGCTTGTAGAGAGATATTTTGGTGAAAATCCCTGAATGTGTGTCATTTATCCTCGGTTTATTCCATTTATGCCCCATCCGGTAAACTCAAGTTGGGGTCCGTGATGTGTCCTCTTTCCCACTTCATCCTCGCCATAGGAGCAGCAGTGGCAAGTCACACAATCTCCTGCTATATGTGACCAAATAATGCTTGCAAAGTTTATGAATGAGACAGCCCAGATGCCCCGGAGAAAGGTCCTCGGGAAGCACCTCGCTGTCCAAGAGACAGGCCAAACAATGCACCAAAGATCATGAGAAGCTGTATGCCTTAGAGGGCTTGCCGATGTGCCCTTCCATGGGCAACAAGAGTTACATCCATGCACAGCTATGCTCTCTATTTATTATTACCATCTCCATTCCTTGTCTGGGCTGCTGCTTCACCGAGTCTGACAGCAGGAATTCAGCCCATTCACAAGGCTTGCTCTTGGACTCCTCCATGTGTGCCTGTGATGAGGGGTCAGAAACGAAGAGCTCGTTACCGGGGAACTTGAAGGAAACTCCAGGAGAGGTGCTGATCCGAAGGGAGAGACTGGGGTGCAAGGTGGCAGGTGAAGCCCCAGAATTATTTGCCTGCCCATTTCACAGACGCTGCAGCTGTGCTCCGGGGTTCAATGGGGCCCAGCACTTAGCTGGAGAAAAGGTTTTCCAAGCCAAAGAACTTTTTGCACCAGTGAATCTGTTGGGATGGAGCCCAGCTTCCTTTACCTGTTTGGGGGCATTGGCACTTGGTCCTCCTCTGCTCAGGGCAGCGGCTGAGATGAAGGAGAAGAGGTGCCATTTCACTGAGCGGACAAAGGGATTAGGAAGGAAGGAAGATGACTCTCTCCCTCCCTCCCTCCCTGTCGCCCCTTTAAATGTGAGAGACCAGATCCCAAATGAAAGGTCCTCTGACCCTGAGAGTGCTAATTGGAGTTCCTTGCAAACAGCAAGGTTGTGGAGCAGCAGGTGGAAGCTAGGAATGAATGGAAACAATCCACAGTTAAGCCTCCTCTTGCCAAGTGTTCCCAGGAGGGAACTTCTCCTGTTGGCAGGTTCCTCCTCTTGCCTCTCTGGAGGCGTTAAGAAAGAGGCCAGCTCGCCTCTCCACCCCTCTCCTCCTCCCTTGCACCCAGATCTCCTCCACCACCCCACAAAATAAAGGCCCTACCAGGAATCCACCTTGGCCTGCATCAGCCAAGGCCCGCTGCTCCACCTGGGCTTTGCACGCTGGGCCGCTGTTGTTTTAAAAGTCTCCGGCCAATGCTTTCAGAACGGTTTCCCAGGGCTGGATCCTTTCCCGGTCCAGTAATGTACAGTTGGCAGGACACGGCGTTTGCGGCTGTGGCAGCAGCCCCGAGGTCCTTCTGCCAAGGCCGCCATAAACGCAGCAAAGGAAGGGGCCAGGCCGTTAATTTTTCAGCGCTCCACCATCCCACAAAAGTTACACAATGAGTTTGAGCCAGTGCCGCTCCGTGAATGCTGCTTTTCAAGCCCGCCGAAGACGGGAAGAAAAGCTCTCTTGATGAAGTCATAATTCTTGCTGTTGTTGGGTGTTTTTTTAAGTGAAAGAACGAGGAGGAGGGGGAAGAGAAGGATTAAATTACCTCTGTCTTGCTGAAAGCAGGATTGATTGTGCTGTTAATCCGCTCGTTTTGAGTTGCCTTATCCAAGCCAGCTCCCTCCAGATGTTCGAGGCCACAGGTGCCACCTTAGCACTGGTGGACAGCTCAGTGAAGGTCTCTAACCAGTGTGTGACAGCAGTGAAGAAGGCCAATTCCATGCTAGGGATTATCAAAAAGGGAATTGAAAATAAAACAGCCAACATTATACAGTGGTACCTTGTATAAAGGAATTATATTCATTCCAAGTGAAATTATGTCAAGCAAATTTTATTTTATACAAATTTCCCATAAAAATGCATTGAAAACAGAGTAATCCCTAGTCGCGACCATTTTTATGCTGTACAGATTTGCCCCATACACAACTATGTTAAACAAATTTCCACTATCTCTGGAATTTTTTATGTTGTACAGATTTTATGTTATACAAACCATTTGTTATACAAGGGTCCACTGTAATGCCATTGTACAAAACGACGGTAAGGCCGCACCTGGAGTATTGTGTACAATTCTGGTCACCGCATCTCAAAAAAGACATAGTGGAACTGGAAAAGGTGCAGAAGAGAAGGACTAAAAAGATTACTGGGCTGTGGGACCTCCCTTATGAGGAAAGGCTAAAACATTTGGGGCTCTTTACTCTGGAAAAAGGTGCCTGAGGGGGGATATGATTGAAATAGACAAAATAAGTGGATAGAGGGACGCTCTTCTCCCTCTCACACAATACCAGAACTAGGGGACATACACCCAAATTGAGGGCTGGGAGACTGAGAACAGACAAAAGAATTTTTTTTAACCCAGCATGTTGTTAGTCAATGGAACTCCCTGCCATAGGATGTCATGATGGCATCTGGCCTTAATGCCTTCAAACAGGCTACAAACCATGATGGAAATGTGTAATCTCCAGTCTTAAAAACTGGGGTACTTCAAGGGCCAGATGCAGGGGAGTGGTATCAGGAGACAGATATCTAGTCTCGTGCACTCCCAAAGGCATCTGGTGGGGCCACTGTGAGATACAGGAAGCTGGACTAAATGGGCCTTTGGCCTGATCCAGCAGGGCTCTTCTTATGTTCTTGCCTCTCTCTCCAACCCGGAGGTTTTCCTTAGACATCCATAATGATACCCTTGTTCTCCAGGAACTTGTCCAATCCTTTCTTAAAGCTGTCATGGCTGACAGCTGTCACCACTGCTTCTGGCAGGGAGTTCCACAGACCCGTGATCCTCTGGGTGAAAAAGTACTTTCTCTTATTTGTTTGAGATCTAGCACTCAAAAGTTTCATGGAGTGCCCCCTAATTCTAGTGTTATGTGAAAGGGAAAACAGTTTTTCCTTATCTACTTTGTCCACACCATGTATGATTTTATAAACTTCAATCAGGTCACCTCTTAGGTACTATCGTTCAAGAGTGAAGAGGCCCAGCTTTTGCATCCTCAGATGTTAAGGAAGGCGTTCCAGTCTCCTAATCATTCTGGTTGCTCTCCTCTGTACTTTTTCCATTTCCATAATATCCTTCGGGAGGTATGGTGACCAGAACTGTCCACAATACTCCAGATGGGCCCTCACCATAGATTTATAAAGAGGCAAAATACACTTGCAGACTTATTTTCTATATCCTTCCTAATGATCCATAACATTGATTTAGCTTTTTTCACTGCTGTGGCGCACTGGTTTGACACCTTCATTCAACTGTCCACCAGGACACCAAGGTCCTTTTCCTGGTTTGTTGCAGGGAATTCAGACCTCATCAGTTTATAAATGTAACTGAGGGTTTTTTTGCCCCAGCGTCCATCACTCTGAACTTATTAATGTTGAAGCTCATTTGCCAGTGGTTTGCCCACTCCCCCAGTGTCAAGACATCCCTCTGGAGCTCCTCACAATCTCTCAGTTTTTACTACCCTGTATAATTTAGTGTTGTCAGCAAATTTGGCTACCTTGCTATTTACTTCTACTTCTAGATCATTTATGAAGAGATTGAAAAGCAAGGGTCCTAGTACTGAATCTTGGGGAACCCCACTCTTTACCTCCCGCCACTTGGAGAAGCGTCCACTTAGTGCTACCCTTTGTTTCCTGTCCCTTAGCCAGTTGCTGATCCAGGACAAGACCTGTCCTTTGAGTCCATGACTAGCAAGTTTATTCAAGAGCCTTTGTTGTGGGACCTTGTCAAAAGCCTTCTAAAAGTCCAGATAAACAATGTCATCTGGCTCTCCCTTATCCACATGCTTGTTGACACTCTCAAATAATTCCAACAGATTAGTGAGGCATGATTTGCCCTTGCAAAAGCCATGTTGGCTCTCCTTCAGCAGCACATTCTCTTCTATGTGCCTACTAATTTTATCTTTTAGGATCGTTTCCATTGCTTTACCTAGGACACATGTCAAACTGACCAGTCAATAATTTCCTGGATCACCTCTGGATCCTTTTTTGAAGATTGATGTTACATTCCCCACCTTCCAGTCATCGGGCACAAGACCTGATTTGAGGGGGAAATTATATATTTTGGCTAGGACCACAGCAATTTCATCTTTGAGTTCCTTGAGAACTCGTGGATGGATGCTGTCTGGTCCTGGTGATATGTTAGCATTTAGTTTAACAAGACATGCAAGGACCTCCTCCCTGGTTATTTCTATCTGCCTTAATTCTTCGGTAGTCTCTGTTTTGGGCATGTGTCCTCTGTCTTCTTCAGTGAATACTAAAGCAAAGAACTCATTATGTCTCTGCAATCTCTGTTGCCTCCTTAATAATCCCTTGCCATTGTCATCTAATGGTCCAATGGCCTTCCTACTTTCTGACTTCTAATGTACTTAAAGAAGTCCTTGTTACTTCTTCGAGAGTTTTAGTTATACTGTACACTGAAAGTCTTGCTTTGCTTTCCTGATTTTTGCCTTGCATTTGTTCTGCCAGAATTTATGTTTCTTCCTGTTGTCCTCATTTGGACAAGCCTTCCATCTTCTAAATGAGCTTTTCTTGCTTTTGAAAGGACAGGATAAGCAAATATTAAGAGAGCGGAGCCTTTGGTCCAAAGGTTGGGATTCTGCTGGTGAGTGCCAGTTAAGTAATAGCAAGAATACTGGGTTCTAAAACTCAGTTAGGCTCGATCATACAGTTATTTATTTATTTAAAAACAGTTCACACATTATTCAGAAAGAAATGCAGCTAAACAAGTTACCTTAAAAACTATCAGACATATTATAATATTCAAAAGAATCCTAATCTAAAATTTGTTTTTAAAAATATGCACAGTTGCCACACATTGATTGATTGATGGATGGATGGATGGATGGATGGATGGATGGATGGATGGATGGATGGATGGATGGATGGATTCATTCATTCATTCATTCATTCATCCATCCATTCATTCATTCTGCCATCCCATTCTTGCAGATCACCATTTTCAGAGGTTTACAAAAAATGAAAATAGGCTAATGGACAAGAATAAAACAAACCACAGTTCAAACAATATGAACAGTTGGAACAAGTGACAACATATAGTCACATCTGGTTCATATGACTTCTAACCAATTAATCAGTATTTGTGCTGCGATGTGTACTTCCAGCAACTTCTCTGTCTACCAGATGAAGACAATGTCTCTCTCTAGAAGGTCCTGCTGAATGAAATTATGAAGGTAAAATCACTCAGGCGTTTTCTGCCAGGCAAAATATTGGCAGCAAAGCAATTGCCCGCGATAGGCGACGTCAAGTCCGTCAAGGCACTGATTGTGGGAGCTCCCTCCCCCCGACACGTTGGGGTCCCAACCCTTGACGCTTGCCGTGAAGGTGTGTGTGTGTGTGTGTGTGTGTGTGTGTGACCTATGTTATTGAGCTTGCATGTGTGGATGGAAGCTTGGGAATGCATGCCATTGAGGCATTTCGCCTCAAGTGGCAGAAATGTTTGGGGTTGGCCCTAGCAATGCATGGTGCTGGAGCTAGGAGATGCGAACGGGTGGCTGACCCGCGTGCATTGGAATCTACCCGATTCTCGTGTGACCGAAGCTTGACAACCAGCACTATGTCTGCAGTTCCTTCCTTGTTCATCTCTTCCTCTGGCTTCGTTGGGGCTGGAGTAGATCCAGAGGTTGGTCTTGCCTCTAGCCCCCAGGCACCATTCTGCCTCTTGGCTCCCAGAGGAATTAATTCACATCCATCTAATTAAATCCTACCCCGGTTTGATTTAATTACATTTCTAGGACTATCGATGAGCTTCACATCTGTCCAGTGAAACTGGGCTAAAGCAATACGCCCTGGAAGGGAGCAGCCCTGTAAAGCAGAACCATGGCTGTAAAAAAAAGCCAGCCTGACAGAAAGGGAGGCTGCAGTGCTCAGAATAAGAGGAGGAGGGGGGGAACCTTGCTAGGTCAGACTGAACAGCACGCCTGCCTGGTACCACCGTGCCTATTATGGGATGGCTGGGGGCTGGGGGAAGTGTTTTGGGACCCTTCTCTTCCAAGGCAAGATGGAAATGCAGGAGACGTTGGCAGAGGAGGCCCCTTTCCTGGTGGACCTTGCAAGGGGAAGACATTATACATCTGTACAGGGAAAAGTGTTTCCTAGGGCAAAGAAAAATTAGAGTACAGAGCCAAGGTGCAATCAGGGTCATACAGTAATTAAATTGCAAACATGTATTTCAATTACATGTATTTAAGTGAAATCAGAGGTCTGCAAGTACAGTCTCAAAGAGTGGAGAGCAAATACTCAGGAGAAAGTAGCCACTGAGACGCTGGTGCGTCCCCTCTCTTTCCCCTCCTTTTGGGGGTGAAGTCTGTTTAGGTCAAAGGAAGCAGCGCAGAGTTAAGTGACACCAAATTGACTCATTATACTGTATTTCCTAAACATCTTTGCTCCCAACCCTTTAATGAGAACTCTGATATTTTAGAGGTGGTATGAACACACATGGCTGGATAACCCAGTGAATTAGCTATCTGTTGGCAGAGCCAGAAGCTAGGACAGGCATGTCCAAACTTCAGCCCTCCAGATGTTTTGGACCGCAACTCCCACAGTCCTTTGTCATTGGAAATCTAAGCTTAGAATTCTGGGAGATGTGATCCAGAACACGAGGAGGGCTGAAGTTTTGACATACCTGGGCTAGGAGCTGGTTTCTCCCCAGAGCCAGCCTGTACGGCCTTGGGCAAACTGCACAGTCCCAGACCACCACGTCCAGCAGAAGATAATGGTCATTTTCAAATATAACTTTGAAAATGGTCACCATAAATCAGAATTCTTATTAGAGGTGACTGTCTGTTAGTTAGGTATCTGGCTGTATTATCAGAGGCCAAGAGTTCAGTTCTCTACTGGGCACCCTGGAAGAGCCAGCCTGGATAGCCAAGGTGCCCCTAACACAGTGGTTCTCAACCTTCCTAATGCCACAACCCTTTAATACAGTTCCTCATGTTGGGGTGGCCCATTGCCCTCCTTGGAAGAGGCCAGAAGCCCCCCTTTGGCAGGCCACGGCCCCAGGTGCCATAGAGAACTCCCCTCTACGGGCACCCTCAGCCAATCGCAGCCTCCGGTTCCATTGACTGACATCCCTTCCAACCTATCAAGCTGTAATTCACTCCCCCCTTCCTCCCCCCCCCTCCTCCAGACGGAAGCCGTTTGTGCCTTTTTCTTCACTGGCTCATGGCGACCCCTGTGAGATGGTCGTTCGACCCCCAAAGGGGTCCCGACCCCCCAGGGTGGGAACCACTCCCCTAGAAGAAGGGAAAGGGAACCCACTTTTGAATACCTTCTCTCCCTAAAAACAACAACGCTGAAAAGGGTTGCCCAACACCAGACTCGACATCACACAATTATTAATGTTATGAAAACAGATATACCTGGGCGTGGAGGTGAGCCATATAAACACAGGGCATATAGAACTGGTGACTGTGTGCATGGCCCTTTGACTTGTTAGGTAGAAGTGCAGAGCTGGAAAAGGGCATTGGAGGTAATCTATTCCAACTTTTTTCCTGGTGCACAAAGATTTCTGCTTTCGAGTCTTTAAGGAAAGAGGGTCCATTACTCTCTGCGGTCTTGTGCTCCTTCATCTAACAACTTGTGCTACCGGGAAGGTCTTAATAACGTTCAGCATGAAATAAAGGGTTTTAAATAAATATATTGCATGATATCACAATTGAACGTCTGTGTCATCCCTGAAATTAGATCATGATCTCATTGAAGCTTGATTTGCAGCCTAAATCTGATCTCATCCTTTTAGCCACAGTGAATTTTAATGGGGTTCCACACCTTCCTTTTTGGTTTAAGAGAGATTAAAATTGGGAATCGATCACTGTATTCCCTAAGAGGTTCTCCGCAGTCCCCACGGTTCAAAATGAAATGGGTAAAGCAGACCTCCTGCTGCCGTGTTCAGACACTTTAGAGTGCCTGAGACGTGTCGAGACTTTTTAGGAGGGTGGGAAGGTAGGCAACGTGAACTAGGAAAAATAGGGGCAGGTGGGTTTTGCTCTCAGGACTGTGTCATTTGGTTCAAGAGACAGCCCAAAACTTTTAAAGCAAGATGAATGGTTGTTAGTAGTATGCCATGCAGAAGGTTGAGCTCCCCTTGGAGGGAGCAGATTCGCCTTGTGGAAGTGCCAGTTCTCCCCAAAATGGGCCATGGGGGATGTCCTGTCTTGGCAAGCCTGCCAACCCACTGTGGATTCTGAAGGAAGCGTGGTGAGGAAAGTCTAAAGCAGGTCCCACAACTCAAGGCACATGCAGTCTGAGCAGGTGGGGCGAGTAGCAGGTGTTTCAGAATCTAGGATAGGTCCAAGAGAGGAGAAGATGGGCACCGGGCACAGTCCCCATTGAGTTGAATACAGCCCAGGGGAGAAGGGACATGGGGCTCTCCTAGTGCAGATTCACTGCCGTTTCCACCTGGTTTCGTCATCAATGAGCAAGTCTTCTGGATAGGGATGTGAAAAACTTCTCATTCCGATGTTACCCACAGGGTGGTTTTGATTTAAATTTTAAAAATGATATAAATGATGATTTAAATTTTTGAAAGTTGGATTTTTCTTGACAATTTAAATTTTAAAAAATTGATGTTTAAAATTTAAATCATGATGTAAATAATGATTTATTCAATTTGACTTTAAAAAAAATCATTAGTTTTTATCCATCCTGATTACCCATTGCTTCTAACCCCAGCTACTACCTCATCCTGCCCTTTCTTCTTATTGGATTTCAGCACTCTCTTCATTTCATTAACATTCAGGTGCCATTTCTGTATGCATTGTCCCAATGTATGTATTTTCTATGCCTTTCCCCCCACTGGTTGCATTGTGCTTGTGGTTCATGTTCACTTTGTTTCCAGTATTGTGTTTTTTTATGTCACATCTGACTTAATAGCACTCCTGATAAGAATCTTCAAGGTACAGTGGACTCTTGTATAACAAACCAGCTTGTATAACATAAAATTTGTACAACATAAAAAATTCCGGAGATAGGGGAAATTTGCTTAACATAATCGCCTATGGGGAGAATCCATACAACATAAAAATGGGATCACTCCATTTTCAATGCATTCCTATGGGAATTTGTATAAAGGAAAATTTGCTTAACATAATTTCATTTGGAACGAATTAATTCCTTTATACAAGGTACCACTGTATGTTAAGTATTTAAGATGTGATTTTACCAGTGCCACACCTCACAATGCTTCTAGGCAAAAATCAAGGAAAATAAAACAAAACAAGAGACCAAAAATAGGTGGCACCTGAAAGACTAAGAAAGTTAGTCTTTAAGATGCCACATGTGTTTTTGTCTTTTCTTTTCTTTTCTTTTTGCCTGGAATTCTTGCACAGACTAACACGGCTAGCTTCCCCAAAACTTCACAACAAGCTTCCATAGGTGAGCAGGGATTTGAAGCAGATCTCCTGAGTCCCAACCTATCACTCTAATGGGTACATCGCACTCGTTTTGTCTTCTTTCCTTACTTCCAAAAATCTTTGCCCTACTTTTCTCCTTCAAAATGACACAAGGTTATGCATGTCATTAAATGATGGTATTTAAAGCTTAAAAACCAATAAGTATTCAAATAGCACAAGGTTAGGTAGACAATTGCCTCCCCCCTGGATGAGACAGATTAAAAAATGGCAGCAGCATCCTATGGACCTGCAAGCCTTTACCCTCCCCCCCCCACTTTGTGCTTGTCCACAGCACTGCAGAGCAACCCCGGTTGAAAGCCATGGCCCACCCTCCTGCAGGGCTGTGTTTTATAGGAGCACTTTCTTAAAAGCATGATTCAATGAGCAGAAGAAATTTCTTTGGCTCATGATTTCTAGTGCGCTGACAAACTTCTCCACCCCTTTATTTCGGCAGGGCTGGGGTTCTGCCCTCATCCATAAAAACCAGTCTTCCTGCCTCCTTCCTTTGAATCTGGTTTCTATCAGGGATTGATTTCAAATACAGGCTCTAGTCACTGCCTATAAAATTAGAGTGCACAGCAGCCCTGGGCACCGGGCATTGCGTGTGTTTATTTTATGGAGCCCTCCCTCTTACAAAGCAAGTCAATAAAATTCTAATTCCTCTGCCGACAGTTTCAATCTAGTTGACAGATAAATATAGAACAAGGAGAAAGGGAGATAATGAAGGCACGGTATAAATTGCCCCACCTTTCCCCCTCCTCGGCAGTTTCTGTAGGTATGCCATTCCGTGGTACTTGTTTTGGGATTGTTGGCATAGAATGGCCAGCTAATGTCTTTATTCAAGCTAACTGTCTAGTTCTTAGAGAAGCGCTAACAAACCTGGAAGGTTCTGGGCTATGGCGACAGTGTATGTGCAGTGCATTCCAGGCTCTCAGTGGTCTTCATGTGTATTCAGTAGTCTCCACAACATGAAGATACTGAAAGGTAGACCTTAACTGTTTGTGTGTTTGTTTTTTTATATATTCTGTGTTTGTTATATATATATATATATATATATATATATATATATATATATATATATATATATATATATATATATATATATATATTTGTACTTGTTAACCACCTGATTTTCACTTGGGAACTCTGGGTGGTATACAGCAAGTAACAAATGCAAGAACCCAACCTAAACCCCCTTGATAAACAAACAAATATCAAACTAACACACACACACCCCGCCCCCGATAACAACACAAGTAATACGACAAGAAAGAATCTGGCAAGAAAAAGGGCAGGGACAAGATGAAACAACCAACAACAACCCACAGATGTGCGCTCAGCGATCACCAAAGGCTTCCATAAAGAGCTAGGTCTTTAAGGCTTTCCTAAAGGCCGACAGAGACTCCGCCAGCCTAATCTCCGGCGGCAACTTATTCCAGAGTGTCGGGGCAGCCACTGGGAAGGCCCGATTACAAGTAGACGCCCTACGGGCCTCCCTCGGAGTGGCTACCTGAAGCGAAAAGGCGAGCGAAGCTCTGGTTGGTCGAGATGAAGCTGATCTCTGGGAGATGCGCTCCACCAGATAGTCAGGTCCCAAGCCATGGAGGGTTTTGTAAACCAAAACCAATACCTTGAACCTTATTTGGGAGGCAAATGGGTAGCCAATGTAGGCGAGCCAGGATGGGGGTGATGCGGTCGTACCTGACCGCAGCAACCACCAGCCTGGCCGCAGCATTCTGCACCTGCTGCAAACGCCGAACGAGGGTCAAGGATAATTACAGTAGTCTATCCTCAAGATCACCAGCACCTGCACTAGTGACCTACGGGAATCCAGCTTCAGGTATGATTACAGTATTAACTTTTAGCTGCCTTGAATCTCTTTCCTGGGGAAAAAGGTGGGACGCAAATAAAGAATAAGAAAATGACCCCCCCCTCCATGACTTATGGACTAGCAAGGCTACGGAACTGGTTGATGGCTGAGATTAGAGTAGACATGGGCATAAACCTTGGTTTGGCGGTTCGCAAGGGCAGCAGCACAGGTCCTGCTGCTCCCTTCCCCTGCCTGCTCAGCCAATCAAGCCCCTCATCAGGCCCAGCTTGCTTGTTTTTCCTGCCTCACTGGCTAATCTCCCCATTACAAGCAAGAGCGCAGATTTCTCTGCTCTGCCCTTTTGTCTGAGCAGGAGATCAGCCAAGTGGGCAGGGCAGAAACACCTGAGCTATTGCCAGGACTGGAAGATCAGCAAAGGAAGTCCCAGAAGCAAGCACACTGGCCAGTTGATCCAGGAGAGGCAGGGAGGGGAGCATCATCATCTGGGCTGCCGTCTTTACAAATGAGGACAGACTGGTTTGTGCACATCTCCAGATTAGGTTTTAGAGATGGGCGTTTGATTTCGGAAGGGGGCTGTTTCTCTAACGAACCAGGAAGCAGCCTCCAATGTGTCATCTTTCCCTCTCCCTGCTGCTGGCCAATCAGACAGGGAGGTGGGACGATACAAATAGCTCCTGATTGGCCAGCGCCAGGAAGAGGGAAAGATAATGCATTGGAGGCTGCTTACTGGTTGGAATTTTGCCCAGGGCCAACTACGGCAAGGTAAGACAGTGGTTGGTTTTGTTCCAGAGGGTTGGACTGGGTTCCGAGCTCCAGCTGTGCTGGCGTGTTCCATTTCAAAGCCAGTCCCCTACCAAAACGAAACGTCTATCTCTTGATTTTAGTTGGTGCTTCTCTGCTCTGCAACAGCAGAGGAAGGCCTGTTGGTGCATCAGTCAGCTCTCCCCCCACCCCTGGTGCACTGCATCACTCCGTTTGAAGTCTCTCACTGGACAGGGTTCTGATGCTTCGCCATGCCCCCTTGCCCCCAGTTTCCTCGCAATACAAGCTAAAAAGCTGTGCCCCCCACTCCCCCGGGAGCCTCACCACATGACCCTGAAGTGTGAGGCTCTCCTTGTCTACCTGGCCTGGGCTGCTGTTGCCCATGTGGCTGCTCCAACCGCCAGGGCAGTGTTCCTGTTGCCTTTTAGTGTCTGGCAGGAAGAGCCAGAGGAAGAAGAGCGCTGGGTAGTCTTTGGAACCGGCTTGCAATCTCAGGTAGCACTTCTAACTGGAATGTGCCATTGTATGTTGACATTACCCAAGTGGTTTCTTATCAGAGGCGGAAGCAATAGGGGCGATAATGAAAGAGCTGATAACGAGAGGCCGGAGCTTTAGAATAAAACGAGCAGATCTCCTGCCTGTTGGCTGATGAGCTTTGTGTCTGCCTGAAGGCCAAAGGCTGGTGTGCCAGCAGGCTGGCTATTTGGATATGTAGCCTGCATACTGTAATTAAACTGTAAACCACCCAGAGGCTGCGTGAAGTGTTATGGGGTGGTATGTGAGCAGAACACTTTGCTTTTGGAGCAGGACTAGCTGTCTTAAAGGGCCGTGTCTTGTTGCACCTCAAGTACCTTCCTGTGTCTTTGGTTTGCCTTCTCATAACTGGAAATGATTTGATGTGAGGGGTCTTGGGGGGGGGGGACACACAGCTCAGGAGCAGGGCACTTGTTTTGTGCCCCGAAGTTTCTGGGTTCGTTACCAGGGAGGGTTGGCAGAACTCCTGCCTGAGATCCTAAAAGAGGCACTGTGGTTATGCGGTGTTGAAAAGACTGTTCCTAATGGATTGGGGAGTCTTGACACCTGTTCTCCTTGCACACATGGCACCTTGAGCAGGTTTTGAGTGTGAGATGGGTGTGCAGGAGCAAGGAAGCAGTCCTCATCTCTAAGTGTGGATTCGGCATTTACCTTGCCAGACTGAGAATTTTCACAGACATGAGTCTATAAAAGCAATAAAGGGTGGAGAAGAGGGGCTGCCCATCTAATTTACTCTCAGAGTCACAGGCAGGCAAGCCACTTTCATTCTCCTTTGTTGTGATCGGAAACATTTTCCTGGTAAAGGAGGCCATGAAAAGCACCCCGCGGTGTTTCCGGCTGATTTGAAACAAAAACTACTTTTTTCAAAAGATTTCCTTGCTCTGCATAAGAAATTTGGTTAGTTTTTCATGCTTTGTCTACATTTAAAGCCTGGGCAGCAGGGCAAAGAGGGTGGGAAGAAATTGCAGTATGTAACAACTGGGCAAGAAGCAGACTCCCAAGATGCCACCATCATCCTTAAAAAGGGAGTAGCAAACAGTGGGGTCCTGGAGCAAATCAACCCTGATGACTGGAGGCAAAAAAGATTGAAACTGAGGCTATGCTACTTAGAAGCAGGGTTCTCTGGGAAAGGTGGAAGTCAGCAGGACAAGAGGGAGACCAAACACAAGATGGACTGACTCCCTAAAAGAGACCACGGGCTTCATCCTGCAAGGGACAGTTGAGGACGGAACATTTTGGAGATCACTTATCCGTAGGGTCACCATTGGTCAAAAGAGGCGACTTGACAGCACACAACCACCACCACTGGATTTGATAGCGAGACAGAAGTTGCTAACATCTCAAAAAAGACATTAGTGGAACTGGAAAAGGTGCAGAAGGGAGCGACTAAAATGATTACTGGGCTGGGGGATCTCCCTTATGAGGAAAGGCTAAAACATTGGGGGCTCTTTAGTCTGGAAAAAAGGCGGCTGAGTGGGGGTATCATTGTGACGTACAAAATAATGCAGGGCATGAGTCAAGTGGATAGAGGGATGCTCTTCTTCCTCTCACAAAATACCAGAAGTAGGGGACATCCACTCAAACTGAGGGTTGGGAGAGTGAAAACAGAAAAAAAATATTTTTTTACCCAGCGTGTTGTTAGTCTGTGGAACTTCCTGCCACTGGATGTGGTGATGGCATCTGGCCTGGATGCCTTCAAAAGGGTATTGGACCAATTCCTGGAGGAAAAGTCCATCACAGGTTACAAACCATGATGGAGATGTGTCATCTCCAGTCTTAAAACCGGGGGTACCTCCGGGGCCAGATGCTGGGGAGTGGTATCAGGAGAGAGAGATCTAGTCTCGTGCGCTCCCAGAGGCATTTGGCGGGGCCACTGTGAGATACGGGAAGCTGGCCTAGATGGGCCTTTGGCCTGATCCAGCAAGGCTCTTCTTATGTTCTTATGAACATCTCTGAACATGATGCATGGCGTGGTGAAAGGGTGCAGGAAGTCACGCCAGCGCCGTGTCTGCTTATCTCTCCTTCTAAGTTCAGATCGCTGGCCCTGCCCTGAGGCCGCTCAGAAGGGCTCCATGTTCTGGAATGTACTGAATGGCTCCTCAAATTGCCCACCATAAGATCTGAAGGTGATCAAAGAGGGGTGTGGAGAGTGAAAGCTGAGATTGGATGCGGGTGGAGGAGGGAGACGCTGCGTTTGGGCTCCGTCTGATCCTAATCCTGCTTCAGTGGAGAAATGCCTCTGAAAAAGTGCCCTCCTGTTCCTGAAGCGAAGGAGCAGAAAGGGGCTCCCAGGCGTGACTGAGAAGGCAGGTAACTGCCAACTAATCCTTTGGAATAATAGGCTTGGAAGGGCTGATTGAAGCTATTTTGCTCAACTCAGAGAAGGGTTCCCCAGCACAATTAAAGGATTAGCATGGCAAGCCATTGCGTTCCTCCCCAGTGGTGAATCCATGGCACCGGGGCAGAAGGAGGGAAAGAAAGCCCAGTTCACTTGAAAGTCTCTGTTATCCTGGCTCAGGGGCTGCCTTTTGGGGAGGGACCTCTTTTGTTCCCTGCATTTTGCTTGGTGCCTCCTGTTCAAGTGGGCCCTCTGGACCGCTCCCTCCCTTCCTCCCTTTCAGACCTTGTGAGAGAGCCACACTGCGGGGAGGCCACCGGCTGTGTTTTGAGGAGCCCAGACACACAAGAGGCGAATAGCAACACAAGCCGGCACACCATCGTCTCCGCCTCCCTCTGCTACACTTGGTGCCGTACATCTGCCCCCATCCCCACGCAGTTCATGTGGGCAATTCAAGACTTCTGCCACACCAACAGAAAGGCCATTCTCAGCCTGGCAGCCACCTTCACCAAGCTCAGCCATGTCCTCAGCCAAACTATACCTTGCAAAGCACTACACAAGAAAGGGGTCTTGACTTTGCCCATTTGCCCATTGCCCATCATCCACAGTAAGCAACAGCTGGACAGTGGGCTCTGGAGTAAACCCACAGTTCATCTGATCACAGTCGTGCCCACTTGATTGAGGCGGGTTATAATTCCGCTGAAATTATACATTTCTGATGTTGCACCTGTACATATAAATTAGCGTATGCATCAAATCCGGGGGTCTGTTTGTTTGTTTGGCCCGACTTTTGGTTATATGTGAGTAACCACCTTAAAGTTCCTGCTACGTGGCTCAGCAGACTAAGGTTTCGAAAACTGTTCCCGGCAAAGTCGGCAGCTCGGCGGTTCGAATCCTGGGTGCCACGCAGCGGAGCGAGCTCCCGCTGATAACCCCAGCTCCTGCCAACCTAACAGTTCAAAAGCATGTACATACAGTAAATGCAAGTAGATAAACAGGTACCGCTGCAAAAAGCAGGAAGGGAAAACAGTGTTTCCTTGCAGCCATGCCGGCCTCATGGCCATGGACTTATACAGCACTGGCTGTTCAGCTTGAATATGGAGATGAGCATCACCCCTAGAGTTGGACACGAGTAGCACACGTGTGTCGGGAACCTTTACCTTTTTACTGGACCATTTGTCTGTCTTGACACCTTCCGCTGACTATTTTGTTATTGGTCCACCTTTCACTTCAGGCCTGGTCTTGGCATCTCTTGCACTAGCACAGCTCCTCCACTTCAAGCAACTTTTTATGTTCTGACCCTGTGCTGGCTTTTTCCTGTACCTTCAAGAGTTAAAGCGGCTGCTCTGTGACTGACATGTGTATGTATCTGTTTTGCAGAAAAAACAGCTGATGATGATGTCCAGAAGTCTGACATCTCCTCCAGCAGCCAAGGCGTGATTGAAAAGGAATCTCTTGGGCCCCTCCTTCTGGAGGTATGTAGTTGGCTAAGGAGAGAGCTCCTCCATGTCATCTCTGAGAATATCCTCTTGGGGGTTTGCAATGCCACCTTAGCTGCCTAGATGCCCTAAGCACATCCGATCTCGCCTGATTTCGGAAGCTAAGCAGGGTCGGCCCTGGTTAGTACTTGGATGGGAGACCACCAGGAAATACCAGGTGCTGTAGGCGCCTGGAGTAGGAACTGGCAAACCACTCCAGTATTCCTGCCAAGAAAACTCCATAGTCATGGAGTCACGAAGAGTTGGTCACGACTGTAACGACACAACACACACACACACACACACACACACACACACACACACACACACACACACACACACACACACACACACACACACACACACACAATGCCACCTTGGAACTCCAGGGAGGACCCAGTGTCCATTTGAAGTGGGTTAGGATATGGAAATTGCCACGTTACCCAAGGGGCAGGTGTGGAACTCCCAATCAAGGTGTGCGTGTCCTGTCCCAATCCCCCGATTTCGGTAAGTGGCGCAGAACTGGAGGGTGTGGCGCTCTCCATTTCTCTCTCCCCCTGCCCCCCGGTGATAGGTATCCAGAGCACAGCTCTGAAAAGTTAGAGCTATGGACTACAATTCCTAAAATCTCCTAGCTAACGTGGCTGCTGGCCCCCTCCCTGGCTGAGAGTCTCAGCTCTGCAGTCCCAAAATAGTAGATTCTCTGAGTTCCTGTAGAGGTATAATTCATCTGTTGAGGTGGACATGGGCTGCCAGTTCAGTAGAGAATAAGATTGGGAAGTGCCTAACACCTACTCAGATGAAAAATGAACCGTCACAAAACAGTGGTTTGTGCCCATCTCTGTGCCTTTGAATCTAGAAGCACCTACAAGCAGCCTGGACTGCCGGACACTGAGACGAGATCTCCTCGCATGCGTATCTGTTCCCAACTTCCTTCCAATAAGTCCCTCAGGCAAGTTGTGTCACAAGTCGCTCCCTGGCATGTGTGCTCCTTTGGAGTCCTTCGCCAGCGTTCAGGAACATCTTGGTTTCAATCAATCAATCAATACCTTTATTGGCATAGATAAAATAAATAATAAACAATGAACAATAAATAGACAGTTGTAGAATAGTGTCACACACACTAAATGGAAGAAGAGAAAAGCAATGTATTTGTCCGTCCATCATTGACAGCAAACCATCTGGAATGAGCAATTAAATCTGAGAGTGTGGAGCAGAAGGCCCTTTAAGGGACTGTAACCTGCATCGTTGAGTTAATGAGTTGATAAACATGGCAATCTGTCTGGTGTGGGCTTTATCAAGGCCTAGCAGAAGATTATGCAAAACCACCTCCTCCGGGCGGCCAGGTAATCTAAGAAGAAATGGCTCTAAATGGGAAGCACGGATGTCCCTGTATAAAGGGCTATATAAAATCATATGAGCCATAGACTCAATGATCCCTGAGCTGCAGGGACATAGTCGTGCTTCCAATGGTTGTGAGCCAAATCTACCATATAGAACAGGGGTCCTCAACCTAAGGCCCCGGGGCCAGATGCGGCCCCCCAAGGTCCTGAATCCGGCCCCTGGGAGCAATTGCAAACCCCCCCCCCTGCTTTGCGAGCAAGCCAGCCTCTGCAGCTGCTTCTATTGCTGAGGCAGTTCAAAGCAGTGGGCTATGTCGCTTCTCCCACTCCCCCCAACTACCACCCAGATGATCAGCATGCTGGCTAGTGGGGCTAGTAGGGCCCACTCCCTCCCCCCCCTTTTCCCATGCCAGCCTTTTTTTTGGGGGGGGGGAGGACTGTGGTCCTGCCCCCAGTGGTGTCTGGGGCGTGGTGGACCGGCCCGCTGTTTGAGGACCCCTGATATAGAACGTTGGATGGGAGCACATTACATCTTGCTAGAGTGAAAGCACGCTGTTCTTGTGGATTCTCTAGTAGATGTAAGTATCTGTCCGGCTTATCAATTTGTAATGGAAGTTGGAGGCTTAGAGGAGAACACACTTTACAGGCTGCTGCAAAAAGATCTTGTCTTTCAATATCTAACAGCCTAAGTTTTGGTTTCTCTTTGCCCTGCTATGTCTGCACCTTTGCCTGGTGCATGGTTCAAGTCAGGGGCGACTTTCCCATAGGCGTTTGTGGTTCAATGAACAAGGGCGCCTGAACCCCAAGGGCGCCTGAACCCCCGGAGCCTCGCCGCCCCCACCCGCACCAGCGATCGCGGCCTCGCAGGGAGCCACGGAGCCGAGCGCCGGGGCTGCCCGGCGGTGGCGGCGCCGCCGGCGAGCGCCCTTGGCAGCCCCGGGGCCGCCTTGACCCGAGCAGGCGGGGAGCTCAGGCGCGCTGGTGGTGGTGGGCGAATGCGCGCCGCAGGGGGCATGCGCTTCTCTTCCCCCCGCACGGCTGTTCGCAGATGGGCAGCCGCCGCCGCCTTGGGAGAGGAGAGCGGGCGCCGGGGGGGGGGGGGTTGGAGGAGGAGGGCGGAGTAGGAGGAGCGACGTTGGGATCTACCGGCGGGATCTCCTCTGGAGTCGGCGTGTCAAGCAGGCGATCGCCGCTCCCCGCCCCCCTCCCCCTCCCCCTCCCGCTCCGCCCCGCACAACTCCTTGTCCGCTTTGCTTCTTTTTCTTTCCACCGGATCCGAAGCACGGTGAGCGGCGGCGGCGGCGGGGGGGGGAATCGGTGTCCGGCCAGGAGAGGTGATCTCCTGCTCCTTCCGTGCTCTCTCCGAGCCAGTGGCACGAAGATCCTCCCCACTTGAGCCCCCTCCCCCCAGGAGGACGACCCGGGACTGCTCTCCTCCCGCCTGGTTCCCTCCTTCCCCCCTCCGTTTCGGAGGCGGGCAACTTAGCCATGCCACCCTCCTGGGCTGGCGGGGACACCGCCGGCCGGTAGCACCTTTCCCGGCTCCCAGGTGAGCGGCCGAAGGGGGCCCGACGGTCTCCAACCCGCCCCCCCTTGGCGGCGGCGGCGGCGGCTCTCGGGGCTTGGAGAGAGGCGGCGAAGACTTGTTTCGCCCTTTCGGCTGACAGGCGGTTGTCCTGTCAGCGTGCAGCTGCCCTCCCGGCTCGGTGTGCCTTCCGGCTTCCCAATTGCGAGCCCCGGATTGCAGCTCCAGCAGCCTCGGTAGCCGCCTTGCAAGCCCCTTCGGGGCGGCTTGTTGGTTGCGGGTCTCGCCTTGCCTGGCGGTGCCCGTTTGATCTACGGCCCCGTTTGGGTGCCTTGCTTCTTTTCCCCTCAAAATAATAATAATAATAATAATAATAATAATAATAATAATAATAATAATAATAATAATAATAATAATAATAATAATAATAATAATAATAAACTAATACACATATAAATAAAAACGTCTTTGCGCCCTGCCTGTTAGCTGGTGCAAGCAGGCGGGGGATTGGTGGCGTGCGTTGCTTTCTTGTGGCTGGCGGTGGCCATTTTATAGCATACTAGACCTTTGCCAGTTTAGGCCTTCCTAGGGCCTTGGTGCCTTTGGGTGCCTTTGGGCCCTGCTAGTTAGCAGGGCTGGTGTTTCTGTATTATTATAAAAAATACAATATATTAAAAAAAACAGCTGACCATTAATTGGAATACTAATTAAATTGATATCACATAATTAATTAGTGATGAGCCATTGAGTACTTATATCAAATGATACCTCCTTAATTAACAGTTGATTATTATTAATTAGCAATTCATTGTATTAGATTCCCTTTATTAATTGTTTATTAGATCAATTATAACCAATTAAATGAGCAACCTGAAAAGTTTCCTGTTTTCTTTATAATATTTAAGTGTCGCATTAGCTCCCTTAAAAAAGGAAGGTAGACAGCTCTGTGAAAGGGGGGGGGCGCCAGAGGGATCTTCGAACCACGGCTCCACATATCCTTAAGACGGCCCTGGTTCAAGTGCACAGCACCTCACACTTTCAAAGCCTGCTGAGTGGCTCCCCTTCTATTATGATGAAGCAAAGAACAAGAAGAGCAGGACAGTTGATGCAGAAATATCATGTTTTCCCTGTGGAGCCCAGGGGTTCCTTAAGTTGTTACCCCTTGGGATCTGGGTCCCCTGCTTGCTTTCAAAACACACCTCGGTTTCTGTGTGTGTATGTGTGAGAGAGAGAGAATTTCTCCTGCTGTCTGCTTTAGGATACTTGGGGAAGCGGCAAGGGGCCCTGTTCCTCCCTCCCCCCCCCACACACACACACCAGAATCGGATCATTCAATACCAGTTGCACACTGGGTAGGCTTCAGGAGGGCTGTTACGTTAATAAAACTGAGATTGATTTGCACCCAATCCTGTTCCATTCCATTGCATAGAATAGAATCATAGAGCTGGAAGAGACCTCCAGGGGCATCCAGTCCAACCCCCTGCCATGCAGGAACCCCCATCACAGTACCCCCAGGCCATCCAGCCTCTGCTTAAAAACCTCCAAAGAAGGAGACTCCACCACCCTCCTTTGTGCCAGCAGATTCCACTGCCGGACAGCTCTAACTGTCATGAAGTTCTTCCTAATGTTCAAATGGAATCTCTTTTCCTCTTTTTCTTCACCCACTGTCTGGCCTGGCTGCCACGTGCAGCTTTTTCTCTCTAGAATACTTGTGAGAAAACACACACACACACACACACACACACACACACACACACACACACACACACACACACACAAAGAGAGAGAGAGCGAGAGAGAGCCCTTGTGGCTTCTTAGGGCAGAGGTGCTGAAACAGGCAGAAAGTGGTGTGTGTTGGGAGAAATGGCATCCTTGTGTAAGGCAGGAACCTGCACCGCAAGCCACCTCTTTCCCACAGGGAGCATGCGGTGCAGAAGCTGTTGGTTGCTTAGCAACTGGCAATAGCTGTGACTAAGAGAAATGGCAGGCCGTGGGCCAATTTTGGCAGGGATGGGCCTGGCGGGCGGGGGGGGGGTCGGTTTATCGCTTCCTGCTAACAGTTGGTGTATCAGGAGGAGGGGGGGGGCGGAATAAAAGTGTGTGAAGCCAACCAAATTGGGCCCGCTGGCCAAGCAGGCCAATCACGTATGCAGGAGAAAGGCACAAATGTTGCCTGAACGTCATGGTGGTTCGTGCCTGTAAATATTGTATTGCAAATTATGAGCGGACAGTTCTTGATCAACAGCCTCTTGGCTCAGGCAATACTTAATAATTATCATGTGCTGTTGGGTCAATTCTGACAAGACAACCCTCATCCGGGTTTTCTGAGTAGATACCACCGTATTCATAATTGGCTGGCCATGCCCTTCTGAGGACTGTGCAGCTTGTCCAAGGCCTCCCAGGCTGGCTGTACTTGTAGGAGGCCCAGTGGGGAATTGACCACCCCGACCTCCCGCTCCTCCGTTAGCTAACTCATTGAGGTATCCAGCTGGACGATATTTACGCATCCCCAGGCGGTATTCCAAGGGGAACCCTTTAGCTTGGTGAGAACCCAGAGCAGTCACAAAGCAGTTGCCTTTTGAATGTTTTTCCCCCCCCCACTGTCCCCCATCTTTCTTGGTGGTCCTGCCTCTTCTGCTTCTTCCATTTAAGTCTTTTGTCTGAATCTTTTGTTGAAGGAAAGAGGCCAAAAGCTGGATTTGAAATCCAGAAATCGTTGTAGTCCCTTCTGAACATTAGGACAAGCCTTGTCCTCATATTGTCAAGGAGGTCAGCCTAGCTTCTTGAACTGATGGGATATCGCCTGCAGTAGCCAGTTACCCTCCTTGGCATGGAGAGGCCGCTTGTACAACTACAATGACATACAGGCACACCTCACTTCACAGCAGAGTTCTGTTCCTACAACCAGGTCATTAAGTGAATTGGTTGTGAAGGTGGATGTCTGGTGGTAGATTGAAGCTGCTCTCCTTGCAAGCAGTCCAGAGCGGAGAAGCTGGGGGGGGGGCAGAACAAAAAGAAGGGGGAAATAGAGATGGAGGTGGCCATTTTCCTCCGAAGCTGTTGTGATGCTTGCTGCAACACCCGTCCCTTGGAAGTAGAAGCACAGGAGGAGGAAGAGGGGAGGGAATGCTGTTGCCCTGCCCCCTCCCCTCTGAGCTGCTGACAATGGAAAATGGAAACAAGCAGAAGCAGGACAATAGCTTTGGGCCGGGCCCTGTGGGGTGGAACAGCAGGTTCTTCCTGAGGCAGATGTTAGACGGCAGCTTTGGCCATTGGTGCTGGTTGTAAGTCCGAGCGGTCATTAAAGAGGTTGGTTGTTAAATGAGGAATGACTGTACTGAAGTCACTATGACACACTATAGGTATGTGTCTAGCTTCCTCTATTACCGTGGTTCTCAACTTTAGGTCCCTGGATGTTATCAGACTGCTACTCCCCCCAAAATATTGGGCCCACACAGATAGTGGCGAAGTTCTCCTGTGAGTTGCACTCCAAGAACATCTGGGGACCCAAGGTTGGGAACTCCAGCTGTACTTGCCTGGAGGTCCTTGTCAACTCTAGTTCACCCTATGGCTTTTTTTGTTGGCATACATGGAGAATGCACTTCATTTACCCTTTTCCCCACCTTTTGGCATGAGGCTCATCCCCGAGGGCCATTCCATCCCCATTTCCCATTCCATCGGTGCCCTAGCGGTTCTGGAGCTTGGGGAGAGTCCCATGGTGTTGTCCTGTGAGCAGGAGCAATGAGTCTTACACGACCCTCATCCTTGACGGTGCTCCCTTTTGCTTGGGGCTCTGCAGGCACTCGATGGCTTCTTCTTCGTTGTGAACCGCGAAGGGAGGATCGTCTTTGTGTCCGAGAACGTGACCATCTATTTGGGCTACAACCAGGAGGAGCTCATGAACACGAGCGTCTATAGTATCTTGCACGTGGGGGACCATCCAGAGTTTGTCAAGAACCTCCTGCCCAAATCACTTGGTAAGCAACTTCACTTCCCTCCCCCCCTCCCTCCGTGGGTTAAGCAAGTTTTAGGTCCATGTACTGTACATTCAAGTCGCAACTAAAACTATATATTGTTGCTGCCATGCTCCATCAAGCCCAAGCCAACTTACAGAGACCCTAACAGGGCTTTCTTCTTTTTCTTATTATTATGTCTATTGTTGTTTTGCTTTTTACTTATTTTTTTTATTCTTAGTGTATTGTTGTAAACCACCCGGAGTTCTGCTGGAAGATGGGTGGTAAATAAATAAATAAATAAATAAATAAATAAAGAAAGAAAGAAAGAAAGAAAAAGAAAGAAAGAAAGAAAGAAAGAAAGAAAGAAAGAAAGAGTAGTAGTTTTACCCATTCCATGTCCTCTGGTGAGCTTCCATGGCTGAGCAGGTCTTTGAACCCAAGCCCCTGGGCTCCTGTCGCATCATTCTGTTCACTACACCACACTGAGTATTGACTAAATATTAGTATAATTATGCTTTGGGATGAGAAGGTAACCAGCAGGCAAGGCCGCATGGCATCCGAAGCATAACCCACAATCAGGTTTGCAAACCAACTCCAGTGCTATAAAATTACGTGGAGGTTTGATATTGGTCAACATGAGTCCTGCTGGTTCCATTTCGAAAAAGGCAGCCTTTGTCTTTGGAGGGTGGTGGAATTGTTTTTATAAGTGTGATTTGTAGGTTCTGTTTCCTACCTGAGGGCACGTACAAGTGTGGTTCTCCGAGGGCAACCAAGATGCCCAGGGACTTGAATGCTTTTACTTCCGGCATTGAAAGAGGCTGGACTCCGTTAGTTTCTTTCTGCCACTAAAGTTCTGTGATTATGAGGTTGTGATGCATGACTTAAAAAGTTGGAGCCTTTAATGTTTGCAGGCAGGTGGGCAATGACTAAGGGAGGAGTCAGGGATGATTGGAAGATTTTGGTATTCTCTTCTTGGTAACATCAATTCACGATGCCACTTTGTACAATACGTTTTCAGGTGTCTTTGTTCTTTCCAGCTTGCTGAGGATTCGGATCCGGCTTGGTTGAAAGCTGCACAGGAAGTGCAGGGGGTGGGGTGGGGGCTGAGAAGGCGTTCCGGGGAGCACACGGGGACTCAGTGGGGAGACATTAGGAGGCAGCTCTGTTTTGCAGAAAGGGGTTCCAATTTAATCCTCCCGTCGACTCGCTCCGCTCGCTGCCATTCCAAATGCGTGTCACTTAATCTGCATTTAAGCTCCTTTGGGGAATAATATGCTTACTCAGAAACATCATAATGCAATTCCCGGTAAGAACTCTTCTTGACTACTTGAGCAGAAACTCCCGGCAGATGTAGAAGCTTTGTTCTCTGGCGTTCCGCAGCCCAGGAGGCTGCAAACAAACCCGAGTGGCTTGCTGAACAGCGTTAGCCTAACCTATTATTAGCCTAACCCTGGTCACTGGTCACTGCCTGGCTGCCCTGCCCTGCTGAGCACCCAGCTGGCTTCAATCAAGGGAATTGTCCCTGCTCACAGATCAATGTTTTGTTCAAGGCAGGCCAACTCTAGCCTGTCAACCTTGCCGCTACTTAATCGGAGCATTGATAAGACTCTGCTGGCTAAACATGCCTCCCGTTTATCAAAGTTGTGCCCTATTGATGAATGCCTGATTAACTGACAAGCCACTGACCCAGTGGCTCAGCAGGCTAGAGTGCTGAAACTGCCTGCTGCAAAGTTGGCAGCTCGGCAGTTCGAATCCCGGGTGCCACGCAGCGGAGTGAACTCCCGCTGTTAACCAGTGAGGAGGTGGTGGCAGAGAAAGAAGAGAAGTTAAGGGAAGGGAAGGGAAGGGAAGGCCAGTGGTGGCTCCTGGGAGGTTGGCGAGGCTGCATTTGTCTCTGGTTGGTGATTGGGCAGGTTGGTGAGCTAACAGAGCACCACAGCCTGGCTGGGCTCGGCCAGTGAGCAGGCTGCAGGTGGCTTTGGGCAGGCCTTCCTTCCTTTCCCCCCTCCTTCCCAGCCCTTGGTCTCTCCCTCCCTCCCTTGCAGCGCACCAAGTCGGGCCGGGCCGGGCCAAGAGAGGACGCAGTGGCCAGGGCGCACAGCTGGATCCGCACGCAGTGGTGCCACCCTTGCCACCCTTGCCGCGGCTGGTGCTCCTCATCCTGAGTGGCCGCCCAGAAGGTGATGAGTGGGCTGAGCTTGCCTGGGCTACCACCTCCTTCCCATCGCAAGGAAGGAAGGAGAGCCACTCCAGCCGCCACCACTGTAGGAGGAGGAGGAGGAAGAAGAGGCACAGCAAAGGAATCCCAGCGGCGGCACCTCAGGGTGGCAATCCGGAGCAGGAGGCATTGCTGGGATCCCAGAGATGCACTGATCATGGGCCGATCGTGGGGGGAGCTTATCCCCCACTTGTCCCTCCCTCCCCCTTTTTACATGTTGGCCTTTTTTTTTTTTTTTTTGGTCTGGCCCCCAGTGGTGTCTGGGTGTTGGTGGACCGGCCCGCTGTTGGAAAACTTTGAGGACCCCTGATTTAACCTGAATACAGGTGGCTGCGAAGGGGCGATGTCGGGTGCCCACAGAAAGGGCTCCGAGTGCCACCTTTGGCACCCGTGCCATAGGTTCACCAACGCTGAGACAGAGCATGCGGGCAGAGAGAGGAATGGCGTAGTCCCCATCCCTGCCATTTCCTTTCGCCCTGATCCCACAGCCGTCCACGCCCATGCCCAAAATGCAGCCGTGCAACCGTGCATGCCTGCAAAGGAGCCTGCGTAGGCCAGGGGCCCACAGAGGGAATGCACACTCCCATTTTCACATGCAGAAATGCACCTGCCAGGAGTTGCACCCGACTCACGTGCGATCAGTTCGTAATCTGTTAGGGTTACTGTGCCTTGGATGAAGTGAAGGAAAGTGAACTTCGAACATCAGTGTGAGGAGGAGATGACAAGGAATTGCGGGGGGGGCATTCACTGGGGTTGAGAAAGTTAGGAGTTCCCGGAAGGGGCGGGGGAGAACTAGCAAGAGGTGCTCTCCAGCTGAGCTTCTGGCACCATGTTTGTTTATACGGGGCTTGTCACGAGGGGTTCTGTGTCCGGCGCACATGTGAGTTCAGTCAAATGCAGGGATTAGAGTGCCAATCACAGGTTATAAAACTGACAGGGCATCTCAAACTGGTCGCTGCTATCCCAGCTTGCAGTAGGAAGTGGGAAAAGGCACTCGAGTATTCTTCCTGGTGGGACACGTGCCAACACGTACCCCATGGCTGGAGCGGCCACCGAGAAAGCCCGGTTGCGGGACCGCCTGGCTGCTCGGGGGGAAGTTGTGGTCTCGCACAACCGTTTTGACCGCTGGGCGATCCCTCCGCCGCTGAACCCATGGAAGTGCACAATCGCAGCCTTTAACAAATGGTGACATTTGCAAAAACCAGTTCACTTAACAAGGGCAACCCCATGTAGAGAGCCAGCCAGCCTCAGATCATACGCTAGCTCAGGGGTCCCCATCCTGAAGGCCCCGGGCGATCTGGCGGATGCGGCCCCCAAGGCCGCCACCTGGGAATCCGGCCCCCCGGGACCAATTGCAAGGTCCCCCTCTCCGCTACCCCCAGCTTTGCGAGCAAGCCAAGCCACCTCGGTCACAGCTGCTTCTGTTGGCCGAGGCAGTGGTCAAAGCAGTAGGCTATGTCGAGCTTCATCCCACTCCCCCCCAACTACCCCCCGCCCAGATGAAACAGCATGGGGGAGAGAGACTTGGCTAGTGGGGCATTCAGAGTGGGAGGGCTACATCAAGGTCCCCTCTGGTTCTCCCCCCACCCACTGTGGTCCGGCCAACAGTGGCTCTTGTGGGTGGTGCTGAGGGGAAGTTGTGGTCTCACATGTGGTGGACCGGCCCCTGTTTGCAAACTTTGAGGACCCCTGTGATTTTCAGCAAGGCTTGTATCAAATTAGCTCCATTCAGGATGAAATTGACTTGAACTAATTCAATACAAAGCTGGCTTAAGTCAGCATTTCACTTCATCAGGTCTTAAACTGTTTTTCGCTTATTGCAGATGAAGTGTAATGTCTGCAGATGAAGTGTAATGGTTTCTGGAATGTCATCATACCATTCATACATACACATCTGTGCATGCCAACTCATTTCCTCTGTGTATGTTCTCTGCTGTCAAGTCAGAACTTAGAGCAACCCTCACAGGGCTATCAAGATAAGTGAAATATTTTGAGTGGTATTACCAGTTCCACTCCCCCAGTCAGTTCCTGTTGGCAAGCAGAGATTCATCCCCTGGCCTCCAGTATCTTAGTCTGTCATTTTATCCACAGAATCCTAGTTCCTACAGAGAACAATAAAATCCAAGCTGTTTTAATACATTTAAGTTGGACCGTGTTTCTTTCATGCTCTCTTATGGAGATGAGACACACAAAAATCCTTGCTGTCATGAAAATACATTTTAAAAAAACATGCATATGTTGCCAAGGAAACTGGTGTACCAGATTCAGAGGTGATTACCTGAGGAGAGTTTGGAACTGTGGAACGGCTAGATTCAGGGGCACACCACATCCTTTGCATGTAGCCGTTGCTAAGGTCTGTTTCTGGCATCTCCACTTTGCAATGTCGTTTTGTACCTCAGCTAAGAGAGGAGGAGTGTTGTGTCTCAAAATGCAAAGTGTGCATTTCGAAGGCGGTCCTAAATTTCAACCACTTCTTCAGCTTAGAGGGATCTCAGGTGGCAGCTATTCTCTGCACAATCTCCTGGCAGTCTCTTGAAGTAAAATTCACATATAATTGGGTGTGCCTCCCTACCACCAGCAGCACATTCCAGGTTTTGACACTTTGGGCCCCCCCGATAGAAGTTCAGAACATAAGAAGAGCCCTGCTGGTGTTCTGCTTATATACTGCCCTATAGGACTTAAAGCACTCTATGGGTGGTTTACAATTTAATTATGCACGCTACACATTGCCCCACCAGCAAGCTGGGTACTCATTTTACCGACCTTGGAAAGATAGAATCTTGAGCTGGCTACCTGGGATTGAACCCTAAGCCTCGAGCAAAAGTTCTAGCTGCAGTGTTGCTGTTTAACCACTACGCCACAAGGCTCTTCTGTATCTCACAGCTTCCTGTCTCTCCCAGTGGCCCCACCAGATGGAGCACATGAGACAATTAGATTCCTGTCTCCTGATGCCACTCCCCTGCATCTGGCACTTTGAGGTACCTTGCTTTAATGCTTATAGATAACACATATTCCCCCATCATGGCATGTCACCCGCAATGGATTGCAATAGAAGTAGGAGGGAAAATTCCTGGCAATGTATACTGTGAGTGAGGACATGTGGCCTACTTGTTCTGGGTGGATAGAAAATGAAGCCTTAGGTAAGAGACGGCCCGGTGATGCTGAAGCTGTTGAAGAGAAAATTGGACAACCACCTGTCCGATCTGCTTTGATTGGATCCCCGCACTGAGCAGGGAGGTGTGACTTGATGGCCTTAGAGCCCCCTTCCAACCCAGTTATTCTGTGATGACTAAAGTGGATAGAGGGACGCTCTTCTCCCTCTTACAAAATACCAGAACTAGGGAACATCCACTCAAATTGAGGGCTAGGAGAGTGAGAACAGATAAAAGAAAATTTTTTTTTTATCCAGCGTGTTGTTAGTCTGTGGAAGTCCCTGCCACAGGAGGTGGTGATGGCCTCTGGCCTGGATGCCTTCAAAAGGGGTTGGACAGATTCCTGGAGGAAAAGTCCATCACAGGTTACAAACCATGATGGAGATGTGTCATCTCCAGGCTTAAAACCAGGGTACTTCACGGGTCAGATGCAGGGGAGTGGTATCAGGAGACAGAGATCTAATCTCAGGCGCTCCCAGACACATTTGGTGGGGCCACTGGGAGATACAGGAAGTTGGACTAGATGGGCCTTTGGCCTGATCCAGCAGGGTTCTTCTTATGTTCTTATGTGATGCTTTGCCATCACAATGGAGGAAGACCTAGAGCAGGGATGGCGAACCTTTTTGCCACCAAGTGCCCAAACTCGGTGGCGGCAGCGGCGGCGGTCGAGATCGGCGGCAGCGGGTGTGTGTGTGTGTGTGAACACAGCAAGGGTGATGGAGGGGGCGGGGTCAGGGTCATCATCATTGGCGGTGGGAGGGGCAGGGATGGCAGTGGTAACGGCGGTGGAGGCGGGGTCGGGGCGGCGGCGGCAAGGACGATGGCGATGGGGACGGGGGCGGTGGGGGTTTGGGATCGGTGGCAGCGGGGGGTCAGGGGTGGGGCGGGGTTGAGGGCAGCAAGGGCGATGGGGTCAGGGTTAGTGGTGGCAGCGGTGGTGGGAGGGCCAGGGATGGGCTTGGGCTTGGCGGGGTTGGCGGAGGCGGGGTCAGGGGCGTCAGGGGGCGGCGGCAAGGGCAGTGATGGCAATGGCGACGGCGGGTTGGCCTGGCACCCGACATGCTCCCTGCCCCCCCCTCACTTCCCCCTCCACAAATTCTTCATGGCTGGTCCAGCGGAAGGGGAAGTGGGGGGGGGGCAAGGAGCATGTCGCGTGCCAGGCAAAAGCTCTTTCCGTGCCACCTTTGGCACGCGTGCCATAGCTTCGCCATTCCTGACCTAGAGATATAAAGAGCAAATGTGGCAAGTTTGGTCACGATGCAGTGTAGCCGTAGGGCGTATGAATGACCTGAAAAGATGCACACATGTAACACAGTGTTGCCCAATTTTTAAAAAGCAGCTCATTTCGTGCTGCCTTCATCCACCATGCCTGCCGCCTTTCTTGGCTCTTGGTGGGCTCTTGTTCACATAAGGAAGAGCATGTTGGGTGACGTCTGTACACCGCCCAGAGTTCCCTATGGGAAAATCGGGCGGTTAATAAGTGTAAGAAATAAATAAATAAATAAATAATGCAGATTTGATTGAATTTGCATGCATGGATTTCAGGGAACCAACTAAACAGGTCAGCATAGCCATAGCAAACGCTCAAGACTTCTGAGACAACACCGACGGCGGGAAACTGGGAGACTGTTGTCAGCCCCAATGCAGGCTGTTGCTACTAGCTTTCAGCTGAGCTGCAGTAACGAGGCTCCCGGCTGGTAACTGTGGCCAGGAGAAGTGCAAGAGGGCGTGGGTAGCTGACTCGGCAGGAAAAACAGCCAAACTCCTCTTGGGCAACTTAGATTGTAACCTGAATCATCATTAAGATTCTGAATGATTCCAGGCACAATTACTGTCCCGGGGTTCAAGGACCAGTAAGAATAACTGTCGTCATCATCAGCATCGTTATTACGCTTACGATATTGTAGAAGTCAAAATTCTACTCTTTGCCAACGTAAGGCAAACTGCATTAATCTATGTGGCAAATTGCTGCTGATTTCAGAATTCAGAATTTGTATCCCTCGTTGCGTAAAGGAAACACTTTGCAAGGCCCTTATGGAGGGGAACAAGCTTCACCTCCTTAACAGGTGGCAGTTTGCTGCTGCCATGTATGCTCTCTGGCTGGCATTGGCATAAATAAGTAATTGGGTTTGGGCCGGTGGTGTTCTGTATGTTCAGAGTGCTCCTAGGACCTAGAACATAAAAAGGAGTGTTAGATGGAAGGCAAACAGAGCAGTCTTGACCTCTTGTGGGATACATCCAGTGCTTTCTAAGGTCTCACCTAGAGATGGGCATGAACCACCTGTTTGGCAGTTCCTGCCAGTTCATTTATTGGATGAACGGGTGTCAGTGCTTCCCTGCCCTGCCTCCTCTGGGCTTTGCCTCTGAGTGGGCACCTGACAGAAGAGGCAGCGCTTTGGAGCGCCAAACACCTGTTCAGCCAATAAACAAACCACAGAACCATCCATTCTTGCCTATCTCAAGTTCCCATTAATGTTTTGACTTAGTAGAAGTCAATGTCTCTTTTCACCAATGCTGCTGTAGCATCGCTGCTGGAATGGTTTAGGGCAGTGTTTCTCAACCTGTTGGTCCCCAGATGTTCCTGGACTGCAACTCCCAGAAACCCCTTCCAGCACAGCATGTGGTAGAGGCTTCTGGGAGTTGCAGTCCAGGAACATCTGGGGACCCACAGGTTGAGAACCACTGATTTAGGGGTATAAAGGATGCAGACTGTACTACAGTGGTCCCCCACCCTTTCACGATTCACATACTGTGGTCCTGCTATATTGCGGGATCGCAGTACCCCGAAAGGGCTTGAGGGAAAGGGGGGAAGGTTTTGGCTCCATGGCCGAGAGCCCTTTCTAAAGATCGCGTGCCACTTGCCCGCACTTCCCTCGGGGGTGCGGGCGAGTGGCGCACAATGTTTAAAGTGGCTCTCGGCCGCGGAGCCAAGTGCTTGTCTCCGCAGCTGGGAGCCCTTTCTAAAGATCGTGCACCACTCGTCCGCACTTCCCCCGGGAGCAGCGCGCGATGTTTAAAATTGTGCCCACCCACCTGACCTGCATGCGCATATCGCGGATTTTCAATGATCGCGGGTCGGATGGGTCCCTAACCCACGTGATAAGCGGTGGGTTACTCTAAAAGCTTTCATATTTATTTATTTATTTACAAAAAAATTTAGCCGCCCCACTACCAAGAGGTCTCATATGCGATTTCAACAATGTTCCGCTAATTTATCAAGACATTATTGTTGGGACCACGGGTCATAACAGCATAGAGAAGACAGGGGAACACAAAGTCTCTGTGGCACGTGGAAATTATGAGCGTAATGTCACAGACTTGTTCACTGGGGAATATGGAGCCTCATCACACCTTAGTTAAGCAGCAATACTGCATCCAAAACTGCACACAACTCAGGTTCTATCCCAAATAGATGGCTCAACGTTTACTCAGGCTTCCATCCTTCTGAGGTTGGTAACTGAGTACTAGGCTTGCTGGGGGTGGTTGTAGTGGCAATGTGTAGAGTGCTTTAAGCATTATGGGATGTAATACAAGTAGCACACTTTGCTTCTTTGCTTTAATAGGGTCAGGGAAGCCCCTGCCCTCAGGCAGCAGCTTGGGAGTCAGGACAAACAGTGATAGATTAGATAAAAGTGTGGGAACAAATGAATGAAGATTATGACTCTGACATCTCCAAATGTTTGTAGCAACCAAAGATTTTTTGTGGGGGTGTTGTCCAGTTTGATGGTTGGGCTCATCCATCTCTGCTGAGTTTTTAAAAAAAATTTAAATTTTAATTTTTAAAAAATTAAAATTAAATCCATCTCTGCCGAGTCCCCAGACCCTGGCTTTTTACCAGTTTTTTCCCCGACACGCACCAAAGTTCCTTAAGTGAACAGCTTGTTTTTCTTCCTGTCCCCTCCTCAGTGAACGGTGTCCCTTGGCCCCAAGAGTCCACCCGGCGCAACAGCCATACTTTCAACTGTAGGATGCTGATCCGGCCCCCGGACGAACCGACGGCAGAGAATCAGGAGGCCCGCCAGCGTTACGAGGTCATGCAGTGCTTCACAGTGTCCCAGCCGAAACTGATCAAAGAAGAAGGTGAAGGTAAAGGCATAAGCCACCGCTTCTCAGGTTGCTTGTGCTGCATTGCGTTTCTGGCGGCTGAAGAGGGGAAGACGGGGACACATTGTCCTCAGGTGTCCTCTTGTGGGACCTTTCTGGCAAGGGGAGTGCAGCTTTTCATAAGGAATTAGGCACAAAGCTCCTGAGCTCACCATCAGGATGCGTGCTCTGCACGAACTGTCACTTGCACAAGTCGGCCTGCATGGGAAGAATGATGTGGGGCCCGTTGCAGGCCTGCCCCTTCCTCTGGCCAGCTGCACTCACAAGGTGTTGGCATCACACGATGTCAAGGATCTTTGCAGAAAAGTCATTTTTACGTTGGCCGGGCCAGGTACAGGGGAAACTAAACAGGCCATCCTTTTAATCATTCTCTAAAATGCAAGTTGTTTGCAGACCCCAGGCTGGGGAGCAAAGGTGGTTGATCTGGCCCGATCAAAAGCTAATTGGAGGGCAGTGACTCCCATGCGTCAGATCCACCACCAGGGAAGCTGGACAGTCCTCAAATTGCCCTCCCTTTGGGAAGGACCCCAGGAGTGTCCATTAGAGTCCCACAGCCTTTCTGTCAGGTCCGTGCCTGCCTGGATCCTTCTGCTTCAGGAAGCCTGGCTTCCGGATTGGGATGAGAATCCTTCTCCCATCCTTGACTCAGCCCCTGTAATGCCAAAGACACTTTCCAACTAAACACTGTGGGCTCTCTATTTTTTTTCCAGCATCCCTTTCGTTCCAGTACATTAGCTGAATTAAGCCTTTGCAGCTTACACAGGCGATCATGATGGGGAGAAATAAATCACCCAGAGGTTTATGAGCATATACTTTTCCTGGAGCTGGCAGTTGTTGGCTTTCGCTTCTGCCTTTTATTTTACAAGGCTGATGGATCCAAATGGTCATCAATTTAATTCCTCCAAACCATATGGGTCTCTCTCTCTCTCTCTCTCTCTCTCTCTCTCTCTCTCTCTCTCTCTCTCTCTCACACACACACACACACACACACACACACACACACACACACACACACACACACACACACACACACACACCACGCCAGCCCTTCTTCCCCCAAGTAAACTTGCAAGCTTTTATGGGTTCACCTGCTATGCTGTTGCTTGAACTTTCCAGGGCTGCAAAATGTTGAAAATGGCAGATTGGTGGTTTTTGTAAGCGGAAGAGAGAGACAGAAGCCTTCTTTCAGCCTTTCCTTAAATTAATAAAGTTAATTTCATCTTTCAAGCCAAGCCACTTAAGCCAAGCAGCCCCATCCTTACACTTCTTGCAGTCTTCTCAAGGCCCGCCTGTTTGTGAGGTTGCATCAGCCAAAATCCCATTGGAGGGATAGATAATCCCAGAAATGGGTCATGGCGCTCACACTACATTTCAGACAAAGTGGCTGTTCTTGTTTTCTGCTTGGGAGTTAGTTAACAACAAAAACAAAAGTGGGTTTCTCCTTTTGCCAAAGAGTCCAAGCAGACCTTGTACTTCCTTCAGCAAAAGTCTGCCTCTCCCTTGCAAGATATCTAGTTCACTCTTTGGAAAGTAGGGCTTTCTGTTTAGGCTTGCCTGTCTGAGAGTTTGGGGGGCTCGGAGCTGACGCAGGTGATGCCAACGGGAGGAGGAAGTGTCCAGAGGCATGCACGAGGTTTTGGAAACAAAGTTTGCAGAGGAATTTTCTCAGGAGTGTTCCAAGACCCCCAAGGACGGCTCCTTCCTTCCTTCCTTCCTTCCTTCCTTCCTTCCTTCCTTCCTTCCTTCCTTCCTTCCTTTATTTATTTATTTATTTATTTATTTATTTATTTATTTATTTATTTATTTATTTATTTATTTTTATGCATTTCTAGACTTCCCGATTTTCCAGAAGGGACTCTGGGCGGTTCACATGAAAGCCAAATAAATAATCAACAATTAAGTACAACCAAATCAATAAACAACAAACCCATAAGAATAAAGACACAGTGGCATACAGAGACCCGGCAAGAGGCAAAAACTAAAGGGTGGCAGGAAAAAATACAAGATGGGGGGGGGGCAACGCAACATTACATTACCGATCGCTGAACGATTCCCTAAAAAGACAGGTCTTTAAAGCTTTAAAAAGGGCCGTTAGGGACTCAGTTTGGCACATTTCGCAAGGTAGTTTGTTCCACATCGCGGGACCAGCCACCGAGAAGGCCCGATTATGGGTGACAGCCTTACAGGACTCCCGGGGTATGTGTGTGGCCACGCGGAGCGAATACACCAAAGATGATCTGGTGGCTCAGGGCGACGCTGGCCATTGGGAGAGATCCGCTCTGCCAGATACTTTCCCACGTGTGATCTAGTTGTTTTTCTCTTTGTGCAGATTTGCAGTCGTGCCTGATCTGTATCGCACGAAGATTGCCACGATCCACCACTTCCGAATCTTTCATGACCAAACAGGATACTACAGGTACCAATTCTGAAGGATAGCCAGTGAAATGGAGAGCTCTCCTCGGGGTCCTTCATTGCCCGGCGCAGCCCTCCGTTGTGGAATGGAAGCACTTTATTCAAGAGTGACGATTGTGTGGCCGGGAGGCCGTTGGCAACAAGGGATGAATGCAAACAGCAGTTACACAGGCTTGGTTGTTGAGATTCTATGGCTCCAAATGCGGGTTTAGAAGCTCGTTCAAAGGTGTTCTGCGGAAGGTGGATTTAAAACTAGAGAAGGAGGAGACAAGGAGAGGGGCAATGGCATGAAATAATTCCAGCCCAAAGGGATGGGGAAAAGGGAAACAGGTGAAGCCCTTGAAGAAAGCTAGAGACTCCAGATGGGCTTAAATTGAAAAACAAATCACAAAATTTGTCAACAATTGCTGATTCATTGATTTGTATTTGTCAAGGATGATGATCCCTGACAAATACAAATACACTGGTACCTTGTATAAAGGAATTGATTTGTTCCAAATGAAATTCTGTTAAGCAAATTTTCCTTTTTACAAATTTTCCATAGGAATGCATTGAAAACGGAGTAATCCCTAATCGCGAACATTTTTATATTGTACGGATTCGCCCCATAGGCGAGTCTGTTAAGCAAATTTCCCCTATCTCTGGAATTTTTTATGTTGTACAGATTTTGTGTTATACAAACCGTTTGTTATACGAGGGTCCGTTGTAGATGAATTTTTAGTGATTTTGGATTCATTGATTTGTTTCTGGGCGGCTTTTTAGCTTTTTTTATTCTGGGGGGCTTTTGGGTGGGGTGATAGTAAATTCATGATTCACAGTTCATCCAGGTTGACTAATTATGAATCGCAACGAAGCACCATTTTTGTGATTTGTTCCCATCTCTATTGGAGACATTTGGGTGGCTTAGGCTATGGAGGCGGAAGGAAGAAGGCGAAAAGTAGGCTGATTAAGCTGTGGTTCTGGGAATAGATGTATTATGTATTTATTTATTTATTTCCTAGTTTTATCTGCTAGAAAACCTAGGCTCTGTTTCTTCAGCTCTTAGAAGAAATTAGTAGATCAGTGGTTCTCAACCTGTGAGTCCCCAGATGTTCCTAGACTATAACTCCCAGAAGCCTCTGCCGCTCGCTGTGCTGGAAGGGGTTTCTGGGAGTTTACAGTCCAGGAATATCTGGGGACCCACAGGTTGGGAACCACTGTCATAGATCATTCAAAAACAGCCTGAAGCAATGGTACCCAACCTTGGGTCACCCAGGTGTTACTGGAACGCAGTTCCCAGAATCCCCGGGCAGATCCGCTGGTTGTGAATGCTTCTGGGAATTGCAGTACGAGAACATCTGGGTGACCCAAGGTTCATCTTAAACAAGAGCAAAGAAGGGGTGGGGGTGTGGGATGGTGGTGGGACGAAGCCTGTTTGCAGAGCATGGGTGGCTGTTGAATTGTCTGCTTTTCTGGCTCTGGGCTCCCAGCTCTCACCTCTTCTCTCCCCGTTCCTCTCCACTCAGGTAAAATCATCTCCATCGACACGAGCTCCCTGAGAGCCGCGGGCCGGACCGGCTGGGAAGATTTAGTAAGGAAATGCATCTACGCTTTCTTCCAGCCTCAGGGCAGGGAGCCCTCGTACGCCAAGCAGCTATTTCAGGAAGGTAAAAGAGGCTCTTCTCTTTGCACGCATGGCCATTGTTGCCGGATAAGTGCTTTCCGGACCGAGAATAAAAAAGCCAACAGTGAAGGCAAAAAAAAAGGCGGTTGGGGGGGAGTCTGCCAAAGGAAGGGGCTAAGTAATGGCAACGGGCCCCTCCGGCGGGTAGGGGAAGCTTGCCCGCATGGTCAATAGAATTCCAGCGAGCCGCCAGTCTCCCCTTCATGCTGCTGTGGCAACCTGGCTTGAGACGAACTTGGCCTCCTGTTCTCGTGGAGGGCAGCCCAGCCCAGCAGCCCTTCTTGCGACCCTTTCAGGAAGTGAGAACGGACGCAAATGAGCCAAGTCATTCACAGCTCAACCGCTTTGTTGGCCCCCAAAAGGTGGACAGAGACGCTCCCAGGTCTCTTCAGATGGAGCTTTTTATTCAGTGAGCAAGGGTGGAAGTTTGGACTGTCTGGAACGGAGAGGCATGGTATACATTTCAGTAAATAAATGCCTTTATCAGGTGAATCTCTGTCTCACTGAGGCCTTAGAAAATAACATTGTTTTTATTTTCTTATTGTCCATGAGTTTTTTTTGTCTCTTTATCACTTAGGAACCCGATAGCAAAGATTTATGTGGGATTGAATCAGAATCAGAATCCTTTTATTGGCCAAGTGTGGTTGGACACACCCGGAATTTGTTTTGGTTAAAAAAAATGCTCTCTATATGCAAGAAGGAAATATAAGAATCCTATATTCAGCAATAAAAACACAGTACAACAACACAATATAACCTATTATTAAAAAGAAGAAAAGAAAAATAATAATTATTCAACAGTTTGATAGCACTTGGAAAGAAGCTATCTTTATACTGTATCTAGCTGTCCTAGTATGCAATGCCCTAAAACGTGGTGAAGAGTGGTGATCCCTCTTGACACTTCAGCCCTAAAGGATATTCGGCTTTTGTTATTTTGGGAGAAAATGCCATTTAGGAATCAGTAGAGTCCGCTGTGAAGAGCAGGACCCCAGGCTCCAAATGTCTCCTGAGCTACGAACGCACTTGCAAGGGCTCCAATAGCCCCTAACTCAGCACTTTTCGATGGAAGCAGGAGAAAATGGCTCACAAAAATGAAACGGCCACAAGCCACTGTACAGGGAAAGTTCTGTGGGAATTGTTGCTACTAATGCCAATGTCCCGGTGTTCTTAAATTCCACCATTTCACCCTGAGAAGACAGGTCTCACCTGCATGGCAGGGGGTTGGGCCGGATGGCCCTTGAGGTCTCTTCCAACTCTAGGATTCTATGGTTTTGGAAGGTAAGCAAGGCCTCACGTGGCTAGTGCTTGGAAGGGAGTCTCCCAAGGGATCTCCGTGTGGGCCTGGTGGTGGCCAAGAAAAACTCCTTCCTGAAACTATGGAAAAGCTGCCACGAGTGACCCTCTCAGGCTAGATCGTCCAAGGGGGATGCCTGGCGCCAGAGAAAGCAGCCTCCTGTGCTCCTCCACGAGAGAGGTTGAAGCGTCCTCACCCTTTAAACCTTTTTCCTCTCCTCCCTGCTTCCCCATCTCTCTCCTCAGTGATGACGCGGGGCGCAGCCTTCAGCCCTTCTTACCGCTTCACGCTGAGCGACGGGACGGTGCTGAGCGCTCACACCAAGTGCAAACTTTGCTGTCCTCAGAGCCCAGAGATGCAGCCGTTCATCATGGGCATTCACACCATCGAGAGGTGAGCCTCGGGAACTGTCCCCATCCCTTCCCCCATTTTTCAGTCACCCGTTCACTGTCATTTGGGCTTCTCTGATTTATTAGTTGTGGGCAGCTTTATCTGCTTATATGTGGTGTTTGTATTTAGTATATTATTTAAGATTTGTATGTTATATTACTCTTTGTTTCACTTTAGATATACCCCACCTAGAGTAGAGGTTGCTATTAATTGCTGCATTTTGAAAGTTGAATGAATGAATGAATGAATGAATGAATGAATGAATGAATGAATGAATGAATGAATGAAATTTTATCTACCCTTAGTGAGATTATAAGATCTGTGGTCAGGGACACTCCATCTGTGACACTGGTTGATGCTGAGTTTTCTGTCACTGTCAATGACAAGGCAAAATTCAAAGAAGCAAAACAAAGCAAAAGATAAAAACATTTTTTTAAAAATCTTTTGTTTTGTTACTTTGAATTTTGCCTAGCATTCTTGCACAGACTTAACACAGCTACCTTTTCCAAGACTATGTCAATGACAAGTCATCCTTGCTGCTGCTTCTGGGTCCTTTTGCACAGACATCATCCCTTGGCATGGGTAGCCTAATTACTCAAGTGGGGAGGGAGGGGGGAGGGGGTTGTGCCACAAGTGCAGTGTGGGGCCTTCCCCGTGTCTGTTGAGGGTCCTTTTCTTATTGCAAGCAGAGATAAACACCCAGCCCCATAATTCTCACCTGAGGCCCATTGGGGGGGGTCCTTTCCATATTTGCTTCTGAGCCCAACCTTATGGAGCACCAGACCCTAAGCATTGCCCCTAAGAAAGGTGGTGGTCTCTCTTTTATGGGTCATTTTTACACAGTGGCTGGAGGGCCACCTGCTAGAGATGTGGGTTAGACTGGATTGCCATCAAGATTTTCCTCCAGTTTTGCAGTTCTGTGAATTTGGAGAGAGTGGGAAAAGGTCGAATTCATTTATAGTACCAGCATTTCGTAGTTGGCGTTCTTTAACCCTAAATAATATGGTAAGAGTGCCTTTAGAATAGCCTCCATGAGAGGAAACCCGGGAATTTTGATCATTCCCTGCCGTACCATCTCCCTGGATGTAAATTGCTTCTCTCAGCCCACTTTTCTTCCCCTCAGTGTTTGTAGGGAAACTTTTGAGTACAAGGTTCCACTATGGGATCCTGAAGAAGAAGGGAGAGAACCCACCTTAGGGCGCTTTTACACGACCCCTAAGATCCGCTGGTCACTTAAATTCGGACCAGAGATCTTAGGGATTTGTCGCTCTTCATGCGTCCCCACCCCTCCGCACTTCCTGGCTGCTGGCTGCGTGAGGGGAGGGAGAAAAAAAGGGACAAAAGAATGCAGGCTTACCTCGGGTGCCGGTGGACGCCGCCCCGTTGTTGTGATTCCTTCTCTTAAAGGGGCGGGAGGCAAAAAACAACAGCAAAAAGAAGCGAGGAGAGCCCGGCACATCCGCATTAAGATTTTTCACCCTCAGAGAGCAGGTACATGAAAAGTGCGCTGGGACGCGCTTAGGTGGGCCTGGTCGCATGTAATTTTCAGTAAACTCTGGAGCTGGTGGGTAAACAATTTTAAGCTCCGGAGCTGGGAGCCATTTGTGGCGGAGTTTAGGGGTCATGTAAAAAGGCCCTTAGACAGTTGCTTCTTACAGCTGGTCCACAGAGGAGGCCTTAAACTTTTAGGCATCTGTGGGCATTGCCCTCCCCCCTGTTTTTCACTCACCCCATTATTTTTACGTTCTCTCTAAACTGTAGGACCACAGTATTTGTGGGGGAATCAGTTTTAAGCCCAACCCCCTGCAGATGCTAAAACCCGCAGAAGTACTCAATGCTATTAGGGGTGGGCACAAAACGAAAAATGAAATGCTGTTTCGTCGTGTCGTTAGGTAACGAAATGAAACGAAACCAAACAACATGAGGAAGCAGCATTTCATTACAGACGAAATGCAGTGGTATTTTTTGTTGTTGTTGAAATGAACCATTTCATTCCATCTGTAAGCTGCTTTGGGGGAGGGGAAAAACGTTTTTTGAAGAAGCTCTGGGCTTATAAAAAAAACTTTTTTCCCCTTCCCCAAGCCGCACCAGCAGATCGGTGCTAGGGTGTTCCCCCCCACCACCACCAAGCGCTGAGCAGCTGGCAGGTGGGGCTTGGGAGGAGGAAAAAAGGTTTTTGCAAAAAGTCTGGGGCTTTTTTAAAAAACTTTTTTCCCTCCGACACTTTCTAGCTACTCCCCCACACACACACACACACAAGCACATTTCGTTAGTGGTTCATTACGTATGGATTTTTTGAAAAAAATTCGTATGACAGAAAACGAAAAAAAAAAAAGGGGGGGAGGAAAGGAAATGCCACGAAACATAATTTTTTCATTTCGTGCCGTTCCCTAAATGCTATACATTGCTTGATCTCTGTCTTCCTCCAGTGGCCAGTTCTTGTATATACATGCTGGAAATACATCTAAAGATGTATCTCTGGGTTTTTGATTTAGTATTTTCAGGCAGTGAATAAGGGCCTTTTCACACGACCCCTAAGATCCGCTGGTCCCTTAAATTCGGACCAAAGATCTTAGGGGTTCGTTGCTCTTCCTTCCTCCCCACCAGAGAAAGAGGGGGGAAAAATGCAGCTCACCTGGAGGAGCTTCCCCGGAGCTCCCTTTCTCTTCCATTTCTCTTCAGTTTCTCTTCTGCTTGCTTTTTTTCCTCCCACCTCTTCTCTTAAAGGGGCAGGAGGCAAAAAAAAAACACAAGCAGAAGCCAGGAGAGCCCTGCATTGACCAGATTAAATCCGGACCTGGGGATTTTCACCCACCTCAAGCAGGTACAAGAAAGTGCAGCTGGGTCGCGCTTAGGTGGGCGGGGTCGCACTTAATTGTCTGCAAAGTCCGGAGCTGGTGGGAAAACACTTGTAAGGTCCGGACCTTGCAGCTATTTCCTGCGGAGCTTAGGGGTCGTGTATAAAGGCCCCAAGTGAATCAGCAGATACTGATCCCACAGATGAGAAAGCCCCACTGTATTTTTTTCCTCTTATGGTGAATTTGCACACTTAAAAAAAAACCATTTTCATCGTTAATTTCTCCTTAAGCAGAGGTTTAACCTGGATACTTCATACTCTGGGGAATGAGCAATCTCATGATCCCACCTTAGGGTATGTCCCTTATTTTACCCGTTGCATGTAGTTTCCTGGAGACGGGAAGCTGTGCAGTTGAACAGCTCCAGCCGTCGAGAACTGCAGTCACTTTAAGGTTGGGGTGTAGGCTCTCAAAGTAATCACCAGGACAGCGAGGCTGATCTGAATCTACCGTGCTGAGTTTTGATGCCAAGTTGTGCTCTGTGAAATTGAGTTTTACATCAAGTTACTCTCTAATCTGTTCTGTATTCTATGGGTTCTTCTTTATCATGTCGCCTTCCCTGGCCTCACAAAAACCCATGCAGGAGAGAAAGTTACATGGGGATTGTCTGTCCAGTTGGTCATCTGCATTTTTCTGGGTCCCTCTGCAGAAGCAGAAATGGTCAGAAGTTGGATCCTGTGTTGCACAGCCAGCTCCCACGTAGTGGGTTTTTGTTGTTGTTGTTTTATTGTTTTTTTGTTTCGGTTTTTTTTTGCACGTGTGCTCTCTTGGCATGCCAAAGTGAGGGAATCAGCTCTTAGGCCACTTCTCTAAAAAGAAAGCAAACCTGCCTGTTTTCCCCTGTCTTCACCAGTCTCTCTTTTTTTCTTGTCTCAGAGAACACAGCCCGTTGTCGCCTCAAGAGAACACTAACTCCGGAATGCCTCTCCCCCGGGTCAGCCCCTCCATGAACCCCAACATTTCCCCGGGACAAGGCATGACAATGCCCTCTCCTCTCCCTCCATCCAACGGCAGCATGTTCCCGACCAACCCGAACCCCCCGGCGGGCGCCAACCTGCACGGGGGTACCAACGCCGCTCCCGGGCAGACCAGTTTTGGATGTTCTCCAGGGAGCCAGATGGCCGCTGGCATGGCCTTAAGCCAGGGGCAAGCTGCTCCCCAGAACAGTAGCCACGGCATGAACCTCAGCGGCTCCCCGATGAACAGTGCTGGTCTCCCCCCGACGCATTACCCGATGACCCCGAGGCATCGGGTGAGCCCCGGACTGGCTCACCGGCCCCGAGTGCCAAGCAGCTCTTTCTCCCCCACCCTGCCCCCCACCCACTCCCCAGTCGGCATGGGGAGCAACTGTGCTGCCGCCGCCGCTGCCAGCAGCACCGTTGGCAGCCGGTCTTACCTGGGCACTCCTCTGAACTCCATGCAGGGGTTGCCCGAAGGGCCCAGCCCCCCCGTGGGCTACTCCACACCCCCTCCCCCCGTCCTGCGTCAGCTGAGCAACCAGAACTCCCCCAGCCGGGTCAGCCTGCCTCCCATGAAGACGGAACCCAAGGACAGCAAGGAGATGGGGTCCCTCCTGTGCGGCATGACGCATCCCGAAAACCTCCCGAGCGACGGGAAGCCCCTGGACTCCGGTTTGCTGCATGGCGGCGACAGGCTCTCGGAAGGCGACAGCAAGTGCTTGCAGGCCACCAGCCAGAAACTGGTCCAGCTCCTGGCCACCACGGCTCAGGAGCAGTTGCGGCATGCCGACGCGGACACCAGCTGCAAAGAACCGTTGTCCTGCACGGGGGCCTCGGGGACCCCGGCCTCCGGGAACCCCGTGGGCAGTGCTTGCCCCTCGTCTCACAGCTCCCTGACGGAACGGCACAAGATCTTGCATCGGCTCCTGCAGGAGGGCAGCCCTTCCGACATCAGCTCCCTCTCCATGGAGCACGACAAGAAAGACGGGGTGAACCCCAGTGCTGCGGTCGCCTCGCAGATCCAGGGCCCGGCCACGCCGGACATGAGGCTGGAGGCGGAGGCCGCCAAGAAGAAGGAATCCAAAGACCACCAGCTCCTCCGCTACCTTCTCGACAAGGACGAAAAAGAGCTGGCGTCCAACCCCACCTTGAGCCTCGAGGATGTGAAGGTGAAAGAGAACCCGGAGCCGTTAGACCTGAAGCCCCCTTCCCAGGAGGAGGTGAAGCTCCAGACTCAGAACCAGGTGCGTTCCCCCCCCTTTTTTTTAAAAGGAAACCAAATGTCCCTTATTCTCTTTATGGTAAACTTATTCACACACTCAGCTGTCGGTTGGGCTGAGGGGTCTCCCTTAGCCTCAGGGAAAGCCTGGCGAGCCTGTATGCTAAGGGGAACCTCCTAAGCAGGCTTGCACACATTCTGCTCAGACTCAGAAACCAAAATTTTTCCCCTACTGGCCAGCAAGGCAAACTCAAAAGTGCCTCCCTTTTCACTCAGCAAGTGGTGTTTGCCCCTCCTTCAGATTCAGAAAGAGAGGCTCATATTCCAGGTGGCTTTGCCACCCCCCCCCCAAAAAAAAAAAGCTGGAGTCTCCTGCTTCCCAGTGAGGCTCAGCTTAGCTTGCCTTTTTTTTAAAAAAAGCTGGGCTTTCCCGTCTTCCAAAGATTTCCCCATCTCCCAACTCAGATTTCAGTTCTGTTCCTCTTCACAAGGTTTTGGTTGGTTTTGGGCCTTTTCACACGGACCCCTAAGATCCGCTGGTCCCTTAAATTCGGACCAGAGATCTTGGGGGTTCGTTTCTGTTCCTGCGTCCCCCCCCTCAGCACTTCCTGCTCCTGTCGGCATGAGGGGAGGGAGGGGGGGAAAAGACAAAAGAAGCCTTTACTAACCTGCCGGTGCCGGTCGAACTTGCCAGGAGCCCCGTTACTTCCTGGTTCCGTCTCAAGGAGCTCTTAAAGGGGTGGGAGGCAAAAAAACAACAGACAAGCCAGGAGAGCAGGGCACTCTTATCCGCATCTAATTTTTTATCACCTCCAAAGAGAAGGTACAAGGAAAGTGCGCTGGGTCGCGCTAAAGTGGGCGGGGTCGCACTTAATTGTCTCCAAACTCCGGAGCTGGTGGGAAAACATTTCTAAGCTCCGGAGCTGGGAGCCATTTGCAGCGCAGCTTAGGGGTTGTGTATAAACGCCCTTTGTTTGCTTGATTTGTTAAAGCCACAGGAATACACAGCAGAAGGAGTGTTTAAGCCTTTTTTGTTCCAGGAGGGGGGTGTTACAGGGCTGCAACTGGGGGGCGGGGGGAAGCAGGGCTTGTGCCACAGGACTGGGCTGGAGGGAGCATCAAAATTACAAAATAGTATTTTATTTTGTACTATCCTGCAGCGGCATTCCCCTACCTCTGCCCCCAGCTGGGGAGGTGGTGCAGAAATCCATATTTCCCCCTAGGTGATACAGACTCCGGTTGTGGGCCTGGGTGGGTCCCTTATTTCTTTCTGGTATGAAAGCAGGGAATGAGAGAGAGAGAAACAGAGAAGGAGGAGGCTGCAAGGAGACTAGGAAATGAGCAGGGTCTGTGCAGGTGGAAATACAGAAAGAAGGAAACATGCCTTAAACAACTGTGGTTTGATGTTCACATTTTGGCCTGGTTTGCTCAGCAAACATTTCCAGTTCGTAAAAGAAATTGGAGCGGCCTTCTAGGTGCAGCGCATGCCCCCGTGAGGCGTCCATTCGCCATTTTCCAACCTAGCCACCTCCAAGTAAGTAGGCAGACTTGGCCCTGCAAGCTGGGGATTATAAGGCTTGTGTTTATTTATTTAATTGTTTATTCTTACATTTATATCTCGCCCATCTGGCCTAAAAAGTCCGCTCTGGGTTTCTTACAACAATTCAAACATACAGTACAATAAAACAGATATCAAAAATCGAGTAATAAAAATCAAATTATATAACCAACAAGGGGGGGGGAACCAATAAAAATGCAAGTACCAAATACTAATAACAATTAACAGTAACAAAAAACCGATTAAAAAAGATTTCAGATGGCGGGGGGGGGGGAACTAAGTTGAACCAGCCATTATGATCTAAATTAGCCAGGGAAAGTCTGATGGAAAAGCCAAGTTTTTCAGTGTCTTTTAAAGGAATTCAGTGAGGGGTGCAAGGCAGATGTTGGGCAGCAGATCATTCCACAAATATAGGCCAACCACCAAGAAGGTGTGCGAACTTGTTTTTTCTTTCTGGACTTTCCTCCGGGTAATCTGTTTAAGCCTCCCGGTTTGTGTTCCAGCGACATCCAGAGAGTGTCAGGCTGGCTGGCGAAAGCCATGGGCGCTTTCACACGACCCCTAAGATCCGCTGGCCACTTAAATTCGGACCAGAGATCTTAGGGGCTTGTCGTTCTTCCTGTGTCCCCACCCTGGCTGCTGGCTGCGTGAGGGGAGGGAGAAAAAAAAGGAAGAAAAGATCGTGGCTCACCTCCCTTCTGCCTCCGTTCTTGCCGCGGCAACATTCCTGTCTCTGTAAAGTAGCTCTTAAAGGGGCGGGAGCCAAAACAACAACAAACAGAAGCAAGGAGAGCCCCGCACTCACTATCGTTACACCGCATCAAGCAATTTTCACCCCGGAAGAGCAGGTACTTGAAAGGTGCGCTGGGACGCACTAAAGTGGGCGTGGCTGCACTTAATTTCCTGTAAAACCCGGCGCTGGTGGGGAAACATTTTTAAGTTCCGGAGCTGGGAGCCATTTGCCCCGGAGTTTAGGGGTCGTGTATAAACGCCCCATCTTGCAGGTAAAACACAACTAGAGACTGGAACGGGAAGGTGCTAAATACAAATATATTGTTCATTTCAAAAACCAGCAGAAGTTTGATGTCTAAGGGCCTTTTTACACGACCCCTAAGATCCGCTGGCCACTTAAATTCGGACCAGAGATCTCAGGGGTTCCTCGCTCTTCCTCTGTCCCCATCCCCCTCTGCACTTCCTGGTTGCTGGCTGCGTGAGGGAGGGAGAAAAAAGAAAGAAAAGCACGCCGGTTTACCTCCGTTTTGTTCCCGGCAGCATTCAGATCTCTTAAAGGGGCGGGGCGCAAAAAAGAACAAACAGAAACCAGGAGAGCCCCGCACTCACTATCCTTACATCGGATCAAATATTTGTCTCATCCAAAAAGCAGGTACCTGAAAGCTGCACTGGGACACGCTAAAGTGGGCGGGGTCGCACTTAATTTCCTCTTAACTCCAGAGCTGGTGGGTAAACATTTTTAATCTCCGGAGCTGGGAGCCATTTGCCCCGGAGTTTAGGGGTCGTGTATAAACGCCCTTAATCGCACTCATCTGCAGGGTTTTGTTTACGAGCCAAACAGCAGGTTTCTGCCCGTTGCAAGCGGGATGGCAGACACCCCACGTTATAAGCTTCCCTGATTTTTTCCCCCAACATGATTTTTCCCCCTTCTAGTTTTAAGTGGTTCTGAGTTGCTAATCCTCAGCCCTTCCTGAACTCAACAGCCCAGCGTGTCACAAGGCGGTGAGCGGGCGCACAGGGCCGGGATAATTTCCTGCCTCCCTTCGGTTGGTTGGCTGGGAACTTGCAACTTGAAGGTGCTGTTATCTCTCATAATAGAGTTATTAAAGAGCAGTGACAGTTCCCTGCAAGAGAGATTTCACTGCATAAATATTCATCACAAGTGACGGTGAATAGCAGAGGGTGTTGCTTCACCCCCCAATGCCTCCTTTCCCCCCCCCCTCCAAAGCCGAGGGAGATGACAAGATGGATAAGGCTTGTTAATCCTTTTTATCAAATAGAGCAGGGAGGGTTTGACATTCAAGCGCCAAGCGGAGAGCCCACTTACAGGTTTCGTCTTAGAATAGGCTGCTGTGTGTGAAAAATTTGGTTAGTGTTTATGCATTCAAATCTGTTTATTAATCAAGCCAGGCAGCTCTGAATAATTACAAGGTGGCTGGGATGGGTGGGAACGGAGAATACCACTCATGGCTGTTCCTGTGTGGCCCCCTTTCATTGGGGGGGGGGGGAGCATCATCTCCTCAATGGGAAAAGCCAACCCCCACAGTTTTCATGCTGATATTAGTGGCAAGGGAAACAGTGATTTCGGTGGAAGTCTTCAGGGGATTGGAGATCCTGCAGCCATACCTGGCTCTCAGTCAGTATGGAAGGACCGAGTCAGCTTCCCCATCCCTGTGTGCTGCGACATCTTGTATGTTTGTCACTCTCTCTTGTGTGTGCATGCATAAGTGTTTGCACAGGTGTGCAGGCTCCGTCTTGCCCACCCATTTTGGTTGCAAAATTTGTTTGTTTGCCATCCCTCCACCCCACCCCACCCCTTCGTGTGATGCACTACTCAGGGTGGTTTATAGTCAGCTGAAACACGGAGAAAGTAAATTAAGTATAGAGCGAGACACAAACAATAACACAAAGGGGAAAATTGCAGAATAAAGTCCAGTATAAAAACAAATACGAATCAGAACAGTGAGGCATCTAGAAAAGTCACAGAAAATGCAAAGTGCCACAAGTCTTTTAAATGAAATCAAGGGGCCCATTGAACATCACGGAGTCACAGGCCTACTGATTCTATAGAGCAGCCCTTGGGACAGATGGACGGTATATCAATCAATCAATCAATCAATCAATCAATCAATAAAAAATAAATATTCAGCGTTCAGACTTCTGCTGTCTTTATAAACCTGTCTACAGATGCCTGGCTTCTTCTGATAGCTTCCAGCGGTTCAAAACTGTTGAGCTGGGTGTATGTTAAGCCATAAAAACCACACCAACTATCTTTTTTCCCCTCCTATTTTTTTTCTGTGCTGCGTGGGAGCCTTGCCCATCTGCATGCGGGGGGGGGGGGGGGGGCGAGGTTTCAACTGAAACCCGGAGGAGAACAAGCATCGACCCCCAGCTGCCGCTGTGTGGCCATGATGGAGCTCTGTGCCCCCCTCCCCCCCCACACACACACACCTTTTAGAGGGAACTTTGGACCACACCTGTGAAGATTCAGTTTTTTTCTTTATCCAATATTTTGCTCTTTAAGAAAAAAAAATGACTATTAAGTCAGAACAACATGCCTGGAATTGAGCCAGTTCATAATTTATTGGAGGAAAAGATGAAAGGGTTAAAAAAACATAAATGTTCCTAAAAATGCAAACATTAACAATATGTTGTACTAAAAAGTAATAGTGGTGATAGTCATACTGTTTAGCTAAGGAAGCAGGCATGCTGTGTTCTTAGGAGAGCCATTGCGTTTAAAATATGGCAAGTAACGCAATTCTCTTGTTTTCCTCAAATAAACATTGGCTAAAATCCTGTTATCTAAATCATAGGGACATTCAGGGAGATGATGTAATTTGTGGAGAAGATGGCAAAGGATTTGAAAAGGGCTTGTACATAGGAACTTTTTAGTTTTCCCATTTCAGCCGCATCCAGCACTTCCTGAGTAGCCGCTCTTCTCTACTTGGTGCTTGCTTCACTTGCCAGCGTTGCCCACAAGCAAGCTTTGCTGCGGTTTCCGCCTGTCTTACAGGGATTGCTTTGATCTTTTCCATTTGATTATCTGCTTTGCTCAACAAAAACAGCTCTGGTTTCGTTACCAAATTAACTTCCAGTCTCTTTTGCGTTATGCGAACTGCCTTCCAGAACCGTTTAGCTATTTTTCATGTTCACCACGTATGGTACAAGGAGCCTTCTTTTTTTGGCATTTCCAGCATCTATTAATAGCCCATTTATACATTTTTGACAGTTTTTTGGTGCATCAGATACCATCTATACAATTGACTTTTCCAACAAGGGTCGGTTTCAGCCAGCCAGTAATAATCCTGCCTGATTCATTAAGAGCTGCACCCACTTGTATGGCGTGTGTTGATTTATACCACACAGCACTACCATATTCTGTTGTAGAGCAGCACAGGGATAAAGCTGTTTGCTTTGTTTGTATATGTGCAGTCTAGTCCGGACCTGCCAGATACCTAAAGTAGGCTTATTTCTGGTGGCCGTTGGAGTCCGAGGGATTCAGGTAGCCAACTCAAGACTGACTTGCCTTCCATCCTTGCAAGGGTCAGCAAAATGAGTACCCAGCCTGCTGGGGGCCAAAGCATTGTTTCCGTAATTATGTAGTAAACCATTTACAGTTGTTGTTGTTTTGAGTTCTGTACCACCCCATGGTACTAAAGCATTCTCAGAGTGGTTTATTTATTAACATTTTGATGTTTTAACTGTTTTAATTCTTTTGATTGTAAGCCTCACAGAGACCTTTAGCTAGTGGGTGGCATATAAAACTGTATAAACAAACAAACAAACTACGCCATGCCCTGCAGCAAACAGGGTACTCGTTTTACTGATTCATGGAAGGCAAGTCAAGTGAGAGCTGCTTCTCTAAGTGGAAGCAACAGACCTGTGTTTCTAAAGGGTCTGGTTTAAGCTGGTTGTACAGTGCTCCCCCGCCCTTTCATGGCTCATATACTGCAGTCCCACTATATCGCGGGACAACCGTATGTGAAAAAAGGCCCCCTGGGTTAATGGGGGAAAGGCCTGTTCCAGGCCTCCCATACTTACCCCCAACCTGGCACTGTCCCGAATGGGCCTGCGAGGGCCTTCCCAGGCCTTCTGCCTCCCTGTGAACCAAAAGTGACTTCCGGATCGCCGAAAATCATTTCTGAGGCTTCTGGTAAGTACAAGAGCCCCCAGCTTGGCGCCCCAGGGCCGACCTGACCTGCATCCGCATATCGCGGATTTTCAATTATCGCAGGTTGGGTCAGGTCCCTAACCCCCGCAATAGGCGGGGGGGGGTGTCACTGTATTAATAATATAAGGAAAGATCTTATAATGCAGACGTTAGCTGGCGGTTAGTGGCGTCCTGGACTCAAAGGTTATTTTAGCACAGGATACGGTACTGCAGTTGCTAGGGGTTAAGCTAGGTAGAGAGTATTCTCTGCTTCACTTGTTGAGTGCAAGGATAAATATGAACCCCTTTTCCATAAGGTAGCATCCTTTTTTTCTTCCTGAGATGGCCTTGATGGATCACATTATCATCCCCAAGTGCCTCTCTCAGTCTTTTTCCTTTGATGAAGGACTTGCTGCATTGACAAATTTGTGTCAGCAGAGAGACTAAGAAGAACGCAATAATCTAAGCGGACAGGCCTGTCCTGTACCATTTTCGCTGGCATCCTTGAACGAATGTAGTAACGAAGACTGAAGCTCAGTCCCAGAAGGGGGAAGGAATCTTGATCGTGAGCCCGGGAAATGTAGTTGACCTACATCCTGAGTTGTTAAGCAGGCTGGGAAGAAGAGTTTGCACCTAACGCTGCAGATGAAGGGGGTTGGTCGGACTGTGAAAGCTAGACCCCTGTTCTTAAGAGTCCTCATGGCACAGTGGTTAAATGCCTGTACTGCAGGTAAAACTGTGCTCACGACCTGGCGTTCAATCCCAGGTAGCAGGCTCAAGGTTCACTCAGCCTTCCATCCTTCTGAGGTCAGTAAATTGAGTACCCAGCTTGCTGGGGAAGCAATGTGTAGCCTGCATAATTAAACTGCAAACGGCCCACAGACTACTTGAAGTGGTATGGGGCGGTATATAAGCAGAACACTTTGCTTTTTTATTTATTTATTTATTTATTTATTTATTTTGGTTTGCTTTCTCTGTGTCAAACATGCAGACAGCTTGATTCTTTTGTGAGGTCAGCAGAAGATATCAGATGCGGAGCCAGCCAACTCGCTTGGGCTGCCCAAGCAAATGGTTATTCATATGGCAATGAATTAAGAGGATGGGTAGATAGATGGTCTCAGCCAGGCTAAAAACAAACTCCTAGTTGGCTGGCAGCCTGGAGGCCACACACACACACACGCACACGCACACGAAAGGGAAACATAGGGCTGTCCCCTCCAAATGAGGCCACAATCCACCAGCAGTTCGGCTTCTACTAGTTTGCTCATCTTACCTGGGCTTTTTAACACTCATTTTGTCTTCGTTTAATAATTGATTGAGTTGCAAAGTGTTACTTCTAATGTTCATTTCAGCTGGCAGTTTAATTTCTTTACCTAGACTATAAGAGATCTTCCCCTCGGAGTAATTGCTTCCTGGTTTCTAGTTTGCAAATACCGGGAAGGAAACCAGGAAGTGCTTTGTCTCAGGGAAGACTTTCTTGATAAATGAACCCAATTAAAGCAAAGAAACTCAATCTCAGTGTTTGACAGCATAATAAGTGAAAACAAGGTAGATTAGAGACGTATGAAGGCTGCTGATCAGCTATGAAAGATGCTGGGAGCCAAGCTGCCTTTTTAGAAAAGCAAGCCATACTGCTGATTTGGGTGCATGTTTGTTTCTTGATTTGAGTTGAGTTGGGGTTGTTTTTTTAAGAGAATATTTTAGTGGGTGCTAGGGGCTGTAAAGATGGGTTTGGGGGCCACCTGCATAGGCTCGTGATGCCATGAGCCCCAAGTGTCCCCTCCTCTCATTTGGGGCCATGGCATCACGGGAAGGGACAAGGGAGCAGCAGGCAGCTGGCACAGTGAGTCCCAAGCATGGCTGTCAAGTGTTCCCCACAGCTGCTTGCAACTGGGAGCTCCAGGGAGGCGGGGTGCTGGCAGATGAGCCCTTTAGCTAGGGGGTGGAGCCTCATTTGCATATAGGGTTCCCAGAATCCCTTGCGGTGACTTCAAAATGCTCGCTGTGACCTAGGTGTCTGACCTTTCTAGGCAATATACAGTGGTACCCCAACTTAAGAGCAATTCGACTTAAGAGTGGAAAACTGTTGGCATTTTAACTGCCACCTTACAAATTTTAGATATGGTCTGCTCGACTTACTTTTTTTTCATGTTTTTGATTTTTTTTAACTTATTTTTTCAATTTTGTAGATAGGTACCCCGACTTAAGAGTAGTTCGACTTAAGAGCATGCATTCGGAACAGACTAAATCCATAAGTCGAGGTACCACTGTATATACCAATCCAGACAGATGATGGGATGTGGAGGCTGGCCACATGCTCACCCAGCAGCATCTGGAGCTCAGCCACCCGCTCCCAGGTATGCGGGACATTTCAAGGGAAAATAATTTTTCAGGAAGCCGGAGGGAAATTGACAGGTCTGGTCCCAGGCAGTAGTGGCTGTTAATGGTTAGGTCATGTGGTATTGCATGCTTCATGCTGTCAAAATGTCTGGAGCTGGATGGACCCTTTGAGGAGGAAAGTTGGGTGTCGACGTTCCCATTTGGTGCACATCAGGGGTAGTTTTAAGGAGCTTCGCAACATCATCCTTTTGGGAAGCTTTGTCTGAAAAGATAGTATAAAAATACTTAAACCAACATCTAAGCAATTACTGCACTCAAACCTGCTGGTGACTCACAGTGCTCTTGATTTGTAACAAATGCTTTTGGTAAAGAGTGCCATCTCGAGAAAGGCACCTGTCACCCTCCCAAACCCATCTTTTTCTCTCCTGCATGCACATATTTTCAAGGTGATGCTAGCTGCTGCACCCTGGTGCTCCGTCTGCAAACAAAATAGACTCCTTGCTGCAGAAGGCGCATTTTTGACTTCTGTACTGACTCGGTTGTTTATATCAGGCTTCAGAGATAAATTATAATAAACTGACAAATCCTGATGTGACTAATTAATTGCATTTCATAAGTCAAAAGACAGTGATCTGAGCGCTGAGGAAGTGCCCGTAGTCTGGTAAGTTTCTGGATCAATGGCATGGTCTGTGGGGAAAGAATTCACCCAAGTGCAATTAAAAATGCCGCTTTGGATATTTTTGAAACTATCAGACTATGAAATGTTTTGGGGTGGCCAACCCACAGAAGCCAGGCACTTGTGGTCCTGGTCCTTGGAGAGTGCCACCCACAATTTCCCCAAAAACAAAAACAGAACTAAAACCCAAATTTTCCTTACAATAATGTGAGATTAATCAGAAGAGCCCCCTTGCACCCTCTAACAGCATTTAAAATAAAAATTAAAAAAGCAAACGTTGAGTGGTACAGCTGAGAGCTCCACAAAATGTGGAAAAAATCACTCCAGTGTCTGCTAGAGAAACAAGGCTGGTTTCAGAGACCCTATTTTTAAATAAGAACATAAGAGCTCTGCTGCATCAGGCCAAGGGTCCATCTAGTCCAGCTTCCTGTATCTCAGAGTGGTCCCACCAAATCCCTCTGGGAGTGCACAAGACTAGATATTTGTCTCCTGATACCACTCCCCTGCATCTGGCCCTTGAAGGACCCTGGTTTTAAGCCTGGAAATGACACATCTCCATCATGGTTTGTAACCTGTGATGAACTGTTCCTCCAGGAATCAGTCCAATCCCCTTTTGAAGGCATCCAGGCCAGATGCCATCACCACCTCCTGTGGCAGGGAGTTCCACAGGCTAACAACACGCTGAGTTAAGAAACATATTGTCTTTTGTCTATTCTCACTCTCCCAGCCCTCAAATTGAGTGGATGTCCCCTAGTTCTGGTATTTTGTGAGAGGGAGAAGAGCGTCCCTCTATCCATTTGACTCATGCCCTGCATTATTTTGTAAATCTCAATCATATCCCTACTCAGGCGCCTTTTTTCCAGACTAAAGAGCCCCAAACGTTTTAGCCTCCCCCCCCCCCAAAAAATGTGCTTTTGAAATATAGGGGCAGCTGAGGAGGACAGAGGTGTTGGCCAATCCCATGTTGTTCATCCCATCCTCATCATCACAATGTGCTGTCAACTCAATTCTCCAGGGTTTTCTAGGTAGAGAAGACACATACAGTAAGTGGTTTCCCATTCCCTTCTTCTGGGGGCACCCCTGGGACAGTCAGTGCAGCTTGCCGAAAGCTACCCAAGTGGACTTCTTTTTTTGGCATGCGTAGTGGAGAATTGAACTCCCGACCTCTGGCTCAGCAGTCAGATACCTTGCTCACTGAGCAAATGCACATGACTAATAAGCCTATGGGCGTTTATACACGACCCCTAAGCTGCGCTGCAAATGGCTCCCAGCTCCGGAGCTTAGAAATGTTTCCCCACCAGCTCCGGAGTTTGCAGACAATTAACTGCGACCACGCCCACTTTAGTGCGACCCAGCGCACTTTTCTTGTACCTTCTCTCTGGAGGTGAAAAATATTTGATGCGGATAAGAGTGCCGGTCTCTCCTCGCTTGTCTGTTGTTTTTTTGCCTCCCGCCCCTTTAAGAGCCCCTTGAGAAGGAACCAGGAAGTAACGGGGCTCGTGGCAAGTTCGACCGGCACCGGCAGGTTAGTAAAGGCTTCTTTTGTCCTTTTTTTCCCTCCCTCCCCTCACGCCGACAGGAGCAGGAAGTGCTGAGGGGTGGGGACGCAGGAACAGAAACGAACCCCCAAGATCTCTGGTCCGAATTTAAGGGACCAGCGGATCTTAGGGGTCGTGTGAAAAGGCCCCAAGTTGCAAGAGAAACCATCATGACCCCACAACAGCTGAAACCTCTAGAGTTTTAAATATATATATATATATCTGAGCATACATAGGAAGATTTTTATTTCCAAAGCCTACTCCTGGAAACGTAAACTGGAGGAACAGCTGTTGTTTGATATCCAGAGGTGTTGATCTAATCCTGACCAAATTTAGAGGTCTGCGGTTTTGTGTCCTTGGGGATTTGCTTCCCAGAGAGTTGTAGGGCCAAGTTGCCTTGACTGTTTTTGATGCGTCAGGCTTCCATCCCCACAGTTCTGAGGCAGGTGCCTCGTACGCACCTACCTGGAGGGCCACTAAGTTGAGGAGTTCAGACTGTTTCTCTCCCACGTGTGAGACTCATCCAGTCTTTTGAATACCTTGATATCAACGTGTATGAGTTGAAATGCCTTGTTTCCAAAACGGGACAATCTTTGCTCCGAGTGGGCTTGTGTCACTTTGGTTGCCTTCCCACCAGAATTGTTTCTGAACGTTCGGTCCGCAACCCCATCCGTCCCAGAAGCGTTATTGTTCTCTGCATCGAACAGGATGTAATGATTCATCTCGTGGTGCTTTTTCCCCTTTGTTGCATTATCTCGGCGGGGTTATCTTGATTTACTCAAGCACCCCGTGTACCTCCAACAGTCCCAGGCGGTCTTGAAAGGAATGTTGCGTCTTGTGGAACGGAGGCTGTCAATCCCGAGCATTCAGATTTGTGACTGTAGATCTTTATGCTGCTGCTTCCTCACACCTTGACACCATCGAGCAGCCTGGCTCAATCAGGGGAGCTCTTGAGACCCCCCCCCCCAAAAAAAAAATTGAGTGATAGCAACATTGAACCAGACTGCAACCGAGGACTAGATGCTTGGCTCTGCTCCTATTTTCCATTTTAGCTAGTTATTATAGGACAGTGATAGTGAACCTTTTAGAGACCGAGTGCCCAAATTGCAATTCAAAACCCACTACTATTTTTGCAAAGTGCCAATACAGTAATTTAGCCTGTATATGAAGGGGCGATGTCGGGTGCCCACAGAAAGGACTCCAAGTGCCACCTTTGGCACCCGTGCCATAGGTTTGCCATCACTGTTATAGGAGCTGCTAGTAGATTTTAAAATGTGAGGCCTGTGGTGGTGGATTGGTGAACAGTTTTTCTGTCTCCACGATACTTTGGAGGGCCACATTGAATGAAAGCCCCCACCCCACTCCCCAAAAGAACCACAATGGAATCAGGAGTGCCCAGTAATGCACCTCTGGTTTCAAAATGGAATATTTATTGGCGAGGGGGCTGGTGCCTGTGTCCTATTTGAAATGAGTCACTTGCCTCCTTTTCAGTATTTTTGGTAAAATAAAATAAATAAAATAAAATAATATCCACTTTTTTGAGCCTGAGGAGGTTTGTTCGATTTGGGGCTGGGCTGTCCAAAGGGCTTAATCTCACGGGGAACTTTTTTTTCTTAAGAGATGCCTGAGTTTGCTTTTCCTCTCACATTTTCTGTACCTCACTTCCTTTTCTCCCCTTTCATGTTATGTCTTTAATACTGTATGGTTGCTAGTAGGAAAGGCCTTAGCGATATGGACTGTTATGTAAGCAGTACTCAAGAGCCTTTGTGGCTGAAGAGTGAGGTAAAAAATGCTTTCGATAAGTAAACAAGATGTCAGAACAGGAGCAAGCCACTTTCCTAGTTCAGCTTCTTGTCGCCCAGGCAAAGGACCTTAAAAATGGGCTGTCACCTTTTGAAACTACAAATCCCAGAATTTCAGAGCTGTGGTGGCTCGGAATGTTCACAAACAAGCTCAAGTTGGTTCTTCCCTCACTGAGTTAAGACACACCAGACTGGTTTAAATACAAAGATAAACATTATATATATATATATATATAAACTAAAAAAAAAGGTGAACTCCAGAGCAAAAGACTTACACTTTCACAGGCCCACTTTGCAAGGTTTACGATCACCACATGGGCCGTTACTTCACGAACCGCTTGCTTCGCGGCAACCCCTCCTTTCTGTGCGAATCGATCGTTTCAGTCCGCACGCTCCTCCTTTTTGGATGCGATGCCACCCCGACCACGCCCCCTTTACCGTGCTCCAAGCGGGGTGAGTGGTTCCCCTGCCAGCGGCTGGGAATCTTTTCGCTTCGCATCTCGCTTTGCTCCCAACGTGACGTGTGGACTCGGGTTTTTTTTTATTTTTATTTTTTAAATATCCAAACTCTGCAAACGACCCTTTCGGCTTCCAAACTGAAGATGCTCGGCGCGGCGAGAAGCAGTAACTGCGCGTGCGCGCGCGCTCCGACTCGGCAACGCGCCCTAAAGCCCGATCACCTCCGTCCCCTCGTGGGACGCCCAGGGAGTTCCGCTGCCGGGCGATCCGGTCGGGTCTGCATCGGAGGGAGGACTTGAAAATCATACCGCACACCCTCCGGGAGCAAGAAGGGAGGAAAGACGCATCCAAAGGGGAGAGGTTGGGCAGGAGTCCCTTACCCTGCTGGCTTTCAAGCACGTAAGGGGGGGGGTTCAAGCCCGCTTCTCTCCACCACCAGATTAGACACATAACCAGCTCTGTCGGAAATGACAGCCAAGTATTGATGCATCGATACGCCGAGTTGTTTTTTTTTTTTAAAGGATGGGAACAAGCGAACGTTGCAAAGCGGCGTCCTAATGCGAAGGGAGCACGTGAGGTAGTAATCGATTCGGTAGTAAAAATGCAGCGCGTGAGCACTGATAAACAGGGGTGGGATCGAAGGGAGACCACGTGACCGCCACCGAATTCACAGCGAAGGCAAGGTCGGTTCGAAGCGAGGCACTTCATGAAGTAACGGCCATGGTTTGGTATGGTTAACATTCTCACCATCCCTGTGTGTCATCACCAGGGAAGTAACATAGGAGCAGGAAGACACACCATTGTGTGTTATTCTCCTCTCTTTCCTCTTGTTTCCAGGCCACCTGAGATGAGCTTGGTTGGGGACTGTAGAGAGGGGTTTTTTTTGGGGGGGGGGGGGGTTCTGGGTTTTTTGCAGGATATGTCTTTCGGTATCCCTTGAAAACATGTCCAAAAGGATGTCAGCATGTCTGCTATGAGGGTCTGGAGAAGAGAGGGAAGTGAAGTAGCAGCAAAAATTTTTTAGGAAACTACAGGAAGCTGTCAGCCTTGACAGCTTTAAGAAAGGATTGAACAAGTTGATGGAGAACAAGGGTATCAATTGGCTATCATGATGGATGCCTAAGGACAACCTCTGGGTTGGAGAGAGAGGCAGGATCTCTCTCAATGCCATTTGCAGGGAATCGTAAGCCGGTGAAGACATCTGCTTGGGAATACCCTGAAGCAACTGGTGAGCCGCTGTGTGAGACAGAATGTGGGACTGGATGGGCTGTGGCCTGTTCCAGCAAGGCTGTTCTTATGTACATTACACAGAGTCAGTCTGCTTTTTTTTTAACTCATTGTCATTTATTTATTTATGGATAAGTTGACTATCTTACCTGGGATTGTCTTGGTTCTGTGTTTCTACATGTTGATTCCTGTGCTTTTAAAAAATCTTTGCATACCTAAAAGAAGCTCCAGCGTACAGAAATCCTTTGAGACAGTGAGCAAGCCATAGCAACACGCTTGTGCTGTTGTGTTACGATATCATTATCGATCGCTGGCGGCCCAGGGAATTTCATACTGAAAGGCAGCCTCAAAACTACCCAACTCAAACGTAATGAGCATTTCTTGCATGCTGAGCCCTTCTGTGGCCAGGCTGCTCCCTGAACCCAAGGCTCAGGTTCCAAATGTGTAGCTGTTAGGAAGGCCAGGACATCTTGTGGGGAGCCTGCCTTGTTGGGAGCTACAACAACCACGAGAGGGAAAGAGGGTGAGGCGTCCTAGTACGCCCGTGGTTGCGGTGTCTTCCTTGTGGGAGGTCTCTGCAGCCCCTCCAGGGTTTGGTGGCTGACGTGTGGCTTCCCTTCTTCTCTTCAGTTTGCCTCTGACCTTGACCAGATCTTGCCATCGCTGGAGAAAGGCGCCCAGGTACCCCCTGGCCTCTGCAGATCTGAGACGGCTGAAAGCGGTGGTATTACCGTCAAGACGGAGATCATGACCCCTTCCCTCCAGCCCACTACTGCAGCAAGAACGCCCACGGGGATCAGCTGTATGTACTTTAGCTTTTGTGGCAAGATTGTGACTTTTTCTGTGATTTCAGGGCTGGACAGGGCCCTGAGCCCTTCAGTCCCGCTGTCTGCAGTCTAGTATGTCCGAAAAGCTGGAGCCTAATTTTGGTGCCCTCGAAATGCTAAATTGTAGGTGTTGCTTGCAAAAAAATGGACAGGCTGCAATGTTCTTCTTGCTTGCATTTGATTTGGTTTGGCAAAGATTTGGAACCACCCTTTTCCAGGTTTTGGTCTGGCAATGGTTCAGAATGCAGCTACAAGGTGTTTGCACATGGGCTATGTTTCTCAGATCCCCCCCAGGGGGGCGGGGGCGGAATGCAGTATGGCCTGGTGGTGGGTAAAACCTTGTGACCACTCTCAGTCACAATAGTAAGATTCATGGATCTTTTCAAAGACACGAGATGTATAAATGTGGTCATTATAATGAAGAGATGAAAGGTGATGTTGCACATGAAATGAATGACTTGGATGCCCTTGGATGGACACCATGGAGCTCCTTCCCAGATATTCAGGAAATAAACCTGAGTTCTACTGAGGTCGTGCGTTTCATAGAAGGACCAGGTCACCTAAGCAAATCGGGAGTGGTTGTCGTTCAAATCATTGTGGGCCCAGTTAACATAAGAGGGAGCTTGGATGCTGGCCTTGGCACCTTTGCTGTTTGCAGTGCTGACCCTACCTGGGCCATGAAGTGCTTACCCCAGTTTTGGCATCGTTCCCAATGTCCAATGGATGCCTTGCCACCCGTCTGCCAGTTTCACAGCCATTAAAACTCTTAAGCCTGTTATCAGCTTGCCAAAGACTTGCTCCTCCTGAAGACCGCGATGGTGGAGTGAACTATGCCTGATATTCTAGAAAGACAACTTTTTTCATGCAGTGCACAATTACAGAATGTACTGCCTCAAGAGGCAGTGGTGGCCAGCTGTTTAGATGGCTTTTGATGTGCGTACAGTCATCCTGTTTGTAGGACAAATAATAATGGAGCTCTAACTGCAGGAAGCCAGCATTAGGCTCAGCCAGGGAAAACTTCTTAACTGTTAGAGCAGTACAACGGAACCAGTGACCTCGGGGAAGTGTTGAGTGCTCTAACACTAGAGCAGTGGTTCTCAACTTGTGGGTTCCCAGATGTTCTTGGAGTGCAACTCCCAGAAACCTTCACCATTCACTGTGCTGGAAGGGGACCCACAGGTTGAGCACCACTGCACTAGAGGCACTCCAGAGAAAACAGGGGGCTACATGCCCCATCCAATCTGCTTTGGTTTGCATCCCTGCTTGAACGGGGGGGGGGGGTTGGACTTGCTGGCCTGAGAGGCCCCTGCCACCTCAGTTCTTCTAGGGTTCTACGCAGAAGCAACTTGCGAGCTTTAAGAGAGGTCTATCCGGTGATGGCTATCAGCTATAGAGCATTAAGAAGGAAACTCTTTATGACAACTTCCAACAAAGAATTTGGGATATCGAAAGACAAACTATCATTGAGGGAAGCAACTCTATTTGTTCCCCTTTATATCATGGTCTACTTTGTGGTTTTGAGCAGGGACCTAATTATTTCAGAAACCTTTTGGATCCACAGGATCCTTTATGCTGGCCCGACTAAATATTTTTCCTTCTGCTGTGACTTCCAGCAGATATTGTAGAATTCCTTATAAGAGTAGGTTGTGTTGGTTCTGCTGGTTAGAACCTGACTCGATCTTCCATATCCTGATAAGTTGTCCGGCACATCAGACCATCCGACAACAACTTCTTGGAACCTTCATTTCTAAAATACCACCAGTACCAGAGATTATTACTACACGTCTTTTGGCAGATAAAAATCCTCACTTGACAGATTCAGTGGCTAAATATTGATTACTTGTCTATCAGAAAAAACTCAGTTTCCCAAGTTAGACCCGTTTTAAGTATAGAGTAATTTTAGACAGCTTCTTTTATATTTATATTGATCCAACAAAGTATATCTGTACATTTGTTAATATATTTTATGCCAATAAAGGTGAATTGGATTGAATTGAATTGACAACTTCCAGAAAACCCTAGCCCTAGCACAGCCAATGAGGAATTTTAGAGTTGTCATTCAAAAATATACTGGTTAGTGACGGTGGACTGTTTGGAACATCTGTACTCAGTGTCTTAAGAAGCATTGAGCTCATGGCTGCCATTGGTGGCCTTACCAGAGGCATCACTTTGGCCAATAAGGGAAACGAGTGGCCATTTTAAAACGGGATCCAGGTTTTCTTCCCCTGAGTGCAATTCTAAAGTATTTTTTTTTAAAAAAACACTCCTGATTTTTTTTTGCAATTTCTAAGGCAAAAAACAGCATCTATACACACCTTTTGGAGTATAATGTCTGTTTTTGTAAACTGCTAAATGAAAAGTCTTTCTAATTAACAAGGAGAATATATCTAATTGAATGTCTGCTGTTAGACTTTTTATCCAAAGTGCACTTAGCTTGCAAAAGCTTTATGCAAGTTCCTTCCCTATAATGTTTGTCACAGGGGCAGCCCTGTAACTGAAAATAACCAAAGTCTTTGATTGGGCATCAGAACTTTTGTGGAGTTCACTTTGCTGAAATAATTCCTAGGGGGAAGCATGGGAGAGAGCCTTCTATAGTGGAATTCTCTGGAGTTTCAGATTGGTTTTTAATGCTTTTGTAGGATCAGGTGTTGAATGGTTTACAGAAGCCATGCATTTGTTCACAGCTGATTGGAGGCCATTGTGGTCTCCCTGGTTCTCAAGCATCGGTAGATACAGAATTGCTCCCTTCTCTGCCTGGTCTCAATCGCTGATGCTTAAGGGGCCTACCAGATGCCAGGAAAGCTAGATCCCCTCTCATGTCACTCCCTGAACTGTACTCCTCTGTTCCAGCTGTCAATGGCGGGCAGCAAATGCAGGCTGGCCGGTCCCCCTATGAAATCTGCGACCCCATGGAGCCCGTTCATCTCAGGACAGCACCTTTCCCTGCCATGAATGACAGCAGTCCCCACCCGGGGTTACCCTCTGAGCAAGGCAGGGGGGCCGTACCTGGACCAAGCCCCTTCCAACCTGACACAGGTAGGTAGCTGCGGTTTCGACAAACAAGTACACCACGGAGGCATAGTTTGAATGCATTTTGTGCTAACCCTTTTAGAAGGTCAGCCTGAGGCTCGGACATTCCCTGAAGCTTGTGGGACTCTGCCCAGATCTATGGCTCTGTGACTGCAGGGCGCACTCGCGCAGAAGGTTTGCTCCATTTCAGGGTGAATCTGCGAGGAGACAGGGATAAGCAATGAGGTGGCCAAGTTTGTGGATGACACAAAACTTTTCCATGTGGTAAAAACCAGAGAAGATTGTGAAGAGCTCCTGAAGGATCTCTCCAAACTGGGGGAATGGGCTGCGAAATGGCAAATGTGTTCAATGTAGCAAAATGTAAAGTAATGCATATTGGGGCAAAACATCCAAACTTTATCTGTCAACTCATGGGCTCTGAGTTATCCGTGACGGATCAGGAAAGAGATCTTGGTGTGCTGGTGGACTGCTCAATGAAGGTGTCCACCCAATGTGTGGTATGAGGTTCGAGAGGAGTTATTGCCATCAGCCGCATTTACTTCTCACGCATACATAAATGCGGTCCTGCCCTCTCTCCTAAATCCTAGCCTTTCCCCTAAAAGTCTTGCAGAGAAGAGAACTCCCAAGGATGAAGTTAGGTACGTTATTCACTGAAGCAAAACAATAAAGAGCCTTGTGGCGCTTCAGAGACCAACAGGTTTTATTTGATAAAACCTACATGGCATGATCAGCATCTGATGAAAGACACTTCAGCCCACCCAAGTTTTTGCCAGAGAGAACGAGTGTCACAAGACCCACTGTCGTTCCGTACAGGAAATAATAACACTTCAGGTGGAATTCGTTGGGAAATATATCTTCTCTATAGTTTTAAAAGAGGTAGCTTTGTTGGTCTGTACTAGCCTAGGAGGTCTGTGAAAGCTCACTTTAAAACACCCCAATTAGTCTGTAAGGTGCCACAAAATTGTCTTTGGGCCTTTTCACACGACCCCTAAGATCCGCTGGTCGCTTAAATTCGGACCAGAGATCTTGGAGCTTCGTTTCTGTTCCTGCGTCCCCACCCCTCAGCACTTCCTGCTCCCGTCGGCGTGAGGGGGGGAGGGGAAAAAAGGACAAAAGAAGCCTTTACTAACCTGCCGGTGCCGGTCGAACTTGCCACGAGCCCCATTACTTCCTGGTTCCGTCTCAAGGAGCTCTTAAAGGGGCGGGAGGCAAAAAAACAACAGACAAGCGAGGAGAGCAGGGCACTCTTATTCGCATCAAATTTTTTTCACCTCCAAAGAGAAGGTACAAGAAAAGTGCGCTGGGTCGCGCTAAAGTGGGCGGGGTCGCACTTAATTGTCTCCAAACTCCAGAGCTGGTGGGAAAACATTTCTAAGCTCCGGAGCTGGGAGCCATTTGCAGCACAGCTTAGGGGTCGTGTATAAACGCCCTTTGTCTTCCTTTAAAAAAAATACATATTTGCTGGAAAACCTAGAAATGTCACCTCTCCTCATTGTTCCAGTAGCAGGAAAAGTAAATCTTCCTCACAGGACAGTTTATTCCAGCCTTATCAATTTGGGTGCAATAAACCTGCAATGCCCTGGTTTAATCACCTCCTCCCCCACATATGAGATGTTAACATTCTGTGTTTTGAATGAGGCTTCCAGATGCATTGAAATGCAGAGTTCCTGGTGGTGTATACCACCCTAGATCCCATGTTGCAGTGTCAGGTGGTCATGCGCAACAAACACTAGTGCAGACCTAGGATCCACCACCCAGCATTTTAAAACGGCACAAAGACCACGCTGTTGTATAAATCAGCAGAAATGCTCAGACACTGCCCAGCCACGTGACCATGAGGTTACAGCAGTGCTTCTAACAAATGCCATAGCGGATCCAGAGTAGCTTTCTCTTAGATGGTCACGGAATATAAAATAAATAAATAAAATAATTGAAATCCTTTCCAGAGCCACTGAAAATATTTAGGAGCAGATTTCCCCAGAGGATTTGAAGGCTGCATTAGTCATCTCCTTTTCCTTCTCCTAGCTCGGAAAGGGAAGACATTGGGAAAACTGAAAGGTGAAAAGGCAACTTGTCTGCAAGAGGCTGGTGAAACTGCAGCTCTTTGATTAATCATCTCCAGATGGTCACCAGCAGATATTTCTGTCCTGTAAAAGCAGTGGTTGGAACAGCAGGGTTGCCGAGAAGGGTTCTGACTTGCAGCCTGCCAAGTTTTACCTCATGACAAGAAGATATTTTATTTACTCTATTTTATTTATTTTAGAGTATTTTTACCCTGCCTTTCTCCTTGAAAAAAGGAACCCAAGGCGGCTTACAGAATGAGGGACAATATACAGTCCAGTACAATTAAGACAGGTTCAAGTATTGAGAACAAGGAATTGAGGGACATCTTACAGCATTAATAGACAACATTACATTAAAGCTACAAGAGAACGCGAGCAGTTAAAGGGGAGTAAAGTTCCTTGTAAAGTTAAGAGTGATGGAAACTAACATTGAACACATAGTGTCAATGTAAACCCATAAGGTTATAAGTACAGTGATACCTTGTATAAAGGAATTAATTCATTCCAAATAAAATTCTGTTAAGCAAATATTCCTTTGTACAAATTTCCCATAGGAATGCATTGAAAACAGATTACACCCTAATTGCGACCATTTTTCTGTTGTATGGATTCGCCGCATAGGCGATTCTGTTAAGCAACTTCCCCTTATCTCCGAAATTTTTTTCCTTTAAGCAGATTTTCTGTTAAACAAACCACTTGTTATACGAGGGTCCACTGTAGTTATAAACATAAAGTCTATGTGATCCTGTAAATTCATATAAAAGCCACATAATAGGTAGACCATCATTCAGGGAAAGCTTGCCTGAAGAGAAAGGTCTTTGCCTGTTTCCGGACAGACGACAGAGATGAGGCAGTCCTGGCCTCTAGTGGGAGGGAGTTCCAGAGTCTGGGCGCAGCAGCTGAGAAGATATGAACACAAGAAGAGCCATGCTGAATCAGGCCAAAGGCCCATCTAATCCAGCTTCCTGTATCTCACAGGGGCCCCACCAGATGTGTTTGGGAGTGCACGAGACGAGATCTCTGTCTCTTGATACCACTCCCCTGCATCTGGCCCTTGAAATATCCTGGTTTTAAGCCTGGAGATGACACATCTCCATCATGGTTTGTAACCTGTGATGGACTTTTCCTCCAGGAATCTGTCCACTCCCCTTTGGAAGGCATCCAGGTCAGATGCCATCACCACCTCCTGTGGCAGGGAGTTCCACAGACTAATAACACGCTGGGTGAAAAAAATATTTTCTTTTGTCTGTTCTCACTCTCCCAGCCCTCAATTTGAGTGGATGTCCCCTAGTTCTGGTGTTTTGTGAGAGGGAGAAGAGTGTCCCTCTATCAACTTTACTCATGCCCTGCATTATTTTGTACGTCTCAATCATATCCCCCCTCAGGCGCCTTTTTTCCAGACTAAAGAGCCCCAAATGTTTTAGCCTTTCCTCATCAGGGAGGTGCCCCAGCCCAGTAATCATTTTAGTCACTCTCTTGTGACAGAAGTCCTTAACGAAACACAAGAGGCCAACCTCATGCCCTGATTTTTTCCGCCTCTTATCTTCTTGAAAGTTTCTGTGCTTGGCTTTCACAAGTTGCCATCTTGGTGGATTTGTTCTGTTCCTGAGACAAAACGTTGAAAGGCAGTGATGCTGGCTCAGAACACAGGGCCGTCCAGCGGCGCCGGCTGGTCTCCAGCAGAGGCCAAGCAGATGCCTCTGAGATGGCCTGGGAGCCATTTCCATCTTCCCTCACTGGCAAAGGAATTAGTGCTAGCGTGGGGTGTGCCCTCTTTATAAACGGAGAAAGCAAGAAAGCTTCACAAATACAGGTCATCCTTTGATACGGCTTTGAAAGAACCACAGCTGAGCGTTTCATCGTCTTTGGGTCTCCATTGCCAGTCACCCGAATGACACTTCCCTGCACGGTCCGTTCCCTTGCCGAGCTATCATTGTTAGTGTTGCTGCTCTCCATAGCGGTTCCCTTTGCTTTTCTTGTTGCTTGGCAACCATTAAAGAACACTTTCTTGTAGCTCCACAAACCCATTCAGTTTCCAGTCCCTCCAGTTCACTCTCCAGTCCCTCCTTCGGTCCACGTTTGCTCTTCTCACCCTGTTGGCTGCAGTGGCCATTCACGCTCTTCATGGCCTCCGTTGCTTAACGAAAAACCAGCATGCACTTCTGGAACATGTGTGTGGATGCGTGCTCATGCTCCTGTAGGCGGTGCCTTGCCTTCTTGGCAATGAATATCTAGTATGAAATTTATATCCCATCCCATATCATATTGCACAACTCATTCTGTTGCTATATGTCTGAAGAAGTGGACATGTAGTCCACGAAACGTTACATGAAAATATGAAATTTAGTCTTTAAGGTGCCACATGTTTGGTGTCTTTTGTTTTGTTTTGTTTTTCTTCGATTTTTGCCTTCTTGGCCAAGAAATGGCCACTTGGCCGTCCTCTGTCTAGAGGAGTTTCCTAGTTTAAAGGGGCATCAATTGTTTCTAAGTGGCCTTCAACCCCATTCTTGGAAGTGGCTGTGCTATGCTGCCACAGAGACGGAGAAAACAGCTGGGAGGCCCAGTCCACCACACCATTTGCCTCTCCACTCCGCCTGAAATGCAAAGGATGTAGCTACTGGACTCTTCATGAACTCAGGAAACAAGCCAGGCAGCTGCCCCCCTTACACCGGACACAAAAGCATGTCTGTCAGCTTGAGTAGGCAGCCCCACGTCACAGCCCACCAGATGGCTGCACCTGGATTCACCCAGGCTCCCACCCGCCTCCCTCTTTCTGCCTGTCGCAAAGCACACAGACGAGAGCGTATTTGGAACGTCAGACTCCTCTGTAAAGTCGACATTCGGCATCCTAGGGCCTTTTTACACGACCCCTAAGATCCGCTGGCCACTTAAATTCGGACCAGAGATCTTAGGGGTTCGTCGCTCTTCCTGTGTCCCCACCCCCTCCGCACTTCCTGGCTGCTGGCTGTGTGAGGGGAGGGAGAAAAAGAAAGAAAAGCATGCCGCTCACCTCGTTCTGCCTCTCATCTCTGTAAAAGTAGCTCTTAAAGGGGCGGGAGCCAAAAAACAACAAACAGAACCAAGGAGAGCCCCACACTCACTATCGTTACACCGGATCAAATAATTTTCACCTCCAAAGAGCAGGTACCTGAAAGCTGCGCTGGGACGTGCTAAAGTGGGCGGGGTCGCACTTAATTTCCTGTTAACTCCGGAGCTGGTGGGTAAACACTTTTAAGCTCTGGAGCTGGGAGCCATTTGCCCCGGAGTTTAGAGGTCGTGTATAAATGCCCCTAGTTATTTGTTACACTTTTATACCGCGCCATCTTCCATAAGGAACTCTGGGCGGTTTACAGATTTAAAACATCAGATAACACAGAAATATAGGGAAAACACCCAGTAAATCAGCAATATAAGCAAAAGAGGAGGAATTCCCTCAACAAGATGCAGCGGACACACACACACAAAAGAAAAAAGTTTGAGGGAATGCTTCTCTTTTCTATGGGGAAATTTAAAATCCCTTAAAAGAAGGCGTTTTTGGAAAGCCACATGTTTGGGGGAGAAGGACTTAAATGCTGTTGGAAGTGACGGAGGTTACCCTCTGAACCTAGTCCTGTTGCTTCATCAACAAGCCTTAGATCTTCTCAGGGAGAACAATGCGCAGAACGGAGAAAGAAGTTAGTCCTGTGGGAGAGGCTAGCTTTGAACGAGACGTTTTGATGCTGCCAAGCATCTGCTTGCATACTTAACAAATAAACAAGGTCTTTGTTTTGAGGTAGCCACCAGAATATAAAATGCCCAGATATATTTTTTTTACTCTTTCAGCGTCTGTCTGCTCTCCCTCTCCCCACCCCCGTGTGCTCTTTCTAGTTCTGTCACTTCATTCCTTCACCTCTTTTCTTCCCAGAAGGCACAGGAGAGATTTGGGTCAAGTCTTCTCTCACACAGTACTTTGTCCCCCGCCCCCAGTGGCAAAAAGGCCATCACTAGAACCTCGCTGCCCCCCATGCACTGCTGATCATGACTATCAGGTTCTGTCATTCGGAACAGGGACTGGCCTGTGACCCACACCACCAGCCACCCCTATGTGATCGGAGGCGAAGGCCTGGCCCCCCAACATAACCTGTGAACTTACCCTGTCAACGCAGTGCCATCAGCATTATTGGGCCACAGTCACGCTCTGTCCAAAGGGCTGCAGAGCATTAAGAAGAACTTTGAATGGGGCGAACAGTAAAGGCTGTTTGGGTAGAGATGGGCACGCCTGTGGTTTTTGTAAGTCCTACAGAGGAAGGACAGGATCTGTTTTCACTCATCACCGAGTGCGGGGCACATGATAATGGGCTCAAGTTACAGGAAGCCAGATTTCGGCTATCAGGAAAAACTTCTCAACTGTTAGAGCAGTATGATAATGGACCTCGTTGCCACAAGTATTGATGAGTTCTCCAAAACTGGAGGCATCCAAGAGAAAATTGGACCACCATCTGTCAGATCTGCTTTGATTTGGATTCCTGCCTTGAGCCGAGCGTCGGAATGGATGGCCTTGTAAGGCCCCTTCCAGCTGAGTTAATTCAGTTCTTCTGTGGATGGGTTTTGACCCAATGGTCCTTCAGCTTTAGCTGCGGGTTTCTTGCTAGGTCGAGGAGTTAGATCCAGTGATCTTTGGGGTCCCTTCCAGTTGTAGTTCTGTGATCCTGTGACTGCAACCAGGCTTCTTGAGAAGGGGAACAACAGGGTGCCTCTTTGCCACAGTTCTTTAAAGGTAATCCCAAATGGTATGACAAGGGCTACCTAGCAGTTAAGAGGAACTAGAATTCTCATTTCTGATCTGCTGGTTCCCACAGTGATGCACAGCCTTTTCTCTCCTCTTCAGGATTGCCTGAACTGGAACTGGGCGTAACAGATCACCAGTTCGGACAGCAGTCTATCGGGGAGCAGATCTCATGGACAGACAATTCTATGGCCTCCATCAACCGAGGACCTCTCAGCAAGCCAGATGAGTAAGTAGAGGGTTTTCCTTCTCTCTCTCTCTCTCTCTCTCTCTCTCTCTCTCTCTCTCTCTCTCTCTCTCTCCCCCCCCCCCCCCCGGGCTTAGTAGAGGTTGTACCCAGGTTTATGGCCACAGGATGGTGATAAAAATAAATACACTGGGGGGGGGGACCTCACAAAACTTCCCAATAATCTGATACTATTTGTTTAATGCAAGGGTGTTCAAACTTTTTGCAAGGAGGGCCAGGTTTGGCGAGGTGAAAATGTGTGGTGGCCAACCATTCATATGCATTTGGCCCCTGGGCCGGACTTTGGACAAGCTTCTAGGACATGCAAGGACGAAGGGAGGACGTTGCAGCAATGCAGCCGGGGGCGGGCAGCCTGGGAAGGTGGCTGGGTGGTGGTGGACAGAGGCAGGGAGGGCAGGCAAAACATAAAACTGCAAGCTGATGCCCTCATCCGGTATGGGGAAGGGCCAGCTGGCGGGGATACATGACAGGCTGAGCCGGTGGGGAGAAGAGGCCACGGGCCACTCGAAATTTGTAAACAGGCCACATTTGGCCCCCGGGCCTGACTTTGGACATGCCTGGTTTAATGTCTATGCTGACTTTCTCCCAAAGCAGTTGATAATGATGGCCTTAGTCCAAAAACACAATAAATTCTAAGGTTAAGGAACAATTAAACAAATAATAATAATTTAAAATGTTGTCTAAGCCTTTAAAAAAACCTGAACCTCTTGAACCACAATGTGTAGCCTGCATACTGTAATTAAAAACTGTAAACCGCCCAGAGACTACTTGAAATGGTATGGGGTGGGATATAAGCAGACCACTTTGCTTTCGCTTTGCTTTTGTTTTAAAAGAAGGCATGAGCAGCATCCACGAATCTGGCCCTGTTCCGTTACCAAAAGCCTGCCCAAAGAGATGGACCTAGTCCAAGGCAGGCTTTCCCATAAACCAGGTCCTGAGCCTGCAGTTCTTAAAACAGGATGAGCTGCTCTGGAAACTCAAGAGTTTGGTAGAAATGGGGCCGGGGTGGTGATGGTTATTGCATTAGGAAATCCACTCAAAGAGCTCATGCAGGAGGAGGAAAAGCTAATTACAGAAGGCCTAATGCCAGACTCCATAGATGGGAATTGGTTTGAGGCCATTGGGGGGGGGAGGGGGTCCCCCTGTGCTGCTACATCTCTTTAATCAAGGAGGACAATTAACCTGGGCACCCAATGAAGAGGAGGAAGTGAAGCCTAAGGATTACTCCACATGTGGCTGATCAGGCAAGACAAGAAGGAACGAGATCCTTGAGCCCCTCCTGGGCCCACACCTTCTGCCTGCCTCTCCTCTTCCCCCCTCGCTCTGGGTTGCTGGTTGTGAGCGTTGGTGCTTCGACTTCCAGGAGGCAGCTGGAGAGCAAACGGATGCTGCTGGCCCAGTTGCTCGGGTGTGTGTGTGTGTGTGTGTGTGTGTGTGTGTGTGTGTGTGTGTGTGTGTGTGTGTGTGTGTGTGTGTGTGTGTGTGTGTGTGTGTGTGTGTGTGCAGAAGCAGAGTGGGAAACCAACACAGCCCCCCTGCACACAACACATGATCAGATCCACCCCTGGCTCTCTTATGTTCAAGGATGAACTTGCTTGTAGTCATGGAGGCTCCGTTATGGCTGATCACAGAGCAAAGCAATCCCAAGATTGGGGGGGATGCCTTCCTACAACCTCTCCCTCCCTCAATAAAAAGCAAAGAGGACACTGCACACAGACCACTGCCTCCACTTCTCTGCCCTCCTCCCAACACCACAAAATGGCTGATGTGTGTGTGTGTGTGTGTGTGTGTTTTCTTATGGGCCACCTTTCTCCTGATAGGGGGGACTTGAGATGATTCCCTGTATTAAAAGACATAGAATTGCTAACATACTAAGTTAAAGATTTTAAAAGGCCACTAAGCTACATGCTAATTAAAATACAACTGAATAATTAAAAGCAAGTCAACGAGAAAACTAGCTTCACTCTAATAAGGTATTAAGAGATGCAAACAGGATGGTTCCTTTCGTCCTTTAAAGCATCTTACACGCTAAGCGCGCCTCTCGCTTATCGAAAGAGGATTCCCTCTGAGAGCCCAGATCTACTTCCAAACAAGGAGCTCCTGGTCAGCTTTAACTATGTGAAACATGTTCCTTGAAAATATGGAAAAATAGGGACCTCGCGCCAGAGACATTTAACCGAAAACGTACGCTGGTTTATTTGAACCAACTGGAGACGTCGCTCTTTGGAAAAAAAACTGTTACGTGGAAACGTTTTGTTTGTTTCCATTTCGTTTCAACAGATCTAAAATCGCTTTTCTGCCCATGTGGGCTCCCAAAGTGAAATACAGTAGGAGACGGAAGCCATTAATCTTAAAAAAGAAAACAAAAAGGGAAAAAAACCCACAGATTTAAAACACGCTGTAAAAAGCTGGTTTGAAATATATTCCAAAAGCCCACGTTTAAAACCAGACTTCAAGATGAAAGGCTTTTCAGGACTTTTATCGTCTTGGCTGCCTGCCAAAAGCTCAGCAGAAATAAGGCCCACTTTGGAAGGAAGGCCACAATTGAGGTGCTTTGACGGAGAAAGCCCTGACTCACTTTTAAGCACCATGCAGGTGGGATGGTTTTTAGTATCCTTCTTTGGCCATCTCTCACCCAGGTGGGGTGATGGACAATGCCAGATCCACATCTTTAGCCTTTCAAGCCGACAAAGCATGATTGCTTTTATATCCTCTGGGGACCTAATTTACCAACCTCAGAAGGTTGGAAGGTTGAGTCAGCCTTGAGCCAGCTACCTGACCCTGTTGGGATCAAACTCAGGTTTTGAACAGAGTCTTCACCGCAGTACTGCAATACAGTCTTAACCTCTGCTCCACTAGCTTGAGCAAATTTGGATTCACAACTACTAGACTTAGCTTTTTTTAATTTTAATTTTTAGAGTATTTTTACCCCACCTTTCTCCTTGGAAAAAGACCCAGGGTGGCTTACAGTATGGCTTTCCTCCTATTTTTCTGACTATACAGTACCCTCTGTTTATAGAGAACAGCTTAATCTGCTGATAAAACAAAGCAAAGTGTTTTGCTTATATACCGCCCCATACCACTTCAAGTAGTCTCTGGGTGGTTTACAGTTTTTTAATTACAGTAATGCAGGCTACACTTTGCCCCACCAGCAAGCTGGGTACTCATTTTATCGACCTCAGAAGGATGGGAGGCTGAGTCAACCTTGAGCCTACTACCTGGGATTGAACCCCAGGTCGTGAGCACAGTTTTACCTGCAGTACAGGCATTTAACCACTGCACCACGAGGCTCTGCCATGATAGAAGTGTGGCAGTTGATACCTGTTGAGAGTTTTTGGGGCTGTTTGGCCATGTTCTGGAAGCTTTTCTTCCTGACGCTTCTCGGCAGCCTCTGTGGCTGGCATCTTCAGAGGGCAAGGAGCTCAGGGAACTAGGAGTTGTCTCTGTGCTCTGGGGTATAGAATGAGTGAGATTACCTCACACTCTCACTTATTCTATACCCGAGAGCACAGAGAAAACTCTTAGCTAAGAGTAATTTCCCCTAAATCAGAACTTGCTAGATACAGAAGAAATGGCCCAACAAATTAAAATGGATAACCAAAACTTTTTTTTTTTGAAAATGCTTTAACCTTTCTCCCTTGCCTTGCCATCCCAACAGCCAACAGTGCATCACGTCTCAGCTGGACGAACTCCTGTGCCCTCCCACGACCCCAGAGGGACGCAATGACGAGAAAGCCCTCCTGGAGCAGCTGGTATCATTCCTGAGTGGGAAAGATGAAAATGAGCTGGCAGAGCTGGACCGAGCCCTTGGCATCGACAAACTTGTCCAGGTACTGAGCTGCCTTGTAGAGGCCAGGGCATCTCTCTATCTGGGCTTGGAAGCCCAACCATGGCTGATGGCTGGGAGGGTTCCCTAGTGGGGGGCCTTGTCCCTTGCTCTCCCTCGTGCCCCACCACGGCACCTTTGGGCCTTTTCACACGACCCCTAAGATCCGCTGGCCACTTAAATTTGGACCAGGGATCTTGGGGGTTCGTTGCTCTTCCTGCGTCCCCACCCCTCCGCACTTCCTTGATCCTGTCTGCGTGAGGGGAGGGAGGAAGAAAGAGGAAAAAAAATGCAGGCTCACCTCCGAAGCCGGTCGAAGCCCCGTCGTCCTGATTCCTTCTCTTCTGTTTGTTTGTTTTTTGCCTCCCGCCCCTTCTCTTAAAGGGGCGGGAGGCAAAAAAAAAAAAAACAGAAGCGAGGAGAGCCCCGCACTCACCAGATTAAATCCGGACCTGGGGATTTTCACCCTCCTAGAGCAGGTACAAAAAAAATGTGCTGGGGCGCGCTTAGGTGGGCATGGTCGCACTTAATTTCCTGCAAACTCCAGGAGTTGGTGGGGAAACAATTGTAAGCTCCGGAGCTGGCAGCCATTTGCTGCGGAGTTTAGGGGTCGTGTACAAAGGGCCTTTCTTGCTCCACTCTATCACCAGTGAGGACTGTACACGGAAGAAAAGCATGCCAAAGTGACCTAACAGGTCCTCCTTCCATCTCATTTATGGTGCTTTTACACGACCCCTAAGATCCACTGATCACTTAAATTCGGACCAGAGATCTTAGGGGGTTGTCGCTCTTCGTGCGTCCCCACCCCTCCGCACTTCCTGGCTGCTGGCTGCGTGAGGGGAGGGAGAAAAAAGGGACAAAAAAATAAAGGCTTACCTCCGGGAGCCCTGTCACTTCCTGGTTCCTTCTCTTAAAGGGGCGGGAGACAAAAAAACAACAACAAAAAGAAGCGAGGAGAGCCCGGCACATCCGCATCAAGATTTTTTCACTCTTGCAGAGCAGGTACAAGAAAAGTGCGCTGGGACCCGCTTAGGTGGGCGTGGTCGCACTTAATTTTCAGTAAACTCCAGAGCTGGTGGGTAAACAATTTTAAGCTCCGGAGCTGGGAGCCATTTGCGGCGGAGTTTAGGGGTCGTGTAAAAGCGCCCTTAGGCATCCTGATGCCTGCCTGAAAAGCTTGCAGTTGATTGATTCCCACAACGTCTGCCAGGAGGAAATGCTGAGATGATCAGCAAACATTAGAGAAGAGTCCTTATTGCAAAGATTTAGGACTGAATCAGGCAGTCGGTCTCTTCCCTCGTTCTAACAAGCAGCAGGAGGCTGTGGCCGTCAGACAGATGCTGATGCTGGAACTCGGGATGGGCAACAAATGAAAAATGACACACTGTTTTGTTGTTTCATTAGCTTAAAGGGTAGAGCTTGAGGAAGGTCCACAGCAATATCCATGCGGCTAGGTGCCTGGGATCAGTATTTTCAGCAGTACTTTAAAATTGCAAAACTTCTACTGGGGGCACCATGTTTGGCATAAAATAACTTGCCCCCCCTTTCCCGAAACATCTCCAAATTTGGGGTGCTTAAAGGGGAGAACTTGAGTAAGGTCCACAGCAATTTCCATGCTGGTAACTGCCCAGGAACAGTTTTTCCAAGCACAAAAAATGGCACTTAGAAATGTTTTTTTCCAGGGGGCACCCCCTTTGAAGTTTAATAACTTGCCCCCCCCCCGAACACCAAATCGCTCCAGATTTGGAGGGCTTAAAGGGGAGAGTCCAAGGAAGGTACCCACCAAATTAGGTGCCTCTAGGACCCCGGGGGGGGGCACATAATAGAGAAACAAATCGGTTTGTTACCATTTCATATGAAGTTTTTTTAAAAAAAATGTTAGTAACAAAACGAAAAAAGGGGGCCAGCAAAACAAAATGAAACAAAACACATTTTTTCCCTTTCGTGCCCATCCCTAGCTGGAACAGTCAGAGTTCCCCAAATGGCTTAGCTTTTCAGGAGAGAAGCTTCAGCTGTGGCCTTGAGCAGGGACGGAGCAGAAATAAAAAATACTTACTGTCTCCTCCAGCCATGCAGGTTGCTCAGGAATCCTTGAATAAACCTGCTTGGTATTCCTTAGAGGCAGCTGTATAGGCAGGCTGGTGTCATCATTGTGGTCGGTGGTTGTTAAGAGTCATGAAGTTGAAAAGGGGCCTGTAAGGCCATCAAGCCTGACCCCTGATCAGTGCAAGAATACAGATCCACCACCTCCTCCACCTCCTCCTCCTCTTCCGTTATTGTGGTTATCTTCCTTTTGCTCAGGGTGGGCTGAGGGAGAAAGGGCAGGTCCTTGGGATGGAGACCTTCTGGGGCAGCTTGGCTCATGCAGTTATCCCCTTTGAGTGTACCAGCTCAGGGCACGACGGAAGACAAAAGTATTAGATATCTTGCCTTTAATGTAGAAGTAAATACAAACACTGCCATCTCTCCTGACAGGGACAACTTTGTCCTGGTTGTTGTTCTTAGAGGAAGATGTTTGATTCTGCTTGCGAGGGTGTTACACTAAAGAGTACTTCCCCTTTTTAAACAAAAAAAATGCAGAACTGAAACATCTTAGGTGTGCATAAAAATGCAGTGTGTGATGGCTGTTGCAAACCTGTTATGCAGGCTCCCCCGTTTGCCCAGGGAGGTTCCAGGTCAAATATCTGTTTGGTGGCACTTCTCTGAGGTTCTCTGGGGCTGGGGGTGCCAGCACGAGCCATGGGAGGCCCAGGCTGACGATTTCTGGTGGAGCAGGCATGAGCCTTCAGAAGGTGCCGTTTGTTTGTGGCCGTTGTGGGAGGACAGATCCTTGTACACTCGTTCTCCCTCTCGCACAGGGAGGCAGCCTGGAAGCGTTGACCGAGAGGTTCCAGCCCCAGCAAGCTGCGACGCCACCCCCGCCACCCCCTCTGGTGATGGATCAGAAGCCGGGCATGTACTCGCAACCGTACCCTGCGGCTTCTCCCACCGCCACCAACCTCCCTGGCCCTTTCCCAGGGATGGTCCGGCAGAAGCAGCCCTTTGGGCCCATGCCAGTCCAGGTCCCACCCCCTCGGGGGGCCTTCCCGACGAATATGGGGATGCAGCCCCGGCAGGTGCTCAGCCGGCCCCCCACGGCGCCCAACCAGCTGCGGCTGCAGCTGCAGCAGAGGCTCCAGGGGCAGCAGCAGGTGAGTCTGGGTAGGCCTGGCCCATTTGTGCTTCATGCTCTGTTCCATTTCCCGCCCCACCGCACCCCCCGGTGTCATTGCCCTCTCTCTAACTCCCCCTGCTTGGGCCAACGGGTGTGTCCTTTTAAAATGAGACTGCCTCCATTTCGGGAAAGGCTAGAGAAGAAGGTGGAAGCACTTTTGGCCTAGCCACAGAAAGCGTCCCCTCTCGCCCCATCTCAGCAAGGTTTTGGCCCGCGGGACTCTTCCCTCCCCCATTGCATAAGCTGGACCAGGCATCCTGCAGGCCTTTTTTTACCACCTCCTGTGCATCATCTCCACGTGCCCTTGATAACACTTGCTTTCCTCTGCGGGCTCAGCATCTCTTGCTACCAAAATGGTAAATACAAACAAAAAAGGAAACCTCTTACCATAGGATGCCTGCTGTTTTGCTCTGTAGTTCCAAGAACTGAACAAAACAGAGGGGGGGGCAGATTTCCACCAGGACCACCACCCAAGCCATGCCCCTTGTGGCACAGTGGTTAAATGCCTGTCCTGCAGGTAAAACTGTGCTCACAACCTGGGGTTCAATCCCAGGTAGCAGGCTCAAGGTTGACTCAGCCTTCCATCTTTCCAAGGTCCGTAATGTGTAGCCTGCACATTGTAATTAAAATTGTAAACCACCAGAGACTACTTGAAGTGGTATGGGGTGGTATATAAGCAGAACGCTTTGCTTTTTTCCATTGCTTTGCTTTTACCCTGCTTCATGAAGGAACCCCCCGTGGCTTTTTGCACCATTGTTCACAAAGCTGGTAGGATGTGCGGCTCTTCCAAACGATGCTGTCTGCCGTGCCCATGAGCCCTTCCTCGTTGCTTTCTCTCTCTAGCTGATCCACCAAAACCGGCAAGCGATCCTGAACCAGTTTGCGGGGAATCCCCCAGGCGGCATCGGCATGAGGGCGGGCCTGCAGCAACAGATGGCAGCCCAGGTAATGCACAGCTTCCCCTGGTCACTGACTGCAGCCAGCAACAGTGCTCTGGAAAACCGGGTTTTATTTTAGTTTTTAGTTTTAGCTGTGGTTTTCCTGCCTCTCGCGGAATGGATGGCGCCAACCTGCTTGCGGGATAGGGTGACATTTAGGGCAACGAGTGGCTCAGTTACATCGTTTCAGGTATAAGATTGGCAGCCAGGCAGGAAATTCCATAAATCCAGTGCACAAAGGCATGCTCAGATTATTTGTGGGCCAAACCACACAGCCCCGCAGTTGCCTGGGGTTCCAAGTGTGGCTATGGCCAGGACAAAGGGACCTATGGGTTCCTTTGGGAGGAAATGATCTCGCCCAGCCTAGCATTTGCTCAAACTGGGTCATGGGGAACCCATTTCAGGGCCTAGGGAGTCCTGCTGCATGTTCAGCCCTGATGAAATGCTCCTGTGTGCTTGCTTTTGATTCCGGCAGCGCAACAAATGTTTGCTTGAAACGAAGAATGAGGTTCAGAGCTGCTTCTGATGGCCGCAACCTCACTGTCTAGTTTACGCAGGCATGAACTCCATGGGTATCAATTTCAGGAGCGGATTGCCACAGGTTTAAGGAGTCAGTGCAGGTATTTGCAGTCACGTATCAGTCAGTGCAGTCACTTGGCTGGTGGGCAGCAGTGAATGCCTGCGTTAACGTGCAACCGTTCACTGCTGGGTGGCTCAGCAGCCAAGGTCTCTGGCTGTGGGGCCAGTGGTTGTGAGTTCAAATACCTACTTATGCCTCCCTGACAGGGCTGGACTGAATGATCCACAGGGTCCCTTCCAGGTCTCAAATTACATTTGCCACCGGAATGTATGTGACACCAGTGGGCATGAAGCAACAAGATTGTGGCCTCTTGTCTTTCCATCTGCTTCCACCTATTCCCCTTTTGTTTTCTCATGACGTTTAAGACACAAAGGGCCTTTTCACACGACCCCTAAGATCCGCTGGTCGCTTAAATTCGGACCAGAGATCTTGGGGGTTCGTTTCTGTTCCTGCGTCCCCACCCCTCATCACTTCCTGCTCCTGTCGGCGTGAGGGGGGGGGAGGACAAAAGAAGCCTTTACTAACCTGCCGGTGCTGGTCGAACTTGCCACGAGCCCCGTTACTTCCTGGTTCCGTCTCAAGGAGCTCTTAAAGGGGCGGGAGGCAAAAAAACAACAGACAAGCCAGGAGAGCCCGGCACTCTTATCCGCATCAATTTTTTTTCACCTCCAAAGAGAAGGTACAAGGAAAGTGCGCTGGGTCGCGCTAAAGTGGGCGGGGTCAGACTTAATTGTCTCCAAACTCCGGAGCTGGTGGGAAAACATTTCTAAGCTCTGGAGCTGGGAGCCATTTGCAGCGCAGCTTAGGGGTCGTGTATAAACGCCAAAAGATTAGGCTCCTTAATCCTTTAGGAGTCAGCATTGTCCATCCAAGCATCCTGGGATGTGCACACAAGGGAGAGTTGCACAGGGAGAGCTACCTGAAGCACATACCCAAGGAGCATTAATGGGTGCATTTGATTCTATCCCTCAGCGCTCATCCTCTGCATGACTGGTCCTAAGTTTCAGGCTACCCGGTCATTCTTGGGCTTGCAGCTCCCAGGTTCACCAGCCAGTATAGCTAGTGGCGAAGGGTTCCAAGGGCACCTGGGCAACACAAGGTTGGGAACCACTGCCCTACATGGATATTCTTCTGAATCTTCTTCAATGGCTGCCATGTCTCTTTCCCAGACCATTTGTCCCAGTGCTCAGCCACATTGTTTTGTTTTGTTTTTGTGCCGTGTCCTCGTTAAGGTTTCACTGATCACACTGTGGGTCATACTGGCAAAAGAAAGGTTGGGGGGAAGCAGGGAGCCTTGTTTCACAACTTACAAATTTTGTTTTCTCCCTGAGCTTTTGTGGGTCAGAATCCACTTCTTCAGGCACAAAAGTTCACAGTGAAGCATTGTTGGCAACCTTTAAAGAGTTCTTTAAAATCCTGACCTTGTTCCTCCCGATGCCTTCGTTCTTTCCCTTTCATTTTACCAATGTGCCAAGACCAACTAGTACTGCATCCGGCACTAGGGAATGGGGTTCCCCATAGGTCCCCTACGAAGGACTGGGAGGCACCTGGGGGGGTGTCCTGCCCATGAGCCTCCTTGTGGCCGCTCCTAGGAGGCCAGGTGCAGAACTCGTGGCGGGCCATGAATTGGACCCAGAATACTTGTTTGCAGAGTCTCGAGACAGCAACGAGCGGGAGGGGTGCAAGCAGGCTGGTTTCGAGGAGGGATCGGGCTGTGAGAAAGAAGGCTTGTTAAAGAGCCCAGCTGTTGGATTCCAGCTGTTTCTCCCAGAAAAGCCCTGCTAGAAGGGGATTAGAAACAACTGCTGTTTTTCTCCAAACCTCACCCTACCACCACCACCACCACCATCCAGTTCAAGGTGAGCAGCTGCACAAGAAAATAGAATGCAGGTCCCACATCCCAGCAGAAGAAACCACCCACCCGTTGTGTTGGCAGGGTGCGGCTTTGAAACGGCTCCTCTGACACCTTCCTGTGCTGAGGGCAAATCGCTGTGCACCGGGCCCTGCCTTCTTTCCCAGAGCTTGGGGGTTTTTTGGGTGGGGGTGGGGGTGGGGGGGGGGGGAGCTGCCTTTTGAGGCTGCAACGCCCAGAATTCTCTCCGCCAGTTCCATAGCTCTTTATTCCGCAGGTCCGAAGAAGTGGTTGTGATCCACGAAAGCTCGTGCTAAAATATAAGTCTTTAAGGTGCCATGTCTGGTTTGTTCCCCACCACCACCACCACCACCACACACACACACACACACACACTTTTGTTTTGGATTTGGTGTTGTTTTTCTTTGGGTTCGGCCTGATCCAGAGAACCTGGATGCTTAAGTGCCCTGGGGTCTTGAAGAAGAGGGACAGCGACCTGGAGAGCTGCTAATAACATGTTTCTTCCCCCCCCCCCCGGTTCCTTTGCTGTTCTCCCCCCCCTCTCCTCAGCCCCCCCTGAATGCGCAGATGCTGGCTCAGCGCCAGCGCGAACTCTACAGCCAGCAGCACCGGCAGCGCCAGCTGATGCAACAGCGTGCCATGCTCCTGCGGCAGCAGCAAAGCTTCGGCAACAGCCTCCCTCCTTCAGCCGGGGTCCCCATGCAGCTGGGGGCTGGGCGCCTCCCCCAGGCTCCCCCTCAGCAGTTCCCCTTCCCCCCCAACTACGGTACGAATCCAGGCAACCCTCCTACCTCCACAAGCCCCTTCCCCCAGCTGGCGGCCAGCCCGGAGGTGGCCATGGCTGGACGGAACAGCATGGTGAACCGAGGCATGATGGGAAGTGTCGGAGGGCAGTACGGCTCCAACATGAACCCTCAGATGCAGCAGAACCTCTTCCAGTATTCGGGATCAGGTGAGGCTGGGGACTGACTGTTTTAGGGGCGTTGCATCTCCCCCCAGAAGAAGGCATAGCAGACCTCGGGGTTGCACCATTGTATACTTTCAACTTTGGGGTAAAGAATGAGGTTGCCCCTGTTCTTGTGGCATGTTCTACAGCAGTGGTTCTCAACCTGTGGGTCCCCAGATGTTCCTGAACTGCAACTCCCAGAAATCCCTTCCAGCACAGCGAGTGGTGGAGGCTTCTGGGAGTTGCAGTCCAGGAACATCTGGGGACCCACAGGTTGAGAACCATTGGTCTACAGGAAGCTCTGACTGAAGGGAGGCTAGCATTCAGTTGGAGGGCTGGAGTTGTCCGAAAAAAGGGGTCCCAGGTCATGCTGCAGGGGCTGTGACCCTATTTACCTCCCTTCTGCTGGTATTTAAGAAACCCAGAGTCCTTGTTTTGATGAGAGGTGACAGTGAGTCAAAGCATGGAACTGAAGTTTAGCATTTCATAAGAAGAGGTGCTGCCTCAAGTCGTGAAAGGTGGTTGTTGCTTTGCCTGCTTTTCCTTACCTCTGTATCTTGGATTTTGTGTGCTTTTTTGTAATCGGTCGTGGGGCTTACTTTGCCCGTGGGATTGCTGGGGTGCATATCTCGGTATAGTCTGTGCATTGGGGGTGGGGGGGAGGAGGACAGCAGATTATTTATTGGAACTGAGCATTCCCCTTAACATCGGGTTTGTCTCAAAACAGGTCGCCTGCACTACCTTGAACATGTTTTATGTTGCAAACTGCCCAGAGTGGCCTTCAGCCAAATGGGTGGTTGATACATTGAACGAACGAACAAACAAACAAACAAATGGCCTCTTAGGAACAAAACATAGCCCAGGCACCGGCCATGATGCTGGGCAAAAAGGTCTGGTATAAACTCAGCCCTTAACGCTGGCGAGGGTTGCAGCCTGTTTACAGGTGGCTTGCCTTGTGCCTGGTTTCTCCACCAAGCTGGATGGGAGAAGGTTTTGAAAAAAAAACCCCTGCGGCTGATCTTCCTCAGGAGCTGCAGGCCACCCCGACCCTGCCGGTTCACCCCAAGGACTGTTGCTCTCTCTCGTCCTCCAGGAATGGGTCCGCAAGGGGAGGCGGCTTTTGCCCCGTCGCTCAGTCCCAGCAGCCCCCTGATGTCGCCACACATCCCTCCCTCCCAGAGCCCCATGCTCCAATCGGCCCCGCCCACGCCTGGGTACCAGTCTCCGGACATGAAGACCTGGCAGCAAGGAGCCATGGGGAATAACAAGTAAGTCCGTCGCCAGAGGAACCAAACCTGCCCCCCCCCCCGCCGCCGCCTCCTTGTCAGGTGGGCATCCCACAGCGAAGCAGCTGGCTGAGCTGTGCCGGGGAAGACCCCTTCCACTTGCCGTAGGGGGTGGGGTGGAGAGGGGTGACCTCCCACTCACTCAAGTAGATAGCTGCCAGGTCCCCTGGACCTTGTGCTCAGCACCGGTGGCATCGCATGGGTTGCAACAAGCCCCCAGGGCAAGGGAAAATCTGCCCGCTGAGGCCGCAGCACTTCCTTCCAGACTCGCACAGACAGGGGCTTAGAAGGGAAGTTGAGGAGACCTGTCTGCCCTCTTGGACCCCCGCGACACTCCCTCTCTCCCCCCCCCCCCCCCCCCTCTACATGCTTGTGAGACTCCCCTTCTGAAGCGACCCCTGCCTCTGGGCAGGCCCACCTATTCACCGAGGGGTGAGGGAGTGGCAGAGGCATCAGGCCCTTGGCTCCTTGAAAGGGAACCCCAGCCTCCTGGCCACATCTGCCCACAAGAAAAAAATAAGACTCTCACAGACTCTTGTGCCCCCTACAAAGGTTGCACCCAGGGCATCCACCCCTGTGCGTCCCCCACACACTACGCCACTGCTCAGCACAGTATAGCCTCCCAGCAGTCAACTGAGGCCCCAGTTGCTCTCCCTTGCTGCACTGGTTGCTGAAAGCCCCTTATAATCACGTCAGGGCCATCCCACGCTCCTTGCCTTCTTCCTGCCCTTGTTTCTTCAGCCTGTCCCCTACCCCCAGCTGTGTATCTCCACCACCCCGCCCCAGGCACATCTCTCTGGTGAAGGCCAGAGTCTTGTTGCAGGATCATGCCAAGCTGAGCTGCACCGTGCTGAATGCGGCCTTTGGCCGTTCCCTAGTTCCCCAAGTTCGAGTGCTGCTAGACCTCCCACCTTGTGTCGCTCAGGACCAGCATAGAGGGACCTGGGTTGGTGGCTCGTATCACAGCTCAGATGAGATGGAAAAAGCATTTCCTTGAGTCCTCCACCTGGACGGGTTTCCCCAAACACAGTAGGCTCCTCCACATGACCCCCCCCACCTCTCTCGTCTCTTTGATCCGCAGTGTCTTTGGCCAGGCTGGGCAGACCCAGCCCTCCGCCGCCCAGCAGGGAATGTACAACAACATGAGCATCACTGTCTCCATGGCTGGAGGGAACGCCAACGTCCAGAACATGAACCCAATGGCCGGACAGATGCCAGTCAGCTCCTTGCAGATGCCCACCATGAACCAGCTGTGCTCGGAGCAGGTCAGCGCTGCTGTGCGCGTCTCCCTCCCTGTGTGTGTGTGTGTGTGTGTGTGTGTGTGTGTGTGTGTGCCAGGAGTGCTGGCACAAGGAATCATCTGGCCCCAAGGTTGGAACAGAAGATGCAGTGAGGATGAAGCTGTGTTGAGTTAAATGCTGCATAGCCTGGTGGTTTACATCTCTGCCCGTGGAGCCTGCAGGTAGGGGTTCAGTTCCCACAGTGGCTCCTGGACAGGAGGTAGGACCCTGGGTGTGATGCCGAAGGGGTGCCCATGTTTCCAGTCCTTGTCCTTCACACAAGCCTAATCCTCAGGGTTCCCTTTGGGAAGGAATGACCGTCTGACTCGGGCTGAGGCGTGATGCCTTGCCTGCATTGGCAGTGCAGATTGGGACCCAGGCTGCAGCTCCAGAGCAGGGAATTTTTCATAGGCCACGAGGCAAACCCCCAATCCCCCCCCTAGGTTTTAAGAAGGCCAAAGCAGAAAATATTACTAGTCATTGGAGAGGACATGGGTGTCTCCTTTGGCTTTTGGCTACTGGTTGCCTCTTCTCCCTCTTGGTAGCCACCAGTGGCCAAAACCTCATTCAGCAAAAGCAAAGTGTTCTGCTTATATACCGCCCCATACCACTTCAAGTAGTCTCTGGGCGGTTTACAGTTTTTAATTATAATATGCATGCTACACAGTGCCCCCCCCCGGTGAGCTGGGTACTCATTTTACTGACCTTGGAAGGATGGAAGGCTAAGTGAACCTTGAGCCTGCTCCCTGGGATTGAACCCCAGGTTGTGAGCACAGTTTTACCTGCAGTTACAGGCTTTTAACCACTGCACCACAAGCAACTTGAGTCCTCACCCTGCTTTCCCCTTTCTCCCTCCTTTCTCCTTCCTGTATGCTCTTTTTGCAGGTAAATGACCCGACTCTCAGACCCGCCAGCCTCTACTGCAACCAACTTTCCTCGGACCTTTTGAAAACAGAAGCAGATGGAGCGCAGGTCAGTAGCGGCTGCCTCTGCGGTAGCCTCCAATGCCCCTCCCTGCCGGGCACTTCTCCTCCTGGAAAGACTGGGTTCAGCTTGGAGCAAGGGGCAGGGCAGCGTTGGCAAGCCAAAGAGCCTCCCCAGGCCTCTTCTGGCTCAGAAGTCAATTGGAGTGGAGGCTCCCCCCCCCAAGCAAAAAAAAAAATGTTTTTAAGCATTGTTATTTTCAGGGTTTGGGCCTGTCTCAGTCATTGCCCTGTCTTAAGAGGCCCCACTAGACACCAGTGGTGGTGCAGCTAACACAAGCCTCATGAAAAGAAGTGACACAATGAGGTTGCTGTGAGGTTTTTTTTTTGGGGGGGGGGATGTTTCTTGTTTCCTAGGCCAGCATTATGGGAGGTTCCTTTGCCACTTGCACTAGGGGAGAGCCAAAACATCTTTTTGTTTACAAGCCAGTTTTCCATTCTGCAGTCAGCTTTGCAAAGCAAAACATGCTGTTTCTCCCTCCGCTCCTATGCTGACCCCTGTACCAGCCATCAGCAGAATACAAGCAGGTACCCGGCTGTCGAGGCGACCAAAATGCTATGCTCAGCAGGAGAACGTCAGACACTGGAAAACCCTGAGATTGATCAGAGACACAACTGCCAGCTCATCTGGCTTTCCTTCTACTTCATGTAGCTTCATTCCTGTCTCTTTTAGATCTTTCCGTATTGCTTTTCAGGTTAAGCCTCCAAATGCAGTTTCTGTCAACTCATCTGAAAGTTGAGTCGTGGCAACTGGACTTCTTTTCTTTGAGAGACTGAAACATTTTGCTAGTCCTGCAAGCATCTTCACCAGTCAGAGGAAAGTTAGTGGAGGGTAATTCATTTTATAGTTAACCTTGACCTCATGTCACCCTGGTCTGAATAGGCTCAAAGGTTGAACAAAGGCCTGAATAGGCTCATTAGGTCAACAGTAGCCTGAATAGGTCATAAGAGGACCGTGATCTGAATAGGCTTGTTAGGTGGATAATGGCCTTGGCCCTAGGGTGCGTGAAAGTGCCACCTATGCAACCCTTCCCAACACCCATTAAGGATGGGTTCTTGGTTGTGGCCTCGCTGGTGGAGGTGTGAAATGCTTCAGATCATGGTCCACCTATGAACCTGTTCAGGCTATTGCTGACCTAACAAGCCTATTCAGGTCATTGTCCAACTTATGAGCCTCTTCAGACCAGAGTGATGTGAAATCAAGGTGAACTATAAAATGGAAGACTCACCACTAACCTTCCTCAGACTGACGAAGCTGCTTGGATGAGCCCCAACATGTTTCAGTCTCTTAAGAAAAGATGTGCAGTTGTCATGATTCAACTTCCAGACAAACTCACCTGGATGACCGACAATTTTCACAGACATATCTTTCTGTCAACTTGTTGAGGACATGAGCTGAAGTCCTCTGGCACATCAGGCCAGGGTGATGCCCCTAAAACTGGTCCATGATGAGAGACTGTCGTGCAACAGAATGGGCTATATACACTGGCGGGCCCCTTTTCTATGCTAGGGACTCACCTTCAGAGACACAAACCCAGTCAAGGGCATGATGTGGCACCTGGCAAGAGGTGATCAGGAGAGAACCCTGTAACGCTGCTGCCCTGACCTCACCTGACCCACGTCAGCTCAGCACACTCACAGCCAGGATCTGTTGTTTTGTCGTTTGCTCACCTGGTATGTTGTTTTTCCTCTGCCATCCATTTGTCCCCAACATATGGCAGCCTATGAACGAGCCATCTCCAAAATGCCCCTGTCCCCAGCAGTCCCACTGAGCTCTTACAAACACAAGCCCGTGGGTTCCTTGAGGGATGTCAGTCCATCCCATTTTAGGTCTTCCTCTTTTCCCACTGCCTTTCACCTTTCCCGTTGGGATGGTCTTTTCCAGAAATTCCTGCCTTCTCAGGATGTGCCCAAAGTATGACAGCCTCAGTTTCAGCACTTTTGCCTTCAGGGATAGTTTAGGTTTGATTAGCTCTAGGATCTACTTTTGAGTTTTGCTGGCATTCTATCACATCTCCAAAGGTTTCCTACGGCACCATTCTTCCTTCCTGTGAGCTTTTTAAAAACTCTCCAGCTTTCTGCACAGTGGAGTAAAATTGGAAGCTACCAGGACAATCTTTGAACCTTCTACAATCCAGTAATTAAGATAATGTGGAATATTTGATCCGTGTTACCTTGGTATATCATAAAGTGGTAATGTTTATTTCTATGTATAGAGTGGATGATACTGAAATCCATCTTCTGCAAATGTGGCACCGAGCCATAGCACTGTGCTACATTATATGGCTTAACTCTGTGCAAGTGGCTGTCTCTGTTGGTATTTCTCTATCAATGGCCTTCCATACTTGAATTCCACTTTCCAGAAGCCCCAGCCAGCATAAGCACTGGAGAAGGTTTCAGGGAACAGAGCCCTACAGCATCTGGGGAGCTCATACTGGAGAACCATAGACCAACCCCTTCTCTCAGGATCCAGAAGATTTGTTTACACAAGATCCTTCATGTAGTCGTGTTCCAACCAAGAAGATGTAATAAACATTGTCCGTTTATACAGTAGGACCCCCTTGTCCAGGGGATCAGCATCCATGGATGGTCTCAAAATATTTAAAAGAAAAAAAAAGAATCTGGAAAAATATTTTCACATGTGTTGCTAGAAGTGGCCACTAGAGAGAGCCAGAGGCCATGCTATGCATACTACTTAGTGAGGAATACATACCATGATCTCTGGTGGCTCTTAGTGTCCCCTTCAGGTATTGCATGTGAAAATGAAAAAAAAATGTTTTGTTTACTTTTCACTATGCTCTCTCTCTCTCTCTCTCTCTCTAGTGTTCATGGTTGTCTACAGTTTTCAATATTGACCCGGGGGGGGGGGGCTGGAACCAGTCTCTAGTGGATATGGAGGTCCTACTGTATATAACTCTGTTGGTCATAATTTGAGCGATGCCGGTCAATAAAAGGAGGAGGGATCAGATTGGAGGAAGCACCCTTTTGTCTCCATTTTAGGCATTTGCGTGCCTCTTAATTCAGCCCCGTCTGTATAGCCAGAAGTTGGTTTTAATTTACAAAAACCCTTTAAAACAGCCAGTGTGTGTGTGTGTGTGTGTGTGGAATCTCACTCTGTGGAGACCACCGCCATGGAAAAGGAGCTTCCTGTCAGTGTTCAGGAGGATTCCCTTGAATCTAGCCATTTAGGGCCACTAGGAATGGCTAGATTCAAGGGAATGGCTAGATTCACTTGGTAGCAAACTTCCAACTTCTCCTTCTAACCTTTCCTTGCAGCCAGAGCAGGATCCCACCCTCATGGACACTCCCACCAAGGGACAGGCAATGGCTGTGGAACAGAGAGGCCGTGTAGATTTCGGGGCAGCATGCACCTGGTTTTTAAGCACCTCTGGGGGGGGGCAGTTAGTGCTCAAAAGCCTGTGCGGAAGAGAGGGCACGAGAGCTGGGAAGCTTCAGAAGCCCTCCTGGCTGATCTCCCCCTTGGACAAAAAGGCAGGGCAGAGAAGTCTGTGCTCTTGCTCCTGACAGGGAGATTAGCCGAGGTGGGGAAAGCAAGCAAGCTGGGTCTGGTGAGTGGCTGAAGAGGCAGAGGAGGGGAGCAGCAGCACCGGTACTTGATCAACCAGAACTGGGACAGACCGGCCCATGCCCACCTCTCAAGTCCCAACACATTGGAGGAGCACGGGGTTAGGGGAGGCACTCCAGAAAGAAACAATCTCCTCTGGCAGAGAAGATCTGTTTCAAAGGGGGGGGGCTGGCGTTGAAAGCAAATAACAGTAGAGTCTGGAAGACATGGATGGAAAAGGAAGTGAAAATCTTGAGGCAGGTTGGATTAAGCCTCTCTTGTTTTTAGGTTTTGTCACACAATGCCAGAGAGGCAGGAGATAAGGCATCAGCCCCACCTTCTTCGGCCAGGGGCAACGGGAATAAGCTTTAAAGTGAAATACCATCCTGTCCTGTCCTTGAGAACATGGAGACGCTGTGTATGTGTGCATGTGCGTGTGTGCGTGTGTTTGCGTCTGCAGGCACAGCAGGGGAACGTGGAGCACTTCAGCTTCCTTGGCTCGACCAGAAGCGCAGAGAGCCAGGGGCGTTGCCCCGCCACCTCCAACCCCCTGCCAGCTTCCCTTTTAAATGCAAGAACATATGAACTTCTTTTGCCGAGCACTGATCCAAATGAGTGCAGCAGTTTTCTTTTTATAGGGCAAGAAGACAGAAGAGTTCTTCTCTGTGGTGACTACAGGCTAGAGGAATTCTCTCTAGTGAGTTTCCACCTCACCATAGTACCCGCTCTGTCTGCCCGCCCGCCCGCCCGCCTGGGGGCCCTTTCCCACACCTGGCTAACCACCCCCCTCCTCTCGCCTCTCTCTTTTTTGTCTGCCAGCAGGTCCAGCAGGTCCAGGTGTTTGCCGACGTGCAGTGTACGGTCAACTTGGTCGGCGGAGACCCTTACCTGAACCAGCCGGGCCCGGTGGGTGCTCAGAAAAACGCCACAGGGTCTCAGACACCACAAGCCCAGCAGAAAAGCCTGCTTCAGCAGCTACTGACTGAATAGCCTGCTTTTCAAAGGAATGTGAAATTTAAATAATAAGACGTACAGAGATATATATAAATATATATAAATATATTATATATTTTTTCTGAGATTTTTGATATCTCAAAACTTGCAGCCATTCTTCAGCTCTCGTAGTGTTTGGAGGGGCAGGGATTGGGGTGCTCTTTTTCCCCCCTTTCTTCTTTTATTATTATTTTTTAAGGTGTTGGATGTCAGCCGTGAAAAGACAGAACAGTTGAGCCAAAATTTACAGATGATCCTTATTTTTGTAATCAGTTGCTGGCTTCTTATCCCTGATGGAAGTTACTTGTGGGGCAGGGGGTGGGGGTGGGGTTTGGGGTTGGTTACAAGAGGATGGAAAGATATCTTGCTGAGGGGAGGAAAAGAGGGGGGGAAATGGAGTCGAGTTCTCAGTTTCAGCTGGATCTGTCACTGATTTTCGTCTTCAAGCGAAGCAGGAATTCAGCGAATCATCACCCTCGTCTCTTCTCTGGGAAGGGATGTTTTTAGCTGATCTTAACGACGGTTGATCTCTGGCCCATTGCCTGCCCCCCTCTCCCCCCCTTCCGTTTGTGCAATCAGCTTTTTCTAGCAATCGTGAGTTTTGTCAGTTTTAAATAATAATAATAATAATAATAATTACTAATAATAATAATAATAATAATAATGACAGAGTATTTTGACCCACCACCACCCCTATGTTTTATGCTGAGATATAGACAGCCTCCTTAGCGAGAAAGAGGCCTCTGTGTATATGACAGGGGAAGGTGGGTGGGTGGGAGGGAGGGAGCTCATACAAAAACTAATATAATAATTTTTGAAAATGAAATACATGAATACAAGTTTTGGGGGATAATTGCAATATTTTTAGGGGGAAGGGAGTAAGAGGTGGCTCTAAGAGCAACGCACCAAGTGCCGGTGCCACTGTTAAGCGTTCCTTTTATTTCCATGGGATCCGAGGGGCCAGAAACCCCTTGGGAATGAAAGGGTGTCCAGTCACTGCTTACTGACAAAGTTGCACCCTTTGGCCATTACTGTAGATAAGGAAGAAAAAATATGATTAAAAATGAGCTGTCAGTCCTCTGTTTTGATTCTGTTTAACAGCCAAGGTAGCTTAAAACTTATTTAAAATAATATTATGACTATAATAAAAAGGCAGTTCTCTGTGGAACGGGAGACAAGCTTATTCTTCACCCTTCTCAGGCCTTTCAATGTAAATAGCTCAAACCTCTTGTATAAATTGGTTTCCTTCTCTTTTTAGTTAAGGGGTGCTCTTAAACAGCATTGCTTTTGGAGGGAGGGGGGTTTCTTTCTTTCCTCTTTCTCAAATTTTGTTGTGTGAAAACAAAACTGTGTAGCTTTTTGTTAATTGAATTTGCAAGAGTTTAAAAAAACAGAGATAAAGCTGGTGGCTGGCGTTGCATTTATTGTTCAGAACGGCTGGTGAAGAAAAGTGCAAGGGACATTTCCTGATCCAGAGAAGGACTTTAGGGGCAAGGGAGGGGTCGGAAATAAATGTGAGCCCTCTTGCATGGTTCAGGACTTCATAGGAGCACAGCCAAAGCATCTCTAATGGGTTGTGATTTGCTGCCACAAGACAGCATGTTTCCCCGCCCCCATTCCTCCACACATAATCACAAAGATGGAAGGGGCCTACAAGGCCATTGGGTCCAACCTCCTGATACCTGGCATGTGGCTTGAATGCCTCCAGCGTTGGAATGCTCCCTCCCTTCCCAGGTCACTGGTTCCATTGTCGTACTGCTCTAACAGTTAGAAAGTTTTTCCTGATGCTCCTCCAGAATCTGGTTCCCTGTAACTTGAGCCCATGGTTGCACGCCTGGCACTCTGGTTTGATTAAGAACATCTTTTCTTGCATGCATGCGTTGGGCTATTAGAAACCGTGGATCTAAGGTGAGTCTGGACTCAGTGCCACCAGCATGTTCTGATTCCTTTTGCACAAGAATCTGTGGCTACCACAGCAGAAACGTGTCCTTACCATCCTTCCTTACCATCTCTACACAGTTGGATCCTGCGCTGACCCTTGCAAAGATACACCACAGACTTGGGTAACATGTTACCCTCCAGATGTTCTGGAATGCTGCAGTGAAGACTCTGTTCACTATCTGAGTTCAATCCAGAGTCAGCTCAAGGTTGACTCAACCTTCCATGGCATCAGAGACTAGGACGCGGGGCAGTGGTCTCAAACTATAGGAAAAGAGATTCAATGTAAACATTAGGAAGAACTTCATGACAGTTAAGAGCTGTTCGGCAGTGGAATATGCTGCCACGGAGGGTGGTAGAGTCTCCTTCTTTGGAAATTTTTAAGCAGAGGCTGGGTGGCCACCTGTTGGGAGTCCTGTGATGGGGGTTCCTGCATGGCAAGGGACTGGACTAAACGGCCCTTGAGGTCTCTTCCAACTCTGATTCTTTAGCCAGCACCCTTGGAGGGAGGGAAGGGGCATGTAGCCTGAATAATTAAGTTGTAAATGTAAACCATCCAGAGATATTTTTAAACACCAGGGGGCAGTATATAAGGAACACACCTTGCTTTGCTTTCCAAAAAATCCAAAATGAGCATCCCCGCAATCCAGGGGTATTCAGAGGAACTTTACTGCATAACTACGAAACCAGCCTCTGACTTCATCCAACCAAAATGATATGCCTTGGTTGCCAAAGGCCTCACGATAGGATCCAAAGGACTGTGGGAGTTGTGGTCCAAAACATCTAGAGTGCCGAAGGTTCACCACCACTGCCTAGGTGATTTTGACGAACCCGGAGTGCAGGCCATGCAACAATGGGCTCAAGTTACAGGAAGCCAGATTTTGGTTGAGTATCAGGGAAAACTCACTATTAGAGCAGTACGCCCAGAGAACCAATTACCCTGAGAGCTGGCGAGTGTTCCAACGCTGGGGGTTAGCAAGAGAAATTTAGACAAGTGGATGGCAGATAATATCCCATAGTTTGTATTGCTGCCTTGAGCAGAGGGTTGGACATGATGCCCTTGTAGGTCCCATTCCACCTTCATGATTCTATGGTTTGGGTGCTGGGTCTTCAATAATGAAGTCTTGCTCATAGTACCTTTACAACACCACACAATCTAAAGCAGTACTTCAAAGGAGAGGTGCGTCTTCAAGACAGAGAGGTTAATAATGTGCAGCCCTCCATATGTTTTTTTTGATAGTGAGCAACCAGGGGACTTATAGACTAAACATCTGGAAGACCCTGCTTGGCGTCTCTTGCTTTTAAGGTTTGCCAACACTTCGGTGCTTCAACGCTTGCCCGTAACAACCTGCTCAAGTGTCTTCAGCATAGCTTTTCAGAGGTAGTTTGTTTCAGCAACAATGCAGGTATTGTGATACCTTTAAGGAGAGCAAGTTCATTTCTGTGTGAGCATTGGGGGCCCTTTCACCTATTCTGAAGAAACGGAATCAGAATTCACGAAAAGTGACATGGAAATAAAATTCAGTCTTAAAGAGGTCCCAAGGCTTGTTTCCTTATGGAAAAGAGATGAGACAGGTCCCCTTCCACTGCATCCTGGCAGTTGCCCAGTCATTAAAAGCTATTACTTCCTACTGATTTCTGTGAGATGCGCTGTTCTAAATCCCACTTACCTGGTCTGTATTGAGTGGCCTCCACGTATTTACCTGTGGCCTCACATAATGCACTAAACGTTTCTGCGAGGACTCAGTCCAAGCGTGGCACTGAATGTCAGCATCACAAGTGATAGTCTCCGACCATTAGGCGCTAGTGCCAAATTCATTCCATGGGGCTATTGCCTTCACACCCTAACGGGAACAGTCCTGAGTACTTGGCAGCAGGCCATCCTGGGTGGTCATCCAGGCAAGGCCGATCTCTTTGCTGAGAGATCAAGAGCCTGTTTCATGCTGGCCAGTCTTTGAGGCCCATAAACAAGACACAAACCTCTCTCGTGGCTTCCCACCAGGAACTACAACCGGGAGGCGAGCGGCTTGCAACCCTCCTAGAAGAGGCATTATGAGCAACAGCCACCAGTGGTCACATCCTCCCAGGATGCACTGCAACGGCTTCATTCTCTGTACAGCAACAACGGGAAGTCCGTGTGACCTGAACCGTGCAGTCTCAGAAACAAGACCTTTGTCCAGGCAAGGGAAAGGCATGTTATCTGAAAGTGTAGATCTGTCGCCTAGAATTCCTACAATTCTGTCCGGGGGATTCTGGGAATTAAGGGTCCAAAAAAATCCACATGACACGCCCAACTTTTTTTTTCTTCCAAGGAAGCGATTTCCACACCATTTACTGTCGTTTTCTGTATTTGTCCCAAGTCTAGAATCCGGTTTTTGAAGTGTGGGAGTGCACTGCATTAGGCAAGACACTTCTACATACAACAGCACAGTAGATTTGTATAAATACCGGACTTTTAATATCTTTTCTTTCCTAATAAACCTGAACACATAAGGTGCTTTTTCACATTTCCCATCATTCCGTCCGTTCACAAGCTCAAGATTGAATTCCCTGACCATTCGCTGCTAGCTGAGACCTGGATGCACTCATATCCATCGTTTTACAAATACCTAGACTTCATCTGCTTTTTTAAACTGCAGGTTCCAAATAGTGTACTGTATTTTTGAGAGTTCTTTGAATTCCTTTATTTCCACCCCTCCCCCCCTCCAACTCTATGGTCCACCAGAAAACCTGGCCACTTTCTCTCCACTACTACATCATTTATGGACAGGTTGAAAACAGAAGCGTGCATATGTGCACTTTAGGCTACAACTCCACCTGGGAGGATTCTGGCAATTGTAGTCCAAAATGAAAATGTGCACACCTTTCACTGAAAAGCATTGGTGGGGGTGGGGAGGGCGGCTGTACGACACTGATTTTCAGGGACAGTTTGGTTTACTCTCTGCTTTGTATTATTCAGACAAGTATCTAAGAGGACCACTCTTCTCCCAGAAGTCTTTAGGTTACTTTTGGTTTAGTCTTCGCCAAAAGCTTTCTACAATCAGCAGTCTCCTAAACTTCATTAGAAGAGTTGACTTCTAGCCCACTCAGTTTCCTAACCTAGAAAGCTTTCTCCGCTGAAGAGCCCCACCTTGGTTAGCTTAGAAATTATAGCCAATAGTATGCTAAAAAGAGAGCATTAGGAAAAAGCTTATTTGTCACTCCTTGTGGGTGAGTGAGACTTCACTTGTGCCTTTGGAAATGTGGCTCTGCTTTCTTACCGTCTCAAACAATGAGGGTCCATTCCTTCCCTCTGATTGTGCTGCATTGTATCCCTAGCCTCAGAGGAGGAGCAGGAAAGGATTTATGCAGTGTTTGATGCTGGGCAATCTATTTAACTGGTAAGGGGGGGGACCCACTGCAAGGCCAAACAATCCCATTAGGTCTTTCAATCCGCTCTGAGCAGTCAGAAATTCCTGTTCCACCAGCCCAAGATAACGGAAAAAGAACCTAGGGTTCTAACTGGTCTGATCTTGAGTAAATGTTCTGACTTTTAAAATTCAAACATCAGCAGAATACATCCACCTAGTTCTGAGAGGGGTTTTTATGAGGCTCAACTCCATGCCACCAGGCTCCCCATCTTTCTTCATCAAAAGGCCCCGAGAACGTCTTCTTAAACAGAGAAAAGGTTTTCAAATGATGAGAAGGCTTGACCTGGATCAGTGGGAATCCACCACTTTAATCACCTCTGCAGAAGCCATTGAGGTGACGCCACAAAACCGTCTGTGTCATGCAAGAGAATGCATTTCAGATTTCTTACACCTTTGAATTATCAAACGGCCTCAGACAGTTGTCCACAAGCAGACAGTAACAGCTTTTTAGGGAGCTGCTGTCAGTCAACTGTATAAACGCCAAGAGAAGCAGGTACTCATTTCAGCAGCTTGAATTTCTTCAGATGCTGATGGACATCGTCCTTTGGGTATGGACGGAGAGCAATGCATGTGGCTATATTTTCTGGCTGCTCTACCCACACTTTGTGATCAATGTTGTTTTGTTCAAGGGTCTCTGCTAAGGCTGTCAAGTCACGTTCAGTGGGGGCCTAAGGAGAAAGAGAAGAGAAACAGAATCTCAGTCCATTACACAACATGAAACAACGTCTAGCAGCAATGCTTTCCACAATGGGGCAGCTAATTAACATCTGCATGGGTAAACCACAGTATCAAGGAGCACTGAAAGACATCCATTTAACATGTTTTTAAAAAATGAAATGTGCTGTATTAATGACCCCTTAAGTAGAGCTGGCCTGCCTGCCTGCCTCACAATTACTGCAGCCTTACAACACACTTGCTGAGACGAAGTCCCATAGAACAACATGGGTCCTACTTCTGAATAAGCACACAAATGAATGTACCACAAGTTCTACAAATGACACGAGAAAAGAAATACACATGAGGACACTTGGCAAAATACTGCTATTGCTTGTGCTGGGCGCAGGAAAGCAAGAAACCTCTCACTGGCTTAGAAACCAGGAGTAGAAATGAAAGTAAGAAAATATACCCCAGATGGCTACTTGGGGAGAAGAAACCTGCCAGTTTAAACGGGAATAGGGGAGTATAAATTAAGCCTTTCCTTCCACAAATCTCTCTTCCGATTTCATCTACAGTGCTGCCTCAGGTGAGTTTAATGCTTTCCAGGATTGGTCCTGGGAAGGGCAGGACTCTTTCTCCTAGCAGCAGCTGCTGCTACAGGTGAAACTCAATAAATTAGAATATTGTGCAAATGTTCATTTATTTCAGTAAGTCAACTCAAAGTGAAACTGATATATGAGATAGACTCATCACATGCAAAGTGAGATACGTCAAGACTTACTTTGGTATAATTGTGTTGATTATGGCATACATCGTATGAAAACCCCAAATTCACAATCTCAGAAAATTAGAATAGTTTCACCTGTATTGGGGTGGCTGCTGCTTGTGCCTTTTCCCCAACAGAAGGCAGGCACCTCCTCCTGGTTCTGCAAACATCTGGCTGAGGTGACACTTCAGCCTATTTATCCACCGCAGAGGAAGAAGGGAGAGGCTTCTGTGACCTTGAATGGACCATGCATGCAAGTCTCCTGCATTCATGGCAAGGCTGATGGGAGCTGCAGATCAAAACAGGGAGGGCTGCAAATGACCCACCTGCCTTGAATCCTGAAACATTTGTAATTGTAATGGCAAAAAATGTTGAACATACATGCTATGGTTCTCTGGATGCTGGACAAGTCTATTTGAGCCAGCCCTCTGGTACCAAGGACCAAGTCCGAATCCCTGTTAAATACAAGCTTTTCTTCCTAGAAATAAAAAGGGAGAGGTGGCTGGGTGGGTTCCAAGTTGCAAGTCACTGGGGAGGGGGGGGGGATGTATGCGGAGTCCGAGTCACCAGTGTGACTTGAGTTGGACTTGACAGTCAGGCTTGTGACATGATAGTCTCTGAATGGCGCCCGCATGCCTCACAGGGTTGTTTCAGAACCCTGAATACGTTTGTGAGGTAAGGAAAGCATCCTCAATTGTTTCTGCTTGTCATCATCATCATCATTATCCCCTTGGAACTGCTGAGCTGCAAGGGACCTTACTTATTGTTATCTCACAAAACCGTGATGAACTGCAATGAGACTGGTAAGCTGCAATAAAGACAGGCCACAAATTTGGATTCCAGGTTCTTTCGAGAATAAAGGCTTTTTATTGCCTTTATTCTTTATATTAAAACAAAGTTCAATGCATTGAGATTTAATGATGAATTATAATCTTATAAAATGGATAAAGAGACGCTCTCTTCCCTCTCACAAAATACAACTAGGGGGCATCCACTCAAATTGAGGGCTGGGAGAATGAAAACAGACAAAAGGAAAAAAATTACCCAGCGTGTTGTTAGCCTGTGGAACTCCCTGCCACAGGATGTGGTGATGGCATCTGGCTTGGGTGCCTTCAAAAGGGGATTGGACAGATTCCTGGAGGAAAAGTCCATCCCAGGTTACAAACCATGATGGAGATGTGTCATCTCCAGGCTTAAAACTGGGGCACTTCAAGGGCCAGATGCAGGGGAGTGGCATCAGGAGAGAGAGATCTAGTCTCGTGTACTCCCAGAGGCATCTGGTGGGACCACTGTAAGATACAGGAAGCTGGACTTCGATGGGCCTTTGACCTGATCCAGTAGGGCTCTTCTTATGGTAATTCTCTTATTGCTGTTGCTGCCATTATTATGGGGTTCTCCCATCGAGCCCCTCTCAAGGAGGCACGGGGGGAGGGCGAACTCCCAACCTCTGGCTCCCAAACCAGGGAGCAATGCAGGAGATGACCCGAGCCTTCTCCTTTTTTTTGGGGGGGGGGGGAGGAGATAGACGCCGTCTCCCTGGCAACCGAGTCCTCCCCCCTCCCCCTCGCTCACCCACCTCCAGCACGACGGTCCTCATGCGCCCCCCCTCGGCGAGGTAGGCGGCAGTGTCCGGGTGCTCGGCGTGCGCGTGCGCGGCGGCTAGGGCCGCGTGGCAGGCCTGGGCCACCAGGGCCCCCAAGGGCCACGAGAGCGGCTCCCGCCCGAGGTCCCCCCTCAGCACCACGTACTGAACCAGCCCGCGCGCCGCCATCTTGCCGGCTCGTACGGGGCGCCGCCGGACGCGAACGGAATTCTGGGAAACGGAAGGTTCCCCTGGAAAGACGCCATATCTCCGTACAGTAAAGCGGGGTGAGAACAGGAGGCAGCCATGTTGCTGTACGGAAGAGCGCGGCCTGGCGGAATAAAACAACGCTGTCTATATCTCTCTCTCTCTCTCTCTCTCTCTCTCTCTCTCATTTATTTCGCCAGCGGGAACGGGAAGGAGGCGAGGCCGATGGACCGGCCACAAAACCTTACTGAAACTCCATCACTCGTCATCACAACGGGACAACGCCATCCTGAGGAAAAACCCCTCGTCAGAGTAGCGCTGTCGCCGCGGGGGGTGACGGGAGAAGAGAGACGTTTTCCCCCTCTGTCGACGACTGATGACGCACTTCATGTCTCCGTCTGCGCGGGAGGTTTGATCCCGCTCACCGCGGCCGGTGGGTTGCCGTGGAAACCACGGACCCTTTTTTTCCCCCCGGAGCCAAGGCCGGGGACGCCTGGGGCTTCGAAAGAAGGGAGCATTAAGGGAACCGGTGGTATTAACTCTAATTATTAGTACTAATTACAATGCTAATTATTACTTTGGATGCTAATTAAATGATTACAAGCCCAGTTACTTTATACTGCTATCAGTGCTACTGCTAATATCAATGCTACCCTGGCTATTCATTGCTGTTTCCTCTGTTTGTGTGTGTGTGTGTTGCGTCGTTACAGTTACTGACTCTTGGTGGCCCCATGTCCATGGAGTTTTCTTGGCAGAAATACAGAAGTGACTTGCCAGTTCCTACCTCTCCTGCCAAGGAAACTCCATGGACATGGAGTCAGGAAGGGTCGGTCACGACTGTAACGACGCAACACACACACACACACACACACACACACACACACACACACACACACACACACTCCAGGTGCCTACAGCACCTGGTATTGGAGCATCTTTTAAAAATTAAGTCCCATTGAGCCACGAAAGCCGACATTGAAATATAATCATTGGTCTTTTTAACATGCCACACGTTTTTTGTCTTTTGTTTTGTTTCATTGAATTTGACCTAAAATGTGACCCCACCCCGTCCCTGAATGTTTCTCTGGGTTTCTCTGCATCAAATCCCATCCCCACCAAAAAAGAAACAGGGGTGTTTTGGAGAGGGGTGGGGGTGGGGCGCTCATGGCTTTGGGGCCCCACTTGTTTGAAGGACTGGGGTGTGAAACCCAGTTCTCTGCTTCAGAAGTCGCTTTAGAACAACAGCTTTGCTGCTTCCTGCCTCCTCTAAGATGGGCAAAAATCCTCTTGCCAAGAACTTTAATCTCTTGGCAAACAGCATCTTGCTATGTCTGAACTTTTGGTACTTGGAGAAGTGGAAATTGTCCATGAAAGTTTGCAATTAATTTTTTATTTTTATTAGTATCGCTTATAGCCTAGTCTTGCACTCGTATTTTGTAATGACACTCCTCTCCCCCTTTTAATTCTTTCTGCCCTATTACATATTCCAGGAACTCTCAGGAACTCCACACCCAGGCGAAGAAGAGCAACGGCGATCAAGTGGGTCTCTGTTTGCCTTCTCTTCCCAAGCAGCACCAGTGAAAATGGGAGAAGCCGCAGGTTCCTTGGAAGATAGTAAGTTTGGATCCAAATGAGCACAGGTCATTCATCCTTCCTTCCTCCAACTTCTAGATCACCCCCATCTGGCTAAATGGCCACACTGGGAGGAGTGCAATGCTAAGACAGTACACAACATCACGTGTGAGGTAAAAGCACAACACACAGTTATATTCTGTAGGCTAGCACTAAAGCAGATTGAATTTCTGCCAATTGGTGAACTCAGAAGTGAAGAATTTAAGAGGACTTCTTTTTAAAAAAAGCCTTCTGTAAAGGAACCGTTTTTAAGCACTTCTTAATGATCTCCTAGGAGGGAACTAAGACAAATCTCAGGCGTCAGTTCGATGGAGCTGTTGCCAAGAAAGTGCAATTCCTCGTTTTTCTCTTTCCCCACCTCCCTCAGAGTAAGCACCATCTGCCACCCTGCTTAAGATGAAGGAGCAAGTGGGCTATTGATTTTTGAAGGAGACATCCTGCCATCTACGGAGGTCCCGAACCATTTGTGATTTCAGATTTCATGCAGCATTTATCTTTTAGTCCTTATTTTCTCCGGAAAATGGGAATTTGGTTGTACCAGATGCTAAACTGGTAATTCATGTTTAAAAGATGCCCTGTGCATGTTTTCAGTGGTGTCTAAAACTAAGGAACTCTCCTTCCCACCATTGCAAATCTTCAAGGCAGATAATTACAATTTAGTCATAACCTTGTCCATAGGAGAGTTCAGAAACTTTCATTTTGCCAGCTATGACTCCTAAGAATTTCCAGCCTGCAGGGACAGATGGATCAAAAGTAATGTTTTCAAACTCTGCTTCATAGTAACCATGGTTGTGGCTGTTTATTTTCAAGGTTTTGTATCATTTTATTTTGCTGGCCAAGCTGCAGAGAAGTGAAAGTCACAGTAACTATCAACAACAAACACCAGTAACCAACAAAAACAAAAGCAGCAAAGAATAAAATCTGTTTTAGAGCCAAAAGGAGGAAATAATAATGCCACACTAGCAGTGATATACCTTTAGAAGTTCACACAAAGAGCAACTCAAAGAGAACTGTAGTGGTGCAAAGTAAGAATGATGTTGTAGAGATGTAAAATTTCCGGAAATGTTGAAGCTTGGGGGAAAATGTGTTTTGTTTTGTTTTTCAAGAAAAAAATGGAAATTTTCAGAAAAATTGAGAAAATGCTATATAGCACTCCCCCCTTACAACTTGAAACTCGTTCTGTTACTTTAGGAACATAAAATATGACTATAGACAATTTGACTTGAGATAAAATTATCACACCTAGCATATTAAAATATAGTGTATCCAAACAATTATTACAAACAGAATTTACTTTTTAAATAATCTTTTTTTGTAACTGTAGTAGTAATTAAATTATTATTTACACATAAACTAATGTAGCTGAATTATTCAATTTTCTGGAATCAGATAAATGTAAACTCTTACCAAACATACCCACCCACATGCACGAATAAAAGTGATATCTTTTTCTTTCTTTTTTTCTTGTGACAATACCAGCATCTCCTAAAGGCAGATATGCATCTTGTTCTTGCATTGGAGAGTTCAGTTTGTAACCTAGGACTTGCTTGTCCTCAGTGCACAGAAATTAGAATAATTTGATGCTATGCATATTTTTTAGAAATGATTTGGAAAATATTTGAACATGCTGTCTTAAGGTATTTTATTCATGTTAAAATAAACATTCCATAATCATTTTTTCTTTTTTCAGTTTTTCCAATTTTTCAGCAAAAAAAAAAAAAAAAGGCTTCAGAAAAAAATGGGGAAAATTGGGTTTTTTTTCCGAATTTTTCTGAGTTTTTTCCAGGCCTTCACCAGTGTGGAGTTCTGTTATTTGGGCATTTCTGCCAGCCTTTGCTGAATGGGGCAAATGAAACAGAAGAAGTAAAGATGGGCACAAAGCACAAGGGAGCGCTTCCTGCAAAATCTATAGTGTGGCACCACAGGGCTGACCGTTCCAATCACATTACTTGGCTTACTGCTGGGGTCTTCCTTTGCCAGCGGTGTCCGTTCCGGGAAGGAGCCCAGGCTGCCCTTCCCCACCTCCTCAGACAGACAGACAGACAGATTCAAAATGGTTTCTGTGTATAAATGCATAGTCATTTGTCAAGACACAGGTAAATAGTATAATCACATGAAAAGGTCAGAATAATAATATCCAGGTGCCATGGATAACTGCTTAACATTGTCTGCCCGTGTGTACTCATGTGATTGGTTTATATGATGTTTGCCATATGTATAAAAGGCAGGATTGTAACTCATTTTACTTTGGGACTGCTTTTTGGTGAGATGAGCAGTTTCCATACTACTCTGTAATATTTATGCTGTGTGTTATATCTCGTGTGTTTGTGCATGTTTTGGTAATACAAGCTTTTATGCAAAAGTTAAACTTCTGTCTTCCAGCTTCAAATCTGTACTTAGCAATTATCTTTCCATGCCAATGCATAACTCTGCTAATCTATGAAACATTTAAAACCCAGCACACTTTTTAACAGACTGAAGGCAATTTCAGGCTGCATGCCACTTGTACACAGTGCAGTGCAGTGGCATCCATCCCAAAATGGCAAAATGAAGCCCTTAGTCAGTGACAAATTGCATCTGTCGATGCCTCCCTGTTACGCACACAGAGCTGCACTACAGGCTTTCAGCCAATGCCTCAAAATAAAATAAGAATGGATATTCCCAGTCCCACAAGGAAATCTTTGCACTCTTAACACATTTTAAATGAAAATTCTAATCACATAAAACTAAAATTTAATTAAAATTCTAATCACCAGATGTTTTAAAAACAGAAAAAGCACTTGAATAATCATTTTTTTAAAAAATTGAAATAAAAAATATAAATTAAAAATTGAATCTGAATTTTAAAATTCACCTTCCAAAAAAATTGCCCTCTGCAAAGAAGCGTGGGTCACTTAATGCCATGTTCTTCACAGGCATCTTGTCCCACCTGGAAAGGTTGGAGGCTAAAGCCCACAAGGCGGCATTGGAACGAGGAGAAGTGAGGAAGCACAAGGAGGATGTGGCCTTGATGAAGTCAAGAATCCAGGAGCTGAAGCGTCAAAGAGATGAGCTGAGGACCAAGCTGAGTGCGTGTCGTTCTGTGGTACGTGTGTGGCGTAGGCGGACCTGAAGGCTGGTAGAAGCATCTGTCCTTCTAGGGTAGACATCTGTGATACATGAACCATTTACCAGGCTGGGTGGGGGGCGGGAGATAAAAAACAAATTAGACACAGAATAAATACGGTACATCCAAATTGATCTTCAACAAGTTTTTTTTTCTGTTCAAAGCATACATCCTACTTTTAAAGAGCAAGAAGTTTAGGTATGTGGGAAAAGGTTTCTTAAGGCTTTCTTTTGTGATGCCTTAGTTACAGCTGCTGGTGGTCTTGAGATTCTCCCTCCTCTTTATTCCTCCCCCGTGAACGTTTCCTCCTGTTTCAGCCTCTGGGGTCCCCTACGGCTTCCTTTCCCCCACAGAAAGCTCTTGGGAGCATTGGGACAGAGGAGAGGAATTTTAAAAGGTACCGCCCCTTTCGGGAGTCCTGATCTCAGCCATGGTGATTGGTAATCATTTTTCTCCTTTGAAGTCTCCCCCCACCTCCCGAGTTCCCAAAGGCTTCCCCAGGGCAAATGGGGACCCTGTGGATCGTTGGGAGCTGAAATGAGGGGAGAGGGAGCTTCCAGTCATCTTAAATCAGGGGTGTCCAAACTTTTTGCAAGGAGGACCAGATTTGGCAAGGTGAAAAAGTGTGAGGGCCGACCATTCAGCCGCATTTGGCCCCCGGGCCAGACTTTGCACAAGTCTCTATAACATGCAAGGCGGAAGGCAGGATGCTGCAGCAACGGAGCTGGGGGCGGGTAGGCTGGGAAGGTGGACAGAGGCAGGGATGGCAGGCAAAACATAAAACTGCAAGCTGATGCCTCCATCCGGTATGGGGAAGGGCCAGGTGGCGGGGATGTGTGACAGGCTGAGCCGGTGAGGAGAAGAGGCCGCGGGCCACTCAAAATTTGTAAACGGGCCGCATTTGCCCCCCGGGCCTGGCTTTGGACATGCCTGTCTTAAATTGACTGCTTCTGCCCCTGGATCCAATTTATACCACTGCAAATGTGCATGATAGAGTTTTGCTCATTGTGGATGGCCCCCACTATTTTTCTCACAGGAGGGGGAGGGCTCTCTGTTCTGAGCCACCTGCAGCAGTCTATGGCTATGTTGAGGTGTCTTTGGTTCGTAGCTTCTGCCCGTGGAGGCCCAGGCAGATTGGAAGGCTTCTCTGCCCGGCACTGTCGGTCTTGCCCAAGGAATTGCCAGAAGGCGCGGGGAATATACGGAGAGATGGGCTCGAACCGGAAAGAGGAAAAGAAGGCTTTTAAAAGGGTGTGAAGCCACCCCAGGTGACAGAACAGGAACAAGCCTAGCAGAGAAAGAAAGAGAAGGTAGAGGAGGAGAGCATTGGTTTGGTGGAAGTGGCAGGAAATGAAGAAGCAGGGCTAGGCCACGGAGAAGAAGTGGTGGAAGTAAAACAGGGTGTCAGAGAGGCTGGAGAGGCAGTAAAGAAGGGGAAACCAAGAATCCAACATTTAGCCTGGCAATGATTCATAGTGCCCCGAGAGGAAGCTGATAGAAGGCGAAGGCTGGCAATAAAAGGAATACAGTATCACCTTATTGGGCTGACAGAGAGACTAGAGAATGGGGACATAAGATCTATTCAGAGAGAATCTGGGTAGAGAGGGGGGGAGCAAAGGCTTGGAAACGTTGGTTGTTGGGACTCTCAGAGAATCCAGACACGTTAAAAGCTTGTTGGGACAAGATGAGAAGCTGAATGCTTATACATTTATTTAGTTCTTAAATTTATATACCGCTCTATCTAGCAACACGGTTGCTCTGGGCAGTTTACAAAGTTGAACCGATTTACACCGTTTTAAAGATGTTTCAGAATTGTTGATTCTTTTGAAGTTTAAAAAGAGTCTTTATCTAAAGACATAAAGGTGGGAAAGGAGGCTCCCTCCATCAGGTTAGAATCCATTCCATCACACTGTCAGAAAGAAGGAGACTCCCAAAATGCCACACATAGATACAGGCATTGAGATGGTCAGGTGAAGTCAGCAGCATGGCTAAGAACATAAGAACCCTGCCGGATCAGGCCAAAGGCCCATCCAGTCCAGCTTCCTGTATCTCACAGTGGCCCCACCAGATGCCTCTGGAAGCGCACGAGATTAGATCTCTGTCTCCTGATACCACTCCCCTGCATCTGGCTCTTGAAGAACCCCGGTTTTAAGCCTGGAGATAACACATCTCTGTCATGGTTTGTAACCTGTGATGGACTTTTCCACCAGGTATCTGTCCAATCCCCTTTTGAAGGCATCCAGGCCATATACCATCACCACATCCTGTCGCAGGGAGTTCCACAGGCTAACAACGCGCTGGGTGAAAAAATATTTTCTTTTGTTGGTTCTTATTCCCCCAGCCCTCAATTTGAGTGGATGTCCCCTAATTCTGGTATTTTGTGAGAGGGAGAAGAGCGTTCCTCTGTCCGCTTTACTCATGCCCTGCAATATTTTGTACATCTCAGACATATCCCCCCTCAGGCGCCTTTTTTTCCAGACTAAAATGCCCCAAATGTTTTAGCCTTTCCTCATAAGGGAGGTGCCCCAGCCCAGTAATCATTTTAGTTGCTCTCTTCTGCACCTTTTCCAGTTTCACTATGTCTTTTTTGAGATGTGGTGATCAGAATTGTACACAATACTCCAGGTGTGGCTTTCCTATCCTTTTGTACAATGGCATTATAATGTTGGCTGTTTTTGTTTTCAATCCCCTTTTTGATCATCCCTGGCATGGAATTGACCTTCTTCATCGCTGCCACACACTGGATAGACACCTTCATTGAGCTGTCCACCAGGACACCAAGATCTCTTTCCTGATCCGTCACGGATAGCTAATCAGGCTAATTCACCCTGGAGTGCTGCCTGATGGCTTTGTTTGTGGCTGCAAAGCACCCTTCCCAACACAGACAGACAGGAAGGGAGGGCGCCGTCTTTATCAACAGCAGATACTTTGTGTTGGCTGTGCAAATATCTGGAGTGCCTCGATAGGTTTTTGGAGAGAATGTGGCTGGTGAATCTAGGGGGTGGCCTCCTTTCTGAGCAGCAGAATAAATGGCCACCGTGTCTTTCTTCCTGTAAGTTCAGTGCCTGCCATCCATCCAAAGAGAGGCTCCTCGTGACTCAGCCTTGTTGTCTTCGTTGGCTAATTACCTACACGATCTGCGGTGATTCATCTCAGAAAAACAGGCCAGGCTGACAGCTTCTAGTTCCAAGCAGTCAAAGGATTGCCTTAGTCACTGGAAACTGCAGTCACTGATGAATTCTCCTGAGCTGGGCCAGGCACATACAAAGGCAGTTCTATTGGAGCATCTGATTGAATCCCTGGTGCGTGCTGGTCCACATTTCTCATCCTAGCTGTAAAAATAGTCCAAGCCATTAACTGGGTAACTCCTAAATGGCCAGAGAAAGCCTTTTAAAAGCAAAGCAAAGTGTTCGGCTTATATACCACCCCATACCACTTCAAGTAGTCTCTAGGCAGTTTTACAGTTTTAATCACACTATGCAGGCTACGCATTGCCCCCCCCCAGCAAGCTGGGGACTCATTTCACCGACCTCGGAAGGATGGAAGGCTGAGTCAACCTTGAGCCTGCTCCCTGGGATTGAACCCCAGGTCGTGAGCACAGTTTTACCTGCAGTAGAGGCATTTAACCACTGTGCCACTTACTTTTATCCTGTACTTCCTCTGTGTTTGGTGGACAAGCAACGGGGAAGGTATCCGTGCCAACCCAGTGGAACGAGGCTGCATTTGAACTTCCAACTGGGCCGTTGCAGTGACCCCATGTGACTCACTAATAGTAATTCAGTTATCCCATACTAAAAAAAAAGGCAAGACTAAGCATGCTTACTCGATGTGAGCTGGTTGGGGTATTGCACCAGGGGCCCCTCTCATTCTCCCCCACCCCCACCCCACGCGATGCTTCTGTGCCGGTTTCCTTGCTGGTTGTCTGCAGGAGGCTCCTGTTGGCGCTTGGAGAGGCCTCAAGGGCAACGTAGGCACACCCTTTTAGCAGAGCCAAGCCCTTCTTTCTGGTCTCTTGCAGCTTGCTGGGAGGGAAGACGCCCCAAAGAGGGACTCTCGGACTCCCCAGGCAACCAGAGCCAGGCAGCAAGCTCTCTTGGAGTGGAAGATGGAGGGAGCGAAAGGCCTGCTGCAGGTTTTTCATCTGACAGGTACCTTCCTTCCATGCGTGGAGAGCTCGGCTCCGTTAGTGACCATCTGTTCCACCTCTCTTGCTCCTCCGCCTCCTTCCTTTTAGGCACTTCACTGTCCGGCACGTCAGCTGCAAAACAGAGAAGCTGCGGAGAGGTCTCTGACCCTCAGCCCCATGTGCATATGCAATTCCCCTCCTGTGCTTCGGGCCCCAGGCAGACCCCAACAGAGATTTGTGCACAGGGGTTCCTGGGTAGACCTGCTGGGTTGAGCCCTGCAAGTTCTCGGCCTTTTGAATCAGGCAGGGCCTCCTGAGGTTGGCCTTGTCACCTCTCACCTGACTCTTGCAGCCTTGTGTCTTTAATGTTGTGGAATTGTTTCAGTCGCCAATACCCTTGACACTCTTTGTTAACTTCGAATGCCAGAATAGGGTTAGGCACCCAAAGAACGTCACGGGTGGGTTGTGCCGTAACACAGTTCCTTGAGTGTGCAGTGCCTGTGCAGCTGTAGAGACTCCTGTTGCAGAAAGCCAGCTTGTGCTTATACGAGAAGGTAAGCACCACAAGCACTGGATGGGTCAAGCTGTGTGTGTGCTGTCTCTGCGGCCTAAGTGATTTAACTCATCAGGATGCCAGCAAGGCCAAAGGAGAGGGAGGGGGCTGGAGATTTTAGCACTGGTGAGAAGCTGTCGTGTATTGATGCCCTAAAATGCCCTTGTCAACTGTGTTCCTGTGAGCTGTCGCCTCCTTTCGCCTGCCCTGGTTTGCCTTGCTGACTGGCGCTCCGCCGTCTTCCGCAGGCCTCAGTGGGAGGCTGACCAAGGAAGGGGCCTGCCTGTGCATCAGCACCGCCTTTGAAGGCACCTACCTGGACACCTATCACCTGGACCTCCTCATCCAGCAGCCGATCCGGATCCAGCGCCATTCAGTCCCCTCCTTCATCCCTTTGAAGCAAATAGCTCAGGAATATTTGCAGACGGATATCAGGCGCTTTTTGTCCGTGCTCTCGGACCACCTGAACGCTTACGCCGGGAGGAAATTTCAGGCCAATCAGTTACAGGTAGGAGAGCCTTACCTGGGTAAGAAAGCAGATGTCCTTTTACATGACCCTAGAACAGTGTTGGTGAACCTATTGGCATGGGTGCCAAAGGCAGCCCTCGGAGCCCTTTCTGTGGGCACCCGACATTGCCCTGTCACAGCCACCTGTATTCAGGTTAAATTGTCTTATCGGCACTCTGCAAAAAATTAGTGGGTTTTGAATTGCAGTTTGGGTCTCTTAAAAGGTTCGCCATCATTGCCCTAGAAGCATGTCTGCAAAACAAGAATAAAGCTATTACTGGGGGGAAAGAAAAAAGGGCCAGCTTCCTCTTTGTACACAGCTTCTGCCATCTCAGTTCTTCCATGAGGACGGCAGCTGCTTTAGGCAGGCACGGCAGAAATAGGGTGTTCCAGGTCAGCCTCTAGTGAGACTGCATTTTGCATTAAGCAGGCGTCAAAGGGCCAAGAATCACACAAGAGTGGGCTCTGTGAGTGTGTGTGTGTGTCAGTAATTTATATCACCAATTTTAAAAGCCTGCCTAAAGTAACTAGAATCAAGTGCCTAACATTCTTACCCATATTTCTTCTCAAACAGTAACTTGTTGCCTGAATTAAAACCACATATTATAGATTATGGCTCATGCAACCCAAAAGCACAGGCCAGACTTCTGCTGACACAGTTAACATGCCGCCACCTGTCAGGGCAGCCTCTGCTACCACCCTCTCATCCTCCATTACTAAACAGGACTGTGGTTTCTGCCTCTAGAAGTAAGAAGGTGGCATTTCTTGGTGGCTGCATGGCGGGCTGGTTTCCTTTGTGACATGGCGCCCAGTTATTTGAGTTCTCTGGGTAGCAGGCATCTTTCCTTAACAACAATCTTATACAGGATAGAAGTAAATTGGGCTACAGAAAAAAATGATGAAACAGTACAATTCAAGGAGCACAAATCAATCTTGTCAACAATCTTGACGCACATGTAGACTCGTACTCCCAACGATTAAGCCTCTTGGGGTCCCTTAATAGCCTTCTAAAGGCCTAGGGAAGCAAGGAGCTCATTACATGCTGTCAAACAGAATACAATGTGGCGTTTCATCCCACACCCCGTGTCCTTTTGGTGCCCCCTCCCTGCTTTGATCGAGGCATTCGAGGCAAAGGCTAGGGAGATTGCCTCAAAATCTCAGGAGCTTTATCTGTGGCTTGACTGTTTTTGCTTGCAGGAGCATTTCCCTGCTTTCCTTGAAGGAGGCTTGCAAGGCAATTCCTTGTACAACCTGCTAGAATTCAACTACAGTGTGACAGGAGAAGGCGGGAATTTCCCCTTCATGGCCAAACTCACCTACGGAGATCCTGTCGGCATTCTCCCAACAGAGGCCACTGTTGTCTGTAAAGGTGAGGAAGAGGAGCCTGAGGGTGATAACAGAATAGCTGAGGGTGCAAGCCTCGTGGCGCAATGGTTAAATGCCTGTCCTGCAGGTAAAACTGCGCTCACAACCTGGGCTTCAATCCCAGGTAACCAGCTCAAGGTTGACTCAGCCTTCCATCCTTCAGAGGTCGGTAAAATGAGTACCCAGCTTGCTGCGGGGTGGGTGGGCAATGCGTAGCCTGCATACTGTAATTTTAAAAACTGTAAAAACTAAACTGTTGCACTCCCCAAAGCATTGCCATGTAGGACCTGCTCAGCCTTTTGTGTTCTCAGATTCTTCCCAAGGAAGTTCTGATACCCGCTGCTGTAGCATAGCTTTGTGGGGAAGCCCTGGACCCAGGCACGTCATTGGCTGTCAGCTGGCACTTTGTAACTGTTCTCACTGGTAGGCTCTGTTGGTCCTATGAGGTCACTTGAATTAAAACATGCATGTAAAAATGAAACTCAGTACAAGCTAATAAAAATGGTACAGAAGGCTCAAGGCTCTCTCTCTCTCTTGGAAGGCTGTTCTCATGTTTTCATAACATGCTTTTAGCTTGTTGGGAAGAAAATGGTGAACACTTCAGAATCTGTGAATAGCTATGAAGCATCTTCACGAGGTTCATTTGCATTTCCTAAAGCCATCGTGAATGTCAGTTTGCTTTTTGGCACTCTACCGGAGCCTTCTCATCCTTGAGCATGTACAAATAAAACACTGGTGATATTTCTAAAATGTACCCTGTTAGATCATTTTCAGTCTTCACACAGTGTCGTGGATCAAGTGTCCAAACAAAGAGGTGAAATTTCCTCCAATATGTTTCTAGGCCCTACTTCCTAATTTTATAGCAGGGTGAACAATCCCTTTGCATCAAGCTGAGTCTGATTTAGTACTTCTCTGTGGAAACTGTGTGTGTGCAAGGACTCCCATGTAATTCCCTTCAGTATATAGCTTCCCTCCCCCATCCTTGGTTTTTCGGGGTCAATAAGAAAAAGAAACCTGAGTGAAAAGCTTGGTAGAAATGCAAGAAAGGAAGGTATCCTTTTTTCCTCTGATCTGCATTCTCCTCTTCCTCTCTTTTCTTCAACAGAAGATGCTCTGGCCTCTTCCGGAGAGGTGGCAGCAGCGCATTCAGCCTTATTCCACGAGAGGCCTCTTCCTGGCATCTTTAGTGCCATCACAGCCACCATAGAAACTTTGAACCACTCTGCATCCTGAGAGTCCTCTGTGCCGGTCGCAGCTACCCTTTCTTCGGTGTCTCCTGTCTTGGTCATTCTCTCCAGGCAGGGGAATCACCAGGGCCGCACTCTGAGAGGATTGTAAACTGGTCCTTTCCAGGAAACCCTCCTCAAGTGTACGTCGTCATCTTTTTAAGAGCGAGTCCCCCCCCTCCCCAATGCATAACAAGAAAAGTCTGCATTTTCAAAGTCCTACAGTATCTCGGCTGTAGAACAGAAAGAAGAGGTTGGGCTAATCACCTTTCTATCAGTCCGACCCGAGTGATCTCGGAAATGTTTCCTGTGCCTCCCCTTTCTTTGGAATAAATTGGTGTGCAAATCCTGCCTCCTACAATTATTAGGACAAAGCCTTGAAGTTGAATTCATGTGGGCAGAAGCATTCATGCGGCAAACGCCTCCTCCTTTGCTCTGCTCTGCTCTTGAGACTAACGCCCCCCCCCAATGTAAAGCATATTTTTCCAGCACTTTTTGGAAGATGAGTGGAAAATAGGGGTGGGGTTTCCTGATTTCTTCTGCTGCACATCCTCTAATCCTCCACGCTGGAAGTTCTACCCCACAGACTCCTTACAGACACATCCATAGAGCTCCCCTGGGAAAAATCCTCCAGTGGAAAGTTTGGAGTCTTAGCCAGGCCTGCCTCTACCAGCTTCCAGTTGAGGAAGAAAGCTCCTATCACTGGGACAGGAGCAGGAGCTCTGCCGAATTCGGCCTTAGAGCCTTTCATCCTAGGTGAGCCACATTTAGGTACCTGCCAGGTAGCACTCCCAGAATGGAGAATTATGGGAGTTGTAGTCCAGGAAATCAGAAACTCCCAGAGCTAATGAAGAGGGCCTCCCTTGCCTTCTTCCCCTTCATGGTAGCCCTTCTCAATATTATTAATGCCGAACACTGCAAAAATAAGGGAAGCCTTTTAGAGAATATTTATTGCATACTGGCTTTCAGTCTTTTTAAATTAAGTATTTCCACTTACTTACATACAATTTTCACAGCATAAAAACAAATTACACAAAGGTGTGTGAGGCAGATTTAACTCAAAAGATGTGCATGTAAAAATTATAGCATTGAGGTAAAAATATTTGAATTTCAAAAATAAAAGACATAGCTGAACTCAAAAGTTAGCTCCTTTTTTCTTCATTAATGATACCATCCTGACTTGTTTTACTATTTCAGTTCTTCTTCCCCACATCTGTACACCGGTTTTTAAGGGACATCAGTTGATACAGAACCTTTCTGGATTTTTTTAACCTACTTGAGTAAAATGTGTATATCTGGCTTCATCCCCAACGATTTTAGCAACATACAGTAACTACATACTTCTATGTTTGAATGAATTGCTAACCTTTGCATTAAAGGGCAGCGGGGGGGGGGGGGCAAAGCGCATGGGCTGAGTAGAGATTGATCCTCCAGGGCAGATTCCTCTTTCCTCTGTAGATGAAGGATGTCTGTAACTTTAGGGTGCCCTAAAGGCTATAGGAAGTTAAAGCACTTTCAATCTTGCCTCAGTTTTGAATGCTCAAGAAATACTTCATACAGGCTAAAAGAACAGGGCAAGCACAGATCCAAATCCTCAGCAGCCAGATGGGCCTCCAACTTACACAAAAACCAAAACCAAAGAGTGTTGCTGATACACCATCCCTAGTGGTTAAAACAGCCTCTGAATGGTTTAGTTTAATTACGCAGGCAACACGTTGCCCCCACCTGCCCCAGCTAGATGGATCTTCAATTTACTGATGGCAAAAGTAAGGAAGACTGAGTCAACCTTGACCCAGCTGCCTGAGCCTGGCATTGAGGTTGTGAGCAGAGTCTTTCTTGCAGTGCTGCACTTTAACCATGGTGCCAGCCCGGGGGGGGGTCTCTCTCTTCCATGAGTATTGTCTCTTTCCAGGATCTACTTTGGCAGCCAGTGGTGTCCAAATAGTACGAGTGGGGAAGATTCTAAAACTCAATTAACTGCACTGATAATATGGACTATACAGAGGGTGGATCGAAGCAGAGGGGGGCAGCCGTACACTAGTTTAGGCCATTGATCCATTTAGGCAGCATTTCCAACACGGACCAGCTCTCTGAGATTCCAGGCAGGCTCTTTAGTTGCTCCACCGGGAGATCCCTGGTGTCACCTGGCAGGTTTCCTGTCCCATCATACCTGTCCTTGCTTGGCTTCCAAAATTAACCATGATTGCACATCCCCAGAATGGTGTGATAGTGAAGGGAAATCAGATGAAATTCGGAGACCTCTGGGTCATCCCTTAGTCACAATTGGTGGAGCGAATGTTTGTTTCTTAGGTATCACATCACATTGATTCTTGAGATGGTGGAAGGCATCACAGTTACTTCTGTTAGACACATGATTAGCAGTGTTTGTGCTTGTGAACAGGATGGACTATTGTGTCTTAGTGTGGGGCCTGAGGCAGCAAGCTTTTAAATTCTTCCAGCTTTGTTTTTTATTAGTCCTCTCTTAATATCTTATTTAATCCCACAGTTTTGTTCACCAAGGCCCATAAATACCCCCGAAATAAATATGCCCACAAAATTAAATTTACGTATTCCTGCACATGGTAGATTTAAAATGTTATTTATCAAGTACTGTAGTGTAGCCTGCCGCTGGTAGCTGCTGCTAGAATTTTCATGGGGCGCTGCCTGTGTTGCCAACAGATGTTGGCGCTAGTGGGTCTGACCATTGTGACAACTTTTGTGGGAGGCATGTTTTATGATGTGAATAATAAAGCAGGTTGAGAAAGAAAGGTTGAGTCTTGAAGAGGGGGGAGATTTCTATTCTCTCCCCTGTGGTTAAATAGTGGATGCTTAAATCCATGTGAATTCAAAGTGATCCATCTGTCGCTGCAGTTTTCTTAGGGAAAAGAAGGTCCCGCCTTGCCCGTCGGTGGTCTGGTTGGACGATGGCAGGCTTAAGTTTGTGGGGAGAGGGAAGGGGGGGGAGCCTGAACCTGTGGCACCCAATTCTAATATGCCTCGAGTGAATGAAGACAGCGGGGATATTCATGACATGCCAACTGGACAGCTCCCCACATCCACACTCAGTGTCCTTCTCTGAAAAAGATCCCCGATGGCCAGCCCAGGGGGATTTGTATTTCTATACCATTGCCTCGTTAATGAAAAGTCTCCTTAACAACCCCAGTTAATAATTGATGGAACTTGAAAAAGGGACCGTCCGGAAGCTGCAGGAAGGCTACAAAATACTGTAATGGAATCGGGGGTCCCTCTATGCCTCCAGCAAGAAATGGGTGGATCGCTTTATCTGTAAGGAAGTGCTGCTTTTGGCCGTCATAGACATTGGGCCCCTTCAATTCTTATCCCCTTCCCAGGGGAAGGAACAAGCCCCCCCCCCTCAGGCTTATATGATTCTTCTCCACAGGAACCATTTAAAACCTAGATAACAAATGCATGCAGGGAGCTTTCTCTCCCCACAATACCTATCATTAATGATAGGAATAAAAGAAAATATACACGTATATTGATTTCTCCTTATGGGATTTTTCATAATCCTGGCCTGTAAGGATTTTAGAATGCTTACGGATTAGGGTAGGTGGGGGCTCAATAGGAGCCGCAGCAAAATGCTGCAGGATGAGATTCTCCCAAGGATGTTGCCACGCTTTCATGCTCTCCTGCCAGTCACTCGATTCCATTTCTCTTCCCGACTTCCTCTTTTCTCCCCACCCTCAAGAGTGCACTGTGGCCACTGAGCACCTTCACCTGCTTTGGAGGGGCACCTCCCCACCCCTGCAGAGATTTCCATTTTGTGCCTCTCTTCAGGCCCGGATATGTGTCACTTGGCCAGCTGGTGTCTCCCTTTCATGTTTATCTGCAACGCCACGGTGGCTACATGCGGACCCGCACTTTTAAGATGTGTATTAGTAGATAAGATGCCACAGGTGGAACCTGGTCAACTGATTTCCCCCCTCCCTCCCTGCATATGTCTGTCGTTGGTGGAGCAAGAAGGGCCTGATCGAAAAAGAGGCAGGCGTTTGTTTTTTTAAGTAATATAAGAACATACGAACAGCCTTGCTGGAACAGGCCACAGCCCATCCAGTCCAGCATTCTGTCTCACACAGGGGCTCACCATTGGCTTCAGGGTATTCCCAAGCAGATGTCTTCCCCTGCTTACGATTCCCCGCAAATGGCATTGAGAGATCTCCTGCCTATGCCTCCAACCCGGAGGTTGTCCTTAGGCATCCATCATGATAGCCATGGATACCCTTGTTCTCCAGGAACTTGTCAAATCTTTTCTTAAAGCTGGCAATGCTGACAGCTGTCACTACTTCTTCTGGCAGGGAGTTCCACAGACCAGGAATCCTCTGGGTGAAAAAGGACTTTCTCTTATTTTACAGTAAATGTGGGTGATTGTATTGAGCCAGTGGGCTGGACTGTTCTCTACGAGACCCCCATTCCAACCCAAGAACCTGACCAGTAACCTACTCTGTCTTTCCCTCCCCCCCCCCGCCCCCGAGACATAGACACATAGAGAGGGTTCCTTGCCCTCTCTCACCTGGGCCATGTAGCTCTGTGTGCGTGTCTCCAGAAAGCCCCCACTCAATGCTATCAAATACTTTTTCTCATTAGAGGGGGAAAATCATCTGTGTTCAGAGCAGCTGGTTGGGAAGAGCAGTGTGCCCTTTCTGGACAGGTTCTAGATCTGCAGGAGATCGGCTCCAAGTCCTCCACGGATGCTGAAAAACACAGATTATCCCAAACTCTAATAGTGAATGTTATGCATAGTGTGGTCCCTGGCTCAGTGAGAGTTGCACCGACCCCTTCACATCTGCAGCTATGCAAGGTCTATGCCTTCTGTTGTTCTTAACCTTCAGCAGCCCCCGTCTGTGCCTTTTCTTCCCCAAAAGAAAACAAGACGCAACACAACTTTAAAACTGAATAGATTCTATTTGAGAAACTAAAGAAATGAATTTACATTCCTTACTTCAGCATAACCAGACAAAGCTGTTTGGTCAAAACAGTCTTGGACCAGGGAAATCTCTCCCTTCTAAAGCATCGGCAGAGGTGAGGGCAGCAAAAAAAAAGTCGCAAAGTGTGGCTTGGTAGAGGCTGCTTGCTTTCAAGATAAAGATGGTTAAAAATATAATCTGCTTCTCTTTATATAGATTTATTTATATTTTATATATCTGAAACAGGACATCTCAAAGTTAGATGAACCTGATTGCACTTGGTCCTTCTCCTACTTACCTCCAGTGGTTTTGGTGGAGAGGTGAGTTCTACCGGAACTAGGTTACAAACAGCCCAAGCGTGGCCCTCGGGCCGACCTCTTCCCCTGCGCACCGCTTGCTGCTCGTATCCACCCTGAGTTTTGCATTTGTTTTACCAAAATGCTCTACGGTCTATGCAGAGATCAAGTCCGTGGGAAATGAAACCCCCAACCACTTGCTCGGTGGGACTGAAAAAGAGAGCACGGGTAAGGCAATCTAGGCCAGTGGCACAGTGGCGGCTGTTGCACTGGGATCCCACTCTCCACTCCGGACCCGAAGGCACGCAAGGCCGTGTAGCTGCAAGGGGCAGGGATTCCTCCCCGGTCCACCCCCGCCCCCAGCACAGCTTTTCCCACCCAACCCCACCCCGTCTACATCAAGAGGGAACTGCAGACGCACCGGTGGCTAAGGGATCTCCTCTACTAATAAGAAACCTTTGGGAAGAAACAAAGAGGCAAACGGGCTGGCTTTCTGGAAATCTAATGGCGTTGGCGTCGTATAAAGCAGTCTCCGCCCAGAACATGGGTTTGCCTTCAGGCAGCAGGGAGGTGCTGGCTCTCTCTCTCTCTCTCTCTCTCTTTCTCTTGCCTCTGCACCTGGCATGCAGAGCCCGAGGGGGGGGAACACCCTCAAGAGCTGTCCACTACTTGGTGGGGCAGAGTCACACAGGAGCCGTTGATGAAGGAGCCCTGCTTCTCCCGGCCCTTCATGAAGTAGGTCAGCAGGTCGCCTTTGCCCTTGACGTAGATGTGCCCTCGACGCATGAAGCGGAAGCCATACTCCTTCAGAACGAGGTGGGTTTCTTCCACCACCTGAGGAGACGAGAGAAGACACGGATACAACGTCCCGACAGGACCAAGGCCTTCCAACCAGTCTGAGGTTCCCCCACCCCCTCCCCCCCCACCCCGCTTCAAGCAAGTCCTGGAGGGAGACAGCAACCCACCCAACTTCTTCTGGCTGCCTGGCCAAAACAGGGCTAGTGACGAGCGTTCTTGCAAATATTATTTCTCCATCCTGGAATGAAAATGGAGGCCTGAGCCACCCATGTAGCCCCACCGGAAGACATACATTGAAGTGTGACTCTATAAAGTGAGCTTTCTGTGTTCCAGGAAAGTGTTTACATAATTTGGTCATGCAGTCCAAGGAAAACACATCACCCACAAGAAATAATATGGACTGGAACTCAAAACCTCTGAGGTTTTTAGAAGCTGTCAATTACTGTACGATCCATGTATCTGCACAGCATCGGTTGCACAATCTACTGTGGATGCCTGACATTGTGGATACTAGCAGACCCTATATACATCACACAAGGGTGTGGATTTAGCCTACAAAGGCCATTCGTGTATGTTACATATATAGTTGTGCCAAACAGCAGACAGCAATCCTGAGGATACAGGGATCTTCCTGTACAAGTCCAACACTGAAGGTAAAAGTAAAGGTTCCCCCCGCACATGCGTGCTAGTTGTGTCCGACTCTAAGGGCGGTGCTCATCTCCGTATTCAAGCCAAAGAGCCAGTGTTGTGCAAGTCCGTGGCCACGTGGCCAGCATGGCTGCACGGAACACAGTTTTACCTTCCCACTTTTTACAGTGGTACCTATTTATCTACTTGCAACTGCTAGGTTGGCAGGAGCTGGGGTGAACAGCAGGAGCTCGCTCCGCTGCGTGGCACCCGGGATTCAAACTGCCAACTTTGCAGCCAACAGTTTTTGGAGCCTTAGTCCGCTGAGCCACCACGCCCTTCTCAGGGGAAGGTAAATAAGTATACAAGGTAGTCTTTGTATACTTGTTTACCTTCCCCTGGTAAACAAGTATACAAAGACTACCTTCAGCAGTCTATTTCGGGTGACTGTTCTGGCTCAAATATTTAAGTGGCACCCTGCGACCTTCTGGGGGCTCCTGAAAGGTGTCCCAGCAAATCAGGTGGGTAGGAAATGTTCACGAAAACAAATCTGTCTTCACTGCTTTTCTACATGCTCCTGTGATACAGTTTTTGCAGGAAACCTTTGGGCTTTCTTAGATATCTATTCTGGCAGTGAGAAGAACATCCCCCCCCAAACCCTTCTGATCTTCCAGAGGTGTGGTGAGTGTGTCATAGAGCACACTCTCGCTTTAAACAGGGCAAGAGATGTAAAACCCATGGGTCTTTCCTAAACCATACACACAACCCCTAAGCCCTTTGCCATATTTCATGGCACGGTTTCAGGCATGCCCATGGCAAAATGACGGAAGTATTCCCAGGAAGCATGGGGGTCTCTGCGACATCTCCTGGTTCAATGTCACTTATGGAGACAGCAATTTTTACCACCTCCCATCCCATCCGTAACAGAACGGGATGACACCCTCACCTGTATGTTCCCCATGACGCCTGTGGATTCCATCCGACTGGCCACGTTCACCGTATTCCCCCAGATGTCATAGTGAGGTTTGCGGGCACCAATGACTCCGGCCAGCACTGCCCCTTTGTTCATGCCTGCCGTCACCATACAAAGAAATGGAACAGATGCAAGCTACGTTCACGTTTTCAAAAAATTGCCCTACAATGTATTCTCAAAGGCTTTCACGGCCAGGATCTGATAACTGTTGTGAGTTTTTTTGGGCTGTTTGGCCGTGTTCTGGAAGTTTTTCTTCCTGACGTTTCGCCAGATTCTGTGGCCAGCATCTTCAGAGGGCAAAGGAGCTCTGGGAGCTAGGAGTTGTCTCTGTGCTCTGGGGTCTCTCTGGGGTTACAGAGCATAGAGAGAACTCCTAGTTCCCTGAGCTCCTTTGCCCTCTGAATATGCCGGCCGCAGTGGCTGGCGAAACGTCAGGAAGAAAAACTTCCAGAACACGGCCAAACAGCCCCAAAAAACTCACAACAGCTATTTGCCCTACACTTGGGGTGGCCAGGGGAAATAGATGGATCCTGCCAGATCAGATCAAAGGACATACTAATCCAGTATCCTATATTCCACAATGAACAACCCTTTGCCTCCAGGAAGCCCAGAAATAGGAAATGCAACTGTTTCCCAAAGGAAGACCTGTTCTGGTCGCAGATGTTAACCCTGCTGTAGATAACTCCATAGAGTGGCTGTAGTTTATAGACTCTGGCAGACTCTTCCTACAAACATTAGCTTTCCCCTTTTAAAACAATACTCCACCAATGGCTACCACTTAACACCTTGGTGACACTCCATCCTAGATGAGGACTGTCCCTTCAACAGATCCAGCCATCTCCGTTTTCACCCTGAATCTGATGCCAACTAGTTTCACTGGCTGACACCCCCCCTTCTATTGTTACGAGGAAGCAAAAATCCCTCTTCGCATTCCGTGTGGAAAGTCCTTGCTCTCCTCCCTGTTCTCTTTCCGAACATGCTCCAAATCAACAACAACAAAAAAGGGAAGTGGGCAACTCAACTTGCCTATTCTCAGCATGAAGTTGTTGAAGGACTGATAGTTGATGTTCATCAAGGTCTCCTTCATGGCCAAGGCAAAGTCTGCGAGATCCGCCAAGTGCTGCCAACGCTCCTTCTCTGAAAGATCTTCTTTCTGAAGAGAGAAGAAGGCCAAAAAAAGAGAGAGAGAGAGAGAGAGAGAATACCTGAAATTGGGTGGGACGGGCAACCCAAATCTGTGCCAGGAAGGACCTCCCGAGTTCTCCAGTTAGCAATTCCTCCTCCACCGCCCCACAGTTCCTCCAGCATGTGCATCTAAAACATCAAGAGGGGCTATACCTGGTTTGCACACTCGTTTCCTCGTGTTTTAAAAGAAATTCTGGGGACTAATGAATTGGAATCAAGTAATGTGATGGATTATGCATGTCAAAAGTAAATGAACTTTTTCTAAATAAGGCAGCTCCTTTGACATACTGTACAGAGGCGAAGCACACTAGCTTTGTCATCTTGGTTGTGAAGCGAGCCTGGGGAAAGCAAGACTTGAGCTAGGGGTGAACAAACGGCAGGATGGCCCCATATGTATATACAGTATTGATTAGCATCCACTTATCTGCTGGGCAGCTCAGCTGTTTAGGTCTCTGGCTGCAAAGCTCGGTGGTTGGGAGTTCAATTCCCCACTTGGTGCCTCCTTGACAAGGACCAGACTGGATGATCTAGGGTCCTTTCCAGTTCTGCCATTCTAAGATTATTCTATTCTATTCTATTCTATTCTATTCTATTCTATTCTATTCTATTCTAATACTCCTATAGCCAGAATGCATGAGTTACAAGCACTGGGTACTGGTAAATCTAAAAATGCATGTGTTTATCCTGCCAGTCAACTGTAGACATTCCCCCCAAAAGAGGCACAGGGGGGGGGATGAAGTGGCTGGATGGGTCCCTATCCATTAATGAAGAGAGGGTGTTCTGTGAAGTTCCCTTGAAATATTAACCTAACTCTTAAACACTCAATATTACCATAAAGACACCTGACAGCAACCGGATCCTGTGGCTGAGAAATTCTGTTCTCCCTGAGCTCCTGTGATGGTTATAGCTCACGTTAGAAGAAGAGGAAGGTGGGGGGGGGGGAGAAAGAGCAAACTGACCTCACAGTCCTGAATACCCTGGTTCCATGACACCAACAGTGGCAGGTCACCCAGTCAACCGGTACATTATTTGGGACACTGGAGAGAAGTATCCAGTGAAACTACCTTTCACGTGATATAAGTGGGGAGACTACCTTATTTTTTACAGATTCTATGTATGTTTTAATTAGTTTTTGAGAGCACTTTTGGAATTTTAGAGATTTCTGCCCTTCTCTTATCAGTCCTCAAGAGGGGCATTGTATGAATACTCTTAAGATGTGAAAATAATGACATGTAATGAGGAACACAGCAAGCAACTAGAGTGTGTGTTGTATACTGACAAGTTGGAACCGATTTATAGTGACCCTAATAGGGCTTTATGGTAAGAGAGATGTTTAAGGAACATAAGAATATAAGAAGAGCCCTGCTGGATCAGGCCAAAGGCCCATCTAGTCCAGCTTCCTGTATCTCACAGTGGCCCCACCAGATGCGTCTGGGAGCGCACGAGACTAGAGATCTGTCTCCTGATAACACTCCCCTGCATCTGGTCCTTGAAGGACCCTGGTTTTAAGCCTGGAGATGACACATCTCCATCATGGTTTGTCACCTGGGGTGGACTTTTCCTCCAGGAATCTGTCCAATCCCCTTTTGAAGGCATCCAGGCCAGATGCCATCACCACCTCCTGTGGTTTTACCACTTCCACTCCCCCCCCCCCCCCGCGTGAGGTTCCATGGCTGAGCGGGGCATCTGAATCCCATTCCCCAGAATTCTAATCCGTCACTATCCACTACACCACACTGATAGTCCAAGCAACTAGAAGAGGGTGTATTGTCCATTGTACTTAATTACACTGGGGTTTTTACAATGAATTGTAATGCATTACTTTTAAAAAGAAATCCATGTTCTACATTGGCCAACACGACCTCTTCCCTTCCCGTCCTTTCTCTGCTTACCTTAACAGCATTGTTATAACTGTTGGTGTTGACGTCCGGGGTCACCCCAGAAGCTGCCATGTAGGTGCTGCCGATGGTTTTGATCTTGGTGATGCACCGGAACTGAGGATCGTCCAGGAGCTGTGAGAATTGGGAGGTGTGTGTGTGAAAGGGATCCCTCTAATCATGACAGGAGGCTGGAAAGCCACACCTTCAGGCTCAGAAGGCAGGACACAAATATTCACAACAGACACACAGATGAACCAATGTATCCAAATTTTGTCAGACCACTGGCCAAACAGCATAGCAGTAACTCGTTACCGCCAATTCATTATATTTTCCAGGAATAAAGGTACCACTACATAACATTAAAACTGACTTGCTGAAATGCCTGTTGATTAGGTTAGTAGTGCAACTCTAAAAGGCCCACTAAATCATTAGAATGTCTGCCGGAGGTGGGTCACCAAACCCAACAGCGTTCATTCGGTCTGCTCTCGTTCAGATGTTCACCGCGACAGGATCTCAGCAAGTGTCACATAATCAAGGAAACTATTAATGTTATTGTTTTAGAGATAAGGCCTAACCAAACGTTAGAAACTATGGCATGATTCATGCACCTGTTTGTCCTGTGCTTTGTGCTTTGTTGTGGGTGTTTTGTTTATTTTGTTTATTTATTTATTTATTAAATTTATATACCACCCATCTAGTTACTGACACAGGATCAAGAGGAGAGAGTTGTGTTTTCCTCCAGAGGCCAATGTCTAGAAGAACTCTGTGCCCTTTTTTTTTTTCAAAAAAGTAACTGAAAAAGTAAGCAATGAAGGGAATAAAATGTTGTCTTTCCCAATACTCTAATGTTACTTGTAGCAGGCTGTTGCTGTTTGGTACCCTAGCATTGCAAAGGTAGCACACACTCCCAGTTCCGATGAGCACTGGGGAACAAAGGTATTGCCCTGGGAACAACCCACCCACTCCCCTGCAACAATTATTTGTCTCAAGGGGACACAAATGATGCCACTGCGGTCCTAAAATCAAAGCCCTCCAAGTTGCATTGCATTACAGAAAGTTAAACGAGTACTTTGGCCTTCACTTTCCCAATGTGGGGGTGATCCAGCTATCGAGTTACTTCTAAACAAGCCAACCTCCGGTATGTTTTCTAGTGGGACACTTACTAGGAAACGAATTAGGCCAGCTGACGATTCCTCTTGCAGGATGTGCAATTAGCAGATTTATGAATGCAGCCGGATGCACTGAGATCCTGTTTATTTCCTTAATGTGTTCCAACATGGCGCTGGCACACCAAGCTGCACGTGGGGCTGCGCCTTGGCTCAGGCTAATTCTGCTTTCCAACTGTTAACGCCCTCGGCCAACATTAAAACTCATCAAGCAGACCTCCTTCCAAGAGAGTTGGGAATGGAGAGGAGGAAGTCCTGCCTAAACCCATGGCAAGTTCTTCTCCAAGGCAGGCCCCTAGAAGGAGAAGCGGGCTCCCTTTGGGCCCAGGGGCATCCCGGCTAGAGCTCCCTTTTCTGCCAAGAAGGCATAACTCACTGTATCAAAATCCGAGATGATCTCGTTGAGAAAGCGCAGGCACTCGATCCCACCGTTGTTGATGCTCTCCTCCGTATAAAAGTCGGCGAAATTGGGGATGGAGGCAAACATGACGCCGATCTCGTCGTAAGACTGGCTGTACAGTTCCTGCAAGGGAGGGAGGGAAGAAAGGATGGCAGGAAAGGCTGATTTTAGGGTTACCATATAAGTGAACAAGACACTCCTTGCTTGGTTTTTTTCCCCCCTAATGTGAAAATACAGTAAGACACCCTGCGCTCATCCATGGGATTGTTATCCAACAATTTACTTATCCACAGTCTGAAAATTTTAAAAATATTAAAAGAAAAATCGTAGAAATGTATTATTTCTAAAGATGAAGATACCAGAATGGGCCACTAGAGGGAGCCAGAGACCATGCTTTGTATAGCATTCAATATTACTATAATGTTCATTATGATCTGCGTTTTCTAGCATCCACTGTGGGATCCCCCACAGATACGGGGGTCCTATTGTACTTCAGAAGAATAGGTTTGGCACCAGTAGTGACTTTCTTGTTCCTCTTGGCTTGGGTGCAAAACTTGGCTGTATCCTACAGTAGATTCTCTGCTACCCTCTTTCCCCAAGATGGTGTGTTCCAGATGTTTTGGGTTACAAACAGAAGCCTGAAAGCTTGCGTTTCTGGGGGTTGCCATCCAGATTCACAAAGCTGCCCACCTCTAATAGCCACGGCCACTGTCCCTAGGGGGTGGGGGGTGGGAGGAGGACCTTCTTCCTTCAGCCACCAGTTCAGCCCTCCTCCTCCACCCCCACCACCGGTGCTCACCTCATCCCGTTTCTTGGAGCCGAGGAAATGGCGAGCCACGTGGTCCGGCAGCATGTTGGTCACCAGGGCCTCGTTCCAGCGTCTCATCTCGTAGACACGTTCCTTCTGGTCATGAACATCGATCTTCCATAGGAATAAAGTCCTGGCCAGTTTTTCCACCTGCCAAGCGTGGGGACGGGGGTGGGGTGCCGTGGAGAGAAGAGGGGGGGAATGTATGATCAAAGAGGTCTCCCTAGGACAGGGACGACAAACCTTTTAGAGACCGAGTGCCCAAACTGCAATTCAAAACCCACACTAATTTTTCGCAAAGTACCAATACAGCCATTTAACCTGAACACAGGTGGCTGTGAAGGGGGGCGATGCCAGGGGGCCCACAGAAAGGGCTCCGAGTGCCACCTCTGGCACCCATGCCATAGGTTCGCCAAAACTGCTCTAGGAGAGCAAGACAGCTATTGCCCATATGGACAAATCAGGTGGCTTCAGATGGAGCCAGAATCTTGGTCCAGCCAACCGAGTCCTGCGCAGAGCTCTCGGCATCCCTTGGTCGGCGACCTTAGGATTATTTGCTAGGTGGACAAGGGCACAGGACTGACATATTTGCACCAAATATGTTATGCATCTTCCACTCTTTATTGCATTTCAAAAGCTCCACCATCAAGGCTCTTGTTCTTTTGCATGTTTCTTCCTACCTGCAAAGGAGCGGAACCATGTGGCCGGTTAATTTTTATGGGTGCTGGTTTTACACCAAGATGCCCCAACTTATGGTGACCCTAAGAAGGGTTCACAATATGCGAGATGCTCATGGAATATTTTGCTGTTATCTTTCCCCCAGTGGATTTCTATGACTGAGCAGGGATTTGAACCCAGGTCTCTGGAGTCAAACTAGGTTGACTTTGCCATCACAGCTGGGGCCAATGCGGCAACAAGATGAGACACGGCCCCCGGTCGGTTCCAGGGGTTTAATAGAACCCCTCGAATACTAGAAACAGTTCTTCCTTTTTTCCTAGACAGGGGGGATCTTCCTCTAGAAAGATTTGGAGGCTGTAGTTCCTTTAATGCACCTAAAAGCGAGAGAAACACCTGAGGTTTCTCTCATAACTGATTTTTCAGGATTTGCAAACCAGGTTTCCAAAGAGATATTCAAACATGGACACACACACACACACACACACACACACACACACACACACACACACACACACACACACACACACACACACACACACACACCCACCACCACCACCACCACCACCACCACCACCACCACCATTTTGGCACTGGATTCTTTCCTCTCTGATTTGCTCCAAAGGATGTGAGACTTCTAAAACAGGGAAAGACAAGTCTGTGAGACATCCTTGAAAAAGCCAAGGGGTTGCTCAAACGATGACCACACGGAGACAGAAACAACCTATGTGTTTCGGCTGCCAGCCGTTTGGTGTTTCCAAAGGAACAATTGCCAAGCGTAGGAAATTCAGCCAGTTACTCACATGGCGGGAGAAACAGTAGAAACTCAGCATCATGACTGAAATCATCACCGTCATGGAGTACTTGGATGCAACCATGACGTGCCTGCAAGGAACAGCAAAAGGAAGAGAGGGTGGCTCAGGCAGGGAGGGTTAGAGGGGACATGCAGAAATGTCTTGCAACCCCATCCCTGTCAGTTCCAGGCGACCCGCTTAGAAAACCCAGGAGAGTTTCAGAAACACTTTGTAGCAGTTTGAGCTCCCCTTCAAAGAGGAAGTAAAAAAGGGTGTGGTGAAGGTTGAAGAAGACCCGCCAAATTCTCAGGATGATTCCAAAGAGGCTGAGGCTGTTGTCTCATTGTCCTCATCCTCCAGTGAACAGTGGGTTTGGGGGAGAGCTTCAGGGATGCCTCTGGAGCATCAACAGCCACCTTCACTTGGCCAATTGGCCTTTGGAGTTTTAAAATCACCCTCGCCTGGCACATCTGCTCTCTTGAGGCCTTGATTCTCTTAAGGTCTCCCACCCCACTGAATGCACTCCACCCAAGATGGATTTGATTGAAATCACGATTTAATGTTTTAAAATTATTTTCATTTCAGTACTTTTAATTTAAATCATGACTTAAACCAATTTGATTTTTTTTAAAAAGGGTTGATTTTTTTTAAAAAAATCTTGGTTTTTATCATCCCTGCTCCACCAATTCCAGAGCTGCCTCCCAGTTTATCAGGAGCTGAAAATGCCAGAATCTGCACTGAGTCTAGTCCCCTTGGCAATGGCCCTCTCTTCACCTGGCGGAGGGAAGGAGTGAAGGAGGAGGCACAGCCTGCACCCCAAACCTTCCACTAAAAAAACACCCTGCCCGTTTAGATCAGATCCTGGCAACTCTGCTCCATTGCACAAGAATCCCCCTGGCCACCCCCTTTCCCACCCGTAAGACCACCAGCTTGGTTGGATGAGAGATTCTGAGCATCACAGTCAAGCACTGAGAGAGGGGGGGGTTTAAATTCCCAAGCCACGCTCCTGCCCGCCCTCCTGCCAGCCCACCCGCCACCTCTTACTGGCTCTCTTGGGTTCGCTTCTTGTCATAGTCGTCAAAGATCTGCTGCCAGGCGAGGATGTTCACCACTCCCACGGCCCCCGTGATCATCAGCATCAGGGTGAGCTTGACCATGTGGCTCACTTGCACCAGCATGATGGTGGCGATGAGCGCCAGCACGGCAATGTAGCTGTAGTACTTGGGGTTCTCCACGCAGCCGCCGCGAGACAACATGGGATGCGTGTCGTTGTCAAAGGTGTAAGATCGCTGGCAGCTGAGCTGCAGAGACAGAACGGAAGGCAGGCGTGAGAGCTCGTCATCAGTCACTCAGTCAGTCCATCAGTTGGTCAGTCGGTCATTTCATTTGATATACCACCTTTCCATAAACCCCATATTCAAAGCCATCAAGGAAATCCTATATGAAGGCCCTCTGTGAGGTCACTGCCGGTGTCTCCCCAACAAAGAGTCTTGGGATGGCACATACCTCACGCCGTTATTCTGTCGCTCCAGACCAGAGCTTAGAAATGTTACTATGTTGGATTACAGAACCCAGAACCAGCCCCCAGCTAAGCTGGCCATGTGATTCTGGAGTGTTAGTCTTACAAATGTTGACATTTCTAAGCTCTGCTTTCAGCCATTAACAGCCATTTTTCTGGCCACTGCCATAAACACCATATAAAAGAAATAAAAGGCCAAATCAGGCTTGTATAAATCACATAACGAACCTTATAAGGTGGTGTGTAAATAATCCCCCCCCCCCAAAATGTATTCTCGAAGGATTTCACGGCTGGGATCTGATAGCTGTTGTGAGTTTTTCAGGCTGTTCAGCGGTGTTCTGGAAGTTTTTCTTCATGACGTTTCGCCAGACTCTGTGGCTGGCATCTTCAGAGGGCAAGGAGCTCAGGGAACTAGGAGTTCTCTCTGTGCTCTGGGTTATACATTGAGACTCGCTTGGCCAGACGTTGTCTACTCCTGTGTTTCCATGAGTTCCACCCCAAGAGGTTTTGCTGTCTGAGGTGGAAACAACACATGACATGCCTTCCTCGGGAATTATGGAGCATAACTCCTCAGACCAACCCGCTGCGCCTCCTTGACAAGGGATGGACTCAACCATCTAGGGTCCTATCACCATCTATCAGTAAAAAAGCAGCAATGACCGTTAACAACTAACAGTTGGACGCCTTTTAATTTGTCCCAAATCTGCTGCTTGAGGTGGCTCCCTCGTCCTACTAACTGGCAGGGCCAGCCTTGGCACCTCAAGCTGTGGTAGCAACAACAAAACTAGAGCAGCATCTCCTCGGAAACGAAACCTCCACCCTTGCCCTCTGAATGACGAGAGCATGGGCAGAGAATGGTCCAAGAGAGCCTTCTCTCTTCAGAAGGCCTCTAGATCTATTGGCTTACAAGACCCATCATGCACAGGCAGCGTGGCACTTGTGTTCGTGCTGTCTAGCGACAACAAGAGCAGTAGCCAAACCTGTCGAAAAGAACTTCATTTTCGGGGGAGCTGTTTTATTTATTTATTTATTTATACAACTTATATGCCGCACCACCCAAAGCTGTTAAGGTCAGGGTGCCTGATGGGAACTGTAGTCCCATATCCAAAGGAGAGATGCCAGATCAAAGAGGGCTGGAAGACCACTGCAAATAACTGTTTCCGCTGGCGCTTGCCGTCTCCCCCAAAGGAAGGCGATGCGGCGGGGAGGGGGATTTCAGCTTTCCCTTCCTCCCCTCTCCTGTGCTGAACACTCCCCAAGGTTCTGAAGCAAGGTAACGGCACCATTTCCATATCGGCGTCAGTAGAGAAAGGTTCAAGGTCCGGCCAATTATTAACAGTTTCTAAAAATAATCAGCGGCAGCTGGCCTTTTGCTAATTCCCCTTAATGATCCCCACCGCACCGCTCTGTAAACAATTATTGGCTGCCAACAAGAGGCGGAAGTTTGCAACAGGACTCACGGTGCCCGAGAGGACTCGGGGGGAAAAGCATTTCGTAGCCGTGGTGGTGGCAGGGTGACCTTTAGGTTCAGTGTCACTTGGTTCTAAATAAAACCACCGTGGGTTCATGGTTGCAGACAGACCCAGAGACGGGGGGGTGGGGTGGGGGGCTTGTTTCCCCCAGGATTTTTTCTGCTCTGAATGAAACACGGCCTTGGGAGGCTACAGCTGGTTGCGGAAGAACCGGAAGGAAGGCAGGCAGGAACAGAGAGTGCTTGAGCCTCTCCAAAGGGTCCCTTCTTCATGCTGGTTTCCATACCGTAACAGCAGAGAGGGCAGGAGAGGAAAAGAAGACCAGCAAAGAGCAGAAGGGGAAGAAAGTTAAAGGGCTTCTCCACATCACCAGCTCTTACGCTCTGTGGTGCACCTCCCAAAACTAGACATTTCTCAACTGGAAAAAGGCACTGACTAGGTTTAAAAAAAAGTAACGGCACTCAATGTCGCATTGAAAGCACTTTTCAAATACTTGAAAGGCTGTCCTGCGGAGGAGGGGGCGCAGGATCTGTTCTTGATCATCCCAGAGTGCAGAACACACAACAGTGGTCTCAAACTACAGGAAGCCAGATTTAAGCTAAGTATCAGGAAAAACTCCCTAACTGTTAGAGCGGTACAATGATGGAACCAGTTATCTCGAGAGGTGGTGAGTGCTCCAACGCTTGGGGCATTCAAGGGGAATTTAGACAACCAGCTGTCAGGTCTCCTCTGATGTGGATTCCCGCCTAGAGCAGGGGGTTGGGCTCCGTGGTCTCATAGTAGGGATCAAAGTCTGAAATCCAAATCAAGGACCCAGATTGTAGGCCAACTCAATGATTCTGTGCTTCTATGACCTACTTTATCTCACGAATAAAGGGTCTCAGCTGCTCCCATACTAGCTGGAAAACCGACAGTGGTATGCTAAGGTTACCCCTTTCCCCTTTGGTACTACTTGAGACCCTGCTCGACCTGCCAAATTTATCTGGCTAGAGATAACAGTGGAGTGGAAGAAGGCAGTGAAACTTCTACAGACAACAGTACCTCTTTTGCAGCCAGTGCTTCAAAAAAGTATGTATAAAAAGAACAACAATCGTCATTCCCATCATCTCCCAGCCACTGCGGGATGCTGGGAGCTGCAGATGGGAAAAGCAACTTCCCCAAACTCTTCAATTTCCAAAACCCTCCAAAAGTGGCATCTACCCCCTACACCAGTGTTGGCAAACCTATGGCACGGGTGCCAAAGGTGGCACTTGGAGCCCTTTCTGTGGGCACCCAACATCACCCCTTCACAGCCATCTGTATCCACATTAAATTGTTGCATTGACACTTTTTGAAAAATTAGTGGGCTCTGAATCGCAGTTTGGGCACTCGGTCTCTAAAATGTTTGCCATCACTGCCCTACACACATACCTGCAAGCCTTGCTTGCCACTTCATTGTGAGAGAAAACATTGTGTTTCTCCTAGAACCAAAGGCATAAGTAACCATTTTGGTATTCCCAGAGCTTTTACTGTTTGGGCTGTTCAGGATGGTTCAGATGAGACTGGGACTTGCAGGGCAAGGACAGAGAAACGCAAATCGGTGGGAATCATCTTGCTGTCGCTGGGACCCCAACATGCTTGCCCGTGGTTCCCTTTAATCGCTGTGGCAGGATTCTGGACAAGGCAGAACCCAGGTGAAACTATTTCTGACCATGTAAGGAAAGTAAATAATATTTTTCACCAGTTATCTGAAGTAGGCATTCAACATGATGAAGAGTATAAATGCCTTGTGATATTGTCAAGTCTGGATGAATCGTATGACAATTTAGTAATGGGGATGGAAGCTTTGAAAAGTGATGATTTGTCTGTCTCTAATATACCAAACAGGGGTCTTAAATCATTGCTAGTTGTGAAATGCAACTCAGCACCCCTGCCCCTTTATCTCAGAGTCTTGCATGCATGTTTTACCATGTGGTCTCCTGTATTCTAACTCTTATGTCTGATGAAGCAGACATAGGTCATGAAAGCTTATTTTAAAATATAGCAGCCTTTAAAGTCTTTTATTTTTGTGTTTTGCTTTGTGTTTCTTGTTGAAACAACTGTGTTGTGCTTCCTTCTGGCCAGAAAAGAGAGGCTGGCAGACTCCTATCCTTCAAATCACAAATGATTTGTACGCTCTCTATTTCAGCAGCACAGATCATAATGCCCCATTCTAGTTACGGCCCAGCCCAGAACAGCGGATTACAAAGGTTTTACCAGTCTATTCTCCCTCTTTATTTTTAATATACCCTCCCATCTCTTCCAATTCTACTTTAACATCATTCAACCCATAAAAAAATCCGATTTGTAATTTCAATTAAAAAACAAATGAACATATCACTGAGATTTGTTTAAGCTAGAAAAAAATTATCATAAAAATCTCAGTTTTATTACCATGAGGGGATGTGGAATTACTTTACATTTCCCAGACTGGGACCATCGGCTTATAATTTATTTTCCACAGCGCTGCAGAACAAAGAACTTTAAAAAAAAAAAGAGGTTGGGGTTGCTGATTTTAATTCCAAGCCTTGCTTACCATATCGACAATGTTGGCCATGGTAAGGATAAAAATGGCGGACATCGCCCACGTGTTCCTCGCCCACCGGGTCCTGTCAATCCATGTAGAAAAAGCCACCAGCTTTCTAGGGAAGACCTGTAAACGGAGAAGAGGGCGTTAAAGGCACAAGGAACTGTTTGCGCCAGACATGCTCCAACTTCAGCCCTCCTGATGTTTTTGGACCACAACTCCCAGAATTCTAAGCTTAGATTGCCAGTGGCAAAGGACTGTGGGAGTTGCGGTCCAAAACACCTAGAGGGCTGAAGTTTGGACATGCCTGGTTTTGTACCATCTCTTTTGTGTCTTAGCAGGAGGAACTGCTCAAGGAGGGACAGTGGATCAGAGCTAGTGCACAGAAGCCTCACCGTCTTGGAACTGCAGGCCTGAAAGGGACCTTAGGAGCCTGGTGGCACAGTGGTTAAACGCCTGTACTGCAGCTAAAACTGTGCTCACAATCTGGGGTTCAATCCCAGGTAGCCAACTCAAGGTTCACTCAGCCTTCCAGCCTTCCGAAGTTGGTAAAATGAGTACCCAGCTTGTTGGAGGGGCAGTCTGTAGCCTGCATAATTAAACTGCCCAGAGTGTGCTTTAAGCGCTATGGGGTGGTATGTAAGCAAACATTGCTTTATTGATGGATTGTCAAGTCCAGCCCCTGTGAGGGAAGCTCAGTGGGGAATTGAACTCCCGATCTCTAGCTCTGCTGCCAGATACCTAAAAAAACCACTGAGCTACCCAGCAGGTCTTGGGAAGCATTACTATGAATGGATAACATGGCACTTCTTGTTGATGATTAAACTTGTGGTAGTGTCAACCCCGCTTTCCTTTCATGGGAGACGCCCGCTTGGTTTCCTGCTGTGTCCCAATAGGATGCCATGTCAAAAGGTTTTTGAGAGTTTCCGGGTTATTTAGCAACGATGCTCAGAAGCCCATTACAACAGTCCATGTTGATAGCGCCTGCCTAGAAAGAGAAGTTGCCCCTTCAGCCCCTGTCCAGCAATGGGGAACATGTGGTCACCCCTTCCTTCAGCGCCTGCAATATGAATGAAAGGAGCCACCGAGGCGAGGATGATGCTTCCAGAGCCACAAATACTGCTGGCCCGAGAACTCAGCTGCGGGGTCTCCACCATTGAAGGATCACTTTGACAGCAAACGCTTGCGCTTTGCAGAACAGCTGAGGGCGTTTATACACGACCCCTAAGCTCCGCCGCAAATGGCTGCAAGCTCCAGACCTTAAAAATGTTTACCCACCAGCTCCGGAGTTTGCAGACAATTAAGTGCGACCCCGCCCACTTTAGCGCGACCCAGCGCACTTTTCTTGTACCTGCTTTTTGATGGTGAAAAATATTTGATGCGGAGAGTGCCTGAGCTCTCCTCGCTTCTTTCTGTTGTTTTTCTTTTGCCTCCGCCCCTTAAAGAGGAACCAGGAAGTAAACGGAGGTCGGAGCAACCTCCACCGGCACGGAGGTAAGAATGCATTCTTTTGTCTCTGTCTAAGGCTTTTTCCCCCCTCCCTCCCCTCATGCAGACAGAACAAAGAAGTGCGGAGTGGGTGGGGACGGAGGAACAGCAACGAACCCTCAAGATCTCTGGTCCGAATTTAAGGGACCAGCGGATCTTAGGGGTCGTGTAAAAAGGCCCTGAGTAACAGCTTTGGACCTGATTGGGGAAAGGGGGGGCAGAGATACTGCAAGGAGAAGACCCCTTACCCTGGGAAAGATGGCAGCTAAGGAGCACACAGTCAGGATGAGCAGGAGAACCTCCCCGACAACAAATGTCACATAGTTGGCCACCAACCTGCAGGAGAACCGAGAGTGGGGGTGGGGACAGAATCACAAAAAGTTATGAAGAGGAAGATTAAAGATCAATGCTTTTAGCCTGGTAGCAGAGGCAGTGGAGTTTTTAGATGAATTAGATAAATTAGATGAAATTCCAGTGTGGTGTAGTGGATAGTGTAACGGACTAGAACTCACTAGGCCTGGGTTCAAATCCCTGCTCATTCATGGAAACACAGGCATGAGACAACACACAGATTTGATACATGGATTTATAGGCATGTACACACACAGGCAAAGACAGGCAAGCTGCAGCCCAAGACCTGATAGGAGCAAAGAGGAATAAATCTATTACAACTACTCTGAAGTCCTACCACTCGCTGCCAGCGCACCACCAGGCCCAATTTAAGGAGACAGCACCAGTATACAAAACCTTGAAAAGTCTAGGATTCATACCTGGGTTGGACCAAAATGATGTGGAACCTTAGAGACTAACTGTTATGAGTTTCCATGGACAGCTCCATTTCTTCAGGCTTTTTTTTTTAGGTGTGTGTAGGGTCACTGTTTCAGCTAGACTCTAGTGAGTGTGACTTTTTGGGCCGAACCCCAGCAGCTGACTGGCTGTGCCTTCTGTGAAGCTACCTAGCGATCTTGAGAAATGGACAACTTCCTTCCTGCTCCCCTGTGGAGGAGAAGGAAGAGGAAGTTTTGCATTTCTTTGCGGTAGTTGCTAAAAGTTTTTTTAAAGCCCTGTCCAAAGCATCATGACATGCTGTGTCAATTTCTCTTCCACTCTAAAGGAGAACAGACTGGAAGCTTCCCCGTTCTCAGGGTCATTAAGCATCTTACGTTGTTCACCTCTGGAGTAAGCTTTGCAGCCATGACGAGGGACAAATTCTCTTTTGGACCAAGCTCACTTCAACTCAATTGTTTCCACTGGAAACTGGGAGGGTAAAGCAGGGGTCCTCAAAGTTTTCAAACAGCGGGCCAGTCCACCACCCCCCAGACACCACTGGGGGCCGGATCACAGTCTCAAAAAAAGGCCGACATGGAAAAAAGGGGGGCTGCACCCAGCGCACCGACCATCTGGGTGGTGGTTGGGGTGAGTGGGGGAACTTCCCGTAGCCCTCCCACTGTGAACTGCCCCACTAGCCAGCATGCTGATCATCTGGGCAGTAGTTGGGGGGAGTGGGAGAAGCGACATAGCCCACTGCTTTGAACTGCCTCGGCAATAGAAGCAGCTGCGGCGGCTGGCTTGCTGGCAAAGCAGGGGGTAGGTGTGGGGGGGTTGCAATTAGTCCCGGGGGCCGGATTCAGGACCTTGGGGGGGGGCGCATCCGGGCCCGGGGCCTTAGGTTGAGGACCACTGGGGTAAAGGGAGGAGACTTGGAGCATTTGGCACTGCCCTGAGCCACTACGAAGTAAAGCAAGGTGTAAACCTAATGAATAAAAAGCCAAACACAGAGTTGCATGCGGCATGTTTAGCCAGATTCTGTCGGCTCGAGAAATGACACAGCTCTGCAGGCCTCACGGCACTCACCTCCGATCAATGAAAATTTCCACCACAGCGGTGAAGAGGAGGACGACACACGAACAGCTAAAGGCTGCCCCACTCTGCTTCTCCTTCTCTACCGAGTAGCGAGTCTCCATCTCCGGGTCAATAAAGCGCAGGGACAGACGGAAGGTAGCTCTGCCCTTGAGCCTGGAAAAAAACATTGGACACACAATGACCTTCATATAGGAGATTTTTGATTCCAGGATTATTATTATTATTATTATTATTATTATTATTATTATTATTATTATTATTATTATTATTATTATTATTATTATTATTATTATTATTATTATTAATGAAGGTAGATCTCTGGCTCAGTCACACAGCAAGACCTCATACAAAATCAGTCCACACTTGACTACCAGCTGCTGAGGAAGAAGAGTGAGAGAGAGTGGCATTTTGTTCATATCCTGCTAGTGCCCTTCCTACAGGCATCTGGCTGGCTAAGGTGGGAAGAATATTTATTATTTATTTATTTAAAATATTTTTAATCCCACCTTAAAGCGAACCCAAAGCGTCTTGCATCATTAAAGGACAAAATTCAAAAGCTAAAATCAGCAAGTATACAAACATTTTAAGGATTAAACAAGTCTAATATTAAATAAAATAAATAAATTAAAAACACAAACCCATTTAAAACCACAGAGGACTGGCCTATTTAAGCCTTTGGTCTGATCCAGTACAGGTCTTATCTGGGGATATATTAAAAACCTTTCCACCGAATCTGAGAACCTACCATCCTGGAAAAGTTGGGTCAGACCAAAGCCTTTCTCTGCTCCACTATTCTGTCCCACGTTGGCCATGGGATGTCCACACCAACAGGACACCAGGACAATCCTCATTTGTCCTTCAGCCAGCAAGGAAACACTTTCCTTTTCAGGTAGATTTTTAATTTGTAAAGTTTTAATGCAGGAACTTTTCAAACTGCTGTAGAAGAAGGATTTTCGGGGGGGGGGGTTTTGTTTTTAAAGAAGATACATGTTTATCTTCTTAAAGTATCTGGGAGCTGAGTCGTGGCAACTGGACTTCTTTTCTTGTGGGATCGGAATGTTTCGCTACTCATCCAAGTAGCTTCTTCAGTCTTCAGGAAAAGTTGGTGGAACGGTTCCCCTTGGTTTCACCTCACCCTGGTCCAACATCCTCTTCTCAACCATTTAAATAATATACATTATCTGGACCCATTTCAGTTGGGCCCCCATCCAGGATGTGAGACTTGAGACTGCTTCAGTCATCCTGGAAAATTAGCTATGTTGGGGACTGGAGAAGGGAAGCATGGCCATGTTAGTCTTTCTAGACCCCTCGGCTAAGTCCTTGACCCGCCATCTGTGTAGGATCGCTTAGCTAGCCTACATAACAGAGGCACTGTATGGCAGTGGGTCCGTTTTTTTCCTGCCAAGGCACACTCAAAAGGTGATGTTCAGGGTACCCTCTTTGACACAATGACACCATGCAATTTGAGAGTTCTGCTTTATTCTGTTGGTTATTTAACATCTCTACAAACCCACCAGGAAAGGTCCTTCAGAGCTTGAGAGTGACATGCCAGCACTCTGCCAGCGACACCCAGCTCGACCTTCCTGGTCGCCAAGGAAGTGCCTGATCTTCATAATGAGCTAAATGAAGGTGCGAAATTAAAATCAAATCCTGACAAGGTGTAGTGCTGCTGATGAGCAGAAAATGCCTTTAAAATCTTTTATTATTATTTTGTCCTGAATTAGCTTTGATGTTGATTGACGCTGATGTGATGTTATGTGAATGTATTTATATTATTTGTGATTTGCTGCAGTAAGCAGCCCAGAGTGTCTGTTTGGCTTGATGGGCAGGACATAAATAGAATGAATGAATGAATGAATGAATGAATGAATGAATGAATGAATGAATGAATGAACGAACGAATAAGAATCAGCATTGGGAATTGGTATTCAACCTGTTCTAGAACGGAGTGGGCTGTCCCTGGACTCCAAGCTGATGGTCTCAACAAGGAGTGTTTTTCACAACTCCACTGACTGTGGTACCTGTGACATTTCCTGAAGTGACACAACTTAGCAAAAGTTATAGTTTTGTGCGAGGTAGCTGTGTTAGTCTGTGGAAGAATTCCAGGCAAAATCAAAACCAAACAAAATAAAAGACAAAAACATGTGGCACCTTAAAGACTATTATATTTTAATGGAATCTTTCATGGACACATCCACTTCTTCAGACGTACACCTCATTCTGCTACTACATGTCTGAAGAAGTGGGCGTGTCCTCAAAAGCTTACATTAAAATATAATAGTCTTTAAGGTGCCGCATGTGTTTGTCTTTTATTTTGTTTGGTTTCGATTTTTGCCTGGACTTAGCAACAGTCATTCCAGCCTCCGTTACATCTCATCTTGACTGCTACTGTCCACTCTGCATGAGGCTGCCCTTGAAGAAAGTCCAGGTAGAATATGCAACCTCCAGGCTGCTAGCCAAGCCAGAAACATTGCACTCACGTGACCTCCAATATTGAAAGGCTGGCCCCGACTGCCAGTTGCTTACTGGGACTCTGTGTTGGCTAGCCTTAACCTTTGAAACCCTAAATGACTCAAAGCCTTGCTGTGTAAGGGACCGCCTGTCTTGATATGAGCCAACCTGGATGTTAAGATTTTTGGAGAGGTTGGCAACCGCACAGGCCCACCTTGACAGGGATGTGGAGAAATCTTTTTTTCAGTTTTATTTTCAGACTGTGGAACGTATTCCCCATGGAGCTGCATTCAATGTCTACTCTCAGCAGTTTCAGGAAGGAGCTTGTTTTATTTTATTCTAATTATTCTACGGCAGGGCTGTTCAACTTTGAACAGCCCATCGTCTACCTTCATCCACTGCATGTTCCCGCGGTCCACTTTCAGAAGCACATGTGCGCTTCACCGGTGCTCCTGAGTAGGAGGGCAGAGTCTCCAATGGAGGAGCCGAGCAAGGGGGTGTGGTGTGGCGGGGACGGAAGGGAAGCGAAGGGTAGAAATCCGGTCCAAGTGTCCGGGTGTGACAAAACCCTGGAAACAGGAGTAATGAATATACAAATCATCAGCCAATCCCAGCAGGAGGGCGGGGAATGGTATGATATAAAAGGGTGGAGCCTAATCAGTTGGGGCAGTTCAGTGAGTTGAAGTCAAGTTGAGAGTGAGTGCTGGGAGAGAGCACTGTTCTCTGAGAGTTCTGTCAGGCAGTGAGGGCTATACTGTTTGCTAGTTATTGAAGACAGGGAGGCTTGTAGAGCTGATTAAATCTATTATATGTTAAAGGCAACACATACCATCCTCAGATATTGTTATATTTATTATCTTCTCAATAAACTTTGTTATTATTTTTATATTATTCATCTGAGTCTGTCCCAATTCATGAAGCGACGAGTTTAAAAGGTGGCAGCATTATTAAGTGAATAAAAGGGGGCAGCAGTACCATTTCCATCACAGAACTCAGTGTGTAAAAGGGAGGTGTCGTCACAATTTAGTGGCACAGCAGTGGGATGTCGAAATAAACCCGGTTGTACCTCTGAAAACTCAAGTCTCTGGAAGGGGTGATGTCACACCTGATGTGTGGGAGGAAAAAAAAGACTTTTCTCCCTGAACCCGCCGCCTCTGGTAGTGGGTCAGGAGGCTGACAGAGACTTGGTGGGTGATTTCTGATGGCCCTGCAGGCTACCGGTCGCCTGCGGTCAACATGTTGTGCAGACTTGTTCTACGGTAAAATTTGTTTTTCTTGTGTTATTTTAATCATGGTAAGAATTGCTTGCCAGTGGAAAATCAGAATATACATTTAATATATATAATTATTTGGGAATTGAACCTATGAACCTATTCAGGCTATTGTTGACCTAACGAGCCTATTCAGGCCACCAGTGTGACATGAGGTCAAGGTGAACTATAAAATGGAGGACTCGCCACTAATTTCCCTCAGAGTGACGAAGCTGCTTGGATGATCAGCGAAAAGTTTCGATCTCTCACGATAATTAGACCAGTTGCCATGACTCAACTTCCAGATAAACTCACCTTCCAGATGTTTCCATGCATTTCTGGCCATGATGACAAGGCATGATTATGATGGATTTCATTAAAGGCCACACTTTAAAAAAATAAAATTCTAGTTACTTAATACCTCCACCTCTTCCACACCTTTACTCCCTGCAGAGCTCAGGCTTTGATTTTGATTTTAAAAGAGAAAAATGTTCAGGGGCATACCGCCCCACCCCCGCTCTGAGCCTGGACCACCTGGAAGCCCAACACAGACCACCTCTATTTCCACAAGTGGCCTAAGCTCCTAGAGTGGCCTCGCTGCCAGGCGGGTGGTATAAAAATTAATTAATTAATTAATTAATTAATTAAGCACATATGAGAAACATATTAATTAATTAATATAATTAGCTGAATTAGCTTTGATGTTGGTTGATGCTGATGTGATTATATTAATTAATTAATTAAGGTGGAAACAAGACCTCAGCGAGTTGATAATGATGATAAACAAGTGAGTTGTGTTTGTACATCTTTTGTGACAGATTCTCTCCTATTAAACCATCATTGAAAGTAGGGAAAGAGAAGAGCCCAGGTCCACAGAGAAAATGCAACACAGGTGAATAGTTGAACAGCTCACACAGAACCGTCTAGGGGAAAAAATGAATTGCACAGATATAGGACGGGAGGCACCTGGCTGGAGAATAGTACAGGTGAAAGGGATCTGGGAGTCTTGGTGGACCACAAATTGAACATGAGTCAGCAGTGTGACCCGGCGGCCAGGAAAGCCAATAAAATTCTTGGTTCCATCAGCAGAACCATCATGTCTAGATCAAGGGAAGTGATAGTGCCACTCTATTCCGCTCTGGTCAGACCCCACCTGGAGTACTGTGTCCAGTTCTGTGCATCTCAGCTTAAAAAGGATGTTGACAACCTCAAGCAGGTACAGAGGAGGGCAACCAAGATGACTGTGGGTCTGGAACTTATTCTTATGAGGAGCGGCTTAGGGATCTGGGAATGTTTAGCCTTGCAAAAAAAAAAAGGTTGAGAGGGGATATGATAGCCATGTTAAAACATTTGAAATGATGTCATATTGAAGAGGGGACTGGTTTGTTTCCCATGGCTTCCGAGTTTAGGACTCGGAGGAATGGTTTCTAACTAAAGAAAAAGAGATTCAATTTGAACATTAGGAATAACTTCCTGATGGTTAAAGCTGCTTGACAGTGGAAGATGCTGCCCCAAAGGAGGGTGGTGGAGTCTCCTTCTTTGGAGGTTGTTAAGCAGAGGCTGGATGGCCATCTCTGTGATGGGGGTTCCTAAATGGCAGGGGGTTGGACTAGATGTCCCTTGAGGTCTCTTCCAACTCTAGGATTCTATGATTCTACGAACCCTATGTTGGAATGCTGCAAGTGTTAGGGAACCCCACAAGCTCCAAAGTGACACCTCCGGGAAAGGAAAGAAGTCAAGGCACACTCACAGAGCCGGGCTGGGGAAGAGTCTGGGAATCCTCCAAGTGTGGGCTGCATCCCCTACAATCTTACAACCAGTGTGCCTTCTGGAAATAGCGATCCCTCAAAAGCCATGGTTCAAAGCTCTAAGAGCCGCACCACAGGTCCCAAATGGGTGGGAAAGGGACCACCTACGCCTGCACGGATTCCCTCTCCAACAAGGCCTCGTTCAGCAACTTGTTCAGTTCCTGCTCATTCTCCGAAGCATCCACCACTCGCTCTGCGAGGTCACGCAACCGCAGGCGCCTCCGAGGGTTAGGAAAGGAGGGGTTCACCACCTGGGCAGAGGAGAAGGCAGATGTGAAACGCTACATACAAGAGAAGGACCAAGGCAGGGGAAGATCCTATTGCCCAATGAATCCTAGGCAGGTCGTTTTCACTTACTGTATTTTTCCGTCTATAAGACGCCACCTTTATTAGATGCCCCCACACTTTTTAGATTGCCCAAATAAAAAAATAATAATAAATCCTTCTTGAGATCTCCTCCACCCCCACCACCCCCACTGTTGCCTTTAATTTCCCCATTCTAAACACTCCTCACTGCTTTGTTTTTTTTCCAGGATCAGGTTCCATGGCGTTTGAAAAGCCCAGTAAGAAATGCCTTTTCACACTAAAAAAAAAATGTGTGCCTTTTTTCTTTTCTTTCCAGATCCCATTTCTTAATGGGTTGCTCAAGCCCAACGGAGCCTGATCCTGCAAAAAATAAACTCACCAAAGCCCGAGAGGAGTGATTAGAACGGGAAATGAAAGCAAACAGCAGGGGTGGTGGGGGTGGAGAACTCAGGGAAAGACGGAGCCGATCATGCCAATAACAAACCAGGGAGGGGAAAAGTAAGGTGAGTTTGGGTTCTCGTCCCCACCCACCCACACCAAAAGACTTACTTCCGTGTATGCCCTTAATTTTTGGCATCATGATTTTAGAAAAAAGTAATGTGGTATACATAGAAAACTACCGACCAGTGCACATTTTGGCAACCTCCCCCTCCCCCTCGCAGCAAGCTAGATACACATTTTACTGACCTTGGAAGGACGGAAAACGGAGTGAGCCTTGAGCCAGCTACCTGAACCTGTCACAATCAAACTCAAGTTGTAAGGAGAGGCTTGACTGCAGTGCTGCAGTTTAACCACTGCACGCCACAGGGCTCAGTTGCATGCATTCCAAGGATATTTGGAGTGGGGAAAACAGCACATGATATACAAAACCTTTAACTATTCACAATCTGTTTTATTTCTGCAACTATGAGTTACAGAAGGCAGTTTTCTCTCGGAACAGATTTAGAGAATTCTAATTGTTTACCGTTCCTTCTCTGTCCACATACCTTGGTGTCCAATTCCTCTGCCTCATCTGGGGACGTACCATTGCATTCTCTGGTGTTGATCAACTGAGGCGAGTCCCCATGCGAGGAGGAGACGGACAATTTCTGTAGCATGAAAGGAAACATTTTGTTTTCAAAAAAGGGGGACTAAAGGGGGCAGGGCCAACTTTAACCACTGACTCAATATTTATTTGATTCCTTCTCTCTCCATTCTTCCACATTTCTGCAGACATACAATTTAGCATCTAGGTGAACAGTTTCCAATTCAACTCTAATTTAAAAAAAATATCAAGAGTTGTCCTTTGCCCTCAAAATGGCACCTTTCACTCCTCACCCCCTCGTCATTACCAATCAAAAGGTAAAGTACTGTACAGCTATTATGTCACGTCCTCATCAACATTGTCTTGTTTGTGTGTAAATAAAAGAAAATAAAGGAAGTAATGGTGGTGGTAAAATAAAGAGAAGTTACAAATAGAAGATGCCATTCTCTGGCTCATCACCACCCCATAAAATTTCTGGAATTGAGCAGAATAAGATCAAAACAAAAGCCTTATCTGGAAATACCTCTTCTTGATCTTTTTCACCAAAGCATGTTGTTGTTGTTTGAAAAGCCTCCCCTACCCCCCCCCCAGGCTGTTTTCTGAGGCAATGTCTCAATATTTATAAAATCATAAACGGTATGGACAAAGTAGATAAGGCAAAGCTGTTTTTCCTGTTTCACAACACTAGAATTAGGGGGCACTCCATGTAACTTTTGGGTGCTAGATCTCAAACAAATAAGATAAAGTCCTTTTTTACCCAGAGGATGACTGGTCTGTGAAACTCCCTGCCAGAAGAAGTGGTGACAGCTGTCAACCTTGACAGCTTTAAGAAAGGATTGGACAAGTTCATGGAGAACAAGGGTATCCATGGCTATCATGATGGATGCCTAAGGACACCCTCCAGGTTGGAGAGAGAGGCAGGATCTCTCTCAATGCCATTTGAAGGGAATCATAAGCAGGAGAAGACATCTGCTTGGGAATGCAAATAGTGAGCCACTGTGTGAGACAGAATGCTGGACTGGATGGGCTGTGGCCTCTTCCAGCAAGGCTGCTCTTATGTTCTTATGTTCTTAAGGAGGCCGAGAAACTCGGAGGGTGACTTTCTGTTGCATGGCTGAGGTCCAGGCTTTCTGAAAGACAGGCATCGCTGTGCAAGCTCCCTTCAGCAGGATGCCCCACAGGGCAGAGCCTTATCTCAGTCCCACCTCTTTTACAAGCAGCACATCTGGCGAGGACTCAAGAGAGGGCTTATTTTTTTGTGGCTGCTCCCAGATTAGGGTACTCCGTCTCTTAGGAGGTCCGGCTGACCCCTTCCCTTCCTTATGGCAGCAAGTGAAAACCTAAGTCTTTAGAGAGGCTTTTCAGGAGTCAACAGGGCAATTGAGATGGAGAGGTCACTTAACATTTTGATTTCCACTTTTAAAATAATGTTTTTAAACATCTGTATATTATCTTTTTTAATTATAATGGGTATATTTGTAAGCAATCGTACATCTAAAATGGGTGGATGGATGGATGGATTTATACATACATACATACACACATACATACATACATACATACATACATACATACATACATACATACATACATTTCTATACTGCCTGTCTTCCAAAGCAACTCCAGATATTGGTGAATGAATGCATGGATGGATGGGTAGGTGGGTGGGTGGATTGATGGGTGGATGGATATGTTGGTGAACGAATGAATGCATAGATGGATGGATGGATGAAGAGCCAACTCAGACTAGCAGCATCTCTCCTTGGGTTCCAGGGAGAATTCATTCTGAGCCGTTCCTTTAGACCCCTGGTATTATCTGATCTTTTTCATTCCAAGTACTAACCAATCTGGAGCCTGCTTAGCGTCCAAAATCAGACAAGATCAGTAAGTTGAGGGTGGTGCAATAACACTGGTTAGTCAAGCTTTTCTGTCACGCGCTAGTCTTTTGCATTTGAGCATTTTGGTCATGTAGGTCTATAGACGGACATTGTCTCATAAAACAGTGCCAGAGAAGAAGTCCTCTGCAAGTCTGGACTACTAGCTCAGGGGCCCTGATCCGCCCTGGAAACACTCCAACATAACACAGAAGGACAAGAAAATCTTTCCAAAACAAGGAAGAAAGTCTTGCAGCATCTGTGAGGAGACCGTTAGTGTGCCGTCTGCTGAAAAGAAACAGGAGAAGAAAGAAGATGATGAGGGGAGTGCAGGAAAGGATTTGACTGAATGGATAGATGTGAAAGGAGGGGATAACATTAGGAGTGTGCCAATGACAACAGAACAGCCAATAGCAGAAAGTTACTGGGTTGTTGATGTCCTAGTGGACGAATGGGATAGGAGAATGGGAACCGGGGGGGGGGGGTTTTTAAAAAGGAGGGATACAGGTGTGAGGGGAGTCAGACGGAGTAGGGGGGATGAGATGCCCAGAGCTAAGCTGGAGATGGAAAGTTGAAGGTCCACGCGGAGAAAGGTGTCCAAACCGAACAGGGTATAGTAGAAAAAGGGAGGCGATATTTGGAAGCGGCAACACAGACAGGGAGAGATCTGTTGACCCCGGCAGAAGTCAGACTCCCTTTGCCCACCCCGACTTTGGCAGTAGTCAGCCCCACCAGAGGGAATAACACTGTGTCAGTGGCAAGAGGAGGAGGGGCCATTTCGACATGGATTCCTGGGAAACCCAGTTAAACAAAGTAAAACATCATTGCTGCGGGACCCTCTGTTATGGTCCGATTATCCCAAGAGGACTCCCTACCTACTCACAAATGAAAAACAACCCTTTTATTAACAATGCCGAAATATATAGTCCAGGAGTGACGGGAGATTTGTTTCACAGCTCACCAGTTATTAATGTTGAAAATGTTAAGACAAACGTTCAAGCTGATGTACCTGTCTATGACATGAATAAAAACTTATCATATTGGAATAATTTTTTGGACTTAAGAGCTCGTTCTTGTGGGGAACCGTTAACAGTGCCAACGGAACCCTTACAGCATCTTAAAGATGAACAAGTTTGTTTCCACGTAAGCTTCTGTGGGCCCTTGATTGCTTCTTTCGATGCAGATCTGAATTAAGTGAGCCACAATCCACAAAAACATGATAGCAGTGGCGGCGGCGGCAGCAGCAGAAGCAGCAGCAGCAACAACAACAACAACAACAACAACAACAACAACAACAACAACAACAACCTTTGAACTGCGGAGCTGTGGATCATCCAACCCAGCAGCCCCTGATAAGGAGGCATTTTGGGGGGGGGACCCGAGCCCCCAACCGCTGGCTCCACAGTCAGAGGCCTCAACCACTGACCTAGCCAGCAGTTCTCCTGCCAAACAGAGCTTGAGATTCTTTCAAGGTTCCGTGAGGCTATCGGCTGTTTTTGCTGCTGCTTACTAAAGATGTTTAAAGAAATTAAAACAGCTGCTGGGTGCTGAAGGCAAAGCACGCGCCAGAGCCTGACATTTAAGCTCTGACAAACAGAAATGAGGACAGAAGGTTTCTTTTTAATCCTGAGAGGGACTAGCCCTCTGGGACTGAGCACTTTAAGGCCAAGCTAAATGGACTCGCAGACCAATTAATCAACTCCATTGATCCTGGCTGTCTTGAGTAAATTGAAATGGAACAGAGCGGGTGGCAGGGAAGCGGATAGAAGCAAACACAAACATGAAATCTTTCTCACTTTTGAAATCACTATAGGAACAGAAGCATCTGACACACTCATTATCCTGTTTTTCATGCATGATCAAGACTCCCGGTTAGTTTTCATCATTCCTACTATGAAATACACCCAGTTTTGTCTGTATTCTGGTTGTTCGGTTTGTTTGGTGAAGACGTTAACACTGGCTTCTTCCGGGTGGATTATTACTTCCACCCCATTTACCCTCACAAACAACTTGCTTGTTTGTTTGCACAGAGCCAAACTTGTGTGTGTCCTATGTTTTTCCACTGATCTAGCTCAGAGCCTGGAAAACTTAGCCCTGAATTAAATTCCCCAGAAATTTCCCAAGCCAGCAGGACAAAAGCAGGAGGTGAACAACTCAAATTCACCAAAATCAATATATATTTTTGCTAATCCTGAACCAGTCAAAAGCCGCAATTGCTAGGCTTTACGACCAGATCTTGCAAGGGGACTCTTTGGTCACAGCGTGCTCACAGAATCCAGTGAAATAAAACGCTGTCTCTTAGGATGCCTTCCCAAAAGACACCCTTTAATTCAGGGGTGTCCAAACTTTTTGCAAGGAGGGCCAGATGTGGTGAGGTGAAAATGTTTGTGGGATGACTATTCAGCCTGAAGGAGGCGTGTGTGCATCTGCAGCAGCTGCAAACGCTTTGGTTTCAAGGCACCCAAGGGCTCAACGGCCGTTGCATGGATAGGGAATCAGCCTGCGCGCACCCAGGATGCACCGTTGCTCGCATATACTGCCCCCCCCTTGCAAGGAGGTGGCGAGGACACTGCAGCAACGGAGCCAGGGGCGGGTAGGCAGGGCAAGTGGCTAGGGGGACAGAGGGAGGCAGGGAGGGCTGGCAAACCATAAAACTGCAAAGTGACGTTTCCAGATGGCACAGGGAGGGGGCGGCCAGTAGGCATAAGTGACAGGCTGAGGTGGCTGGGAGAAGAGGCTGAGGGCCACTCAAAAATTTTAAACGGGCCGCATTTGGCCCCCCGGGCCGGACTTTGGACATGCCTGTTTTAATTAGTGGTGTCCCTAAATTGTTTTCAAATGCCAGTGTGGTATAAAAAGGTAAAGGTTCCCCCCACAGATGAGTGCTAGTCGTGTCCAACTCTAGAGGTGGTGCTGATCTCTGTTTTCAAGCCAAAGAGCTGGTGTTGTGCAAGTCAATGGCCATGTGGCTGGCATGGCTGCAAGGAAACACTTTTACCTTCCCGCTTTTTATGGCGGTACCTATTTATGTGCTTGCATTTTTACCTCCTTTAGAACTGCTAGGTTGGCAGGAGTGAAGGTATAGCGTGAGCTCACTCCACTGCATGGCACCCGGGATTTGAACCACTGAGCTGCCGACTTTGCAGCCGACAGTTCCGGTGCCCTAGCCTGCTGGGCCAACATGCCCTGAATAAGGAGCCCTAATAAGAGACCCCCACAAGCCATATATACCCTAATAAGAGACCCACGAAGATCTCACATTCTCCAGCTATATGTCAATTCGACAGTAACCCTACACCACAACTCTGCATCAAGTTCAAGAAGGCTCAGAATGTGTTTGCTTTTTGTATAAACACAGGATGACAAAACCTGAATGCATGCAAAATTTAAAAGGTCTAGCCTCTGTTATCTGGGGAGTTGTGCCCTTTTTCTTCAGTTGTGGGTCCAGAATGGGTCAGTGAGTGGAGACTTAGGGTCGTATCTATACAAGGCATGAGAGAGGCATCCACAAAATGTTAAATTAAAATATGAAAGTTAAGCTTTAAGGTGCCACATGTTTTGCATCTTTCGTTTTGTGTTGTTTGTTTTGTTTTGTTTTTCTTTGATTTTTGCCTCGAATTCTTGCATAGACTAACATGGCTACACTCTCCAAAACTGGTTAGAAATGTTACAGATTTTGAATTTTGAAAGCAGCTGCAGCATGTCCCTGCCAAAAAGGGAGCCTCTCATCTAGACCTTTGATTCGCCACAAAAGGCTAACAGCAGAATGGGAAACATACAGACGCAACAGAAGAGCTGGTCCATTTCCCCCTTCACCACGTTTAGACAGGGGTCATTTTCAGGGGAGGGGAACATTACCTATACATGAGGACTGTAATAATCAAATATTTAGAGACTAGGGGCAATGGTCTCAAACGACAGGAATAGATTCAATTTAAACATTAGGAAGAACTTCATGACAGTTAGAGCTGTTCCGTGAAATATGCTGCCATGGAGGATGGTGGAGTCTCCTTCTTTTGTGGTTTCTAAGCAGAGGCTGGATGGCCATCTGTCGGGTGTCCTGTGATGGGGGTTCCTGCATGGCAGGGGGGTTAGACTGGATGGCCCTTGAGGTCTCTTCCAACTCTAGGACTATTCTATGATTTTATGAAATCTCAGAACCCAGCATGGAAACTGGGATAGAAATTAGTCTGACATTGAGACAGCATGACGTCAGGAACGGGCAACATCTAATCTGGATCTGCTTAACTTGCTGTCCGATGCAGTACAATGGCCCCATGGCTTTGATCTCCCAAAGAAAATCTGGACAGTGCTTAAATGGATTAGAACTAACCATGGCAGGTGTCAATATTGGAAACGAAAGTGAGCACGTCCTACACGTGTCTCATCTCATTGCGATGGAATGCTCCCTCAGAAGGTTCCTTGCCTCCCTGCAAGGATTACATCATCCTGGGGGCACTGCAGATCAATGGTTAATACGATGTAGATCTCTGACCTTAGGCTTAATCACTCTAGTAACGGCTCATGCATAATCTATTTCACTAATCACTTGTTATTCTTATTGAGTCTCTTTAAAATCTCATAAAAATTATTATTTTAATGTTTTACATTTTATACATATTTTATATTGTCTTTGCCAAATCTTGTGCAATATGAAAGGGCCTTCTCGGCTGCTGCACCCGGACTCTGGAACTCCCTCCCACTAGAGGCCAAGACTGCCTCATCTTTTATGTCTTTCCGGAAACAGGCAAAGACCTTCTCTTCAGGCAGGCTTTCCCTGAATGAGGGACTACTTATTATGTGTCTTTCATATGGATCTGTAGGATCACACAGACTTTGTGTTTATAACTACTTATAACCTTGTGTGATTGCATTGACTCTGTGTTTTCAATGTTACTTCCCATCACTGCTAAGTTACTTTTACATGGCATTTTTACTCTCTTTTTAATTGCTCGCGTTCTCTTGTAGCTTTAATGAAATGTTGTATTTTAATGCTGTAAGATGTCCTTCAGTCCCCTGTTCTCAAATACTTGAACATGTCTTAATTGTACTGGACTGTATATTATCCCTCATTAAAAGGGATTAATGAGGCCCTCTTTACTGTAAGCCGCCTTGGGTCCTTTTCCAAAGAGAATAGTGGGGTAAAAATACTCTAAAATAATAATAATAATAATAATAATAATAATATAATAATAAACTGTAATTTTATGCCGCCTTTCTCCCCAAAGGGACCCAAGGCGGCTTACAACAACAACAACAAAAGAAATCAACATAGGCAATGTTAAAATATCAAAGCCAAAAGTTTAACCAACAATAAATACACTATAAAACATTACTAAAAACAGCAGAAAGCAGCAGAGTTTAAAAGGCAACCCAGCCGCTAATAACTAAATATTAAGATATTAAAAATAAATAAATAAATTTTGTTATGCTATGTGAAATAAATAAATAAACAAATGACAGAGGTCATCATACAGTATGGAAAAGTGTATACCTTCCACCTCTCCCATCCTGCAGACATAATCCAAACCTGAGATGACTGAAGCACACAATCAAACATTCCTTTCCAATGGATTCCTGTGATGCCAGTCCAAATGCTGGACATAGAGGAATTTATTCCAAGAGTGTACCAAGCAGACTTACCACGCCATTGATCCCATTCTTGAGTGGCTGTTTGGGGACAAGTACGAGGTAGGTAACGATCCCTTTCTCCTTCAGGTATTCACAGCGTGATCCACCATCTCCTGGCTCCACCTCAAACTCTCCCTTCAAGCAATCCATGGTACTCTGGGAGATGTGTACACGCCTAGATGGAGAACGGAAACCTAGTCAGAGCTCAGCGATGGGCAGATTTAAGAGATGTCGATGCATGGGAATGGGAAGGGGGGAAAAACTTCCAGAGGCTTAGCAATTGACAGCAGCAGTCCATCTACATGATGGTATGCTGTTCTTCTTAAGTACACGATAGAGAACAGACAATTTCTGTATACAAGGACCATGAAAACATACCGGTTCCCTCGGCGTGATTGTCAACATAGGTGCCAACTATGCGGCAGGCAAGCACACAGGGAAGCCACAACTTTGGAATTAAGTGATAAAAAGAAAGAGGAAAGGTCACGACTCCCAGCCCCAAATTGGTTAATTTGTATTTGTAGAGGTTCATCCTGTGTGAGGAATATGAATCAGTGACTTTCAACAAATACTATGATTCATTGTTTTAATTCGTGCCCATCTCTAGTCTAAGCTCTTTATTTTATTATTTATTTAGTGTATTTTAAATATTTTTTACCCCACCTTTCAGAATTTCCCCTACCAGGAGGTCCAGAAAGTTTATTTACCCCATAATTTGGCAAGCAATACTGTAATGGAATTGGTGATGACAGTTAATTCAACTCAACCCTAGAATATCTCACATCAACAAACAATGGTAAACGGGCTATATGAGCTGAAAAGCACGAAAAGCAAATGAAATTTCACATGAAAACAAAACAGTCTTTGGCACATTGGGATTCATGATCAGGCACCATCAAACCTTCATTCATAGGAAACCTGCAACACCACACTTATCATCAAAATGGAATTTATCTGTCAATATAATTTCCTTCTGACAAGAAGAAAGAAAGATCAAACTGGAAAACCATCTGAGCACCACTGACAAACTAACTTCTTAGAAGTTTCAGTCAAGACATCAGAGAACTTTTGTGGAGCCTTCAACCCAGACCTTTTTGGGTTAGCACTTTGGCTGTGCATCTATATGCAGTAATTTGTAAGCTATCCTACAGCCACGTTCATACAATACATCAGTCATATGGAAAAATGGGAGCTGCAGAATTATTGCCACTGAACTAGCAATTTCCAAGAGTAACTACATGGGGCCAGAATCCCATACAAACATTTATCTGTGCATTATCTCAAGATTGTCTATGTTTGATATGCAATATATGTTTAAGATTCTCTGACTTACTCTCCTTTCTCCTTTTTAGCCCACACTTTGTCACCATTTCTGTGGTAAGATTTACACCTCAAAGGTCTTTTTCTCTCTCCTTTTCATCCTGTTTACCATCTGTATAACATTCAGGACAGAGAATGCAGAGAAGAAGTAGAAGCTGAAACTGAGCCTCCCTATAATATGGACTGGGGCTTGGAAAAGTTACTTTTTTAATTGGGCTGGCTGGGTAACTCTGGAAGGAAGATCCAGAAACAACCCTGCTGAGGGCTCTGACGACCATTTTGCTCACAAATTCCCACACAGTGATGGCTGGAAGCAAATTCCTTCAAATCTGGCCTCTGCTGAGGCCACCACAGGTCAATGCCTTCACACCGGGGGCCTTTGTTGCTTCTAAATATAGCTCACATATTGCTATTAATACACAATCCCATTTCCCTCATACCAAAGAAACCAAAACTCCCTGCCGCTGACCTACTCAAAAGAACACAGATTTATGAAGTTCCTTGAGTTTGCAGTTGGCTGTGCTTCTTTGTCGGCCTGACCCCTTGGCCCAGAACTATTCTTTCTGACAGATGATGAGTCCCTAGTGCCACTCAAACTTATTCATTCTTCGTCACAGAGGAAACAGGGGTCAGCAGACAAGCCTGAGGGGTTGAGGAAGGGACGGTCCCTCCAAGGGCATCATCTCTCTTTCTGCCTGTCAGGCAAAATGGAAAAACTGTCCAATGCACCCAGCTGCACTCTGGTTCCCCAACAGCTTGGGGAAATAGAAGGGCTGGCTATTACCGGTAGCTAGCTCAGATCAACAGTTGACATGATCCACCGAGCCAGGTTGGAAATCTAACCCTGAACCTTAGGGAAAGTGTGTGTGTGTGAGTGTGTGCGCGCGCGTGCACATGTGTGCGCATTGTGTTGTTACAGTTGTGACTGACTCTTTCTGACCCCATGTCCATGGAGTTTTCTTGGCAAGAATACTGGAGTGGCGTGCCAGTTCCTACTCCAGGCGTCTACAGCACCTGGTACTCCCTGATGGTCTCCCATCCAAGTACTAACCAGGGCTGACCCTGCTTAGCTTCTGAAATCAGGGGAGAGCGGTACAGTACTTTGTTCCAAATGACTTGAGTGAATTGTGCATTCTGCTTGCTCACAATAATGCGTCTCTCTCTCTCTCTCTCTCTCACACACACACACACACACACACACACACACACACACACACACACACACACACACACACATACACACACACACACACACCAAGTCTTAGAGGTCTAATTGCGACTAGTATAAAGGAGTAAGTAGAACATATAAGCCCAGTGGTTGGCCAAAAGAGACAGAATTCTGAATGAGGCAAATAGGGCTGCTGGCTGCTGTTCAGGGATTTATTAAACCAGTCTGGTTATCTCACTGGCTTCTGGTTAAAATCTCCCCAAATGGCAATTTTACACCATTTCTGAGCTTCAGGGAAGTCATGACAGGGAGAGAAAATGCAATTCCCAGGCCCATCAACATGGTCCCACTCTGGTCCCGGAGCCTGTTTGACTCCCCATGTTCCGGTCAACACTGAGATGCAGTCAAATGCAGCTGTACATATATAAAGGAATTTATTCGTTCCGCAAGTTAAGCAAATTTCCCTTTATACCAGGCCTGCACAGCAGGTAGACTGTGGGCTACCAGTAGCCCGGGAAGGGTTCAAAAGTAGCCCACCGGCCATCAATAAAAAAAGTGAGGGGACAAGTTCTCCACCCCTCCCTCCCCCATCCCAATGACCACCACTGCCCCAGCAAAGCTCTGAGTCTGCCAGCCCACTGTCTCAGCCAAGCGGGGCAGTTCAAGGGCCATGGCATGGTCCCCTGCTCCCCGCCGGCCAGATGATGGGTATGATCAAGCCAGGTACAAAGGAGGCATGTGCACAGTTGCATAGGTTGCCCCTTGGAAGGGACGATCTACGCAAGCATGCACGCACCTCCCTTGCACCCACCCGCACTGGCTCGAGTGGGTGCAAGGGAAGCGTGTGCATGGTCAGCCTTTCCATAGGAATGCACTGAAATCTGTTCCCTCCAGAATGGATTAATTGATTTTCAATGCATTCCTATGGGAAACCGCTACTATACTTACAACATTTTTTGCGTATGAGCATGTACGGAAGATAAGCGGGATATAAATAAATAAATAAATAAATAAATAAATAAATAAATAAATAAATAAATAAATAAATGTGCTTGGAACAGATAAAATTAGTAAGTAGATATTCCTCAGGCACTTGGGGCCAGAAAAAGTAGACCTCAGCCTGTTCAAAGTTGGACAGCCCTGCTTTATACAAATTTCCCATATGGATGCATTGAAAACAGAGTAATCTCTAATTGCAGCCATTTTTATGTTGTACAGTTTCACCCCATAGGCGATTCTGTTTTGTTCGACCCTTTGCAGACCCTAGTTTGCTGTTTCAGGTGCAACTGGGCATCCAGCCACAGAAGTATATGGTTGTCTTTTCTACAACACTGAACAGAGTACTCTAATAGAACTATCGCTCTGGAAATTCCTTTTCAAGCAGTGCAGCCCCAAATTATATTTTATATGCAAAAAAAACCTGTTAAACAAACACCCTCAAAATACACACACACACACACACACACACACACACACACACACACACACCTCATAACTGCATGAAATGTTTTCAGTAGCAGGAAGGAATAAATGATGTAAAGCGTCATCAGAGAAAGAAACCAGTTTTGAATCAATCTAATTCAGGGGTGTCCGAACTTTGGCCCTCCAGATGTTTTGGACTATAACTCCCAGAATTCCAAGCCTGTATTGCCAATCACAAAGGACAGTGGGAATTGTGGTCCAGAACATCTGGAGGGCCAAAGTTTGGACACCACTGGCCCAAGTATACTGTCGCCTACTTCATGCACGCTGAAAGAGCTGAAATCATGACAACATTCCCATAAAAAGAACACTGACGTAGAGATATGAATCTCACCACTTCTCCCTCTGCCCAAAAAGCAGAGAAAGTCAATCCATGTTTCATTTCTCCCCTGAGACTTCCCCACAGTGAGATCACTCAGGAGAGAAAGGTCACAGGGAATCTCTGGGCATCCCTCTAAAAATGTGCAGAAACGGAAAATGTCCTTATCCTGTGGAGAAAGGGCCAAATCCCGTCAGCTGTCAAACTGACCAGAGTCTGACAAGTCCTGTGCAGGATTAGAATGGGTTAGGGTTGGGAAAAAAAGGAAATGAATGCAGGCCCTCTGGCCGCAACGTTTGGAAACCCCACTTCGCCACAGAATGTCTCAAGAGGATTTCTCTGCATGACGAGACTGGAAAGATTGCTGTGAACAAAAGCCTTAAACCAGGATTTGTCACATCCTTGCAGGGCAGAAATCCAGTCCCCAAAGGAAGCGCTCACCCCGGGATTCCTCCGGCCTCCATCTTGTTGGCCACCGTCACATCGGTGGACCAGACGTCATACTGCCAGCGCTTCTGCCCAAGGACTCCGCCCAGAACGGCGCCGCTGTGCACGCCCACACGCATGTCGACGTTCGTCTTGGTCTTCTCTCGCACGTAACTTTGGAAGGAAGACGAAAACCATGGGAAACAGCACTTAAAACTACTTAATAGTACTTAACACTCTGCTGCCCAGAGACCTCTTGGTAGCAGGGCAGCTAAATATTTTTGTAAATAAATAAATAAATAAATCCAACACTCAGGGGTACAATTGAACCAACCAATTGGCCAGCATACATACAACCACTACCGAGTTTTGCTGTATGATTTTAAAGAAACAGGGAGTGGATTTTAAAGTGTAATTCAAGGATCAAATGTGGTCCTCCAAGAGTCCCCAGGAGCGCCTGTGTTTTTAAAAAATGGTGGGAAGGTTTTTTTAAAAAAAAGATACCAGAAATTCCTATCTTCTAACAAGAAAGCTCGAGGCTAAGACTCCATTCCCACCCCAAAGTTTCAAAAACAAAGCAAAACCAGAAATACTATTCTGGACAAATCGTGTTTACTTTTAAAAAAATAAATTAAAACACTATTTGGAGCCTCCCTACAGCCCACAGGGATGCTTAGTTCTCCATGTTTGCCTAGCCTTCTTTTAAAATTAGGAAACATGCATTCAAAGGGTTGTTGTGGTCACAGAGACAGACCTTATAGAAAAGATTATTTTGTTTTGTTACCTCGTTCCAGTAACTATTTCTGTTTGATCACAGAGGCAGGAAATGGGGTGGAGATGAGGAACACCTGGAGGATATGATGAGACTATCTCAATTGGAATAGACAGCAAAGATCAGAGCTGGGAAGGAAGTTGCTGCTCTAGACTACAAATTCCAGATATTCCCTTGCCGGCAGGGCCACTGGAAGCAGCAACCCCAAAAAAGCAACTTTTCCCAGCTTGGATGGAGACGTCAAGGTCCAACTGGAAGGCTGAGCAAAGACACCTTGTCCTGGAGGAGCCAAAGAGCTGCCGTCTTGTGGCTCGACCCCCTTCCGTGCTGAAGTCCAAATAATGACATCGCGTGGAAGAGGAAAATCATGATAAACCGTTCTGTGCCAGCACTACAGATTCCCAGGGAGCTGCTGTGATGCCATGGTAACCTAGCAGGTGCGGTCCCAACACGGCACATAATTCTGCAGGAGAAGCAGCCCGTTCATTCCTGCCACGTGCAAATGCACACTTGGATGCATTTTCTTACAGAAAACTCATTGTGCTCTATTTCAAGAGCCCAGGGCACATGAAATCTTATAAACAGGTACAGTATGCATCTCAGACATCTGTGACATTTCCAGATTCAGCTAAAATTGCCAACAATTATTCCAGGAATCAAAAGCTGAGGTTCCACCGCCCAGATTTTTCCAGCAAAAAGATGGTTTCTTTTATACTGGAGTGCTAGATTCTGCTCCATTTCATGCATTGAGATTCAGCTACAAAAGGCAATCAACTCTGATTTTTGGACCCTTCAAGACCTGGAGTGTCTTGAGTTATGCATGTGCCGAACTTTCTATTTGTTTTAGAAGCAGTCTGACGGGTTTCATAAGGCATATGTGGAGCTGCTATTTTATTGGAGAGAGATGCAAATGCCTCACTGCTGAACATCTTTAACAGTTGAATGGCTTGGACTCAACCTGAGTTGAGGAAAAAGCGATCTCTGAATGTGACTGGATGGAAGCTGCCCACCTTCCTCACCACTAGGTCTGCTGGTCAAGTCTGACTCCAACAACTGCGCAGCCACTGCTGTGAGACTGCTCTTTCCCAACTTGGACATCACACTCTCTAAGGAGCAAGGATCTTATCGGCTTCCAAGTCATTTCTCCATTTTAAGAGGTGGACTTGAGCTGAACTTGAGCATTTAAATAGAAGGCGGTTGAGTTCAAAGCACGTACACCTTTTGCTGTCCTCATGAAGAAGGTGAATGCAAAAACGAGACTCTCCGTGGACCTTTCCGCCTGATCAGGAACCCTCGTTTTCTAAGGATCCTGAGGAGCCTCGTGGCACAGTGGCTCTACTGCAGTACTGCAGCCAAAACTCTGCTCACGACCTGGGGTTCATTCCCAGGTAACAGGCTCGAGGTTCACTCCGCCTACCTAGGTTGGTAAACTGTGTACCCAGCTTGCTGGAGGAGGGGGCAATGCGCGGCATGCAAAACTGGATTCCAAAACGACCAGATTGTTCTTTAAGCACTAAAAACAGCAAGCTTTTTCCCAGGACAAAAAATAAAAATAAAAAATAAAATAAAATAGCTGAGTTAGTGACAATTATGAAAAAGAGCCAAGCCCTCTTCTCCATCTCTCCTCTCCCCACCCCCATCTCTAAAACCTAAACTAGAGCCTCTAGTTTTTATTAACGAAGCTGGTAAGCCAACTGCCATGACTTCTCCTCCCCTAGTAATTTTCCATAAACACTGTGGTTCAAGGCCGGATTTTTCCATTGCAGAGACCTTCGTCTAGCATTGATTTCTCTTTTGCAAAAGTGGAGAGATAATTAGTCCAAGGGATGTTGTCTGGGCTATAACTTTGGGCTGGAAGAAAGAGCTGGAGATAAAAGTGTTATTCTGCAGTTGCAAAGCAAACCCAAGCCACGTTTTAAAAGAACCCATCTGAAGAATTAGCCTTTAAGAGGAGAACCACGTTGTGGCGGAAGAAAGATAAATCTCAGCCTCAGTGTGCTGAATGATTCACTAATACAGTGGTACCTTGTATAAAGGAATTAATCCATTCCAAATGAAATTATGTTAAGCAAATTTTCCTTTATATAAATTTCCCATAGGAATGCATTGAAAACGGAGTAATCCCTAATCACAACCATTTTTATGTTGTACAGATTCACCCCATAGGCAATTATGTTAAGCAAATTTCCCCTATCTCCAGAATTTTTTATGTTGTACAGATTTTATGTTATACAAACCATTTGTTATACGAGGGTCCACTGTATCACTGAAGAACAATAAGGTTCATCCAACAGCAAGAATGAATGGAGACTGTGACCCCGATCAACCTGCAGTAGTCGGGCATGTGTATTTGTCCATACTGAGAAAATCAGCCCATTAACAGAGCTCTATTCACATAACGATCCACATCACAATTTTGCACTTCTAGCTTGAACTGCACAGATCTGAGCAGCACAGATTTGTCTATACACTGTTTTTTCAAAGAAATAAATATTTCAATAAATAAATAAATAAAAAGCTAATAAATACTGTTCTGCTATTCGTCTCCAGGAAATGGCCTGAGAAAGATGGATCTCGGGGTTATTTAGGGCCTTGTTGTTCTCAGCATGGCAGCCCGGCCGGCACCCTCTCCTGTCATGATGGCTCCACATAGCAGGGTGCAGGAGCATACCAAGAAGCTGACATGGAGCAGGGAAGATTGTGCGTGTTAATCAACTGTTTATGCTTTGTAGATATGTTTTGGGAGGGCACACAGATTTTGAACTGCCTGGAGTCTGGCACTCCTAACCTCAGCGTTGTGTATCATGCTTAGGAATTTTGTTATTCTGATTGTTTTCACTGACCTTGTGGTGCATTTTTAATTAGAAACCATCCCGATACTACTCACCAGACTGCCAATAAATAAATTCATCTTTATGTGTGTGTCTTTTTTAAAAAAAATCAGAGACAGGGAATAAAAACAAAATCAGACTCAGAAGGAGGTACTATAAGATACAATCAAGAAGGGAAGGTGAAGGTGAAAAAGCTTACGAAATAGCCTCCACCATAGCGAGACCCATCAAGATTGAACACACTGCATGGTCTTCACGGTAGTCGGGCAGTCCACAAATACAGTAGTAACAGTCTCCCAGGATCTTGATCCGCAGCTGGTGGTACCTCTGGGAGAACAGGATAACAAAAAATGTCATGCCAAGAACTCAGAGATCCCAGATTACAACTTAGAGATGCATGCCCTGCATTTAAATCTGCTGCTGAATTTAAAGAGGTTACCAGATGCTCTTCCGTCAAGAGACGGGCGTCAGTTCGGAGACTTCCGTCAGTTCGGAGGTTTGTGGCGGTTTGTTGGCATGGCACCACAAGCGCTTGCCCTGATCCCCTCCCAGCCCGCTCCCCCCCCCGCTCACCACCTTCCTCTTCATGCAATCATCCAGCAACCACCCATTCAAATGAGGAGGAGGAGGAGGAGGAGGAGGGAAGCACGTGCTCCTGCTGTAACTGGACAATCACACGAACCTCCAAACCAGGTCCGTGCCCATCTCTACTCCTGACCCATTTCCGCATTGCTTTTTTCCCATTCAAAACCCTCTTCTCCATGGCTCATGTGGGTATTTGAACACAGACCTTCCACATACTAGGATAGTACTCTAACCACACCACCATTTCTAAGGCTCCTTCGGCTTATAAATTCTGCTCCCTTGTTCATCTAAAACTGAGCTCATTTGTGGCTGAGTTCCACTCTTGGCTCTTAAAAATCCACATTCAGTATAAGTAAATAGTCTATTTCTTCCTTTGATTTAAATACAAAGAAGAGCAGCAATGGCATTTCACAACAATAATTTTTAAAAACCAGTCGGACAATGTTGCTAATATAAAATGATTATTGCATGAATTAAAACATGATTTAAAATTTTCCTCCTCAGATTTTCACCAAGTACTCAAAAGTAACAAATAATCCTTTCTACAGCACTCATCATGCTCTAATCTGCCATTGTCCATTATTATTATTTTTCTAAAAACTCTTAACGCATTCAGTCCCCATTTACAGCAAGGTTTCTGTAACAATATTTTAATTAGCATTGTCTGCACATCTACACTCAGGAAGCTCAGCATAGGTACATTTTCAAATGTCAAGTGGAATGTAGGGATGGGTTTCTTAGATTTTTTAAAAAAAATTCCTCATTCTAGAAGTTCCACCTGAAAGCCAGGGACTTTCGAAATACTGTACCTAAATTTGGCACACTGGGGGAAAGGCTTCGACTGTAAGGTTTTGAGGACAAGCTAGGTTTAGCCTCCTATTCACAAAGTAAGCTCCCAGCTTGCATTTGGGAGAGGAACAAGAATATTGGGTGGAACTAGCCTGAACGCCTTCCAGTTGAAGCCCTTTATGCATCTTTTAGATGGAACTTCCTTTTTAAAAAACAAACATCCGTGTGGTTGTGGTTCATGGATATTGAAGAACCACGAACCATCACAAACTACCATCGTGCCAGTTCGTGCCCATCTCTAGGAAATACGGCATGCATGACGACTGCAGCAGATGTGGGGTATTATAAAAAAGATCCTGAACCGCGAGTCTTGTTTACAATATGAGATAATACTATAAGACCACACAGAGTCTGAGTCATTTTCACTTTTCATACATGATACTGATGACTAGTGATGATCATAATCACAACCATCTCACATACTTATCTTAACTTCGAATAAGTTTTCCTCCCCATGACAAAAATATGTAACTTATACAGATCAGATGAGACAGAGATGGCTTCAGGTTTTAAAGGGGTTCTTGTAGGTGGCCCTCCACAAGTAGCAATTCTATTTTTTCCATCAAAGAAACTGAAGAGAAGGGTGGTCTGGACACCACAGATATAGGTACTGTATAGGGGTGCTGTACAACATCTACGCACAGTACCACTTTTATCACCACTAATGTAAAGGATCTGTGATCTTTCCCTCCCACACTTTATCTGCTTCCAAGTACCCTTAGGTATCTTTGCAATGGAGCTGAGTCCTTTGGGGTTGCCATTATGTACAGATCCACTTCTATTTTGGAAACCAATAGGATACCCTACAGCAGTGTTGGCAAACCAAGGCACGGATGCCAAAGCTGGCCCTCAGAGCCCTTTCTGTGGTCACCCAACATCACCCCCTTCACATCCATCTGTATTCAGGTTAAATTCGTGTACTGGTACTTTGCAAAAAATTAGTGGGTTTTGAATCCCAGTTTGGGCACTTGGTTTTTAAAAGGTTCGCCATCACCGCCCTACAGGATAAAGCGGCCAGGGCAACCAACAAACCTACCGCTGCAAGTTTATCAAAGCGAGCAAAAAGTTCATTCAGGAGCTTCACCAATTCCTGTGCGCTGCAGGCGGACGACAGTTGTGTGAAGCCAACAATGTCAGCAAAGAGGATACTGTGAGAGGGGGGGAAAGCACAAAAAACAGAGAAGGTAAGATGGCTGCCACACCGCTAGTGTCATCTGTGACCCCAGAGAAACAACTTTAGCTTTTTTAGGTGCAAGTCAGACCTCTCTGAGGTATCAGGTGCAAAGGTCATTATTCCAAGCATTTCAGATGTCATCCTATTTTAAATCAGGTTTCCTGACATTATCCCTCCAGAGACAACTGCCTGACAAACTCTTCAGTTGGCTGACGATGATGTTCAGCCCTAAATTTTCGGCAAGTCATGCTTCAGCTCAGCTAAAACTATTGAGGCACATTAGTTGCTATTGATACTCATTAGTTCAGGAAGCTTTAAAAAGGATTAACATTCTCATAATTCAGGGTCCGGAGGTCAAAGAAGGATCTCTGGACTGATTTCTAGACGTCCTTGATCCAACTCTCACCCACACTATGCAGGGATGTTCCAAGAAAAACAAATTAAAGTGAGTAAATATACACAGTTGACTTGATTTGCATAATCAGCAGTTAACCTACACCAGAGGGATAATAGCCATAATCCTTTCTTGGATTTTAAGTGAACTGAGTAAGCGTTCCAGTGAATTGTGGCTAATTACAAAAGGTGCCCGTTGTCTGGCTGGTTGTACGCCTGGCACATAAACATGGACACACATAACCTGCATCTTCATAATTTGCTGCTGTGATTTATGCAGTTTCACTTATCCCAGAGTAAAATCCCAATACGATTCTGGCCAATGTGACCCATTATACAGATAGCTAAATTTAGATATTTTTTTCCCTGTCCTTAGGGCTCGATACAGTTGCTCATACTCAACCTCAGGGACAGGCCATCTCTAAGGAGTTTGGGTCAATTGTCTGTCCAGCCCTGCTCTGCGGGCCACATAAGCCTGGTTGATTTCAGCCATTTTAAAAAAAGACATGAATGGGAAGTACCTGGATCAAGTAATACACGAGCCTGTTTGTGTTTGGTTGGAAACCAATTTCACCTAGTCCAATTTGAGGAGCCATTGGGGACTCTACCCAAAACTGAAATTTACTATTCCAAGATTCCTCCAGGAGTGGAAATACTGTAGAACATTTCCACTCACCCCTGAGAAAAGTGTGGGTTGGTTTGTTCTAACATTTTTAAACATGTGGATCCCTACAATGCCATCAGAGACAGCAAAAATGCTGCTGAGCTTCCATGTTGGCCGCTCTTCCCCTCACAGAGAGTCACAGAGAGGAGAGGCAGGATGTGGTCTCAGTCATCCCAGAGTATAAGACACACTATAATGGGCTCAAGTTACAAGAAGCCTGATTTCGGTTGCGTATCAGGAAAAACTTCCTAACTGTTAGAGCAGTATGACAACAAAATCAGTGCCCTGGTGGCGAGTGCTCCAACACTGGTGGCATTAAAAGAGAAAACTGGACAACCACCTGTCAGATGTGCTTTGATCTGGATTCCTGTGCAGAGAAGGAAGTTGGACTTAATGGCCTTATGGGCCTATTCCAATTTAATTATTCTATGCTTCTATGACTTCTTTTTTCTCTTCATAATTTTGGATTTGTCACTCTTATATCATGGATAGTTCTTAGAAAGACCAAGTCAACGGCTATTTTGGTTTCCACCTATTATTTCACTCTGGAGTTCCTTGCCCTTCCACTTGGCCAACCCACTTCTTCTTTTCACTAACTGTGAAGCAACATCTGCTTCATCATCTGCAGGCCTTCCCAGTTGTGGCAGCTCACAGAAAGAGCTCTTTATTTTAAAAAAAAAATTCTTACCTGACATTCTCGTGGCGGTACATGTACATGGTGTTAAACTGCTGCATCTCCTTCTGGCTTGCATCTTTCTTCATGTCCTTTAGCATCTCGTCTGCAACATGCTTGGGTAAAATCGAAAGCATTAGCCGCTCCTGAGGCAGGAAAAACAAAAGAGGAAAATAGATGGCTATTATTATTATTATTATTATTATTATTATTATTATTATTATTATTATTATTATTATTATTATTATTACCCTGTTCATCTGGCCATATGGCCACCGACTGTGTTAGGGTTGTGGCTGAAATGGATAGGATCATACCCGATCACCTCAGAAACAGACGCTTCTCATCATCAACAACATTAGCAGGTATAACTGACGCAGGATATGTTTTCACCTGAGGCAAAAAACAAGATGGCACCTTTCTTTTGCACCACCTGGACTGGTACTGGACTTCAGCTATTCAGCGGCAGAATGGTAAGATTTGGAAAGGCTGGGAAAAGAGGAATCTGAAGATCCAGAGCAGTGGTGGAAGATGAGACGACGGCCCAGTGGTTAAACAGAGGGTAAACACAGTAATAACTGTGTTTTTTATTTATTTACTTTTATTAATTTTATTTTAGAGTATTTTTACCCCACCTTTCTCCTTGGAAAAGGACCCAAGGCGGCTTACAGTAAAGAGGGATAATGTACAGTCCACTACAATTAAGACATGTTCAAGTATTTGAGAACAAGGCATTGAGGGACATCTTACAGCATTAATAGACAACATTACATTAAAGCTACAAGGTTATAAGTAGTCATAAACAGGGCCGGCGCGTCCATTAACGCGAACTAGGCAGTTGCCTAGGGCGCCAAAATGGACAGGGGGCGCTGCCCAGTATGCTGCCCCCCCGCCGGCGGCCCCTGCCATCCGTCCCCCCACTGCCTGTTGCCGGGCGCCCCCCCGCCCGCCGCCACCACCTGCCGCCTGACCCCCCTGCTGCTGCTGCCCGCCCCCCGCCGCCCCCCGTCCCCATCCCCCCGCCGCCGCCTGCCCGCCCCCCCTGCCGCTCCGCCCCCTGCCCCCCCGCCGCCGCCACTGCCCGCCCGCCACTCCGCCCGCCGCCCGGCCCCCCTGCCACCCCTCACCTAGGGCACAGAAAACCCTAGCGCTGACCCTGGTCATAAACACTAAGTCTATGTGAACCTATAGATTAATATAAAATGCACATGGTAGTCCATCATTCAGGGAAAGCTTGCCTGAAGAGAAAGGTCTTTGCCTGTTTCCGGAAGGACATCAGAGATCAGGCAGTCCTGGCCTCTAGTGGGAGGGAGTTCCAGAGTCTGGGCGCAGCAGCCGAGAAGGCCCTTTCATGATTTTTCCAAATCAGTTGTAACTTACAGAATACCTCACGGTTCTAAAGTACAGTAGTACCTTGGCTTACTATCATAATTCATTCTGGAAACAAGCTCGTAAAGCAAAATACTCGTACATCAAGAACAATTTCCACATAGGAAATAATGGAAACTTACACGATTTGATCTGTGGTGAAGTTTCCATTATTGCCTATGTGGAAATAAGAGGCCGGTGGTTTCTGGCTGCTGCAGCTGCTGGCTGGCCCTTTGCCAACAAAGCGGCTTCCCCCCTCCTCAAAAACAAATCCCCACCACCACTCAAGCAGACAACCCTTCCTCACCTGGTGTGCGTGCAGTGGCAGTGATGGGGCCTTGCCCAGCCAAGGCATTGCTCCTAGAGCAGAGCAAAATTTTATGAAAAGGTTTATTTAAAAAAATTATGAAAAAAATTGCTTGTCTTGCAAAATGCTCGTACACCAAGGTGCTCTCAAACCGAGGTATTACTGTATAAAATTCTCAGAAGTGGCTTCCCAGTCCTTCGTTTTGGCAGTACCATGCAGTTTGCCCCAAGGCCATATAGATGGCAGGGCACATAATCCCACCAGGCGCATATGGGCTGGATGATTGTGAGGATTGCCGCTCCGCCGTCCATCCATCCTGATGCTCCAGGAAGCCATAAGGCTCAGGTGTCCGTAAAGAGCATCAAGGAATCGGACATTAAGCCTGAGGGGAAGGACGATGGGGCAACGGTCATGGGGATGGTATGTGAGGTGAAGGCTGGGGAAGCGGCTGAAGGCTTCCTCCTGACGGAAGAGGAGGAAGATAATGGGGTCACTTGGGGAGAGAGGATTACGTGGGAGAAATAAAGGGCAAACAGGGATTGGGCAGGAGAGAAACAGGAGAGGAACCATGGCTGAAAAATCAGGAGGCCCCAGAATGGAAAATTTTCCGGAGTCCAGTGGGTCCCTGGAAGAAGGCCCCCGAACCGGGTCCCTGGAGATGATGCCCAATTGGGCTCATCACCCCTGCTGTGGGACTTTGTGCGCTGGCAGGGGACCCCATCTGAGACCCCCACGCGACTCCGAGAAGTTCCAGATTCTTCCCAGCCTGTGAGTGTTCCAAACCTGAGTTCCACCAGTTGGACTGCACCGTTGATGTTAGACAGTCCCCGTGGTTTTGGATGTATCTGTTCCGAATAAACTTAATGTTTTTTCCACATCTTCATGCCTCCAGAACTGTCCTTGGTGGAGGGTCTGACTCTGGATCAGGATTGACCCACTTACCGTGATCTTAGTTGGCCACTATGCCAGAGGGAACAGTGGGGATTCGAACTCCCGATCTGTGGCTCTGCAGCCAGATACTCCAACCCACTGATCTATACCAGCCTCTTCAGTGGGCACTGATCCAAAAGCAGGAAAAAAGAAGGCACTGGGCATAAAAGTGCAGAAGTAGCATATGGCACCTGCTAGATCCTCTTTGAAGCTAGAAATTTAAAAAAACAGCCTTCTTAAGCTTCTTTTTTTAAAAAGTGTTCTGCTTATATACCACCCTATAGCACTCAAAGTACTCTCTGGGCAGTTTACAGTTTAATTATGCAGGCTACACATTGCCCCTAGCAAGCTGGGTACTCATTTTACTGACCTCGGAAGGCTGGAAGGCTGAGTGAACCTTGAGCTTGCTACATGGGATTGAACCCCAGATCTTGGACAGAGTTTTGGCTGCAGTACCAGACATCTAACCACTTTGCCACAAGGCTATTTTTTTACTCTTTTCCTCCTCTCTAACAGCAGCTGTTCCCCATTCCCTTCAGCCACATAATGTGCAAAGCTATCTAAGACCGGAAGCAAATGGCAGGCCTCCAACAGCACAGAGGTAACAGCTGTACTGTACAGCCAGACTAGCATGACTGAGCTAGCAGTCTGGCTCTGCTAGCAACATGGTGAAAAATGACCCTTCCAAGCAGCCACCTTTTTTCCAGAGGCAATTCCTGAGGTGGCTGGAGATGGCCAAGTAAAACTGACACAAAAACTGCAGCGATTCACCGCTACACAGATGAGGCAGCTTCTTTCCGAATCAGACTCTTCACCTCGTCAGCTCAACCTTGTAGGCGCACTCCAGAATTTACCAAGGAGTCTTCCCCAACCTTAGCTAGATGGAGAACATTTTTAATTGTGTGTTTTTTTTTCTTTTGTTCTGCATTTCGCCACAGATAGGCCTTCTTGGTTGTGAGTCTCTGGGAGTGGTAATCTGAAAACACAAACACAAACCAATTGCAAACACATTCCTTCTTGGATCTAGAGGACTGAACCTGGAACTTGCTCGTGCAAAGTGTGTGTTTCATTCCTGGCTGTCTGTGGACCTTGCCATGGAGCCAGTGTGATATACAGTACAGTACTGAAGTACAGAGGAGACCTAGGTTCAAATCCCTGCTCACCCACAGAGGCTCACAGGGGGTTAGCAACTGAAACATGACTCCTTAAATATACAGTGGTACCCTGTATAAGCTGCCTAGATGCCCTAAGCGCATCTGATCTTGCCTGATTTCGGAAGCTAAGCAGGCTCAGCCCTGGTTAGTACTTGGATGGGAGACCACCAGGGAATACCAGGTGCTTGTAGGTGCCTGGAGTAGGAACTGGCAAACCACTCCAGTATTCCTGCCAAGAAAACTCCATGGACATGGAGTCATGAAGGGTCGGTCATGATTGTAACGACACAACACAAAACACCTTGTATAAAGAAATTAATTCATTCCAAATGACATTATGTTAAGCAAATTTTCCTTTATACAAATTTCCCATAGGAATGCATTGAAAACAGACTAATCCCTAATCGCTACCATTTTTATGTCGTACAGATTCACCCCATAGGCGATTCTGTTAAGCAAATTTTCCACACCTTATCTTCGAAATTTTTTATATTGTACAAAATTTTATGTTATACAAACCGTTTGATACACAAGGGTCCACCGTATTCCATACTTTGGGAACCCTACTAGGGTTGCTATCAATCACAACCAACGTGACACCACACAAGAGACAGCCTGCTTCCAAATGGGAAAATAGCAAGTACTGTACTGTATCTGGTGCAATCAATCTAGCATTCATTGTTCAACAGTTCTCCTGCAGTGCCCTGCCTGTTATAGCTTTCCTTCTCAATGTTCTAGCTTCACTCTCTTTCCAGTCACCTGCCAGTCGTTTTCCGGTTTCATTGGGTTTGGGTGGATCTTGGCTTCAGTCAGGATTCAGGGATGCAGACGAACCACTTGCCTTGAAGGAGGTTACAGAATCATCATTCTCTGAGAGTAATAATCCATGGCTCTTTCTCAAGCAGGGAGGAAATAGCAAAGTAGGGTACCACGAGGCCCAATCCTGGGCTCTGTGCTTTTAAAATCATTTTTATAAACAAATTGGGTGAGGGGGTGCTATCAGAGATGGGGGTGAGACAAAGTTGGGTAAAATAGCTAATACCCTGGAAGATAACACTGGAGGCATTCAAGAGAAAATTAGGTAGCCATCTGCCAGATACCAGTATCGCTTGAGTTGGCTTCCTGCCTTGAGCAGGGGTTGGATTTGAGAGCCTTATAGGCCCCTTCTGATTTTATGATTCTAGGATATTATGATCCTCCATAAGAAGATGGTGTTGTTTGTGTAAGGTAAATCACCCTCCGCCCAGTTCAGTGGGAGTTACTTCCACTGCAGTATCCACACAACCGCATTCTGAATTCTCTGGGTGCTAGAGTGGAATGTTAGTCTACAGAAACCATCTCTCACCTGGCTTAATTTTCAGAGACACTTCTCTAATTGTGAGACTGGAGAAAGAGCCTTAGCAAGTTTCCAACTTGTCTCCCTTCTGAAAATGTTATAGGTTAAACCCAGGAAAACATCCTCTTCTGAACAACCAACACCTCCTCTAACCATGCAGAGAGCTGCTGACACAACATACCACGTGACAATCTGCTTGCCTCTTAAACTTTCAAGCTACCACCTCTATCATTGTTTCAATCAGTCCCCAAAATACACCAGGGATTTCCAGGTTAGCTATTACAGCCCACATAATTTTTATTTTTACCAGTAAAGCAGCAATTGCCTAAATACACAATACACATGCATGCATGCAACACCTCTGATCAAATGTTTTGACAGTTCCGTCCCACCTGTTCTTTGATAGGAGCAAGTATTAAATGAAGAAAGCAACTCCTAATAGAGAATACATTATCTAGGATTCAGATCCTCATAGATGGAGTTTCACAGCCCAGATTTCCAAACACATGGTAGGTATAACGTTGCCATGAAAAACGCAAAACTTGGAAGCATCTGTGCATTAAAACAATGCTGTATTCAGTTCATTGCTTCACCTCATGGAACTCTAAAGAAGCCTGCATTTACTTACTTACTTACTTAACTTACTTACTTACTTACTTACTTGCTTACAAAAAATATATAGCCGCCCCACTATCAAGTGGTCTCTGGGCGGCAAACTATCACAAACTTTATATGCGTGATCAGACTCTGCTCTGAGACACCCTTAAATTCTTTAGAAACTATTCAGGTGTTCAATGTATTCTCGAAGGCTTTCACGGCCTGGATCTGATAGTTCTTCAACAACTTCATGCTGAGAATAGGCAAGTTGAGTTGCCCACTTGCCTTTGTTGTTGTTTTTGACTTAGAGCATGTTCAGAAAGAGAACAGGGAGGAGAACAAGGACTTTCCACACAGAATGCAAAGAGGGCTTTTTGCTTCCTCGTAACAGTAGAAGGGGGATGGGGGTCAGCCAGTGAAACTAGCTGGCATCAGATTCAGGGTGAAAATGGAGATGGCTGGATCTGCTGAAGGCACAGTCTGCATCTGGGATGGACTGTCACCAGGGTGTTAAGTGGTGGCCACTGGTGGAGTATTGTTTTAAAGGGGGGCAGCTAATGTTTATAGGAAGAGTCTGCCAGAGTCTATAAACTACAGCCACTCTATGGCGTTAGCTACAGAAGGGTTAACGTTTGTGACCGGAACAGGTCTTCCTTTTGGAAAACAGTTGCATTTCCTATTTCTGGGCTTCCTGAAGGCAAAGGGTTGTTCATTGTGGAATATAGGATACTGGACTAGTATGTCCTTTGTTCTGATCTGGCAGGATCCATCTATTTCCCCTGGCCACCCCAAGTGTAGGGCAAATAGCTGTTGTGAGTTTTTTGGGCTGTTTGGCCGTGTTCTGGAAGTTTTTCTTCCTGACGTTTCACCAGTCACTGCGGCCGGCACCTTCAGAGGGCAAGGAGCTCAGGGAACTAGGAGTTCTCTCTATGCTCTGTAACCCCAGAGAGACCCCAGAGCACAGAGACAACTCCTAGCTCCCAGAGCTCCTTTGCCCTCTGAAGATGCTGGCCACAGGATCTGGCGAAACGTCAGGAAGAAAAACTTCCAGAACACGGCCAAACAGCCCAAAAAAACTCACAGCAACAATTCAGGTGTTCTTTTTATCCAGCAGGTCCTTCACTGGACAAGTTGCTCGTTGACCCTTCCAAGACTGTCTGCCCATTGCTTCATTTCCCCAACAGTGAAAACAATCCCAGAAGGATCAGGAATCCCCAGAGGGCTTAGCGACCTTGCCCTGTTGCAGGAAAACAATCATAAAATCCTATGGTGCCTTAAATGCTAACCGTTTTCAATTTGCCATAACGTTTCCTGGACTCTAGGTCTCTTCCCTCTGAAGAAATGAACTGAACTTTAAAAACAAAACACTTCCGAAAGTGTTACTCTTGAAAGTACCCCAAGGCTTTTTGCTGTTCAGAGTTGTCAAGTGTTCATACATGAAACAGCCATAAACTACTGTTCCCCCTCCACTACTGCCATCAGAAGCCCTTTTAGGCGGTTTCAGGCACCAGCAGCATTAATGAATATAGGCCAGAATCCTTGGCTGGTTATACGTAGTAGCATTAGCGCAACATAAAGCATAGTGGAAAAACCACTGCTAGTTAAGGAGTCACGTCTTCTGTTCCTTGCCATAATTGGGGCACGATGAGGAACAAAAGCGGTGACTCCTTAACTACTGGCACTTCACTGCTACAGTTTTTACCCCTGCACATACACAGGCAAATGGAAGCAACAGGATTCTGGCCAGATGTGCCCCACCCAGTAACTCAGAATACACAAAGAGACAAATGTTGATGCAAAATGCTTAGATCGTAGCATGTAAACACATTCCAGTATGGAAACACTCTAGACAAAAGAGGCTCAACTAATCAAATATTTCAATATTCAATTATACAGAAAGCTGAAATACAAACACACACTAAACATTGATCAACAAGCAAATGTTCACAAATGCACATCTTGCACAATGTTTGGGCACAGTGTGTTTGTTAATACTGGAAAGGTATGTACCCTATTTTTGAATAAAATTATTGAATTTTATAACTGCTGTTGACTATACAAAGTTTGTACAATTGCATTTATGGTTATGCCTTTTATTTATTATTATTATTATTATTATTATTATTATTATTATTATTATTATTATTATTATTATTATTATTATTATTATTATTATTTTACCACACCATTCTTCTTAAAAAGGACTGAAGGTGGCTTACAACAATTAAAAGACAATTATTTAAAAGCAAAAACCAGTGAGTATGCAAGTATTTTAAAATAATTAAACTATTCTATTAAAAATGGCCAACCAACCAACCAATCATAGTAATCAATGCTAAAAACACATTTAAAAACAGAACATAACCATCCATTTTTAACATTCCCTTTTTTGTAACATACTGTATTACTGTACTATTATTACTTGTGCACAATCTCAGGCTGATGAAAGATTGTGCACAAATAATAATTCTGGTTTTGATCATCTGTTTCCTATCATGTGTTACTGAAGATTCTTTTAATGAGAAATTCTGGGGATCAACACTGAGACCTCCAGACAATTAGCAGATAGTGCCACCAATTAAGAGATGACACTCTGTGGCTATTTTGAGGTTTTTGGCACACCTTTAAGAAAAAAGACTGAGCAAGAGACAAGTGGAATACAGTATAACAGTCTAGACTCCATCCTAACCTTCCAGTAAAATTCTACTTAAAAGGGCGGGGAATGTCTTGGAACAACCTTTATAGAGGCAAGCAGCATTTTGTTGTTGTTGTTGTTGCAAGGAAATGAACATCAGCTGTTAGCAAAAAAGAGAGCTGTTGGGAGATTTAATTACAAATATCTCATATGTCGTTTGTTCTGGCCTTCGGTTCTGTCTTGTTCTCTCCCCAGCTCTTAGGAAGGATGTGGATATCAAACATCCAAGTCACTTATCCACATAAAGCAAAGGAGTCAGCTTGCCTTTAATGCCTTCTCTCTCATTTCCTGAATGTATCTGGATTGCTAAATCATGCTCATTAAAACCAAAGCAGCCACATTATCTCCACTGCATCCTTTCCAAGAAACTCCCAGGAGGATGTGAACAGCAACAGTAGTAGTAACAGGAAACATTATTTACCAGTTCATGCCCTGGCAGAATTTCGGTCTTATTTCATCCCTTGCCAGGAGCGTTAGCTGTTTTAAAACATCACATAGTGGCCCCTGCAAAAAACTGCTACCATCCTACAACATCTGAAAAAAATAGGGCATGTTTAGCCTAGAGAAAAGAAGACTGAGGGGCAATATGATTTTCAAACACTGGTTCCTCTTAAAACAAATTTAATTGGTTCTACACGTCATTTTGTTTTAAGAAAAATTGTCTTATGAAACGCAGTTTCCCATAGGAATGCACTGAAAATGGATTAACCCATTTTGGAGGCTATCGGTCGCTTTGTTTATGAAAATCTTGTCTTATGAAACACAGTTTTTCCCATAGGAATGCATTAGGAACGGATTAATTCATTCCAGAGTCTAGGATAAAGACAAAAGTAACTGAGTTTTTTTCCCCCCCCCCGGGTACATGTGGAACAGTTTTTCTTTTTGTGGAGCATCCCATAGGGAAAAAAATTGTCGTGCAAAGCATGTCTATTCCCGGAAATTGTTTTCTTCGTACTAGTTTTTTGTCTTACGAGGCATTTGTCTTAAGACAGGCATGCCCAAACTTCAGCCCTCCTAATGTTTTGGGCCACAACTCCCAGAATTCTAAGCTTAGATTGCCAATGGCAAAGGACTGTGGGAGTTGTGGTCCAAAACATCTGGAGGGCCGAAGTTTAGGCATGCCTGTCTTAAGAGATACCACTGTACTGTATTTGAAGGGCTGTCATATAGAGGAGGGGCAGGATTTGTTTTTGATCATCCCAGAGTGCAGGACACACAACAATGGGCTCAATTTAAGAAAACCCAGCTTTCCGCTGAACATCAGGAAAAACTTCCTAACTGTCAGAGCAGTAAGGCAATGGAACCCATGACCTCTAGAGGTGGGGACTGGGAGTGCTCCAATACTGGAGGCCTTCAAGAGAAAGCTGGACATTATCATCTGGCAGATATTCTTTGATTTGTACTCCTACATGGAGCAGGGGGTTGGAATTGATGGTCTCGGGGAACCCTTCCAATGTCACTATTCTGTGATTCTATATGATTAACACACCGTTCACCCACTCTCCATAACCAAACCAACTGAAGAAATAAATCCAGCTGCAGTTTGGGATGGCATGCATGGCTGGTATTGAATTCTGTGCTAGAAAATTCTGTGCACAGAACAAAACTGGATTATTTTACACAGAACAGAGGCGTGTATATGCTTAGCGTCGGGTCCATAAATTAAACAACGTTCTCTCTCTCTCTCTCTCTCTCTCTCTCTCTCTCTCTCTCTTGTATTTTGTATTGTGTTTTGTTTTATATCGTGGTGTGTTCGTGTGCGTATTGGGTGGAGGTTTTTTTGCTTTGTTTTTGCTATGCTGGATTTCATTGATTTGCTGTGATTTGTATAATTTTGTTCTGTTCCTTTTTTCTTCTCTAATGGCTCGAGAGATGGAAACAGCACTTAAGACTGTGGTTTCGAACTGTGATGGCCGGCAGAGTATGCACAAACCCGTTGGTGAGTCTGGCTTCTCCTAAGCAGAAAAAGAAGGGTTAAACCACAGCACACAAAGACAGGCAAGCAGAAGCAGGGCAGCTCACTAAAGGCCTACTTTCGTTTCTTTCTTACCGCAGAGATTCTTCTTTGTGCGAAGAGTCAAATTAGTAAAACGCTGCCCGTTGGAAAATCAATTGTTCCAGACAGTTACTGATTTCATGGTGAACGCCTGACTTATTCCTACACATCAGGCTGGTTTAATTGTTCTGTGCAGCCCACGTCAACATATGGGTCTGAAGCCAAGGCTTCTGCCCAACCAGTTGGGTCGATCCAAGACATGTTGCCGCCTGAGGCTGAAGGCAAGATGGCAAGCCGCATTCTCTTCATGCACAGAAGCCCAGTGGACTAGCTGGGAAGGCTTACTTCAGTTCTAGCAACACAATCAGTCCAACTGAGTTTTCTGCCATATCCGGAAGCATTAGAAAAGTTTAGAGGGTTCAAGGCAAACCTGAGTAACACACAGGTTTGCCCTCCACACCAGGGCAGGGGCTTCAGGAGAAACGGATGGGTGATGCCAACCCAGTCCCTGGCATCTATCACCCTGACTCAGATGCCTTCCTATGCCTAATGGTTGGGACAGCTTTGTCATGGAGTATAGTCCCCTGTGACTTTTTTTTACAAGTCAAAGAACCTTTTTGGTGGGTTATGCCCATTTTGATTAATCTGTCTGTTTACTTCTTCACGCATGGCCTACCTAGACTCAGCATTCACGGTGACTCTATATCCTTTTTATTCTTTAGGGAACTAGGAAACTAACATTTACAGCTGTCGGGCTATCTGTGGCAGGGAAGTCTTTCTTTTTTGGCAACCCTGTCTTTATGTTATGTTATACACCCTACATACCATATTTTATCCTGTAGTTTATGCTTCTTGGAGTTTTCTGTTCCAGTGTTGCTTACTTGTTTTATCTAATTTCTATTTATTATATTTTATCCTGCTGTAAACCACCCAGAGTACTGCACTGCACTAATGGGGCAATAAATAAAAACAGTAAATAAATAAAAAGTGTACTGCTTATATACCACCTCATAGAAATTAAAGTACTGTCTGGGCCATTTACAAGTAAATTATGCAGGCAACACATCTCTCCCCCTCCCTTGGATCGACACAACTGGATGAGCAGAAGCCCACCCAATTTGAACTCATTTTAATGACCTCGGAAGGATGAAAGGATGAATCAACCTTGAGCTGGCTACCTGGGATTGAACCCTGGGTCATGAGCAGAGCCTAAACTGCAATACTGCAGTTTAATCATTGCACCATGAGGCCCAGAAGACAGACAGACAGACAGACAGACAGACAGATAGATAGATAGATAGATAGATAGATAGATAGATAGATAGATAGATAGATAGATAGATAGATAGATAGATAGATAGATAAGGAAGGGAGGGACGGAGGGAGGGAGGGAGGGAGGGAGGGGACAGACAGACAGAGACAGACAGACAGACAGATAGATAGATAGATAGATAGATAGATAGATAGATAGATAGATAGATAGATAGATAGATAGATAGATAGATAGATAGATAGATAGATAGATAGATAGAAGGAATGGCCTATTCTGAAAGAGGGTATGGCTGGCTGGAACATTGTACTACAGAGTGAATATTCTGTTGTAGGTTCTCCTTACTCAGCCCCAATTTTCCTCTGCTTATTAGGAAATATTCCTGCCTGCCCTTCTCCATCTCTTCTCCGACATGAAGGTTAACATCCTTTCAAGTTTGTGGAAAGAACAGAACAGGAGCCATAAAGCCCTTCCAAGGAAGCGGACTCGTGTCCATTTGCCTAGAGACACACAAACACCTTTGTGTGCTCTTTCTTGCCGTGTTGTGTGGCACCAAGGAGGGGAACCTGTCTGGGAAAAGTTTGCCTTTTGCTGTCATGGAAATGGGTTGCCATAGTGACTCCACCCGACATCCACACTGGATTACAGGGAGTAGAAGGAAATTACTGAAAGCCAGGGGACAAAGAAGATCTCGTAGTATAATTGCATGTTTTCCAAAGGACAGAGGGGGTTAATAAACCATCCATTTCTGCTGGTCATTCCTAAAAACCAGCCTGTCATCCCAAGCTATTTATTGTTATGTGTCTTTGAGTTGTTTCCCACTCATGGGGACCCTATGAATTAATGATTTCCAAAAGGCCTTATTCAGCAAACTAAGGGCTGTGGTGTCCTTTAGTAAGTCAATCCATTGCACATTAGGCCTTCCTTTTTTCCTGCTGCTTTCTACTCTTTCCAGCATTATTGTCTTTTGGAGCGAGACTCGTCTTTTCAAGGTATGTCTTTTTTTTTAAATGGCAGCTTCTTATGGCTGCAGAGAAAACCCACAGAAATCATGTCTTTCTCAGCACCATCAGCTTTCCAACAGTGCCGAGAAAGACACGATTTCTGTGGGTTTTCTCTGCAGCCGTAAGAAGCTGCCATTTTTTTTAAAAAAAAGAGCAATAATCGTATTTTGCAACAAGACAACCAACATTCTGAAATTAATTATCTGCCTTTACATAATTCTTCGCACATACAGTGGTACCTCAAATTACGAATTTAATCTGTTTCGAATGCATGCTCTTAAGCTGAACTACTCTTAAGTCGGGGTACCTATTTTAAAAATTGGAAAAAAAAATAAGTTAAAAATGAAAAAAATGAAAAAAAAATATTAGTAAGTCAAGCAGGCCATATCTAAAATTTGTAAGGCGGCAGTTAAAATGCCAACAGTTTTCCGTTCTTAGGTCGAATTGCTCTTGTTGAGCTGCTCTTAAGTCAGGGCACCACTGTATTTGCGATGGGGGAAGAACTGTACTTTTTGTTCCTGTTTAGTCCCTGTTTCCGTTTTCTCATGGTCGTCATAACTTGTCTCGTGACAACTGTTACTTCACGGTCTTGTTCCGTGACAAATTCTGAATTTGTCTTGCTTTCTTAACCCTTTTTTAAAATATTGTAAATAAAACTTTTTCGATATTTCGATTTACTGGTCTTCTGGGATTTACATGTCAACGCTACAGAATTTTCAGTACTTTCTTTAATAAACATTTGTGCTGCATGATATTTCCCATAGGGAAACTAATGTCGAATGCCGCTTCAGGCACTGACCACTGATTGTTGTGTGACAGTTGTTACCACATGGTCCCTTGTCTCGGAACAGGAACCGGAAACAAATCGTGACAAGAGAATACCCCAACCCACGCCGGGTACAGTATTGTCACGCTCTGATCCCACTCCGGGGGCGTGGTCAAGATAAATTTCAGCTATTGTGCGAAGATTTTTTTGTACCGCTCTGAAGCGCAACATGAAGTAACTGCAACTTATACAATACTGGTGCAGCCTCTATTTCTCTCATACTACAGTGGTACCTCAGTTTATCAACACCTCAGTTAACTTAGTTTTTGGTTTACAAATGAAAATCTATTGAAAATGATGGCCCGGTTTCCATTTTTTTCCACAATAGAAAGCAAGTTTACATTGCGCCTGGGAGGATTATAGCGCCACTCAGTGCATGTGTTGGTTTACGAATTTTTTGCAATACGAAACATCCCAGAGATGCATTAAATTCGTAAACCAAGCTACAGTCACCCCCCGCCGATCGCGGGGGTTAGGGACCCACCCCACCCGTGATGCATGAAAATCCGCGATATGTGGAAAAGGGGGCGGGCAGGGCCGGGGGGGGGGGGGGATCGCGTGCCTGTCCGAGGCTTCTCGTAGGAGCGCGAGGGGGTCGGCGCGGAGCGCCCCTATCGCCCCCACACGCCCCCCCACGCGGCTCCGAGCCTTCTCAGAGGAGCGCGGGGGTGGCACAGAGCGACCCGATCGCCCCCCGCCGCCTCCCCATGCGGCTTCAATACTTCTCAGAGGAGCGCGGGGGGCAGCGCGGAGCGACCCAATCACCCTCCCGCCACCCCCATGTGGCTCCGAGGTTTCTCAGAGGAGCGCAGGGGCGGCGTGGAGCGACCCGATCGCCCCCCGCACATGGCTCCGAGGTTTCTCGGAGGAGTGCGGGGGTGGCGCGGAGCGACCCGATCGGCCCCCGCGGCTTCAAGGCTTCTCGGAGGAGCGCAGGGGGCGCGCAGAGCGACGCCCAACCGCCCCCCCCGCTGCCCCCCCACGGCTCCGAGGTGCAGGTACTGCGATCCCATGATGTAGTGGGACCGCAGTACCTGAACCGCGAAATGGCGGGGGGTGACTGTACCATTGTATCGTGTTTATGGCCATAACCTAAAAAAAGTTGAGAGCACTAAATGTATACACTGTGATTACACCATGAAACATATGATCCCTGTAACCTTGGGGGGGGGAGAGAGAGAGACTGTTTTACTTTTGGCACTAATCACTGGGAACCACCGACAAACATGGAGTAAGTGTGGCCACTACCAAAATTTACATGCTCGTGGCAGAGAGCAACAGGGCTCCACTTCTCTCCTTACAGCAATCCTCTTGAAAACCACGTCCGACAGTTCTTTAATCATTTCCCTCTCAACCATCTTCCAAAAACCGGAGGAGAATCGGTTCTGTGTAAGTGTATGCATACACAATGTACAAGAGGCTGGCAAAGGATTTAATTTCTGTATACTTTTCTGACATTAGATCATTAATGAAAAATGTTAATTGGTCAAGGGGCCCTCAGATGCCAAAATTATGGGGCACTAGACCCTCTTTTAGCCGGGGACTGCAACAGTTTCAAACGACATCAATCTACCGATGACGGGAGTAATATTGCAGATTTAACAAACACTGCTCTCTCTCTCTCTCTCTCTCTCTCTCTCTCTCTCTCTCTCTCTCTCTCTCTCTCTCTAGGTACCCCATTACAACATTTAAAGATGCAGCCTGCCAGACTATTTAGCTCTTATGGCTTAGCTAATTGGCAGGGTTGCAGATGAGACTCGGGCAACATTTGCTGAGAAGCACCAAGGCATCTTACAAAAAAAAAACCCAACAAAGGGGAATGATCAACATGATTGAATGGGTAATCCTAAATGAGATCCTCTTTCGGACTGCATCTGGAGCAGTCCGGTGCAAGCTGTTTTCTGGCGATCACATGATATATGGGGAACTATGCTCCACCCATACTCAAATCTGTAGAAGTAAAAAAGGGTTTGCTGTGTGGACTCACATCTGTGTCCAACCTGGATCTTTTTGTTCCAGCTGTACTGCTACTATTTTTGGGGGGTGGAGTCAGGATGGCGCAGTTCCCTGAAAGACTGAAGGGTAGCTTCAAGGGAGTTTTCCTGGTGCAATTGCATGCAGGGGCTTTCCCATCATCTGAATCACATCCATGCTAGTACGGGCCATGCTATTCATCATAACTATGTATTTACAAGACAACGCTGACGCTCAGTCTTCTTCTTTTTTTTAGGTTTTTACTGATTGTTTACATCTTAGCCCTTTCAGAGATTTGTTGAGCTTGGCCATTCGCAAGCTTCATAAGGAAGCTTGTATGTTGCTTCAGTTAATATTAATCAGCTGGTTTCCTTCCCTCAGCATCCTAGTTACACACCACAGTGGATTTGCTACTGGCACCTCAAACTAGCATAGGCACACAACAACAAAAAAGCATGCAACATACACAAAAGTGAAAGAAGCGTACTAAAGTTAGAAGGGATCTGTCCCTGCTTTCTTTAGTGAAAGGAAGATAAAAACGATGCTTGTCCAAAACATGTCTTCATGGTTATTTTGGGACTGGCTCGGATTCTCCAAATGTAAATAACCCGGTTAATTAAGTGGATTTTTACCGAGGGCCTACAGAGGTTACTCTCTGGTAGCAGAATCACGGAGCGGGTTGCTATGAGAACGGCACTGTCACCATGGCCTCCCTCTTGATTTCACCGAGAACAACCCATCTATAATAGCATAAACAAGGAGAAATGTTCATCATGTCTAGTAGCCTCGGTGAGCTGCAAGACAGGGCTGAAATTCTAGGTTGAGAGCCCAACCACCTCACATACGAAGCATTCAGGATGGCAGCTCAGCCTCATTATGGAGGAGGGGGTCCCTGTGGATGGGCCACCTGAACAGCTCGGGCAATGGGCACCCCTACAGATGTTGCAAAGCCGCAAAAACATAGCGGATTAGATTTAAATCAAAAATTGGACTTTATGATTATTTAAATAAAAAAGAACAAGTTTTCAGAATTTAAATCGTGATTTAAATCGATTTGAGGGTTGTTGTTGTTTTTAATCATTGGTTTTTATGGTCCTTGTTGCAGAAACCTATAAGCTCTAACCAGCACAGCCAGTGGTGAGGGATAGGTATGGGTGAGAGCCTATAGATTGCCCACCGTGAGTTAAAATGATAGATATCAGGTTTTGGGGGGAAACAACTGAAGCATGGTGCCAGTCAAAAGTCAAAAATATGAGCCAGGCATACATGTCATCCAGTATGACAATTGGCAGCTTCTAATGGATTTTCCCTTCATTTAACACAGTGGCTCACAACCTTAGCTCCCCAGATGTTCTTGGACTACCACTCCCAGAAGCCTTCACCATTTAGCTGTATTAGCCAGGATATCTGGGAATTGCAGTCCAAAAGCATGGGGGGGGGGACAAAGGTTGGGAACCACTGATCTAACACAACATAACAGAATGTTCTGGATGAGGTTGGTCACCCTTGATCCCGAATGCAATGATAGTAAACTGAAATACTAGGGGTCTTGAAGGTCCATGCTAGGTGTGAAATCAGCAACTTCTGTCCTGACAACCATCTCTGCTTTGGGGCCATGTATAAATATATAAACATTTATCTCATTGTTATGTCTGTTGAAGTAGACTTGTCCATGAAAGCTCACATTAAAATGTGCCAGTTAGTCTTTCAGGTACCACAACATTTTTGTTTTCTTTACTTTTTATTTTATTTTATTTTTATTTTTGCCTGAAACGCAAGTACAAAGTAACACAGCTGCCTTTTCTAAAACTCAAGAAGGGGAGTGACAGATGCTTGAAGCAGATGTTAGCAGTCCTGCCTCACCCCAAACATTGGAAACATTCACTTTTGGTGTTTTTTGAGGGCGGGTGCCGCTCATTTCAGTAATATGTTATTCACTGAAAGTAGCTCAAAGTGTGAAAAATAAACAAATAAAAATTCCTCGAATGTCCTTCATGATGAGAAAATATACAATACTTCTTAAGAAAACAAATTTTATTGATGGGTGCATTTCAAAAAGCTGTTTTTGGGGAAAAGCATAATCTTACCAGGAACAGAAAGAATATGCAAAATATATCTTGGCAACTGCATGTCTAAAATGCTGGAAGACACGACTTTAGAAAGCCAAATGAGATTGATGTAAACATAACAGAAGCATTCACTTTGACTACTTCTGTTTGAACAAAATGTTACCATATTTGGGAATGACTGAGAGAGAAATGAAATGTCAGCCGAACTTTTGATTATGTGTATTATTTTCAAAGAATCCACATGTTGCATTCTTTTGTGCTCCCTTTAAAAAAAGATCTTCTTGAATTGCACTGTTTTTCCTTTGCGCCTCCCAATCAATTTCCATCTATTATATGTGACATGCACATTTGACCTTGTTGTGATGTTTTTGCCCCTGCCAACAACCACTCCATCATAACAGCAATATGCAAATTGTACCAGAAAGGTCTATTTACATGCCTCAAGGCTTTCAATTTCCCAAGTATCCAGACTGAGCTACAGATGGACAGAAGATTACAAGCCCGTTTGGGCAAGTAAGTAGGGGTACATCCCAATAGAAACATCTTCCCCATAATTTCCTTTCTAAAGAATGGGAAATGGATAAGACACAGACTATGCCCATATTTAGTTAAAGAAATCTCAGAAAAAATCCCCATATATGGTTGTCATTTGGAACTAAAGTGTAGAAGCATAAACTACTCAAGTTTGCAGGGAAATTAAAATCATTTAAATACACTAGCAGGTAACAAGGAGCACTCAAAAGCACAAATCCACTCAGAATCACAATTAAAAGTGCCACATATTATTGGCTGCAATCCTCTGGCTGTTTCTTGAAACAGATTATAGAAAGGCTGGCTGGAATCCTATTGCAGATTTAGGCTTTCATAGAGGTGATTCTGTAAGCTTTTATGGTCAATTGTGGCTGATTAACAAGGTGTTTTCCCATGCACAAGTGTAAATTGGCAATATTATAGGATCCTGGCCACTATTTGACGTGTATTAAAAGCCTTTAAAGCTCAACACTAAACATCAAATACCTAATTCTTAACCTATGTTCTCTGCTACGTTCTCCAGTTACAGCAATACTGTAGTTTGAAGCAATTTGTGTCAAGTACCTTCAAAAGTTCCATTTTAGGTAGTTCTAAGCTAGTCTTTGCTTGGACTGCATTCTGATGTCGTGCTAGGGAGAAGTAATGGGCTTAAACTAGGGGAGGAAGATTGCAGTACTGCAGTTTTCAGGACAAAGCTCCAACCAGCAAAGTGGAACAAAACAATACGCACGTAGAACTGGTTGCCAGTTGGGCCGATGTAACATGGGGCCTTTTCACACGACCCCTAAGATCCGCTGGCCACTTAAATTCGGACCAGAGATCTTAGGGGTTTGTCGCTGTTCCTACGTTCCCACCCCCTCCGCACTCCTGGCTGCTGGCTGCGTGAGGGGAGGGAGAAAAAACAGGAAGAAAAGAGACGTGGCTCACCTCCGTTCTGCCTCTCGCTCTTGCCGCGGCAACATTCCATTCTCTTAAGTAGCTCTTAAAGGGGCGGGAGCCAAAAAAACAACAAACAGAAGCGAGGAGAGCCCCGCACTCACTATCGTTACACCGCATCAAAGAATTTTCACCTCCAGAGAGCAGGTACTTGAAAGGTGCGCTGGGACGCGCTAAAGTGGGCATGGTCGCACTTAATTTCCTGTAAACTCCAGAGCTGGTGGGGAAACATTTTTAAGCTCCGGAGCTGGGAGCCATTTGCCCCGGAGTTTAGGGGTCGTGTATAAACACCCATGGAATGATAGCTTCTACAGATGGTTCAGTTGCCCCGGGTCTGTGAAGGTGAACTGTGCATGTCTTTTGTGGACCCCCTAGACCAGTAGTGGTGGACCTTTTAGAGACTGAGTGCCCAAACTGCAATTCAAAACCCACTAATTTTTCACAAAGTGCCAATCCAGCAATTTAACCTGAATACAAGTGGCTGTGAAGGGGCAATGTCAGGTGCCCACAGAACGGTCTCCGACTGCCACTTTTGGTACTCGTGCCATAGGTTTGCCAACACTGCCCTCCTAGACCAATGAAGATGCTGTGAATCAATAGGGTTTTGAAACACAAACATGTTCTCAAGAACACAGACAGTGTGATCATTGATCAACAATTCCATATGTCTGCTCCACCATTGGGACAAAGCCATGAAGTGTCCCAGTCAGTTGCTGATCGTCATCCAGCTACAAGACCGTGGCAAGCCATAACATAACATAGGACACTGCTGTGCAGTAATACCTTGCTATTTTAGGCTGCGTTAATAGAAGTATAGTCTCCAAATCCTGAGAGGTACTAGTCTCTCTCTATCCAGCGCTGGCTATGTCTCACCTTAATGCACTTCATGAAGGGTGCTGACTAATTGGAACAAGTTCAGAAGAAAGCAAAAAAAAAGTGATATGGGGACTGGAACCCAAGACATATGAGAAAAGACCGAAAGAACGGGGCATGTTGAGCCTTGAGAAAAGAAAACTGAGGGGTGATATGATAGCACTTTGCAAATACTTGAAGGGGTGTCATAGAGAAGAGGGCAGAAGTTGGGGATCAGAAGCCAAATTTCAGCTGAATTTCAGGAAAAACTTCATAACTGTTAGAGCAGAGTGGAGGGAACTGAGATGAAATTTCTGAAATGAGAACTGCCACGGTTGTTTTCATGAAGTGTTGCCGTTTCTTTCAGCTGCCCTTACGCTGTTGCATGATCCTCCTCACAAGAGATCTTTGTCAGTTTATCAGGCATGTGACACAAGCCAGGAGCGTGTGAGACTATTTTTTTTCCAATGGTATATAAATATCTCTTCAAAGACCCATCCAAACATCCTCTGACGCCTGTAAAAGAGTTTATCTCCCCGTGAACCCCAGTTCTAGCTGATATCAATGGCACTCATGTGCTCCGAAGGTGTTATCAACTGCCTGGAGCAGGCGGGCTAGGAAGAGATGTTGACAAGGCTAAGAGCTGAGAGCTGGATACAGCAGAGTAGATAAAAAGAGTGGCAAGAGTATTTTAACCTCCTTCCAAAGAAAGCCCCCCCCTCCCAAAGACTCATATCTGGTTCTGTGTTTCATCTATACTCATGTGCCATCAAGTCAATTCTCACTTATAGCTAATTCTATTCAAAGGCTAATTCTCTTCAGACCAGGGTGGCGTGAAACCAAGGTGAACTATACATTGGAGGCCTCGCACCAACTTTTCCTGGGACTGACGAAGCTACTCGGATGAGTAGTGAAACATTTCGATCTCACGAGAAAAGCAGTCCAGTTGGCTTGACTCAACTCCCAGATGAGCTTTAAACCAACCATCATGTCTTTGAATAGGCTTCTAAGATCAACGGAATATGTTTTGTTTGATTTTTAAAGTTCTAAATGCTTTAGGACCAAAACATCTGCAAGACCAACAAACCTACTTATGTACCTGCCCAGAATCTGAGATCCTGAATGGAAATCTTGTTTTGTGAGCCCCATCTCGAGAGGCCAGGTGGGTGAGTAGACAAGATAAGTCTTCACCAGTAGCACCCCTTCAGTGCCAAGTTCCCTCCCAAGGGAAGTCAGTCTGTTATGTTTCTAAAGCCTGGCTAAAATGATGTGGTTCCAACAGGCCTGTGGTTTTCTTGGTGGTTTTCGAAATGGCTTTTAGAGAATGCTTCAGACCGGCTTTTAAATATTTGTTTCCATCTGTTCTTTGAATAATTTTCCATTTTGCCTCTTGCAAATTGCTCTGAGAGTCCTGGTGGACTGAATGTTGCTAAACAGATATTTCTAATAAATAAATAAAATGAACATTTCTTTCGGAATTCTGAGTGTCAGAAATGCCCCAACCAGCACCATCCATGAACTAGATGGTGAGGAGCTGCAGATTAAGACATAACAAATGTGTAGATGCAGTTAATTAATACAGTAGTTTGTTTTGTTTGTGACTGTGTGTGTGTGTGCATGTGTGTGTCCCCTAATAAAGGCTCTGACTGACCAACTAGGAGTCGTCAGGACCCTAAACCACAGAGCAGACAGCATCCCCACCTCCACAGAAGCCAAGAAGAAGGAAGAGAGGCACCTGAAGACAGCACTTAAGGCCTGTGGATATCCAAAGTGGGCCTTCAACAAAGCAGTGCGCCAACCGAGAAGAACAAGGGATCAGTCTGAGACCCAGACCTGATGGAAGAACCTGGTCATTCCTTACATGGCTGGAGTGTCTGTGAATCTTAAAAAGGATTTTTGGCAAACACCACATCCCTGTTTATTTCAAACCCACAAATACACTACGGCAGAGACCCGTCCACCCAAAGGACCCAACACCAAAACACAAAAGGAACAATATGGTATAAGCGGTCCAATGCAGTGAGGAGTGTGCAGACCTCTACATTGGAGAAACAAAACAGCCATTAAACAGGAGGATGGCCCAACATTGGAGGGGCAACAGCTCAGGAGGACCTGAATCAGCAGTATACCTCCATTTGAAGAACAAAGGGCACTCATTCAAAGATAAGGATGTATACATATCAGACAGAGAAGAGATGTAGTCTGAAAATGGGGCCAGGGAAGCCATTCATGTGTGTACTGAAAACCTCTCTCTCAACAGAGGTGGAGGACTCAGACACAATCTGTCTGCTACTTATCAAACGGTCCTTTCATCAATCCCCAGACAAATCAAAAGCACTTCACACCTCCACCTATCTTGGGGGTTAGGGTCCCATAGCTAACAAACCATACTTAATGGATGTTGGGAAAGGTTGCAGAGGTGGGATTTCAATGCACCCTAGGCCATTATGCACTTAACAAGCCTATTCAGATCATGGCCCACCTATGAACCTATTCAGGCTGTTGCTTTCCTAACAAACCTATTCAGGCCTTTGTCCAACTTATGAGCCTATTTAAACTAGGGGGATGTGAAATCAACGTGAACTATAAAATGGAGGACTCGTCACTAACCTTCCTCAGACTGACGAAGCTGCTTGGATGAGTAGTGCAACATTTCAATCTCTCAAGAAAAGAAGTCCAGTTGGCATGATTCACTTCCAGTTGGCATGATTCACCTGGATGACTGAGAATCTTTGCAGACATATCGCTCTGACTGACTGACAAGTAGGGACATAAAACAGGTTCTCAACAGTAACAGACAACAGCCACAACAAAGGGCCTGACATCTTCAAGACCTGTCATCCAGACAATGCTTCGAAGGCACATCTCCAGTGCTGAAAACAAAGCCAGACTGAAGCTCTACACCTTCTGAGTTTGCAAGATCTAATTATGGTTTCTTTTACTAACCCTTGTTTCTAATACGCGCACCTAGATGCTCAACTCAGAAGGCAGAAAGGAGCTTAAAACTCCCAGTATTTGAACCTTGTGGGAGCACATTATTTTCCACACTGAATATCACAGGGGTACGCTCTCCTCCATGTGGGGTTTTTTCCCCCTGCACACCTGTTGGGTCCTTTTTGTTTTGACTGTGATGGAACCAGCACTGAGGGATGTGTCCATGCACAAGCGTGCATAAGAACAAGTCCCATGCAATAAGAATAAAAATTAGAATCATCCCAAAACCATCCCTCACCCCACCCCACGATCATGGAAAAATTATCTTCCACAAAACCAGAACCTGGCACCAAAAAGATTGGAGACCGCTGGAATACCAGACCAGTGCTGCCCTTAATGCGTGAAACTGGGATGAGAGAATCACACTTCAAGTCCCTGTTAAACTACAAATGTTTTTCAAGCACTTCTACGATAGTTCACTATTATCTATTCTTCAGCAACAAATGTCTGTGCTTTTTCATGATCTTAGCTGGGGTCTGTGAAGATTCTCAGTCATCCAGTTGAGTTTATCTGGAAGTTGAGTCATGGCAACTGGACTTCTATTTCTTGAGAAACAGAAATGTTTCACTGCTCATCCAAACATCCTTACAACGCCATGTGAAATCTTTCAAGCAGAGGTTAAGTAAGATTTTGGTTTTTTGCACTGAACCTTGGGGAAAACACTCCCTTTTAGATGAATTTGCTTCACAGGGTTTTTGTGCGGGCAGAAATATGTCTGTGAAGATTCTCAGTCATCCAGGTGAATTTATCTGAAAGTTGAGTCATGGCAACTGGACTTCTTTTTCTTGAGAAACAGAAATGTTTCACTGCTCATCCAAACATCCTTACAACGCCATGTGAAATCTTTCAAGCAGAGGTTAAGTAAGATTTTGGTTTTTTGCACTGAACCTTGGGGAAAACACTCCCTTTTAGATGAATTTGCTTCACAGGGTTTTTGTGCGGGCAGAAATATGTCTGTGAAGATTCTCAGTCATCCAGGTGAATTTATCTGAAAGTTGAGTCATGGCAACTGGACTTCTTTTTCTTGAGCGATATTTATCGCTCCAGAAAAAGAAGCCCAGTTGCCATGACTCAACTTCCAGATGCAGGCAGAAATGGTTAATTTAAATGCTGCAAGCTCAAGAAAGGGCACATTCTAACATTATGTACAGTAGTTAGTGTAAGACCCAATAGGAATTGGAGGGAATAAAGGCTCAATTACAGAAACCATCTGGAATTGTAGCTGCATACAATGCAGTCCTAAGCAATGTAGGGCTTAAAATTCATGCGTATAACCTGAAATTGCATAAGGGAGGCAGTCTTGCATTGCATACTCATACACAGAACAAACATGAATTTGTCATCCAGAGGAACACTGAGACATTCTCCATCCAGCTCAATCAATTGGCATCTCATGTGATTGTGAGAAGAGAGGGGGAAATGCCATTTGCAGGGAAATTGTAAGCCGGTGAAGACATCTGCTTGGGAATACCCTGAAGCAAATGGAGACCTGCTTTGTGAGACAGAATGCTGGACGGGATGGGCTGTGGCCTCTTCCAGCAGGGCTGTTCTTATGTTCTTATGAAATGTTCGCTTAGGCCGGAACCGTTTGGGTCTTACCTGTTGCTGGCTTTGCTCCTCCAGATTCAGCTTGACTTCCAGAGACTGACGAGCTTCCAGGAAGGCTTTGCGGTGCTTCCGGTCTGCCATGTAGTAGGACATGATGCCCACGCAGATGGTGCACAGGTAGATAGCCACATTGGACAAGATCTTGAAAAAGAGAAGGGGGAGGGAATGAGGCCCATCCGTCTACAGAAGTTGGAGGCAAAGAAGGCACGGGAAGCCTGTTTTCTCATTTCCGCAAGAGGTCCCACGGAATGCTGGCAGAATTGGGAAAGCCACTTTTCCAGGGATAATGCTGCATCCATCCATGGGTGACCCACGCTAAAATAGTGCTGCAGGCTTCCCATCTAAACAAACATCATGAAATCATGGGCAACAGCTATCACCCAGCCCCTGCACCACAAGCCTTCACCTTGTTGTGATTCCTTCTTACCAGACTGGAAATAGATTTTTTAAAAGTATTTTTATTTTATATAAATCTGGAAGTTGAGTCATGGCTCCTGGACTTCTTTTCTTGAGGGACTAAAACATTTCACTGCTTATCCAAACAGCTTTGTCAGTCTGAGGAAAGCTAGTTTTGAGTCCTCCGTTTTATAGTTCTTTTTATACTGTAGTTCCATTATAAGCTCCATTTTATAGTGGACTATAAAATGGAGAACTCACCATTAACCTTCCTCAGATTGACAAAGCTGCTTGGATGAGCAGCGAAATGTTTCGATCTCTCAAGAAAAGAAGTCCAGGAGCCATGACTCAACTTCCAGGTAAACTCGACTGGATAACTGAGAAGCTTCATAGACATATTTTATATAAAGTAAAAAGGAACTATCAAAGAAGGTGGGCTCAAAACAAGGGGGTCGTGTGGAAAAAGCAAAAAAGCAAAGTGATACCGACCCATACCACTTCAAGTAGTCTCTGGACGGTTTAAAGTTTAATTATGCAGGCTACACATTGCCCCCTCCCCTCAGCAAGCTGGATAAAGTGTTCTGCTTATATACCGCCCCATTCCACCTCATGTAGTCTCTGGGCGGTTTACAGTTTTAATTACAGTAATGCAGGCTACACTTTGCCCCCACCCCCAGCAAGCAGGGCCGGCGCATCCATTAAGGCAAACTAGGCAGTTGCCTAGGGCGCCAAAATGGAGAGGGGGCGCTGGCAAGCCTGGCGCCCCCCAACCCCCACTGCTGGCCCTGCCGCCCGTCGCCGTCCACTCGCCGCCCCCGTGCCCATCGCCGTCTGCCCCCCACGCCCGTCGCCGTCCCCCGTCATCCAACGCCCCCGTCTCCCCGCGCCCCCCGCCACCGCTGCCTGCCCGCCGCCCCGCCCCCCGCCGCCACCTGCCCACCTGCCCGCCACCCACCCCACCACCCACCCCTGCCCCTCACCTAGGGTGCAAAAAACCCTAGCGCCGGCCCTGCCAGCAAGCTGGGTACTCATTTTACGAATAGAAGGCTGAGTCAACCATGAGCCGGCTACCGGGGACTGTACCACAGATCATGAGCAGTTTTACCTGCAGTATAGGCATTTAACCACTGCGCCACGAGGAGAAGGAAACACAAGGAATGGCTTCAGCTTGTTGTGATTCCTTTTACCAGACTGCCAGATTTAATAGATGCCCCACGATTGTGGAACAACCTTCCACCAGACATCCGCCTGGCCCTCTAACTCAGTGCTTTTAAACAAGTCTTAAAGACCTAGGAATTTGGGCAGGCATTTCGTATGTGACATCAGCCTCCCCAGATAGACCCACGTCTCTGCCCAACATGGCTTTTTCATTTTAATGTTTTGCATTTGTAATTTGTATTTTAATGTAGTTATGTTTTGGTTTTTGGTTTTTTGTGTATTTTAATTGTCTTGTTGCTTATTGCTAATCATGTTTTAAACCGCCCAGAGTGGCCTTGCTGCCAGATGGGCGGTATAAAAGTGCAATAAGTAAGTAAGTAAATAAATAAATAAAGTTAATAGATTTTATATGTATTAATGATATAATTAGTTTATTTTTATTTCTATTTTATTCTGATTGTTGTACCTTATTGTATGCCTTGTCGACCACTGGATGTCTGTAAACTACTTTGTGTAATATAAATTTTAAAAGCCGTGTACAAATTGGAAGAAAGAAAGAAAGAAAGAAAGAAAGAAAGAAAGAAAGAAATCCCCTTATCTGTCCCATCTGGATGCAGAATATATTGCACAGAAAGCCAGACTACATTCAGATGAAGAAATATGGAAAATTGGTAGAAAAAACACCACTCATATAAGATATGCAGGTGATACCATCTTACTGGCAGAAAGCAGCGAGGGCTGGAAATGACTGTTAGGGAAAATGAAAGAAGAAAGCGCCAAAGCAGGAGTGCAGTTGAACATGAAGAAAAATTACAGCTACTACAGAACTACACAAGCATTGACAGGGAAGAAACTGGAATTGTTACCATTGTTGAAAGTAAGATTTTGTATACCTTGGCTCAATCTTCAGTTCAAATGGAAACTGCAGCCAAGAAATCAGAAGAGATTCCATTTGAACATTAGGAAGAACTTCCTGATGGTTAGAGCTGTTCGGCAGCGGAATCTGCTGCCACAAAGAAGGGTGGTAGTATGGCTCTACAAAAGGAGTTGTCTTTGTCTGCCCTTAACACACACCCCTCTCTTTGCAGAGACTGCAAAGCAGGGGTGCTGACAAGGATTTTTAACATCTCCCTGCAAACAGCTTGTGTCCCATCATGCTTGAAAGCAGCTACCATTGTCCCAGTCCCCAAGAAAACAGCAATTAACTGTTTCAATGACTACAGACCAATTGCATTAACATCAGTGGTAATGAAATGCTTCGAAAGACTGGTCCTCTAGCATCTTAGGACATGCCTTCCACCGGACTTTGATAAACATCAGTTCACCAACAGAAGGAATAGGTCAACAGATGATGCTACAGCCACTGCTTTTCATCTTGCAGCCAGTCATCTGGAGAAACCTGGTAATTATGTCAGGATGCTGTTTATTGACTATAGCTCCGCTTTTAATACCATCCTTCCGAGCATCCTTATTAAAAAGCTGACTGACTTGGACCTTTCTTCTAGCATCTGTGACTAGATTAAAGACTTTCTGAGGGATCGGTCTCAAACAGTAAGGAACGGGCCTGTCAGATCTACCTCGCTGAAGCTTAGCATCGGCTCCCCACAGGGCTGTGTGCTTAGTCCCTACCTGTATTCATTGTATACTTATGACTGTGTAGCACCTGACCCATCCACAGCAATCATCAAGTTTGCAGATGACACTACCATAATGGGTCTTATAACAGGTGGAGATGAATCAGTATATAGGGGGGAGGTCCAAAAATTATCCTCATGGTGCTTAGAAAATAATTTGCACCTAAATATCAGCAAAACTAAGGAGATGGTATTGGACTTCCAGAGGAAAAGAGAGGAACCTGCTCCACTGTACATCATGGGAGGCCGGGTGGAGAGAGGCTGCTCCTTCAAATTCCTGGGAGTTCATTTTAGTGAAGATCTTACCTGGAAAATTAATACAACCCATGTGGCCAGGAAGGCTCAACAGAGACTCCATTTCCTCAGGCTTTTGCAGAAGAACAATGTGAAACAACAATTGATGACCTCCTTCTATCGGTCTGCAATAGAAAGTGTCCTTACGTACTGCATTACAGTCTGGTATGCTGGTTTGACAGCCGCGGACAGAAAGACTTTACAGAGGGTAGTGAACACAGCACAAAACATCATGGGCTGTCCCCTGAGTCCACTGGATGATATCGCCAGGGTCCGCTGTCTTAGGAGAGCAAGGAAAATCATCAGGGATGACTCACACCCTGGTCAGCACGTCTTTACTCTCCTACCCTCGGGTAGGAGATACAGAAGTATAGCAAGCCGTACCAACAGGCTAAAAAACAGTTTTTATCCGTGGGCTGTTCGACTGTTAAATGTGACGTGACAACACGTGATAGACTTGTGTGGCTGGCGAGTTGTGCAGCAAACACAGTCAGGGCCGGCGCTAGGGTTTTTCGCGCCCTAGGCGAGGTGCGGGGCGGCGGGGTGACGGCAGGGGGGGTCGGGCGGCGGCGGCAGGGGGGTCGGGTGGCGGTGGTGGGGGGCGGCAGGGGCAGGGGGCGGGTAGCGGCGGGGGGTGGGGGCGGCGGACGGCAGGGGGGTCGGACGGCGGCAGCAGGGGGGTCGGGTGGCGGTGGCGGCAGGGGGGTCTGGCGGCGGCGGGGGGGGCAGCCGGCTGGGCAGCGCCCCCTGTCCATTTTGGCGCCCTAGGCAACTGCCTAGGTCGCCTTAATGCACGCACCGGCCCTGCACACAGTGTGATATCAGATTGAATGGTTTTTTAGTGGGATGGTGTTGGGGGGGAGGGAGGGAGCTCAGGCAATTTCATTGTACACTGGTTGTACAATGACAATAAAGGTTATTATTATTATTACTATGAGTGCTTGCCTGAATCCACAGGCGTTGCCAGAGCTGCTATCGCCCTACTGGCTTTTACTTTGGTTTTGCTATGTTTGTTATGTACTGTTGTTTTATGAATCTCCCATTTACCTTTCCCTAAGAAATTTAGATAAAGTTTATTTTTTGTACAGTACAGTACTTCACTTTCGTCTTGGTGACTTCTATTTTTCAACAGTACCAAGACACAATATTCGCATTCCCTGCACCTCCACTGCAGCTCTCTCAAAGATCGGACCTCCCAGAATGAGCTGGCTCAGGGGCTAAGATCCTCAGGAAAGACCTTTCTCTCGGTCCTACTGTACCACCTGTCACAGTTGCATCTGATGTGAGGGTGTTCTCTGTGGCTGCTCCCAGACTGTGGAACTCCCTCCCACTGGAGGCCAGGCGTGCACTGTCTTTGCTGTCCTTCCACAAACAGACAAAAGCCTTTCTCTTCAGGCAAGCCTTCCCTCAGTAAACAGCTACCTTCTATTTGATTCTTAGATGGATTATTATGCATTACTGTTTGGACTGGATTTGTAATACTCCCTACATTTTCCATTTTGCTGCTTTTCATCTCTCAGGAGTGGCATCCCCCCTATATTTGTTTACTTGCTATTCTTAGCTCTAATATTGTCTTACTAAAGATGACTCTTCACACTCGTTCTAATTCTAAATATTGTCTCTAATGTGTTAACAACTGTTGCATGTTCAGTGCCTCCAACTTTATATAAGGTCCTTCAATGTTGTCAGCTGCCTTGGATCCTTTCCAAGGAGAAAGGCAGGGTAAAAATATTCCAAATGAGAAAACAAGATGCTAGTCTTCTCAAAGATCTCTGCTCTTATCAGGTCTTTAAAACTTGTTAAGATGTTTTGGAAAAGCAAACCAGCGGACGTTGTCAGGTCTCTAAGCATCTGAGTGCCAAAAGGAAGGAAGGCATCTAGGGATAACATATTTTCTCCCTACTGCCAGCAAACCAGAGCCCTCATTGTGAGATTCTGCTGATGCAGTGCAACCAGTCAAAGCATCTGCTAAGGACTGGAGATCAAGCATTGATACCAGACCGGCCTGAGGTGAGGGGGACACTGGTAACTGCTGGAAGACACCTTGTTTCTTAAGGATTCTATCTATAGGGCAGAAGAACCATCGGCCATAATGGGCTTGAAGCCTCTCCCTGCATCCCATTTTCATGTGTGGCTTTCAAGGTTCTTCAAATGTTTTGAAGTGGGACCTGAGCATAGGATAAGTTCAGGGTTTATGGAAGAGCTCGCAGAGATTCCCTCCACCCCTGGAAGTATCTGCGTCTCAGCCGAGCCTTGAATAGCTAAATAAAAACGGTCGTGTTCTCCTGGGATGCTGCCATTTGCTTCACTTCCAATTCGAGGCCTCTTCCTTTACAGCAGAAAGCGTAAGGATTATCTGGAAAAGACAAGGAGGCAACAAGAGACGAGGAGATGGACTGACTCCCTCAAGGAAGCCACAAGTTTGAATTTACAAGAGCCGGGCAGGGCAGTGGAAGGCAGGACATATGGAAGATTGCTGATTCATAAGGTCATTATAAGTTGGAGAAAGTTTGACAACACACAACAACGTCATCAACAAAAACAAGAGGGGTGGGGTCGATGCCTTAACATTTCGCTGATAGCTGCCAAAAGTTGCGTTTTGCCAACTGCCTACAGTTTTTTAGGAGCAATTTGCCATTTTAATTTAAGCCCGTCTTCTCTGGGGTTGCTAAGAGATAATAAAGGAGATACAGAGTTTATATCTGCTACATTTGAACCAGCACGTGAGGGGGGGGAGGGAAGAAAATTATCTAGGTGCCAGACTCTGCATCTCTAGCACCGCGACCACTGCCTGAAAAAACCAAGAGTTGGCAAAAAAATCAGAAACCGGAAGAACAGTCAATGAAGTGGGTTCATATGCAGTTCATTGTGCTGTCTTTTCGACGAGATCAGCTCATCTGCCCAAGGTATGCTAGTCACAGGGTTTCACTTGGCTATGAACACCACCCTCTCGTGGAGACTGCTGAATCTAGGGGTCACTGAGCAGTGAATATGCTCTGGGTTTTAGTCCAAACTTGAAATAAGCAACCCGAGAAGCTGGACTTATTCTGAGTGTTGGATCCACTACTTTGGACAGCTCCCGATGTACAGAATAAAACCCACTAAATCCAGGCCCATCTGAAACCATTAAATATCCACCTCTTTTTTAAAAAAAAAATCTGCCCACAGTTTTATGCATATTTGCTTGATTATACCCCTGGGATTTTTCTGACAGATCAGCAGAGCATATGTAGTTTTATACATTTCAGTTATGTTGCTGTTATGTTCAATCTCTTCTTGTTCCCTGGCTTGTGTGACTATGACAATACTGCTGATGGGTCTGATCAAATTCCCATCCGGACCAGCATCTTGCCTCCCTGATGTTGATGACATTTCGGCGCCAGACAAAATCCTTCCTATTCCGGAAGTTTTTTAATTGTTATAACATAGATTGTGGGTCCTAATGGCAATTTCTACTGTATTGTATTTGTATTTAATACCAATTATTTATTGGTATTTTATGTTTTAATTGTTTTAATTGCTTTGACTGTGAGCTGCCCAGAGACCTTTCGGTAGTGGGCGGCATATACGTTGTATAAATGTATAAATGTATAAATGTATAAATAAATATGGAGGTCACCACCTGAAAAAGAAGACAGGGCTTCTATACACCTAACAACTGTGTGTTACAGGAAAATGCATGGAGTATACAGCTATACCTCTTCTATACAATTATTAAGAATCTTCCTCTTTTTCATATGACCATTGTGTCAGGTATCTCTAAGAAACCCACAATGAGCTGAAAGGAAACAGCATTTTAATACTGCTGTTTCAAAACAACTTGAGGTACATTTCAAAGGTACACTGCCCCTAATCATGGATGCTCCATTTAATCACCCCAACATTTATCCACTTACAAATGTACCATTCTCCATATATGTGTAGCCTGTGAGCTAGATGAGCAGTATAGAAACAAATCAAATAAATAAATAAATACAAATGTGTCCAATCCTCGTTTAAATCCATCTAAACTAGTGGTCATCACCCCATCTCTGTACCATCTCTGTACCACCATCTCCTCCTCCTTCATCCTTTTCAGATTTTAAGGAAGAGCAAAACAGTTTATGTGACCCTTCACCTGTTGGATAGTCATTCGTTCATACCAAAGCCCTCTTGGGATAACTGCTAATCATTACAGTAGGACCCCAATATCCACTAGGGATTGGTTCCAGGCCTTTCAGTGGATAATGAAAACACCAAAAAGTCCCCAAAACTGCTGTTTTATAACAGTAGCTTGCTTTATGGCTGCTGTTTTATGACAGTAGCTTGCTTTGCAGCTGCTATTTTATGACAGTAGCTTGCTTTGCAGCTGGTGGATTTTGTATTTATTTTTCCCAACCGTGGATAACCTAATCAGTGAATAATGAATCAGTGGATACAGGAGTCCTACTGTATTCAAAAGTACTGCCTAAAATAATGCAAATGAAGATGCATTACTAATAAACAACAAGTGGTGAAGGACAGATGGACGAATGCTTGACCGGTTGAATTTCTGCCTGCCCACAGCACCTCTGGGCCAAAGTGCATAACAGAACCGCAGAGCCGCCTGAGAGACTGTGGGCCTTTTTACACGACCCCTAAGATCCGCTGGCCACTTAAATTCGGACCAGAGATATTAGGGGTTCGTCGCTCTTCCTCTGTCCCCACCCCCCTCCGCACTTCCTGGTTGCTGGCTGCCTGAGGGAGGGAGAAAAAGAGAAAGAAAAGCATGCAGGTTTACCTCCGTTTTGTTCCCGGCAGCATTCAGATCTCTTAAAGGGGCGGGGGGCAAAAAAAGAACAAACAGAAGCCAGGAGAGCCCCGCACTCACTATCCTTACACCGGATCAAATATTTGTCACCTCCAAAAAGCAGGTACAAGAAAACTGCTGTTTGGTCTTGCTAAAGTGGGCGGGGTCGCACTTAATTGTCTGCAAAGTCCGGAGCTGGTGGGTAAACATTTTTAAGGTCCGGACCTTGCAGCCATTTGCGGCGGAGCTTAGGGGTCGTGTATAAACGCCCTGTAATAGTGGTTTAAGGCTTGTAGAAAGAGGGATGCCCTACTCAACAGCTTGAATAACCCCGTGTAAAGGAACAGCGGGGGAAACCCACCTCTTCCTGCTCCCCATAAATGTGCGTGAGTGACTTGCTATTTTTAAAAGCCTTTGAGTTGTCATGGCAACCTACCCAATTCTGAAGCACTTTTAAAGCCGAGTCATAACAGCTGCTCCAACAAGAAAGCAACACACACACACACACACACACACACACACACACACACACACACACACACACACACACACACACACACACACACACACACACACACCCTATCTGAAAATGATGAAGTATTCTGGGAAAAGGGAATATTTTTTTAATATACATCAGAACAGTATTCACCAGAAACCTTCCATGTTCCTCCCCCTACTCTGCCCCACCCAAGATACAGTTTTTCCTCAGAACAGAAACACAGGGGTGGTGAAAGTTGCATTGGTTGAATTCTCACCTGTTACTATTACATGAAATGCATAGAGACCCTGCCAGATAAAAAGGAGGGGGGTCCTAACTAAGGTGGAATTGGGGGTTGGGGGGGGGGGAACTGTCTGCCCCCATCTTTTAGCAAAGGTTTGATCTGCAAGAATCAAACAGTAAAAGCTTTTCATGAAATGGTACAAATCATATGATGCGAGAAAGTTCCCAGAGTTGAGGTCTACCAAGGACTGGTGCTAGCCATTAGAGATGGGCACGAACCGAACATGTTTTTCGGGCTTGCCAGCCTCATCTTCTCCAGCAGGCCCCCACTCAGAGGCAGAGAAGGGCTTTTAGATAGGAGCCAGAAATAGCCAAGATCATTAAGCCGTCTTGTGCTTCAAAGCATAGAAGCAGCCCAAATTGTCAAGCTTGTCATGTGTGAAAACTAATAATAGTAATCATAAAAACATTAGCAGATGATATTAACAAGATAGCTGGCTGAAAGGATTCACAGGTGCTATTTTTAACATTGCTCTTTAGTGTTATTCCTAAACAGTTTAAATAACGAATGACCCTGGGGCAAAGTTGGGTGGGGGTGGGTGGGTGGAAAGCTGTTGGAAAGGCCAGAAAAAGAAATAACATAAGACTTCCCATCTGCATTCAAATGTTTACAATTCTCATCACAAGAAAGCTTGTGAACAGCTGTTCTGATTCATGATCTCAAACTCTAAGAAACTCTGCGAAAACCGAGGGAAAGGGCCAGGAACCCAGAGAGGTATCTATAAGGCCCCTTGTTCAAGCCCATCCTAAATCATTAAATTCACTGGGTGGCTTGGGGTGAACTACTGTCAGCCTGTATAATAACAAACTTTATAGGATTCCTGTAAAAACAATGAGCAAAAAAGAAAGCAAAATGTTCTGCTTATATACTTCCCCATAGTGCTTAAAGGACCCTCAGGGAGGTTTTAAAATTTAATTATGTAGGTTACACTTTTTCTCCACGTAGCAAGTTGGGTACCCATTTTATCAGCCTTGGACGGATAGAAGGCTGTGTCATGCGTCAAGCATGAGCCAGCTATCTGGAATTGCATCCTAGGGTCGTGAGCCCAGTTCTGGCTGCAGGAGAGTAGATTAACCACTGCATCACATGAATTTCACTGCCACAAGAGGTCTTTCTTCCTGAAAGACAGCTTCCAACCCCTGTAGTGACACACATCCTGCACACTATGAACAAGTGCTTTTTCCTCTGAGTATCGAGGCCGAGGTAGCTAGAATTACACCACAGCCAATTGAGAGGTCAAGGGAACCACCAAGACAGCAGAAGTACCAAAACAACTATCTACTGCTGGACAACTATCTCAACCATGCCTTATTTAATTTAAATGTAATTCAATTTAAATATTAGGAAGAATTTCATGACAGTTAGAGCTGTTCAGCAGTGGAATATGCTGCCACCAAGGAGGGTGGTACAGTCTCCTTCTTTGGAGGTTTTTAAGCAGAGGCTGGATGGCCATATGTCAGGAGCACTGTGATGGGGGTTCCTGCACGGCAAGGGGTTGGACTAGACGGCCCTTGAGGTCTCTTCCAACTCTATGATTTATGAATCTATGATTTCCCTTATGACTTGACTTCTACAAGGCACTGTATATGGGACCACCCCTTGAAGAGTACCCATAAATTCCAGTCGGTGCAAAATCTGGCAGCTTGATAGTGCACAACACCATCCTCTTAGAACTACAGGGCTGGAAAGGCAACCTATGGATCAACAAGTCCAATCCCCTCTCACTGAGTCCCAGTGGGGAATTGAACTCCCAACCTCTGGCTCCACAGACAGATTCCTAAATCACTGATTACAAACCCTCCCAGACATGTTAATTTTCAGGAAAGGCCCTCTTAGGAATGCAATTTTACCTGCAGAAGCTCTTTTTTAAGAACATGTGAGAAGGAAGTTCTGTTTTGCCTTGTTCCAAAATTGTTGCAATTTCGGTTCAGTATTGCGATCCAGTTCTACTCTTGCTCTGCTCAGCAAACCTCATCTTTCCAAATGGGGCTAGGGTGATCCTTTTAATGGCATCCTTGTTTTTATTTGTGCATATCAGAGTGGAACATCAGACAAACTCCCTGCCATCTGTGGAACTCCCTGCCACAGGAAGTAGTGATGGCATCTGGCCTGGATGCCTTCAAAAGGGGATTGGACAGATTCCTGGAGGAAAAGTCCATCACAGGTTACAAACCATGATGAAGATGTGTCATCAACAGGCTTAAAACTGGGGTACTTAAAGGGCCAGATGCAGGGGAGTGGTATCATGAGACAGATATCTAGTCTCGTGAGCTCCCAGAGGCATTTGGTGGGGCCACTGTGAGATACAGGAAGCGGGACTAGATGGGCCTTTGGCGTGATCCAGCAGGGCTCTTCTCATGTTTTAAAAATGTAATGAATGTGGTAATAAAGACTGAAGCAAAAATTTGAAAATAAGCTGTCTTGTGCAGTCTGCATTGTGTTCCCTCTGTCAGATCTGGAGCAAGCCGGAGTTAGGAAATCATCAGATTACTTTACTTACTTACTTACTTACTTACTTACTTACTTACTTACTTACTTACTTACTTACAATATTTTAACTCTGCCTTTCTCCTTGGAAAGGACCCAAGGCAGCTTACAACACTGAAGGATCATATATAAAGTTGGAGGCAATGAGTATGCAAGTTACAACAGTAGCTAACACATTAGAGACAATATTTAAAGCTAAGAACAGCAAGCGTGAAGATTCATCATTAACAAGGCAATATTAAAGCTAGGAACAATAAGAAAACAAAAATAGAAAAAATTGGTCTGAGAGATAGAAAGCAAAAAAATGGAAAACACAGGGAGTACTGCAACTACAAATCATGTCCAAGCAGTAATGCATAACAGTCCATCTAAGAATCATATAACCGGTAGCTAGTTATTGAGAGAAGGCTTCCATCACATCCTTACCCTCCCCACCTCACTAAATGGCCTTTCGGGCACATGCATACATCCACAAAGGCACCCAATTAGGATGCCCCTGTTTAAAAAAAGTGAGTTCAAAAGGACTCAGTCTGGGCCTAACCACCGGTGAAATGTTAAAATTAAAGATACTTCATGCTTTCCTTTGGCCCAATAGGGGATTCTCCTACTACACCTTTCTCACTCTGGAGGCATTTCCCTCCCTACAGACATCATCAAGGGCTTCAGTTGCCTACATTAAACATAAGCAATTAGCTCTAAAGAGGGCAGGGAGACTGAGAGACTGAAAACGCAAACAAACAAATGCTAAGAGCCAAGAGGCATTGGAGATGGAAAGTTAAAAAAAAAGAGACCTTTAAATGAATGCATTTATTGTGACAATTACTCAACATGCAAACTACCCTCCAAGGCAGCAAAAATCACTGACCTGGCCAATAGAGGCTAAAGTCTTAAAAAAGAGAGACTGCAGCATTTTTAAGCTGAATAGAATCAGAGCCACAGAATAACTGCGTTGGAAAGGGCCTATAAGGCCATTATGTCCAAACCCCTGCTCAAGGCAGGAATTTTCTTTTGGATGCCTCCAGTGTTGGAGCCTTCACCATTTCCTGAAGTAAGCATTCCATGGTCATACTGCTCTAACAGTTCATCTGTTTTTCCTGATATTCAGCCTAAATTTGGCTTCCTGTTTCTTGAACCTGTTATTGTATATCCTGTACTCTGAGATATCAAGAATCCTGGATTTTCCCCCCCCAAAGGGATTGATTAAAGAAAAACCAGTCAGAACCCCTATTTGGCATGCAGAAGGTCTCAGTAGGGCCGACTCTATCCTTAGGTACACATGCCTTGGGCAGCAGATGTTGTCAGGCGGCCTTGACTCCAGTTTTGGCTGGTTAGCTTTCAGTATTGACCCTGGGTTTAAAGGTGTATTGGATCCACCAATACATGACTCCTCCAGAGAGGAATCAGGGAAGCCGTTCATGTATTTTATTGAAAACCCCTCTCTTGACAGAGGTGTTGTCCTTAGGCACAATCTGTCTCCCATTTATCATGCTGCCCTTTCATCGATCCCCTGAGGAATCAGAACCACTTCACAACTCCATCAGGAATGCCACAGCTAACGACCCATGAACACTTAAATGGGTGTTGGGAAAGGCTGTGACTTTCACACACCCCAGGCCATCATCTACCTAATAAGCCTATTCGGGCCATTGTCCACCTAATGAGCCTATTCAGACCGTGGTGGGGGTGAAACCATGGTGAACTATAAATTGGAAGCCTCCCTCCCACTTTTCTCAGACTGAAGAAGCTACCTGGATGAGCAGTGAAACGTTTTGATCCCACGAGAAAAGGAGTGCAGTTGTCATGACTGAACTCCTGGAGAACCTCATCTGGATGGATGACTGAGAATCTCCACAGATGTATTGGATCAAATGTAAGTGCGGAGGTCCAGAAAAGTAACTTTTAAAAGCGTGAAGTGGAGGGAGTCTTATGAAAACTAGGTCCACAGCCCTTGTTGTGGAAACTTCTTGCCAACTGCATTTTGTTTGAAGAGGCCCATCTTCTCTTTGCTCCTTATATACCATCCTCAGACACATCTCTTCTACTAATAGCAGCTCCCCAGAGGAAACTATCCAAAGGTCTATGTGACAATTATGCTTATTCCTTTTTATTTCTGGACATCGTGTTCCTTTTTCCCCCACCTCAATGTGCCGAGATCTAGGGTGTGTTGAGTTGCCAAGGTTTTCTTGCTCCCTGTGCTACTAAAATGATCAACACAGGGAGAACCAAGAAACAGCTGGCTAGCCCATCATCCTTCTTGTCCTCATTCACATTACTGCTGGGGAGGAGATACATTATATGCATGAATCCATTAAACACATACAAAATTGGGCCGAGGAGCGTGCAAATTTTGCAGAAGTGCTTTTTTATATATACCGTATATATATTTATTTATTTTCTACAATAAATTACATGGAACAAATATATTGCTTGTCTCCTCTCATCGATTCAATCACAGTTTTTCCCATTTGGTCCCAGTATAATTTATATCTCCTTTCCCAGCTTAAATGAACATACTGTACTTTCATACTTAGTTTCCTTACTATCTCATCTCTATTCTATCTAACTTTACTTACATCTATTTTTAATACAAAGAATATATGTCAGTGAAGAAAAAGGCACAAATGGCTTGGGCCTGGAGGGGGGGAAGAAGGGGGGGGAAGAGCGAGCTACAGCTTGATAGGTTGAAGGGGATGTCAGTCAATGGCATGGGAGGCTGCGATTGGCTGAGGGTGCCTGTAGAGGGAAGTTCTCTATGGCACCTGCAGCCATGGCCTGCCAAAGGGGGCTTGTGGCCTCTTCCAAGCAGGGCAAGGGGTCACCACCACATGAGGAACTGTATTAAAGGGTTGCGGCATTAGGAAGGTTGGGAACCACTGCCTTAAACTGAATGCTAAAGATGACTTAGTCCAGGCATGGGGAACCTGCAAATCCTAAAGCTACTTACAACTGTTTTTTGCACTCCTGAGGCTCCCCTACTTCCTCATCCAAAATATTTTTCCTCCAACAGGAGGTGACTTGTTTTTTCTGAAAGCTTGCTGGATATGTCTTGGGGCTGTCCTGTACTATTTAACACAGCAGCCCTCAAATAAATAAAAAAAAACCAAAACCCCTGGCAAGTTTTCAATATTGCAAGTAGATTTTTCAGTCCATTTCTGATGTTATTTGGTTGGTGGAGTTTGGGCATTTTGGTTGTCTAAATAATCTCCAAAGAAACCTAGAGGCAGAAAATTAGCTCCAAGACCTGCCCAAGATGCCTTACGCTGTTTTCTATCCATATTGCTATGGGGCCAAATCTACCAATCGGAGAAAGTAGATGGAAAAAATGGAACCACATTCATCTGGGCATCTCAAGATAACACATATGGAAAGCTGCCTTATTTTGTTACACAGAGACCCTGTCTGGGAACAGCTCTCCACAGTTTGGGGTTATTGGGATTTATAATAATATACATTACCTTTAAACGTCTCAAGGAGGCACCGAGAGGGAATTGAACTCCCAACCTTGGTTCCATAGCCGGAAACCTTAACCACTGACCTCTCCAGCACTTTCTATCAGTTGTGCTTCAAAATGTCAGGACTGAATTGACAACCTACTACATGAAAGGGCTTCCACTGAGATGCAATCTCTCTATGAATATTTAAGATGACACAGAATGCTGCTTTCTAACAACTTGCATCACTGGTCCATCCAGTTGAGGACTCTCTACACCAGGGGTGCCTAATCTGCATAGGTCAATCTCAACAGGTTCAGGTTGCCAGCTTAAGGTTGGCTCAGCCTTCCATCCTTCCAATGACGGAGTATCCAACTTGCTGCAAGGACAGGTTTTGTTTGCATAATTATGCAGTATGTGGCTCAGAGAATATGGGATGGTAGGTGAATTGAAAAAAATAACAGCAACTAGCCACGTTGGGTTCCCAAAGCAGGATAGAAATATTGTAAATTAATTAATTAAACAACAAGAACACATCAAATCTTTGGACCTTTGAAGGACGAACCTACATCTAATCCCATGACACACACACACTCAGCCAAGATATTTTACAAAATTAATTGTCTACTTTATACAGAAAAAAATATATCTTGTACTCTTTAGTGACTAAAAATGGGGGGAGAGGGGTCAGGAGCTTAAGGATACTGGGGAGCCCTCAGTTCATGACAGAATAGCCTCCCATACCCCCTGCTGGACCAAAAAATAATCTTTCTGAGCCAACACCCCCCCTCTCAATATTTTTAAAACCTTCTGGAAAACTAAGGGAGGTGTGCTCTTCAGTTGTACATGGCCTGCAGGCCACATGTTCACTCTGCTGCGCCTGAAGTTATTAAGAGGACCTCTACAAGGTTTCAGACAAAATTATTTTCCACCCCAAAATGAAGTGCCGGGGAATGAACCTTTAACTTTTTGGAGGCAAAGCGGAGTCTCTGCCACTGAACTACAGCCCTTCTCCTGGGCGTTCCTCAGGAAACTCTAACAATGTTTCGGAGGCTGCTTCAGCCGCAAGATACTGCTGTATGAGAAGCCTACTATCTTTTTAGACACAGTAAACAAACCAGGAGGAGATCTCTCGATTTACAATGCAGGACTTTCAAAAACGACCTTCAAGTGTCACGGTTCCAAGCAGAATGGAACCAGAAATAGCAAAAATAAGAAAGGTACCCCAAGGATGAGGGCGAGGTTAACTCTGTGCCGGAAGCAAATCATCAGCTGGGACAGAGCATGGAAAAGACCTCTCTATTTGTGCAGTGTGATATGGGCACAAAAAAAGGCAAATGCTATTTGAGGTTGCATAAATAAATGATCCAAAGGTCAGTGTCGACCGGGCCCACCAGAGCATCCTTGGCGTCTTCACTCCACGTGGCCACCTCCCGGGAGGCCCGTAGGGTTTTTACTAGTAATCGGGCCTTCTCGGTGGCTGTCCCCACTGCGTGGAATAAACTTCCATGTGAAATCCGCCGAATTGAGTCCCTCTTACCCTTAAAAAAAAGCATTAAAGACCTGGCTTTTTAAGGAGGCACACGACAATCTGTAATTTGTTGTGTTGTGTTTTCCCTGTTTATTGTTTCTCCCCCCCCCTTTTAGCATTTTCAGAGTTGTTTTTTTAATTTTTGCCTCTTGCCGGATTCTTGTATGTATTGGGTGTTTATTTGCTTATTTTACCCGCTTATTCCTCTGTTCAACTGAATTTGCTTTGTTGCTTATTTCTTATTTGCATTTATGTAAACCGCCCAGAGTCTCTTCTGGGAAATCGGTACGGTATAAAAATGCAATAAATAAATAAATAAATAAATATAGTCTCCAAATCTTGCATGGTACTGGTTCCCCTCTATTTGGTGCCGGTTAGGTCTCATCTAGAGTCTGGTGACCACTTATGGACACTGCACTTCAAGAAGGGTGCTGACTAATCAGAAAACGTTCAGAGGGAAATGACAAGGACGACTAAGGGGCTGAAAGCCAAGTCTTAATGAAGGAAGACTTAAAGAATTGGGCATGTTTAGCCTGGCAAAAAGGAGAGACTGAGGGGAGATAAGAGAACACTTTTCAAATATCTGAAAGGCCGTCATACAGAGAAGAGGCAGGGTCTGTTCCGGATCATCCCAAAGTGCAGGACATACAACACTGGACTCAAGTGATAAGAAGCCAGATTTCAGTTGAATATTAGGAACAACTTCCTAACTGTTCAAGTAGTACGTCAATGGAACCCATGACCTCAAGAGGTGGTGAGTGCTCCAACGCTGGAGGCATTCAAAAGAATCTGGACAACCCCCTGGCCGATATCCTTTGATTTCTACTCCTGCACTGAGCAGGGGGTTGGATGTGATAACTTTGTAAGCCCCTTCCAACTTCACTATTCTATGATGCTTTGATATTCCATCAGCAATTTGTTGCATTTTCTGAGACAAACCATAGGAAAAATCAGTCGACTCAGCCACTTCCTCAGTCAACATCTGTTCCTGATTAGCAGAGGGTGCTTGCGACTTATTCAACTGGGCCAAAATTGTGGACTCTTGTTTAAGGAATTACTTCACCAGATGAAAAACATAATCCTTCAACTGAACATATTTTCATGGAATAAGGAGGAATAAGTATTCCATTTCCATGGAATAAGTATTACTTCAGCTCAGCATTCTACCACTAGTTAGGTGGGATAAAATGCAAATATATAAATAAATAAATTCTGCATCCAAAACATTTGAAGCACCACAGTGGATCTCAAACCAGAGTTTCATCCAGCATAATTTCCCTTTTCCCATCTCATCCCCAGTATATTCAAATTGCAGGATTATGGATTTCAAAGCAACCAGATGCACAAATATGTATTTAAAATATTTAAAACTCTTGATGGGTAGAATGGTTGTACCTCATCCTCCAAAAAACTGTATTCTCATTCAAAAAGAGCGCATATAAAGCAGGGCGCTAGAAACCTGCATTACTGTTGATTCAGAAAGAAAGAAAGAAAGAAAGAAAGAAAGAAAGAAAGAAAGAAAGAAAGAAAGAAAGAAAGAAAGATGTGGAACCTCAGATTGTCAAGAATCCAAAATATGTGCATAATTACTTGAGATGAGTAATGAGTTGCAAAATTTGTTCAAAAAGCTCCAATTCACCCATTAATATTCATATGAATGTATATCCCCAAGGAATACAAATTGATGGATTTTTAGCAAATTTTTCAGTCATCAGTTCACTGGATTACAACATGGCCCTAAGGGCACCTAGAGATACCAAACCTTTAGGGAAGCTTCCCCTGTCTCTTCTTTACAATCCCTCTATGTTTGGTAATGTTAGGTTTTGCCGAAGCCAGCTGCTAAAGGGAATTTTCCTGGAGGTGCCACTTTGCAGGTATATAACTCAAAAAATGTCTGAAACCCACTCTTTGCCAAACTCGAAGGGATAGTACAGGAGAGTCATGGGAGACTTTCCTGAAAATTTGGTGTTTCCAGATCCCTCGAGGGAACTTTGCTATAGGCTCTCTTTGGGGAGAGGGTGCATAACTCAGAACCCAAAATCCAATCTTCTCCAATCTTAGGGGTGCATAACTAAGACACCTGGACCCCAACTTCACCAAATCTGTAAGGCTTGTAGAGGGGACGTGTAGGAAGCTTCAATTCATCAGGGAAGAAAATAATATATTCATTTTTAAAAATGCATTGACCTTGACAAACCATGAATGATTTGTCCCCATCTTTAGTAATCACAGTATGCTTGGACTGTCCCACTGGTGGAACTGTTCAAAGCCAAGAGTCCTACGTGTAGGTCAAGTTTGTACAGCTTACAGGAACGTCTTTTGCTATCTGCTATACAGCTATTCCTACACTGAAATAAATTGGCCACAGTAGTCTAAGTGGTCCAGGGTAATCTCAGAGCTGGGCTACTGCAAGGCGCTCTTCCCTTGAGGCCAGTCCAGAAGCTGTATCTGGTGCAGAATCAAGCAACAATGTTAAGGAGTGGGGAATCTCCGTGAGAGTATCTCACACCTTTGTTGAGAGAAGCCATTGGCTGCCAGCGTGCAAGCAAGCAGATGTTTAAAGCAAAGCAAAGTGCTCTGGTTATCTACCACCCCACCAAGCTTAAAAGCACGCTCTGGGTGGTTTACAATTTAATTGAGCAGGATACACATTGTCCCTTAACCCCCTCCACCCCCCAAGCAAGATGGGTACTCATTATGCCAATCTCCGAAGGAGAGAAGGTCTTGTTACTGTATAAGTACACAACACCCTAAAAACATGGGCCAGATTACATGACACGTTGTCTACCTGTTTTCCCCTACCCTCACCTCAAGAGAGGGACGGTTAGGAGTGCCCTATATAGGGGCGTGGTGGCTCAGCGGACTAAGATTCCGAAAAACTGTCTGCTGCAAAGTCGGCAGCTCGGCAGTTTGAATCCCGGGTGACACGCAGTGGAGCAAGCTCCCACTGTTAACCCCAGCTCCTGCCAACCTAGCAGTTTGAAAGCATGTAAAAATGCAAGTAGATAAATAGGTACCGGCACAAAAAGCAGGAAAGTAAAACGGTGTTTCCTTGCAGCCATGCCGGCCACACGGCCATGGACGTGCACAACACTGGCTCTTCGGCTTGAATATGGAGATGAGCACCACCCCTAGAGTCGGACACGACTCGCACGCATGTGCGGGGGGAACCTTTACCTTTTTATAGATCCTGACAATTTCCCTATAACATAAAGAAAAAAAATAACAATCATGTGGCCTCAAGTCAATTCTGATTTATGGCAACCCTTTTCAGGATTTTCTAGGTAGCAAGCACACATGGTTTCCCCTTGTCTTCTTCTGGGGATACCCTGGGACTGTGCAGTTTGCCCAAGGCCACCCAAGCTGGTTCTGCTTGCAGGAGGCCCAGCCTGGAATCCAACTCCCAAATTCCAGCTCCCTAGCCCAGTTATCTAAACCACTGAGTTATCCAGCCAGCTAGTAAGCCCAAAAATCACTTATGCTGACGAGGGGACATTCAGGAGTTTATTTATTCACATATTATTTATTCTGAATATTTTTAGCCTGCCTTTCTCCTTGGGAAAAGGACCAAACTGTAATCCCAAGAGTAACTTTTCCAAGTTCTGCTCAAGATCGCTAAATACACATCCCTCCTCTGCGAAACCGAGTCCCTTTGGATAGTAAGCAAACACGTAAAGTTCTGAGCGTTACTGTAGGTGCGGTTTACTTTTAAAAAAATTCCAGCCTTTCCATGACTAAAGGTAAACCAGCCTTTCATCTTGTTGCTGATCATGAGCTGATTCATTTGCATATTATTTTTCTTTTTCTTCCCTGCGAGGAGTTCTTCTCCAAGGTGAGACACGTACACATTTGTGCAGGGAAGAAATGAATATACGGATATTTCACGTCAACTGTCTAAAGTTGAGCTGAAGAGAATAAAGGCAGAGGAAGGGTAATTAGCTCAATTACCTTCTCAATCAAAACCAAGGAAGCTTTTGCTTCCAGTGAACAGAGGGATAGAATAGATGACCCTTTCCAACAATAGTGGAACTGGAAAAGGTGCAGAAGAGAGCTACTAAAATGATTACTGGGCTGGTGGACCTCCTTTATGAGGAAGGGCTAAAACATTTGGGGCCCTTTAGTCTGGAAAAAAGGTGCCTGAGCGGGGGGATAGGATTGAGACGTACAAAATAATGCAGGGCATAAGTAAAGTGGATAGAGGGATGCTCTTCTCCCTCTCACAAAATACCAGAACTAGGGGACACCCACTCAAATTGAGGGCTGGGAGAGAGAGAACAGAGAAAAAAAATTTATCCAGTGTGTTGTTAGTCTGTGGAACTCCCTGCCACAGGAGGTGGTGATAGCATCTGGCTTGGATGCCTTCAAAAGGGGATTGGACAGATTCCTGGAGGAGAAGTCCATCACAGGTTACAAACCATGATGGAGATGTGTAATCTCCAGGCTTAAACCCAGGGTACTTCAAGGGCCAGATGCAGGGGAGTGGTATGAGGAGACAGAGATCTAGTCTTGTGCGCTCCCAGACGTATCTGGTGGGGCCACTGTGAGAGACAGGAAGTTGGACTAGATGGGCCTTTGGCCTGATCCAGCAGGGTCTTCTTATGTTCTTATGCAACCCTAACATTCTACGGCTTTCCTTTTTTTTAAACCCGATTCAGCCTTCTTTGCTCCAAGCCCACCCGAGTCGTCCTTACCTGCCACAGAAAGTTCTCTTCGTACAGTGTCCCCTCCTGCTTCTTCTGCTGCTGCTGAGCGATGGTCACCCCCAAAACCAAAGTGTGGACACAGCAGGAGATGGAGGAGATCAGGACGATGGGTGTAAGGCGCAAGGGGAGCGTGATGAAGAAAGAAAAGACGAAGAAGGCCTGCCAACCCACGGTGTCACTGGCCTCGTGATAGCGGGCGAAGTTCAGCCCCAGGTAGCAGAAGATCTGGGCCACGATGAGTATCCACAAAACGTAAGGCATGAACTTGCGGGTGACACGGTCCGGCAGCAGTTCGTACTTGCATAGGACGAAGAGAAGGATCTGGGTGGCCAGGCCGACGGAGGAAGCCAAAATAGGGGCCAGCTTCTCCGGGCTGTAGACCACTGTGCACATGATGACGACGTAGCAGTCAAAGAGGGCAGCAAAGACCACCAGGACCAGCAAGGTCTCATGGCGCTGCCGCCGGAAGTAGGTCTGGTAGAGGTTCTCGAGGGACTCCGGGGCAAACGTGAGGCGCATAAAACGGGGCAGGCAAAGGCACAAGCCTGAGCTCCTCACCGTGACCTCATGGGTCCGGCCTACCCCGTGCTCAGGGTCGGAGGGCAAACTGACGGAATAGTCTGCCGAATATTCCGCCGAATATTCCGGCTCGGAGAAGGCCCTGTTCCGGGGCATCTTGGTTGATGGGACCACCGCTGTCCCTCAGGAAAGGTACGAAAAGGACATGACGACAGTTGGAGGTTCCCTCAGGGATGGCGGGGCGGCGTCCATGAACACCCGAGAAGAGCCTGGTCAAGGCATGGAGGCGTCAATGCCGTAAACAAAAGGGGTCCTAAGAGAAAAAGAAATACCTCAGTTGTAGTGGAGACACACACAACACGCAAGGTCTGTGCTTACCCACTCTGGACCCCCCTTCCAGCAAAGGCTGCATCCCCACCACCAGCTGGCAGGATGAATTCCTGGCACAACCCAATTCTCTTCTTCACCAAAATGTTTCCTGCTTAAAAAAAGACCCAGAAGGTCAGGGGTTGGGCCACATGGACTGTCAAGAAAGCAAAATGACAGGATGGTGGGCTGGGCTTGGTTTGTAATGGTTGTGTGGATCATAGCCACTGGCTGGTGGCCCAGGCAAGGGGAAGCCTGGCCCCTAAAGCCCACTGGAGACAAGCTCTGGGCTGATCCCCCAGGGCATAGGATCCAAGCCATCAAACCCCTGATCCCACAAGCCTCCCCACTCTATCTGTGAAGCCCCTGCACCGCATCCCGTTCGGAAAAAAGCGGGCGGTATATAAATATAAAAATAAATAAATATAAATATATCCCCCAAGCCCCCCCCCCTCCCCGCGCTGGATCAAACCCCATGCCGTAGATCCCCCGAGCTGGCGACGGGAGCCGAGCGCGGCTAGTAGGGCGAGGTCCGCTTGCCTCGGCTTCCCCCTCCTCCGCCGGAGCCGGCGACGGGGCGGAGGTCGCATCCCTCCCCCCTGCACCACCGCCACCGCCGCCACAAGCACCACCACCCTTGGGCGGGCGGCCCGCCTGGCCCTGGGCCGTTGGCACGGGCAGCGGCGGCGGTCCCCACCGGGGGCGCCCCCGACCCCACCCCTACCACCCACCGGTCCCCTCGCCGGCAAGCGCGCCCGCGCCCGCGCCCTCGGCGGCATCTGCGGGGCTCCTCCTCCGCCCGGCGAACCCCCCCCCCTCACCGGCGGCGGCGGGGGCGGCGTTTTGGGGAGGGGGCCCGTCCTTTCCTTCGGGTCCTTGCGTGCGTCGTCTGTCCTCCTCGGCGCGGCTGCCGGCGGCGGCGCCTTCCTGCATCCTCCCTCCCTCGCTCCCTCCCGGTGGAAGGGCGGAGGGCGGGCGGGCGGGCAAGCGAGGCAGGGCAGCGGGGGCATCCGGCGGGCGGGAGTGGGGCGGGCAGGAGGGCGAGGGGGGGCGCCTCCACCTCCGCCCGCGAGGCGGTCCAAGCTAAAGAGGCGGCGGCGGCCCCGGCATCCTCCTTCTTCTCGTCGTCCTCCTCCGCCTCTCCAAGCGCCCCGCAACACACACCGGCCTCCCCGCCGCCCGCCCACCGGGGAGAGCACCCCACCCCACGCTACCCCCTTCCCCGGGCCTCGGACCGTCCCCCCCCCAATTCCGCGGCCGCCGCGCCCCCCCCCCGCGGAGGGCTGCGCGCCTACTTGGCGAGGGCGCGCGAGGAAGCGGAGAGGGCGAGAGCGCACGATCCGGGGAGGACCCCTCCTCCTCCAGACGCACCCCCCACACACTCGCACACACACAAACACGATCCGCATTTCCACCCCTTGGGAAGCCCCATGGGGGGGGGGCGCACGTGAGGGGCCGATGCTCCCCCGCCCCCCACAAAGAGGGGCCCGAGAAGCGAGAGGGGTGGCCCTGGCTGGACCTCTTGTGCGCCCTGGAGAGGAAGGAGGGGAGGGGGGTCTAGCCCGGCCGGGCAGCGCCGTTCCCGATCGAAGGGAATGCTTGTGGGGGGAGACGATGGGGGGGGGGTTGGACTGTATGGGGAGGGGGCGAGGGAAGGAACGGGCACGGGGGGGGGGCAGGCCGCCCAGGAGGAAGAGGATGAAGGCTTCGTGGGGAAAAAGAGGCGCCATTGGGCGGGGAACCCATCCAGGTCTCCCTGGAGCCTGGGAGAGGGAGGCGGAGCCGCTGGAGGGGCTACCCTCCCCACAGCCACTTCTTGGCCACCCCCTCAGACGGGGAATGTCCAAACTTAGGCCCTCCAGATGTTTTGGACCGCAACTTCCACAGTCCTTTGCCATTGGCAATCTAGGCTTAGAATTCTGGGAGTTGTGGTCCAAAACATCAGGAGGGCCGAAGTTTGGACATGCCTGCCCTCAGGGATTCGTCGGCATCCCGCCAAGAGCCCCCGCTGGGCGCAGACTTTTAGAAACGTTCCTTTTTTTTCTCCACCACCACCCCCGCTGCTGAGATTCCTTGAGTCCAGGAAAGTAAGGAAGCAGAAACCTGTCCTTGCCAAGTTATAGGGCTAGAAATTAGGACATTAGGAACGACTGAAAGAAAGATCTGGGCAGATTTAGCCTTGGGAAAAGAATCAAGAGGGGAGATAGGAGAGCACGTTTCAAATAAAAGTGGACCCTCCTATAACAAGCGGTTTGTTTAACAGAAAATCAGTTTAAAGGGGGGGGGAATCCGGAGATAGGGGGAAATCGCTTAACAGAATCGCCTATGGGGCAAATCCATACAACAGAAAAAACGGTCGCAATTAGGGATTAATCTGTTTTCAATGCATTCATATGGGAAATTTGTACAAAGGAAATTTTGCTTGGCATTCCCCAGTGCAGGGCCGGCAACAATGGGCTCAAGTTGGTTGAAGATCAGCAAAAACTCCCTGACTGTTAGAGCGGTATGGCGATGGAACCCATGACTTGGAGAGGAGAGAAGCGCTCCAACATGGGAGGAATTCAAGATAAATTTAAACCACCACCTCTTTTTGATTCAAATTCCTGCCTTCAGAATCGATGGCCCCCTTGCAACATCATGATCCCTTGAAAAGGACCCACCAGAGCTTTCCAGGATTCACTCTGGCCAGAAGAAAAAGCACATTCTATATACGGACCCAAGACATTTTGCTGCCTAAAGCAGGGCAGGCAAGTGGTGGCCTCTCCCTCCTAACCAAGGCAGTCTGCAGAGTCTCCACAGCCAGCTAGGGCTGACACATCCCACGAGGTCTTCTTATTCTTGGCAGGAAGGAATTCCAGAAGTGGGTCCCCCCCCCAACCCTAGCTAAGAATTATTTTCATCAGCTGTTTTTGCTGGACAAGTTGCACAGACACCAGTAACTAATTTTCCCATAAATTTTATATTGCAGATTTTGGTATACCAACAGCTTTGCTATATCAACAATAAATGGTAATATCAATCATGCCCTTCCAGTGGGCTGCAAGAAATGAACAGCTGGTAGCTGAGCTGAAATTTGAGACCAGCTCCTTCTGTATTAAATTTACATTCCACCCCCACCCACTCCCAGAAACAATGCCAGCAAAGTGAAAAATGCTGCTAAAGGGGATGTTTCATTTTGATGTTTTCCCCCATCTAATAGATAGATAGATAGATAGATAGATAGATAGATAGATAGATAGATAGATAGATAGATAGATAGATAAGGAAGGAAGGAATGGATAGATAGATAGATAGATAGATAGATAGATAGATAGATAGATAGATACCCACTCGGCCTAACAATAGGACTGACCCACTGCTGTCAAGTTACCTCTGCGTAACCCTAATATGGTTTTCAAGGAACGTGAGATGTCTTCGCCAGTGAGTGTCTGTGAAGATTCTCAGTCATCCAGGTGAAGTTATCTGGAAGCTGAGTCATGGCAACTGGACTTCTTTTCTTGTGAGATCGAAACATTTTGTTGTTCATACAAGCAGCTTTGTGAGTCTTCAGAACTTACGGATCTTCCCCAGTGAGTTTCTGCAGGCAAGTAGGGATTTGAACCCTCTCCGAGTGGGTTTGAGACTCTATCCAAGTTTGCTTTTCAGATGCAAGACTAAGCTTGTTACATCTACTTTTCAGAGTAGCAGAATGTGTGCCAACCAGGAAGCGATGTCAGGGCTACCGAATCGTAGTTTTGTCTTCTACACTCAAAGGGATTGTGGCAAATGGCCTGCTGAGAATCTAGAAGGCAGCTTGGCAAATGCTCCAGGGCTCAGGATTCCGCTTTTGCAGCCCCAACATTACAAATGATAGGAAGGGAACATGTTCCATACATCCAGAAACAAATCGGTTTGGGACCTTGCTATCTGGCAGACTTGGCTCCTTCCGCAGAATTCTGCCCATATCACCTGATCATCTCAGGCAGGTCACCTGAGGGTCCCAACACCAAAAGAAGCCTGTAAATCGACAAGGAACCAGGCCTTTTTGGTAGCAGGCCTTCGTTTGTGGAACCAACTTCTGCTGAAGGCATGTCTATACAGTATAGATCTGCTTTCTCTGATCATTAATTACTCTTCTTACAGTCCTTTTTCAGCCTTATGCCATCTTTGCCGAATTTCGTTTTTCAAATATATGCTTATGATTTTTCTGTGGATTCAGTGAGGTGTATTTTTTAATTTGTTATGCTATTTTATAATGTAATATTGTTTTGTTTTGATATGATGGATCTTTGTAACCTGTCCAGAGTGGCCTTGTTGCTAGACGAAATCATCATCATCATCATCACCATCATCATCATCATCATCATCATCATCATCATCATCATCATCATCATCATCATCATCATCATCATCATCAAAAGGAAAAATCAAAGGAAAAGTAGACGAGGAAAAGACTTGGTTATGGCTCACCAATGGAACACTGAAAAAAGAGACAGAAGCCCTCATTTTTTGGAGCTCAAGAACAAGCTATCAGAACAAATGCGGTTAAGGCTAGAATAGAGAAATCAGCTGAGTCCCCCACATGTAGACTCTGCAAAGAGGCAGATGAAACTATTGACCATATATTGAGTTGCTGCAAGAAAATTGCTCAGACTGATTACAAACAGCGTCATAATGTAGTTGCTCAAATGGTTCACTGGAATTTGTGTCAGAACTATCAACTGCCTGTAGCAAAGAAATGGTGGGATCATAAGTCTGAAAAAATAATTGAAAATGAGCATGCAAAATTACTTTGGGACGTCCAAATACAGACAGACAGGGTTCTGGAGCATAATATCCCAGATATTGTGAGTGTGGAGAAGAAAAAAGTGTGGATCATTGATGTTGTATATACCAGGTGATAGTAGAGTCACCGAGAAACAACTTGAAAAAATTACCCGATATCATGATCTGAAAATTGAACTTGAGAGACTCTGGCATAAACCGGTACAGGTGGTCCTAGTGGTAAACGGCATGATGGGTGTGGTGCCTAAGGAGCTAAACAAATATTTAGAAGAAATTGGAGTTGACAAAGTCACCATCAGTCAGCTGCAGAAAGCCACCTTACTGGGATCTGCTCGCATAATTCGCTGATACATCACATAGTCCTAAACGCTTGGGAAGCATTTGACTAGTGATTGGTAATACTAAATACAGCGTAGTCTGCTGTGTGATGATAATAATAATAATAATAATAATAATAATAATAATAATAATAATAATAATAATAATAATAATAATAATAATAATAATAATAATAATAATAATCCATCTGAACCCAGGAATTCTATTTTATAAAGAATGACAGACTCATAAAATAATGGTTTTGGAAGGGTCAGCATCAAATCCAAACGCCTGCTCAGTGCAGAAATGACCAAATGGGACCATGAAGATCGTTATGACGTGGGCTGCGCTTTTGGCAAAGGGGACCAGCTCACAAATGTTTAGTTGTTGTTTTTTTGCGGTAATTTATGATGTCGGCCTATATTTATCTCGCTATCAGGCAGCTGAACAGGGATGGGCCAAAGAGCAGCAATAAAAATTCGTGTAACTAGGAAGAGCTATGCAATCAGGGGAAAAAAACAGTCACGAGATAGGCAGAAGAACCAAGCCAACCTGTGCTCGGCGGTTTTTTTTTGGGGGGGGGGGGCAGCATGATAAAAGCAGGAAAGGACAGAGGATCCGATGTTAGTTCAACGTTAGGAGAAGATAACAAATGGTTGAAGTATTTTGGCCGGGTCTGGACATGCAGTACATACCATACAATATTTCTAGTAATGCAAGACAAGGCTATAGGATAGGTGATACCTTTATAGGCCACTAATAAAATAACAAAAATAGTTGCAATCTTTTGAGGGCAATAACTTCTTTTTCAAAGTATGCACCATTTCGAGAGTCACTTTGGATTTCGGATGGGGACGATGGGATTCTTCTACATATGTAGAAGATGCCAGCTTGGTCATAATAACAGGTACTATATGTGTGAGAGAGAAAGAATTATAAAAATACTATATATTCTGATTGTGGGTAGTAATTTTGTAGAGGGTAGCTGTGTTAGTTTTCCAGGTGAAAATCAAAGAAAAACAAAAGGCACAAAACATGTGGCACCTTAAAGACTAACTTTCATATTTTAATGTAACATTTCGTGGACACGTCCACATCTTTAGACATATTGCAGCAGATTTATAGACTGGCAAACCCAGCAGAAGGCAGGAGCTCAGGGTGTGGATTCCGAATGTAGGTGCAGCCTTAAGATCGAGAGTAGGGGTGGGCATTTTATTTCGGAACCAGTAGGTGACAAAACGAACCACACGAGCCCAGGTGGTCCTCGGAACCAGCCAATACACACAGATCCAATTGCTTTAGCAGGGTTAAAATCCAATGAGGAAGCATGCTGCAACGTCATCTTTCCTGCTTCATGCTGCTGGCCAATCAGAGAGGGAGGTGGGATGATGCCTGTCCCTGCACAGCTCCTGATTGGCCAGCATCACAGATTTAGCACAGATGATGTGCTAGAAATGGCCATCCCTCATGGAGAGGGGTTGAAGCCATTCAGGACAAGCTCTACTGTGTCCCAAGATGCTTTCAGGTTGTGCTCTGGGCTTTGCTCAGGGTTAATCAACTGGTGACATCAAGAGAAATGCTGGGATAATATACAGTCCAGTACATTTAAGACATGTTCAAGTACTGAGAACAAGGAATTGAGGATATCTTACAGCATTAATAGACAACATTACATTAAACCAACACGGTTATAAGTAGTTATAAACATAAAGTCTATGTGAACCTATAGTATAGATTCATATAAAAGACACATAATGGTAGAACATCATTCAGGAAAAGTGTGTGTGAAGAGAAAGGTCTTTGCCTGTCTCCGGAAGGACAAAAGGATCAGGAAGTCCTGGCCTCTAGTGGGAGGGAGTTCCAGAGTCTGGGCGCATCAGTCGAGAAAGCCCTTTCATGAAAAAAGAAAAAAGACTTAAATGAAAGATCCAAAATGGGGGAGGGGTCAAAAGCCCCTTTTACTTACCTCTTGAGGAATAAAAGGAAGTTAATAGAGAACAGGGAGCTGTAATTAACTAATTTAACTATCTGCAGCTTCCTCCCACTTTCCTCCCACTATTGCAGTCAGATGCAAAGTATGTGGCTAGAACAACGGTTACTTCCGCCATACTGCAGAGTTTACTTATCTCAACTCAAGAGCTTGCACTACATTTTGCTTCACCTAAGAAGAGGGGCTTGGCTGCCTGGCTGGATCGCTCAATGGATTAGGTCCCAGACATTGGGAATCCAATTCCCCATGGTGCTTCCTGCGAGTAGAGCCACCTTGTGTGTCCTTGGGCAAGCGGTGCAGTGCCAGGGCACCCCCAGGAAAAGAGCCTGAAAATGATTGTTTTTAAGTCAACATTGGTTCAACGGTAAACACAACTGAGTTAAATGTATTCTTGAAGGCTTTCGCAGACAGAATCTGATGGCTGTTCTGGATTTTTTGGGCTGTTTGGCCACGTTCTGGATGGGTTTCTTCTGTGGCCAGCATATTTAGATGGCAACAAGCTCAGGGAGCTAGGAGTTCTCTCTGTGCTCAGAGGTAGAGAGAGAGATTGTTGGGGAGGGTTATATTTTTTTTTATTTTGAATATTTTAACCCCACCTTTCTCCTTTGAAAAAGGACTCAAGACAGCTTAACATAATGACAGACAATATATAGCCCAGAACATTTACAGTAAGACATACTCAAGTTAGGAATAGGGAATTAGAAGAGGCATCTTACAAAAATAAAAATAAAAATCCATTATGAGGGATGGAAACTAACATGGAAAACACTGGTGTTCATGTATGGTAATCCATCTAAAAGTCACGTAATAGGTAGTCCTTCTGGAAAGACAGCAGGGACAGGGAGTCTTGGCCTCCGGTGGGAGGGAGTTCCAAAGTCTGGGAGCAGCAACAGAGAAGGCCCTTTCATGGGTTCTTATGAGACATACCTGTGAAGGTGGCAGGATGGAGAGAAGGGCCTCTCCTGATGCCTCTCCTTAGCGCCTGACTTGGTTCATTCATACTGTGTGATTCAATCTTTGAGGTAGCTTGGACCCAGGCCATTTAGTGCTTTGTAGGTTAAAACCAGCACTGAATTGTGCCCCATAGCTGATTGGCAGCCAGTGGGAAAGGGCGGAACTTGTTCTATTCAGGAGAATAGGTGTTAATCATTGATTGCGATGTGGAGGGATTAAGAGTTTCACTGTAGTAAGGGAGAGTTGATCTGTCTCTGTGGTTGACAGGTGTCATTAGCTGTTCTATTGTGTGAAATGATCGCTGGTGCTTGTGCCTGGGTGGGAATCATTGATCTTTTGCAGGCTGTTTTTTTTCAGTACCACAAGCCAGGCTTTGTTGATTTTTAGTCTTTCTTCTTTTCTGTTGAAGCTGTGCTGGTGTTTGTGGATTTCTATGGCTTACCTGTGTAGTCTGACATAGTGGTTGCTCGTGTTGTCCAGCACCTCTGTGACCAGGAAGAGGATTTCATGTTGTTTGTTTTGGTGTGTGTTCAGCTCCTGCTGATTTTTTCAGGTTGTTTTAGCCTGCAGTGTCTTTCATACTCTTCGATTCTGGTCTGGATGCTGTGCTTTGTGGTCCCAATATATACCTGGCCCCAACTATTTATTTATTTATTTATTTATTTATTTATTTATTTATTTATTTATTCAACTTATATGCCGCCCACTACCCAAAGGTCTCTACAACAACAAGGTATCCGGTATACTCCTGCAGCGGCGAGTGAGTTCCTCTTGTTCTTTGCTGACCGTAGCATCTGTTGTATTTTTGTGGTGGGTCTAAATCAGTCATGTCCAAACTTCGGCCCTCCTGATGTTTTGGACCACAACTCCCAGAATTCTAAGCTTAGATTGCCAACGGCAAAGGACTGTGGGAGTTGCTGTCCAAAACATCTGGAGGGCCGAAGTTTGGGCATGCCTGGTCTAAATACTGTTTGTAGGTTGTGTTTTTTTCAACACTTTGCACATGCGGTCCGTGACTCCTTTGACGTATGGCAGAAATACTTTGTTTGTGGGGGTCTGTTTTTCTTCTTTCGTTTGTTGTTGTTGTTTCGGTTTGATGGCTCTTTGCATTTCATTTTTGGAATAGCCGTTTGCCTGTAGGGCCCAATTCAGGTGGCTTCACCTCCTCGCCTTTGCTGTGAAGAAAGACATGGCAGATGTTTTCAGCACTGCTGGCGCAGAAGAGTAAGCTTCAAACCTCCACTGAGGTGGAGGAAGAGGCAACCACCGGAAAAGAAACACTTCAAAGTGAAAGACGGATTCCTTAGAAAGAAACAACGTTCTGTCCAGGAACAGGCATGGACATGTAGCCCTACAGCAGCACCCAGTGGCTGATAAACTGAAACTCAAGATGTTTTTTCCTCTCATGTCAGAGCTGGGGCATCATCATATCTGAATTGACTTTGGATGTAGCAGTTGTATTTTGTTAAGTTCCACTGCATCTGAATCTGTCTTCGAGTTTCTTCAGACACAATGTTCTGCCTGCACCTTTCTCCCCATTCATTTTATCTTCAATGATCACCTGAAACAATCCACACATTTGCCTCATATAACATAGCCAAAGGGTTCTAGCTTTCTGCATTTTATATTTTATCATTTATTGGTCTGCATCCATTTGTCTTCCTTAGTCATCTTCTTGATCCCAGAATTTTTTTACGTCATTTTATCAGAAGATGGATGCATTGTTTAGAATAAACTTTAGCATTCCATACCACAGAGAAAAAAGGCAGGCCTACCAGCAAAGCATCTGAAATAGAATGTCTTGCCTTCCTGGCTAAACTACATCCTAGATGTTCTTATTTCTTAAAATCAGTTCCTAAATGGGCATTCAAAGATACAGGACTGTATTTTTCCAATCATTCTGGTGGAAAAATCCATCCCTCGCTTATCCTTTTTTTACCAGACATAGAAAAAGGTTAGACTTCACCCAAAACCAAAACCAAACCGAGAAATGGCCAGCACTAGTGGTCAAAGGAAGTTGAAGAAAATTGTGGGACATCGAGGCATTAGCTCCTTAAGATCTGCGCTTTTTAATTGAGAGCTGAGATAATGGTTGGACCCCCCCAACCCAATAATCTAACTTTCCATTTACTGGCTGTCATTAATTTCACAAAGCTTGATGCCACCAGTCCATCCATCGGTTGGTTCCATCATTCTCCCAAATGAATGTCAATACATGTGCCACAATTGGAAATGGGCACAAATAGCTGATCCACAGTTTGGGACACATATCTCCAGCAGGCAGCCACTCTGTGGCAGCATGCAGAGGCAGCGGGGTGGTGGTGCTGGTGCTGAGTGGACACACACTGGAGGGGGCAGGATGCTGAATTGTGGATTAGCTATTTGTCCAGAAAATGAACCGTCCTAAACCAATGGGTTCACGTGCATCAGCGAAGGGCACTTCATATTTGTATTTTGGAGACACGAATACAACCCGCGGCACTATAGGTACTGCAGAAGCCCAATTCTGTGATGGATAAGAACTGGCTGGGCCACGTACTGGGCTCCGTGCAGTGCTGGGGTACTGCGGGGATGGCAGCACACCAATCCCAGTAGGTGCCCAGTCAGCCCTTTCTGGGAAGCCAGTCACTTTGATGCAGAGGTAAGACACCAAGTGCCCATCTTAGGTGTCCATCTCTAGCCATGATTCAAGCAGAAAATATAAACGCAAGGCTCGGCTATATGCAATCCTTTATAGACCACTAATTAAAAATAGATTTTAAAAAAAACATGCAAGCTTTCATGGACAAAATCCAGTTCTTCAAGGACCAAAATACCAAACATGGCCAGATGTGGGATTTGTCCACAAAAGCTTGCAATTTTTTTAATTTTTTTATTAGTGGCCTATAAAGGTATCACCTATCACCTTGTCTTGCATTTGTATTTTGTAACATCCACACAGCAATCCCTTTTTAAAAAAAACAACAACCCTATTTTCTCATATCTCCATTCAACATTAATAAAAAGTAACAAATGTGGACAGGCAAGCAAGACGCATATTCTAAATCTCATTTAATTTTATTTTAAAAATACATTAAAAACATTTTGTATGGAACAACATGCAGGCGTCAACATTTTCCGTCATCTTACACTGAGTGGTTCTACACTTTAACTAAAGTATCACAAGTGGCTTTAGGTGTAACCACAGTATCCAGAAAATAAATTGCAGTGTATTTAAATTTGTCCTTCACACAAGGAAGGCCAGGGAGTCTCTGAAGAGCATTCAAAACCCTTGAGGGAAGTCCCTGCCTGCAATGGCTTATCCCTTTTGGAAGCGAAATCCAAACTAAGAGAGGATAAATTTCCAGTTTGATATCAAGAAAACAATGCCCCTTTAAAGTCATAATCACTCATGACTCCAAAAGGATATGCCTTTTCTCTCCATCCACATTTCAGATTCGAGTTTGGGAATTAAAAAAAAAGAGATGATGGAAGTTTCACTATCAAAGTAGGCCACACCACGAGGGTAGTAGCACTTACATAAAGGCTTACTTTCCATGTCTCCCACCTGTCCTGCCAGCATCAAACCAGGCACCCAATCAACTACTGTCCGGGCAAATTCTCAGCTTCAGGATCTGAACCAGAAACACTCCCTTCACAGGACCTGATGCTCTTGGCCTGCCAGAAAGGAAATGGTTGTCACTTTAAAATGGACGGAAAGCAAGTATCTGAGAATGAAAGGTAGGAAAAATAGCTGCCTTAAAACAAAGAAGAGAACTTATTTGCTTTGCCCAAGATCTCACTAAATTTTAACACACACACACACACACACACACACACACACACACACACACACACACACACACACACACACACACACACACACACACACACACACACACACACACACACACACACCGAGTGTAAGTAGCATTTCAAACCTCCCCGGCTGCCTCAACTGTCTTCTCACTTTAGCTGAAATCCACAACTTGCAGAGGACAGGATAAGGCAAGAAGCGAGAGAGGCGGCAAAGTGATGTATCCGCAGCTGAGCCTCTGGTTTTTGAAAAACGGGGGTACATTTTCCTTGGGCCACATTTGTACATAAAGCAGGTCGAAACATCAGAATGTTCCATGACATGAACACCGCCCACTTCGGGGACCGATCAAGGACTGTCGTCTTCTACAGGAGACTATAAGATTATAAGAACCAGAGAACGGCAAACATGGGCAATGAGAGGAGGGGAGAGGTCGTAGAAGAAAAGCTGAAGAAGTCCACGGCAAAACAGGGGATAGTATTTGTGAAGGGAAGAGGGCACAAGGTGAAGGCAAACCTCCAGAATGCAACACGGCACACCCACACACCCACACAAGAAAAACTGAAAAGTGCAGCTGCAATCTACAGCCAGCAATGGGTAGTTTACATGGCACTGCACTTATGGTCACAAGACTGGGCTCCACTTTGAAGGGAGAGGGTTGGGGGTGAAGGGACACTGCAAACTAGCCTACAGCTCAAAAGGGCACATGTTGGTTGACCAATGCATATTTTAATCAACACTGCAGGCGAGAGCCTCATTTTCGTCCAGTTGCCCTCGTTCTCTGTCTCCCAGTTATGTGATCAACAAGTGAAACAAATAACTTGCCTTTCAAGCCAGTCGAGTGGACCCAGTGGGGCTTGGCCATGTCCTTCCTGAGAGCGCTTCCTTTTCCCTTCCCAAGAGGAGTCCATGAAAACAAGGCAGCCAAAGAGGGAGAATCTCAGGGGCCCCTCCGGATCAGAACGCTCGGGTGGCACTCATAAAATTATTTTCTGAAAATGGTACGACAAAGCTTGCAGGGCTGAAAGTGCTGGTAGGCAGATAAAAAGAGAGCAGAGCTCAAGAGAAAGCTTGAGGGAGCGTTTTCTAGGTCTAGGGTTGCTGCATCCTCTCCCCTGAGCTCGGGGGGCATCTGGGCCACCGGTCTCACACTGGACACTTTGCGTGTCAACCAACACTCTGAAATACTCACAAAAATAATGACATGAGGTTCCCGGTTGCCACAAAGCCTTGTAAGGGAGAATCTAACGCCCCGTTCCATTTCAGCAAAATGTATTCGGTATGCAGCAACATTAAGTGCATAGAAGCAACACTTGAAAGAAAGCACACAGAGCTATAAGAAAGGGAGAGACCTTTGGGTCCTTAAGGAAAAAATGAGCGCTAAAGGCCCCCTAAACAAAAGAGGCAATGGTGAGGTGGAGAAACAAGTCAAGTCACTCAAGGAGAAATCAGAGTGCACAACACCTAAGCACCAAATTTGGGATACCAAAGCAAACAGATGCAACAGAAACAAGCTTTTTTTTAATCCCACCAAAGAAAAACATATATTAGAGAAAATTCAAATTGAAGCCAATTTTCCTGCAGGAATAAGGAAAGGGCATGGCAGTTACCATGGTGTTTAGATAGACCTAGAACTCCATGAGAGATAAACATCCTCAATCAGGTTGCTTGCTGTGGTGTATCAAAACAGTTCTGAATGACGTAGGTGCACACAGCCAATGGCGACTACTGCCCGTGGCCTGCGTTCCCACCATCTTTCCTTGGAACAGGAGACCACTCTTGCTGCCTCCCAAATGGATAGGAGAGCAGTCCTCTCCGAGGGGTTGTGACCCTCCACCTTTGGGAGAGACGTGCCATTTCCTTCTTGCTTACTTGATGTTTTTTAGCAGGGCAGTCCGTGCATTGACCACCGCTTTGAAAGCGTCTTCGCTACCCGGAGCCATGCACTTATCTGGATGGAGCAGCACCGCCAGCTTCCGATAGGCCTTGTTCACCTCGTCCCTGGCAAGACAAAACAAGCGTTTCTCAAGAGTTGCAAACATAACCCTGGATAACGGAGTGAGATGCGAGGGGTCAGAGTAGGGCTCATGAGTCTGCAGGAAGCATGACTGTATGTTCCAAAAAATTCTACTGTCATTCCCAACACAAGAAGGCCTTTGCATCAACTGCTCAGTGGTAAGTCAACATGTATGTATACTCCCCTGAGTCAATGGGATGGCCGTACAAAGAGGTAGCAACTGATGTTAGGTTTGTGTGTCCAGAGGAGGGCAACCAAGATGATTTGAGGGTCTGGAAGAAATGTCTTACGAGGAGCGGCTTAGGGAACTGGGAATGTTTAGCCTTTCAAAAAGAAGGCTGAGGGGGATATAGCATTGAAGAAGGGACTGGTTTGTGTTCCATGGCTTCAGAGACTAGGACGCTGGACAATGGTCTCAAACTACAGGAAAAGAGATTCAATTTGAACATTAGGAAGAACTTCATGAAAGTTAGAACTGTCTGGCAGTGGAAGATGCTGCCACAAAGGAGCGTGGTGGAGTCTCCTTCTTTGGAGGTTTTTAAGCAGAGGAGTCCTGTGTTGGGGGTTCCTGCATGGCAGGGGGTTGGACTAGATGGCTCTTGAGGTCTCTTCCAACTCTATGATTTTATGACACCACCTTCTAGTTCACAGACCTTATGGGCCCTTCAGCCACAGAAGGCTACATAAGCTCTGATATTACTTCATACGGCGACATTTACAAACTATTGTACTTCTAAACACAACGGTCATTCTCCATAAGCTGACTCAGGGCATCTGAACTTCTTTTCTTGTGAGCTCGAAACGTTTGGCTACTCATCCAAGTTTTGATCCCACAAGAAAAGAAGTCCAGTTGCCATGACTCAAATGTCTGGATAACTTCACCTGGTTGACTGAGAGACTCTTCACAGATAATGGTCATTCTATTTTTAAACCTTCACAAAGTATAACATCTTAACAAAGGAAAACAAAGGAACATGTTCTGAATTACCACCTGTCATCCCTCCATAACAGGCAGGCAAAGTATCCTACTATAAATATGCCCACATTCTGAAACTCACGGGATGAAAGTCTCTTACACTTTCAACAACAGATTTTAAAATAGTAATGTTCAATCCAAAGCAAAAGCAAAGTGTTACACTTATATACCACCCTATAGCACTTAAAGCACTCTCTGGGTGGTTTACAATGCATTTATACAGACTGCATTTTGCCTCCCCGCCATGAGCTGGGTACTCATTTTACAACCTTGAAAGAGAAGGCTGAGTGAACCTTGAGCCAGCTACTTGGGACTGAACCCCAGGTCGTGAGCACATTTATAGCTGCAGTACAGCAGTTTAACCACTGCCTCACAAGGCTCAATGACACACACTCATCACAGGATACCAGAGGCAGTAATGCAGCAGGTATCTGACTGGCCTGTTGCAAAAAATAAAATAAAATAAAAAATAAAGTCCAAGCTTCCCACAACGAGGGGAGAACTTGCACTTCTCTTTGCCATAAATCACCAAGACTTTCACCAGTTCCACACGTTGGGTCCTCCATCGTGATACCGCCCCCTTTCATTCACAGCTCAGTTCTGCAATGCTACATCAACAGTGATTACTTTCTCTCTAAGGTCTCGGTTCTCCATTACCTTGTGGCTCCTGGTTTGACACCCAGCATGTCCCAGCTGTCCTTGCTGCTGCGGATTCTCCGGATGGTGTCTGCTTGCTCCTTGGTGAAACTGACGTTCACGCTGGCCATGGGGCGTTTTCCGCCATTGTCGCATAAATCGACAATGGCCGAGTAGAAGGTCTGTGAGAACAAGAAGGCAAGCTTGGGAGATCTTTGAAAACACCCCTTGTGCCGCAATCCTCATTGTGTTCTTTTAGTCTAAGTTAGCTAAATGAATCACAGGAACAAGCCATTCCCTACCAAGTATGATTGCCTCCAGATGCAGCAAAATATTTATTTATTTATTTTAGAGTAATTTTTATTCCGCCTTTCTCCTTGGAAAAGGACCCAAGGAGGCTTACTGTAATGAGGGATAATATACAATCCAGTACAATTAAGACATGTTCAAGTATTTGAGAACAAGAAATTGAGGGACATCTTACAGCATCAATAGACAACATTACATTAAAGCTACAACGTTATAAGTAGTTGTAAACACAAAGTCTATGTGAGCCTATAGATTCATATGAAATACACATAATGGTAGTCCATCATTCTGGGAAAGCTTGCCTAAAGAGAAAGATATTTGCCTGTTTCTGGAAGGACAACAGAAATGAGGCCATCCTGGCCTCTAGTGGGAGGGAGTTCCAGAGTCTGGGCGCAGCAGCCGAGAAGGCCCTTTCATGGGTTCCCACAAGACGTACCAGTGAGGGTGGTGGGATGGAGAGAAGGGCCTCCCCTGATGACCTTAACACACGAGTTGGTTCATACTGTGAGATTCAATCTTTGAGGTAGCTAGGACTCAGAATTCCAAGCCTGTATTGTCAGTGACAAATGACTGTGGGAGCTGTGGTCCAAAACATCTGGAGGGTGGAAGTTTGGACATCACTGATCTAGGCATAATAAGCCAGAAACATTAACGTTCCCCAGTGGGCCATTATGAAATTTCATCATGACTAAGGTCCACTATCATTCACAATTTTCAGCTTAACATGTAAGCCAAACGTTGCTTCTCTACTACACTCATAGTAAGTGTCCCACTACTGAGTGAGCAGAAATGGAGCATCTCAAAGGCCATGACTGACCATCCTAGAAATTTCATCCAAGTTAGCTTGTAGGGCACAGACCCCTGGAAGGCAAGCAAAGGGATGCGAGAAGAGGGTTCTGCTGTGCGCAGTCATTTATTTATTTTCACCTGAAACATCTCATTGATCCCCTCGCCTGTTTGTGCCGAGGTCTCAAAATAAAGGAAGCCCCGGCTTTCTGCCCAGAGTCGCCCTTCACTTTCATCGACACAGCGGAGCTTGGCAGAGTCAATCTGAAATATAAATTGAGGAAAAATGTGACTGTCTCAACCCTTGGCTGCCCTGGTTCTAAGACACACACTTTCTCCCTCCCCTTTTGCACATAGTAATTCACATCAGAGAAGTCTACGAATTGCATTGTTTTCATAGAACCATGGAGTTTGGAAAAGGGTAGTAGAGTCTCCTTCTTTGGTGGTTTTTAAGCAGAGGCTGGATGGCCATCTGTCGGAAATACTGTGATGGGGGTTCCTGCATGGCAGGGGGTTGGACTGGAGGGCCCTTGAGGTTTCTTCCAACTCTATGATTCTATGATTCAATATGAATCCTTTCAAATATTTAAACATGGCTATCATATCCCCTTAGTCTTATTTTTATAAGGCTAAACATTCTCAGCTCCCTAAGCCGCTCCTTGTAAGACATTTCTTCCAGATGTTTTACCATCCTGGTCGCCTTCCTCTAGATCAGTTCAAGGTTGTCAACATCCTTTTTAAATTGAGGTGTGCAGGAGTGGACACAGTACTCCAACTGGGGTCTAACCAGAGCAGAATAGAGTGGTACTATCATCTGCAATCTGCAGATCTCATCTGCAGTCTCGTAGTGTAGTGGTTAAGCTGCTGTATGGCAGCCATAGCTGCGCTCACAACCTGGATTTAACCAGCTCAAGGTTCACTCACCCTTCTATCCTCCCAAAGTCGGTAAAATGGGTACCCAGCTTGCTGGGGGAGCAGCAATGTATAGTCTGCCCAGAGAGTGCTTTAAGTGCTATGGCAGTGATGGCGAACCTTTTAGAGACCGAGTGCCCAAACTGCAATTCAAAACCCACTAATTATTCACACTGTGCCAATACAGCAATTTAATTTGAATACAGGTGGCTGTGAAGGGGCGATGTCGGGTGTCCACAGAAAGGGCTCCGAAGGCCGCCTTTGACATCTGTGCCATAGGTTCGCCAACACTGGGCTATGGGGTGGTAGATAAGCAGAACACTTTGCACTTTGCTTCTCTTTTTTGGGGGAGGAGAAGAGGTTGTTTGTTTCTTTTTTACTTAAAGCAAGAGTCAGGATTTCAAGCAGAAAAAGTTCCGCAGGTTCTCCTTCTCTGGAAGGAGAATTACCTTGTTGGCAGAAATCACAAATATTACCTTGTTCGCACAAACCACAAAGACAATGTTCTCCATGTTTCCGTGGGATCCAAGTTCCTGTTTCATCTCCGCCAGCCAGGAGTCAAGGGCATCGAAAGATTCCTTCTGCCCAACATCATATACTAAAATGACACCCTGGGTATCTTTGTAAAACTCATTGCGCACCTAAAGAGAGCACAGAAACCAAGGGAATCAACTCAATGGCCAAACAGGAAGCTTGGTGAAAATAAAGAGAGTAGGACTCAAGCTTGGATTGAGCTGGAGTTTACAGGTCAATTTTGAAAGAGAAAGTATTTCAAACTCACAGTTCCGCAGAACACATATGACACATTCACCAACTATAATTACACTTTTGCTGTGTTTCAAGGCAAGGAACATACACAAATAACTGGAACCCAACATGCAAATTAGCTAGTTTCCACCGTAATACCACAACAGATGGCAAACCTAGGTAGCATCCTAAAGAGCAGAGACATCACTTTGCCAACTAAGGTCAGGATGGTTAAAGCTATGGTTTTTCCAGTAGTGATGTATGGAAGTTAGAGCTGGACTATAAAGAAGGCTGATCGCCACAGAATTGATGCTTTTGAGCTGTGGTGCTGGAGGAGAGTCTTGAGAGTCCCCTGGACTGCAAGGAGATCAAACCTATCCATTCTGAAAGAAATCAACCCCAAATGTTCACTGGAAGGACAGATTTTGAAGCTGAGGCTCCAGTACTTTGGCCACCTCATGAGAAGAGAGGACTCCCTGGAAAAGGCCCTGATGCTGGGGAAAATCGAAGGCAAAAGGAAAAGAGGATGACAGAGAATGAGATGGTTGGACGGTGTCATCGATGCAACCAAAATGAATTTAACAAAACTCCGGGAGGCAGTGGAGGATAGGAAGGCCTGGCGAGCTCTGGTCCATGGGGTCACGAAGAGTCGGACGCGACTGAACGACTGAACAACAACAACCACAACAGAGTGAGTCTTAGAGGCTAACGTGACTATTGACCTCTGAATATCTTCCAATCTTTGTCCTCTATCACAGAGCGGTCCACATTTCCCCTTCAGAAATCTCCATATCTCGGCACTGACCTCATCATTAGAAAGCAACAGCTATCACATTTACCTCATAGAAGAAAGGGTGTCCGGCCATGTCAAAAATATTCACTTTGATTTCTCGGTCTCGGACCTGTACTCTGGAAGGAAAACAGTCATAAAGCAAAGTGTTCTGCTTATATACTGCCCCATACCACTTCAATTAGTCTCTGGGTGGTTTACAGTTTTTAATTACAGTATGCAGGCTACACATTCCCCCCCCCCGCAAGCTGGGTAAGACTCAAGCACGGTTATAAAATGTATTATCAGTGGCATACGTAAACCATGTTGCGAATGAGGACTTCTAGCCCACTTTTGTGTGTTTTGGCATTTTGTGTGTACAGTAGGACCCTGGTATCCGCTGGGGACTGGCTCCAGACCTTCCTGTGGATAAGAGAGAACACCCAAACACCCCAAAACTGCTGTTTTGTGACAGTAGCTTGCTTTACAGCTGCTGTTTTATGATAGTAGCTTGCTTTACGGCTGCCATTTGTGACAGTAGCTTGCTTTACGGCTGCTGTTTTACCACAGTAGCTTGCTTTACACCTGCTGTTTGTGACAATAGCTTGCTTTGTAGCTGCTGAATTATTTATTTGACTTTCTCCTCTGCCATCCGTGGATAACTGAATCAGTGGATAATGAATCAGTGGATACAGGAGTCCTACTATACAGTACAGATCTATGGGGCCCCAGAACAAATCATCTGAGTTCCCATTATGTCTTATGGGGAAATTTTCTTTGATATATGAGTGTATTGGTTTATAAGAATGTTTTGGGAACGAATTATGCACGTAAATCAAGGTATTAATTTACATGCCATCCTTCCTAGCACCACAAAGGCCCTGATTAGACATTTTGCATCTTCTCCACGCTAGGTGCTTTGACTATCTGTACAAAGAATTCGGTAGGTCTACAGACACCCCACAGCTTCCAAGATGTGACTTCCACTAAGACCATGGCAGCAAAATTGCCAAACATATTTCAGGGCTCAATCTCACCCATACACCTTTCCTCTTGGATCTCACCAGACTCGACTATTTTCAGAAGCTACTGGACAGAATTGCTGTCTTTTTGAGAAGGAGATACTTACTTGGTGACACCATAATCGATGCCAATCGTGGCAAGGTATTTGGGCACAAATCTCTTCTCGCAGTATCGCTTTATAATGCAGCTCTATAATGAGAAAAAGGCAATGGAGATGGGTGGGTATTACCAAATCGCCTCAATGGGTCATTCATCTCGCCCCGCACTTTGCTTCACAAGGTTACTGCCATGTTCACCTTTCAAAATACAGTTTTGAAAGTTTCCTGTCAGCAGCGGTGACTCATCACTCACACTTGATACTCAAGACCCAAGCAGGATAGCTAATATTAAGATCTACAAGAACTCATTAATACAGATGGTGGGCATAAGACAGAAGCAATTTTACACAAAGAAACAGCTCTTTTCAATACACTAGTACTCACATTTATAAGCTTAAAAAAAACAAAAAAAACCCCCTCTGCCTCCAACCTTATACCCAAACTTTGAATGTATGTTGGTGCTGTTTTTGTTTTTTATGGTATTTTTTCGATCCTTTGTAGCATTTGTAAAGTCGCTGTTGCTAGCTTTAATATTGTCTTTTAATCTTGGGCCCTTTTGAGGCAGGTTAAAAATATTTTACATACATACATGCGCACATACATACATACATACATACATACATACATATTCACTTACATCACCATTATCAACAACTGTGATAGAAGCCATGGTCCCCAAACTTGCCAAATTACACTGTTTTTAGCAGGGAAACAGGACATCAATATTACTTTATGATTTCTGAATACTTTCTTCCTGCAGGTTTGTGTGAATGATTTTTAAGCCCATCAAAGCACAGCACAATCCAAAATATCTGAATCCTTTCTTAAAACGTCTTACCCACTGGATCAGTCATTTTTCCTCTCTCAATTTGTCTGTCCTACTATCCGCTACTGAACTCTGTTCAATCAAGTTAACCTTTAACCATCAGAGATTAACTTCCTTTCTCCGTATGTATTATAAATGTTTTCATTTTCATAATAGATTTGTATTATGGTGAGCGGAAGGACAGATTTTGGAGCTAGGCTTCAGTCCTTTGGCCACCTCGTGAGGAGAGAGGAGTCCTTGGAAAAGTCCCTGATGTTGGGGAAGATTGAAGGCAAAAGGAAAAGGGGATGGCAGAAAATGAGATGGTTGGAATGGACGGGGAACTTTTGATTCATCGTCAGGTCATTCCATGTAAAAATCACCAATGCATGGAATGTTGATGTCATGGATTTGTTTCCTTTTTGGTACATTTGCACCTTACCATGAGATGTTTTTAAATTATTTTTTTCACATTTTTTGGTCCACCCGTTTCTGAGATCTTGCATTTTCGAAAATGCAAAAAAAAAACCAAAATCCACTACCCACCATAATTTTAAATGTCATTTTATTTATTTATTTATTTTTTATTTATTTATTTATTTATTTATTTATTTATTTATTTATTTATTTATTTATTATTTATATAGCTGGAGAGGGACGATGGAGCGTCTTTTTTGAAGCAGGCAAAGACCTTCCTTTTCAAGCAAGCTTTCCCTTAATGACGGACTACCTTGTAGTCCGTCATTAAGCATGCATACAGTTTACATACAAGCATGCATACAGTTTACATACGAGCAATGACATTTATATGTCATTTATTTATTTATTTAATAGATAGCCATAGGCCTGGGAAAGATGTCCTTTTAATGCTTATGAATAGGGCTTTCATTTGATATACAACATGATGCAACTGTACATTTAAAAAATACACATTTAAATAAATATGAAATTTGAATTTTTGGGAAAAACTGATTTTTTAAAAATTTTCCCCAAAAAAAATCACACTTAAATTTACGTATCTTGTAGCCAATCACTCCAAATTTCAGGATGGTATCTCAATGGTATCATATGGTACCAACGGTATCATCACATCAAGTTCCAAAATTGATTTTTCATTGGTTGATTTGACATGGAATGACTCCTCCTTCATTTCTTGTAGCTATTTCTTGGTGCGCAGCCTGAAGGTGACGGATGAATTATCATCAGAGTTGTTCTGCCTGTTCTTTGCCTGGTTGTTTGTTGTTGTTGTTGGATGAATTATCATCAGAGTTGTTCTGCCTGTTCTTTGCCTGGTTGTTTGTTGTTGTTGTTGTTGTTGTTGTTGTTGTTGTTGTTGCTGCTGCTGCTGCTGCTGCTGCTGCTGCTGCTGCTGCTGCTGCTGCTGCTGCTGCTGCTGCTGCTGTTTAAATAAATGCATCACCTCCTCCTGCAATGCACTGTTTTTTGGACAGCCAGGTCGGCCTTTTCGGAGTTTTTTTTTTCTCTCTGCAAATACTTGTAATACAAAACAAGGGGGGAAATCCACATTTTCCATGCCTCCCTCCCTTCCCAGAATCCTCTGCGCTTGCGCCCCCAAAAGTCGCCCCGGCCACCCTTTCTTAAGAGCAACCAAACCCAATAGGAGCGCCTGATTGGTTACCACGAGCGTCACTCCCCCTCTCTCGGCCAATGAGGCGCCTCCCATGCCGGCCAATCGCCCCGCCTCACCTTGCCCACCTCCGCGTTGCCCATGGAGATGACTTTGATCCTTAGCGACTTGCGGGGCTCCTTCCGCTTCGCCTCCATCTTCCCCCCGCGCGGGAGAGAAGGGCCTCCCTCCGGAGGCCCGGTTCAAGGCTCAGGGCGACCCCGATGGTCCCCCGCACGGAGCCTCGGGCCGCTCCATCGTCCCGCTCAGCGACGCCACTTCTGCCGCTGAGTGGCCCGGCGGACACTTTCCCGGTCCTCCCCCAAATCTCGCGAGAATTGGGGCGGGAGGGCTGGTTGCAGTGGCCGCAGGAATGCGAAACCTCGCGAGACTTAATGTCTGCGGTTACTTTCTCCGGCTGGCTCTGACGTCATAGCTAGTTAACTCTTGCAGTTCTCTCCAGTTCGAAGCGCTACTCCCCCCCCCTTGCTATTTGCAACTCTCATAGACAGTAGCTATTATATTATAGGAAAAAATGCAATTTATCTCCCTTGTGATTTTATTGTCCTTTTAAATGGATTGTATTTTGTGGTAGATCTAAGTAAAAGAGGGAAGTATGAAATCAATCAATCAATCAAAACCTTTATTGGCATTAAACTAAACATAAGAATTCCTGATAATATAAAATGAACAAAATCAGATTACACCAAGGTTCTTCTTAAGGAAATCAATAAGAGATCCTTATCATTTACAGAGTTTATTTTCTTGAGCTCCTTGATCTGAGTCCCAAGTCTGAGTCTTTGGTAGCTTTTAATGTTGGTGAAAGAGGAGAGTGCAAAAAATGGGCTGAAGCTCAACGTTTTAAAAAAAACTAAGATCCCATCACCTCATGGCAAATAGAAGGGGAAGAAATGGAGGCAATGACAAAGTTTATTTTCTTGGGCCCCTTGATCACTGCAGATGGTGACTGCAGCAATGAAAAGACGCCTGCTTCTTGGGAGGAAAATGATGGCAAACCTAGGCAGCATCTTAAAGAGCAGAAACATCACTTTGCCAGCAAAGGTCCAGATAGTCAAAGCTATGGTTTTTCCAGTAGTGATGTATGGAAGTGGAGCTGGACTATAAAGAAGGCTGATCACCACAGAATCGATGCTTTTGAGCTGTGGTGCTGGAGGAGAGTCTTGAGAGTCCCCTGGACTGCAAGGAGATCAAACCTATCCATCCTGAAAGAAATCAACCCCAAATATTCACTGGAAGGACAGATTTTGAAGCTGAGGCTCCAGTACTTTGGCCACCTCATGAGGAGAGCGGACTCCTTGGAAAAGTCCCTGATGTTGGGAAAGATTGAAGGCAAAAGAAAAAGGGGAAAGGAAGAGAATGAGATGGTTGATTGGTGTCATTGATGCAACCAACAGGGATTTGACCAAACTCCGGGAGGCAGTGGAACACAGGACGGCCTGGCATGCTCTGGTCCATGGGGTTGTGAAGAGTCAGAAATGACAACAACAACAACAAAAAAGTGACTGATTCTTTCTCTCCACTACAAGTAAAAGGTAAGGTTCCCCCCGCACATGCATGCTAGTCGTGTCCAACTCTAGGGGTGGTGCTCATCTCCATTTCCAAACCAAAGAGCTAATGTTGTGCAAGTCCATGGCCACGTGGCCAGCATGGCTGCAAGGAAACACTGCTTTAACTTCCCCCTTTTTACGGCAGTACCTGTTTATCAACTTGCATTGACATGCTTTCGAACTGCTAGGTTGGCAGGAGCTGAGGTTATCAGCGGGAGCTTGCTCTGCTGTGTGGCACCCGGGATTTGAACCGTCGAGCTGCTGACTTTGCAGTCAGCAGTTTTCAGAGCCTTAGTCCATTGAGCCACCACACCCTTACAAGTCCCCATAAACAATTAGGGGTTTTTTTGTTACTTGCTGTGTAAGAGGAGATAGCTGTCTGCTCTTCTTCTCATCTCTAGCAGGAAACAGAAGAGACTTCGGGAGCTTTGGCATTTGAGGCACAAGGGACTTGACAAGATTCAAGCAAGAGGCAGCCAAGCTGGTGAGTCCTAAGCAAAAATTAAAATAAAAAGCAGTGCAATGCAGGGTGTTGTGGTTGCCTTGTAGATTCGGGATTCACAAGTCTGCTGAAGTACACTTTTAACCATTTCCGAGATCAACCTATGCATCATTTGTTTGTTTATGGAATGTACCTTTCTTCGCCAAATGGCATGTTCTGTCCATGGGGGTCACAAAGACTCGGACATGACCGAACAACTGAACAACAACAATATAACATACAAGCTCAATCAGAACAAGACTTGAGTTAATCAGCAGCTGGGTTGAACATGTGTGTAAAATGCTTACTAACTATGGATAACCCATCAACAAAGTAGTATTGCTAACACATGCATGTTAGCGTCAAGGTAATAATGTAATTAATGCTTTATGAGTGGCTGAGGCATGTATATGTTGAAGAGTCAGGTGTAATGATGGTGGGGGAATCTTTTCATTATTTGGATTGACCTGCTGTAAATATACTTTAGGTGATGGTGACCTTTGCTTCAGCGTGTCTTTTTTCTGCTGAGACCAAATAGTTTTTCTCGACTAGGAAAACCTATTCCAACATTTCATATATATTGTTTTACCTATGACATAAGAACATAAGAAGAGCCCTGCTGGATCAGGCCAAAGGCCCATCTAGTCCAGCTTCCTGTATCTCACAGTGCGTCTGGGCACGCACGAGACTAGATATCTGTCTCCTGATACCACTCCCCTGCATCTGGCCCTTGAAGTGCCCTGTTTTTTAAGCCTGGAAATTACACATCTCCATCATGGTTTGCTACCTGTGATGGACTTTTCCTCCAGGAATCTGTCCAATCCCCTTTTGGCATTTAACTAAACAATGGTCTCTGTGTAGGACAGCACAGGCATGGCACTGCACAGCTAATTACAGAGAATGAGTTGAAGAAGATAAGAGTGCAGGTTTCCCATCCACAGGTATTTTTACTTCATGTGAACCAAACTAACTCCACGTATCAGCAAATATGATGGGTAGATGAATCAGTTTTTAGTGGATAATATGGTTTTTAATAATAGGTCAATAGTTTGGTCAGTGAGCAGGTTTATCATAAGTCAGAGGCAGCCAGGAAAGGAAACAAAAAGTTACCCTAATAGGACTAAATTAGTGGCATGGTTCACATTCCAGAAAGCTGGAATGAGAGACTTTAGAGTGGCGAACCTTCAGCACTCCAGATGTTTTGGACCACAACTCCCACAGTCCTTTGCCATTGGCAGTCTAGGCTTGGAATTCTGGGAGTTGTGGTCCAAAACATCTGGAGTGCCAAAGGTTCACCACCACTGCTTTAGACTGAGATCTCAGTGCAACCAGCAGAGTTTGCCACACAGAGCATTGTGATTAATAAAAAAAATTAGAGACCTCTGGAGTTATTTTGATATATCTTTGATTAAAGATATACAGTACTATTCTTGCCTGGGAACATTAAAATCATAGAATCATAGAATAGTGAAGTTGGAAGGGGCCTATAAGGCCATCAGGTCCAACCCCCTGATCAAGGCAAGGACCCATATCAAAGAATATGTATTTCAGCTGTCCTGTTTTAAATGGTATTTCAGCTGTCATATTTGCCTGCAAGTACGCAAGTATGTAGAGGGCATGGTGGCTCAGTGGACTAAGGCTCCAAAAACTGTTGGCTGCAAAGTCGGCAGCTCGGCAGTTTGAATCCTAGGTGCCACACAGCGCAGTGAACTCCCGCTGTTCACCCCAGCTCCTGCCAACCCAACAGTTTGAAAGCATGTAATGCAAGTAGATAAACAGGTACAGTAACCCCCCCATCTATTGCAGGGGTTAGAGACTAACCCGACCCGCGATCATTAAAAATCCACGATATATGGATGCAGGTCGGGTTGGGCCTGGGGCGCGCGCACGATTTTAAACATCGCACGATGCTTCCCAGCACTGAGGGGTGGGTGGGTGAGCGGCGTGCGATCTTTAAAAAGGGCTTTCCACCGTGAAGCCAAGCGCTTGGCTCCATGGCTGAAAGCCTTTTAAACATTGCGCACCACTTCTCAGCAGCCCGAGGGGGTGGGGAGAAGCGGCGTGCAATGCCTCCCTGGAGGCAAGCCCTGGGCTCCAGCTGATTGGTGCTGGGCTGGGGGGAGAAAAACCTTTTGTTTCCCCACCCCAGCGCCAATTAGCTGGAGCCCAAGGCTTGGGGGTGGAGGGGGGAAGGTTTAAAAAGTCCCAGCTTTTAAAACCTTCCCCCTCCTCCCTTAAGCCCTCTCCCCTGGGGTACTGCAGTCTCGCGATATAGTGGGACCACAGTATATGAACCGCGAAAGGGTGGGGGACCACTGTACCACCATAAAAAGTGGGAAGGTAAACAGTGTTCCATGCGCAGAAATCCATGCAGCCATGCCAGCCACATGGCCACGGACTTGCACAACACTGGCCCTTTGGCTTAAAAACTGAGATGAGCGCCGCCCCTAGAGTCGGACACACAACTAGCATGCATGTTTGGGGGGAACCTTTACACAAGTACACAATGTTTCTTTGGCATGGGTGTTCAAAAATAACGTTTCTGGTATAGATTAAAGGCTCACCCAAGCTAGTAGTATGTCTCCAACTACAAACCCTAAGAAACAGCACTCAAGTGACTAACATTCGGCAAACATGTGAACCAGTGTTTGCAGATGTGTGTGCAAACAATAGCTCAATGGCAAGACAAGTCCAAAGTTCAAGCCTTTCCTAAGACCCAAAAGAGCTGCTAGCAGTCAGGATGTGAAATGTGATGGACTAAAGTTCAGACTTAGTATTAATTTCCTCTGTCCCTAGTCCTAGAATGATGATGGAGAGAAAACCAGGATGGAACCAGAGCTAGAAGCCTATTGGGCAAAACTCATTCTATTGTATCCCCTATGGCAGTGACGGTGAACCTTTTAGAGACCGAGTGCCCAAACTGCAATTCAAAACCCACTAATGTTTTTGCAAAGTGCCAATACAGTAATGCAACCTGTATACAAGTGGCTATGAAGGAACAATGTCAGGTGCCCACAGAAAGGGCTCCAAGTGCCACATTTGGCACCCGTGCCATAGGTTCGCCATCACTGCCCTATGGGAATAAATTGGACCTTCTCTTATGTCGGTGAATCAAGGGCTGGAGGAGGGTCACACATCTGGAAGAGAGGAAGGCAAAGGAACACATCAGATGACATGGTGCATGTCTTGCTCAGATATTAATTCCAATTTATCTGTGGTAATCACTGATGTAACTAGGGAGGAGCGGAAGAGTGCATTTGCCCCGGGGCGCACAGCAATCTGGGGGCGCCTGGAGGGGGAGCAGGAGGAGGAAGCCATGCGCCATCCCACAAGCAGTCCTCCTTTCGCCCCGCTAAGGCTTGGTGATCCTTAGTCAGAGGAAAAGAAGAGAGGGCAGCAGGCAATTCCCCCCCCCCAAGCAGCACCTCCGTTGATTGCTCCCCCTGCCTCCACGCCAGCTAAGGCTTGCCGATCCTTAGCTTGGAGAAAGGAGGAGAGGGAAGCGTGTGACAGAGGTGCTGCTTGGAAAAAAAAACATTGCCTTCTTCCCTCTCCTCCTTTCCCTGGGCTAACAACTGCCAAGCCTTAGCCAGGGGAAAGGAGGAGGGGGAAGTGTGCTACGGAGGTGATTTTGGGGGGGGGGACATTGCCCGCTTGGCGCTATCGGCGTGCTGTGCAGTTTGCACAGGAGAGCCTTGTCCGGGAGATTCCCCGAAGAGGGCATGAGAAAGAGGGACCCTTCTCCCTCTCCCTCGCTCTTCCCCCAAGATCGGGCATCCCTTGCTGGGTGGGTGAGACACGGGTGGGAGGCAGGAGGGGGCGCAAAAACTGACTTTTTCCCGGGGTGGCCCAAACTCTAGCTACGCCTCTGGCGGCAATCATCCCCCCTCCCCTGCAACTGGTTGTCTCATCAGCAGGAAGATGATGAAAGAGGTGCTTGACTCTTTCCTGTTGGCCTTTTAGGACAGCTCTGCAGAGATGGTGTTACTTATGCAGAGCTGGTCTTGAATCCATTTATTCATAGCCATTTATTTCAGAATCCTATAGTCCAATTCAGGGGAAACCAATTACCCAAACACTTTTAAAATGGGAGGTTTAAACACCATGACCATGCCTCAAGCTGTGGAGCTGAATGGATGTTGTTATGGCAACAGCAGAAGCAAAGATGGATGGGTGGTTGCATAGAGTTAATTACATCCCAGGGTATCCGTCTTCATCAATAGTGAGTGTAATCAGCAGGTCTGAACTGGGCCTCCTTGATACACTGGAACATTATATTTCCAGTATTTTTCCAACACCATATAAATATAACATTAGAAAGAATTAAACATCCATCACGATGAAAAACAATTTTAAAACATTTAAAATGTGTTAAGTTGATAAGCAAAGCGTTCCCGAGACATTGACTGCTTAAAAGCCTCCCCGAAAAGGAAGGTGATTGAAGAATTTCTCAGGGAAGCCAAATTGCTAAAGAAAGTATTTAATTCAGGGGTGTTTTTTTCTGCTGCTGCTGCTATCATTGCTGACACAAACACGGAACTGTGCAACAGCATTTCAGCCAATATGGATGTTATTTATAGTGCGTACCTTTGGAAGATCAGAGAGGAGTTCAGCAATAAACATCATTAAATTTCAAGAAAATCCAGGTAATGTCTAAGGGAACCGTTCACGATGCACAAAGCTTAAAAAGTCTCTCCTGTGTCACACCATGGGAGTAAGAAAAGGTCCGTGTGAGGACTGGAAGCAGGTAAGGGGTGGGTGTGAGACAGCCAAGGAGGAGGAGAGAGAAGCAGAGAGTGTGCCGTCTGTTACAGAAAAGAGGAAAATGGTAAAACACAAGGCAATCTGTTGGAAAGAGAACTTGAAGAAATGAAGATAAAGAAGGAGAAAGTAGTAGAGCTGAAAAGATCGAAGAGGCTTATTGAGTGTCAGGTACAGTGGTCCCCCACCCTTTCGCGGTTAATATACTGTGGTCCCGCAATATTGCGGGACCGCAGTACTGTATATGAAAAAAGCCCCTTAGGGTAAGCGGGGAAAGTCCTGTTTCAAGCCTCCCATACTTACCCCAGGACTAGAGCTGCCCTGAATGGGCCTGTGAGGGCCTTCCCAGGCCTTCTGGAGGCCCCAAAAGGGCCTCCCTGTGAATCGAAAGTGACTTCCGGATCACTGAAAAGCATTTCTGAGGCCTCCGAGAACCTTTCTAGGCCTGTCGGAGGTGTCAGAAATGATTTCCGACTTACCGGAAGTCACTTCTGATTCACAGGGAGGCCCTTTGGGGGCCTCCAGAAGGCTTGGGAAGGCTCTCACGGGCCCATTTGGGGCAGCGCCAGGCTGGAAGTAAGTACAAGAGCCCCCAGCTAGCCCCCCCCCCAGCCTGATTCGACCTGCATCCGCATATCACGGATTTTCAATTATTGCGGCTCAGGTCAGGTCCCTAACCCCCGCAATAGGCGGGGGAATCTGTAGTGGGGGTGAGGAGGAGGCGCGCACGTGAGAGGAGAGTCAGTTGGAGAGAGGGGGAAAACAGTTGAGCCGGGACGTTGGGGTTCAGACAGAGGAGGAATGGTCAAAGGAGAACTATGGCAGAAGGGATTGGAGAGTAACAGGACCGATCTCTTGGTCAGTCCAAGTGAAACCCTTAATATGGCCAGGCAATACAAAGAGAATGAGGGAGAGAGGGAGGGCGGCATCGAGGGAGAATCCTGTAGCCCAATGGGCAAAGCACCCGTGTTGTGGGAGCCAATGTTTCGGCAGAGGCTCCCCCCCCCCGACTTCCATTAAGTTCTCCTGAGGAGAATCCGCCCTCCGACATATTTGAGGTTTCGGGAGTTAATCCATTTATGATCAAAGAGGATGTTAAAAATGTTATTAAATCTGTTGAAGAAGAAATACCAGTTGTGTGCAAGAAAGAGAACTTGGAGTTAAATAATCTTTATTTAATACTCACACAATCAGCATGGACAATCATTCATCATTTACACCCGGAACTGGGATGCCCCATATTCGAACCCTCACAGTGGGGCCAAGCTGTGTGCACTTCAAAAACAATAACAGCCCTCTGGTTATTGGTTTCTTGTTAAATTAGAGCGCTGACACTTGTAATGAGAAGTGTTTATTGATCCTGTCTGCACTCACGAGCATCTGCTGAATAAACTGCCGACGTCTGGTCTATAGACTCAAACGGATTCCCAAGATACCGGGAGCTTGTTTTCGTGGTGCTGGCAGGAAGGTGGAACATCAGGTGTGGGACAGCGCGCTGGTAGCGCTCCATCAGTCCCAAATGTGTTGATCTTGAGGGTTTTTTTAAATAACATAGCACAGGTAGGATGTGCTTTGACTACACACTAATGGGCTCCTGAAACATACAATTTAGTTTTTCTCTGGGCTAAAACTGATTGAAAACCTATTTGGACTCTCGTTTTCAGACCCTCTCGGCCAGACGGGGGGATTCTGGGAATCTTTTTTAAAAAGCAATTTTTCTAAACTCTGCCCTGGATGAGCCCAACTACCCCACCCAAGTTGAGAAACCTGTTTTTAATTTCTGCCTAAACGAATGCTTCATTTCTGTTTAATTCCTTTCTGTCTGAACAGTCCCATGGCGAGTGAGAGAATATTCTCTTTCATTTCAGCTACAAAGAGGATGCTGTCATGTGCCATCCAGTTAGAACTGCCTTATAGTGACCCTAATATGGTATTCAGGGTGAGTGAGTGATTTTACCAATCATACCTCGAGTGACTTTCCACAGAAGAGACGGAAAATTGAATCCAGAGTCCTAGTACCTTGTTCTACCCACTGCGTTCCTTTAAATATGTACTGTAGGTGCTTCAAAATAAAGAACAACAGCTTTCTCTTCCCAGTGTGGATTGTCTGATTTATTGCCCACCTAGTTTCCTGCCTGATACACAGAAAGGCTGGCACAGGCAGCTAGAAGGCTGTGGTATTCCAAGCCAGTCTATTTTTATATAATCAGACTATTCTTGTCTGCTCTGATTCGAAGGTGGCTCTTCGCATATTTAGCACAGGGTTTGACTGGACACGGATGCTTCTGAATGGAGAGCCTGCCTTGTATCACTGAGTTATCTTGACTCTCCCCAAGAAACATGAATGGATGCCATATACCGAGGTGGGCAGAGGGCACTCCCCAGCATCTTTCACCATTTCTTTGCCCAAAATGCACATCTGCGGGGAACAGGAAAGGCAGCTTGGCCACATTCTCCCTGCCTCCAACAACCTTGCACTGCTAGCTGGTGCGATCCATGTTATTCCACAATGCTTCCCTTGTGGGAAACAAAAAAAAAGATTTACTTCCTCTGCTTCTGAAGCCTACCTTTTACTGACAATATCACTGATACTTCCAAAGTGCTGATAAACTTGACGAAAACACACACCACACACATGCCGGTCTGCTGTGAGCCCTACAACTCCTGAGAATGTATCTAAATACAAGATCAGTATGAGGGTGGAAGAGTGGGGGACACCAGAACTAGGGGACATCCAATCAAATTGAGGGTTGGGAGAGTGAGAACAGACAAAAGAATTTTTTTTACCCATACCCAGTCTATGGAACTCCCTGCCACAGGAGGTGGTGATGGCATCTGCTGGCCTGGATGCCTTCAAAATGGGATTGAACAAATTCCTGGAGGAGAAGTCCATCACAGGTGACAAACCATGATGGAGATGTGTCATCTCCAGGCTTAAAACCAGGGTGCTTCAAGGGCCAGATGATTGGGATTGGTATCAGGAGACAGAGATCTAGTCTTGTGCGCTCCCAGACACATTTGGTGGGGCCACTGTGAGATACAGGAAGCTGGACTAGATGGGCCTTTGGCCTGATCCAGCAGGACTCTTCTTATGTTCTTATGTTAACACAAGGGTTTTGTCAGTCTCGTGGGGAAAATACAGCAGGAAACCCATTTATCTACTTAGTCTGTTGTTCCTTCTAAAATTTGGAAGTAACAAATCACATTTTTAGTTTTTTGATTAGTGGATAATGTAACAAATGGATAAAAGGTCACCAAAAAAAAGTATCACTGAGCAATATTTCCAGTTATTTTTCAACAGTTATTGTTGAAGTGTTGTTTTGACAGAGATGTTTACCGATTTTATGATATCTTTGGAAACCTAACGTAAATACCAAGTTTTGCCTTTTATATTTATGTAAATGTTTACAAATGCTATATCAGAATCACCCATCAGAGGCTTTCTGGTCTTCTTAAATGCTATAAACAATACAGTATTCCAACATGCTAGTTGCATACAACAAAATATATCACTTGTACTACCCAGAACAAAAAGTAAGAACAGCAGGGTAAGTTTGTATAGAAATGTACAGCTAAATATTGCAAGTTAGAGAAAGGTTAGAGAAAGTGGATTGTAATCCACAAAAGCTCAACATGCAACAAATCCACTGGTCCCTACAGGGCCAAAAGTACTTTTAATCTATTTGGTTGGAGCTCATTCCTCTCCCCATAAGGGCATTTTGAAATCCTTTACCCATGGCCTCAAAACAGTTGTTCTCCAAATATTTCTGGACTTCAATCATTCTCACCCCAAACTGCCAATTGTAGTTTTGTAGTCCAAAAGCATATGAGAACTGAGTGGTGGGCCAAATAAGCAATGCTCCCTTACACCCAGACACCCAAACCTTGATCAGCTGCAACTTGCACAGGGTCTGATCAAACATGACAAGGTTCTGTCTGTGAAGATTCTCAGTCATCCAGGTGAGTTTATCTGGAAGTTGAGTCATGGCAACTGGACGTCTTTTCTTGAGAGACCGATACGTTTCGCTGCTCATCCAGACTGACGAAGCTGCTTGGATGAGCAGCAAAACGTTTCAGTCTCTCAAGAAAAGAAGCCCAGTTGCTATAACTCAACTTCCAGATGGCAAGGTTCTATATTATAAGGTTCTGTACCCTTCTAAGGAACAAACCTTTACTACAGGATGAGTTTAGGGGGAAGCATGCATTGTTACAAGCTGCCTACATGCCCTAAGCACATTCAATCTCGCTTGATTTCGGAAGCTAAGCAGGGCCAGCCCTGGTTAGTACTTGGATGGAAGACCACCAGGCAGTAACAGGTGGTGTAGGCATCTGGAGTAGGAACTGGCAAACCACTCCAGTATTCCTGCCAAGAAAACTCCATGGACATGGAGTTACAAAGAGTCAAAGCTGCATCGATGCCTAAGCACATCCAATCTCGCCTGATTTTGGAAGCTAAGCAGGGCCGGCTCTGGTTAGTACTTGGATGGGAGACCACCAGGGAATACCAGGTACTGTAGGCGCCTGGAGTAGGAACTGGCAAACCACTCCAGTATTCCTGTCAAGAAAAGTCCATGAACATGGGGTCACAAAGAGTCGGTCGTGACTGTAACCACATAACACATGCATTGTTGCTGTAATAAAAGAAGAGAATCTGAGCTGGAATAAGGGTTGAATATTATTTAGTATTTTGGAAGGCTGGTCACCTGTCAGGTGTTGCCATCATTGGAAAAATGTAAGCAGAGCCCAGGTGTCCATCTGGCAGAGATGCTGGTGCTTGCATGCTGCATTGTAGAGTGCATAACGTGCAAAGGGTCAGACTTGAGGGGTAAACGGCAGGAAAAACAGGAAGGAAGAAGAAAACGCTGCTCTATTTTAGCCCAAGGGGTGGGGGAGGAATAGAGAGCAGAAAGCAAGGAAAGCAAAGGAAGACTGAGGAAAAGAGAAAAGAGGAAGATAATATTGTAAAAATAAAAAGTAACAGAAGACAGCTGACAGTAAAAAGGGAAAAAAAGGAGAGACCATCGAAAAGACTGAAGAATGGGGAAATGAAAAAACAAAGACAGTTCATGCCACCCTTCATAAAAGCCAGAAGATAGGGAGGATGAAGAGAAAAGGAGGAAGGGGAAATAAGGAAGAGGAGAGAGAGAGAGAGAGAGAGAGAGAGAGAGAGAGAGAGAGAGAGAGAGATGGGTGAGAGAAAGTGATTCCTCTCCATGGGAGTGGCTGCTACCGTGATGGGCAGGCAGCTGGCCTTTTTTGATAAGTATCTCTTAGTCCAATTTATCTCCCCAGCGTCCTCTCTCTGAGAGGTTTCTCCTCAAGGTGATTGAGGATGGGTTCCTCGTAAGTTTCCTTGAATTCCCCAGAGTGCCTGCCTTCCTGGGGTGACGGCTGACCGCTTTCTTCGGGAGCGAGCCAGTGTCCTTTGGTTCTAAGAACTGCACAGATACGGGCCTTGGGCGGCCTCGAGGGCGCGCCCGCCCAACGGAGGAGCTTGCTGCCAGTTCGAGGTGGCTCCCGCTGGACGAAACCCCTCCTTCGTCTTCATCCTTGGAGTCAACGGAAAGGGAATCCTCCGTTTCGGAGTGCGACCCCGGCTGCTGAGAGGAGGCCCCAGAGTCCCGCTTCGGGGGAGTCTTTTTCTTTCGCAATTTGGCCCACAGTTTCTTGATGCAGAACACCAGGTGTTTTAGAAAGTTGGGGAGCTTTGGGGGAGCCCTGGCCTGGTGGGGTCTTTCTCCCGCAGGGGCGGGCTTAACAGGCCGAGGGTGTGTTTGCATTCTAGAGGGTTTTGTTGAGGGCTTCGAGGCGGGTCCAAAGCGGTCCTTCTGGGCTTTGGGCGTGGCCTTGTGACTTCTGGTCCCCAGGCTGATTCCTTCCGTGGAATGCTTCCAGGCCAGCTGTACTCTCCTCACCGGGCCCTGAGGCTCAGGTTTTGTGGGGTGACTCTTGGATGGCCTGCTCTTCCCCCCATCCTTTCTCAGCTTGGTGGGCTGCTCCATGCCCGGTGGCACATCGGAGGGATCCATCCCGCCCTCCAGACCCCATGCCTTGGCCTCGGCCATCTTGATCTTAAGGAGAAAACCCAGGCTCATGTGAACCTCACCCTCCTGGACGGACAGCCGTGGGTAGACCAAGAGGCAAGGGCCACCCTGCGTGCGAGGGTGCGGGCAGAACGCGGCGCATCGGCCGCAGAGCAGGCAGACTGGGTACTCTGCCGACAGGTGGCCACCGCTGTTCTCCAGCCCGTGGGCAAGGCACAAGTGGAGATCGTGCATGGCTTGCTCCTTATCGAGAGACTCGGCTATGGCGTGAGCCAGGCACTGAGACCTGGGGAGGGGCTCCACGCACCCGTGGCTCTCCTGGTAGACCTCCAAAAGGCACGGCAACTCCAGCTGGTTGTGGCACATGAATGCCGGGTCTAAGAAAGGCGGATGAGGAGGGTTGGGTGGCTTGGGGCTCCTCCAGGGTGCCTCAATGAACTCTGTGGGATCGGCCAAGCTGAACCAGCTTGCCTTCTGGCCAACCCTGCCTTCCCCCTGTCCTCGGAAACTGCTGCGGCTTTTGGACCTCTGGACCGGGCGTGGAGCAGAGGGCACGCTTGTGGCAGGAGGTGGCGCAGGGCATGAGGGGCACTTGGCCAGGCAGAGATGGAGCTCACAGGTGGCGCGTTCCTCCTCCAAAGATTCCACCACAGGGCGAGTTGGGCATGGAGGCTCGGGAGGCGGCTGGACGAGAGGATGGCTTTCCTGGTACACCTCGACGTGTGTCGCTGCAACCAAGGACACCTCCTGTGGGTTGTGAAGGATGACGGCATTTCCTGCGGAGGGCAGTGGAGCAGCATCCTGTGGCTTGGGGGTTCCCCAGCTGGCCTTGGGCAACTTGGCTCCAGTGGTTTCAGCCCAGCTCAATGGGAGGATTTCACGCTCTTTGCTGTCCACCTTGCCCGCTTGCAGTTTCTGCAGACTTGTCTGGATTTTGGACGGGCAGATGGGAAGGAGGGACGAGAGCAACTCTGCAGGGGAAGGAATAGGGGGGCAGGCACAGCTGCCTGGACTTGCCGTGCAGGGTCCTGGACTTGCCCTGCGGGGTCCTGGGCTTGCCCTGCGGGGTCCTGGGCTTGCCATCTGGGGTCCTAGGCTTGCCATGCAGGGACCTGGACTTGGAACACGGGGTCCTGGGTTTACCGTGCAGGGTCCTGGGCTCGCCCTGCGGGGTCCTGGGCTTACCGTCCAGGGTCCTGGGCTTGCTGTGCGGGATCTTGGGCGTGCCATGCAGGGTCCTGGGCTTACTGTGCAGGGTCCTGGGCTTGCCATGCGGGGTCCTGGGCTCACCCTGTGGGGTCCTGGGCTTGCCGTGCAGGGTCCTGGGCTCACCCTGTGGGGTCCTGGACTTGCCGTGCGGGGTCCTGGACTTGTCATGCGGGGTCTTGGGCTTGTCGTGCGGGGTCTTGGGCTTGCCGTGCGGGATCCTGGGCTCACCCTGTGGCGTCCTGGGCTCACCCTGCGGGGTCCTGGGCTCGCCGTGCGGCATCCTGGGCTTGCCGTATGGGGTCCTGGGCTCACCCTGTGGGGTCCTGGGCTTCTTCCACGGTGTCCTGGGCATTCCCGGTGTGGCCGTGGACTTCTCACTCTGAACCTTGAGCTGTCAGTGTGAGATTTTGGACTTTTCCCGTTTTGCCCTGGACTTGCCCCACGGCAACTTGCTTTTTGTTGGCATGTCCCTGGGCTCCTCACCCAGGCCCTTGTGGTTTGCACACTCCACTCAAGTCGCTGCCCACAATGACCTGGGCTTCCCTGGTGTGGCCCCAAACTTTGCACCCAGGGCCTTTGGCTGGGAATACAGGGCTGTGGGCTTGTCCTGTGGCCCCCTGGGCCTTGCTGCCATGGCCTTCGGCTGTGTACCATGGTCTTTGGCATTTGGATTTGGTGCCCAAGGGGAGTTCCACGATGCCCTCGATCTTGTGAGTCTTGACGTTGACTTGAGATGTGGGATCTCAGGATTTGTGCCCGTCGCCTAGGGCTGGGCATGGAGGGCCCTGTGGCTTGCCGATGGCACGGTGGGGTTTTCGAAGCCTTAGGTGGAACCCCATAACCCTGCCAGCGGGGGGGAGGGTGCAAAGAAGATTTCACCATCTTCTCCTGCTGTTTCTTATGAATGTGTCGCTCTAGAAGCTCCTGGTCCTTGTATGCAAGGAGTTGGCTCCTTTGGCCAGCTGGGGACAGAGAAGCTTGGGAAGAGTTTTCCTCGCCATCTTCTAGAGATGATGCGGACCAGCTGCAGAGGGAGATGATAGAGTTCCAGGAAGTCGTTGAGTCAGAGTGGGTGATCCTGTGGAGAATGGAAAGGGGTCAGAAGCACGGGGACGCAAGTCAAGACCATATTTTGCACTAGCCCTAACTCTGAACAAGACAACCCAACACACAAGGCAGGGCTCCCAACTTCCTGCACTCCTGCGTTTAGCACACTGTTCTGTGGGAGAAATAATGTTGCATTGGGCGTAGAATGCCTCTACGGTACTTCCAAATCTGTGGCTTACCTGAATAACTGCCCTTGTATTGTGTTGATATTGCAAGGAGATCAAACCTATCCATCCTGAAAGAAATCACCCCTGAATGTTCACTGGAAGGACAGATTTTAAAGCAGAGGCTCCAGTCCTTTGGCCACCCCATGAGGAGAGAGGAGTCCTTGGAAAAGTCCCTGATGTTGGGAAAGTTGATGGCAGAAGGAAAAGGGGAGGGCAGAGAATGAGAATGAGATGGTTGGACTGTGTCATTGATGCAACCAACATGGACTAATCTCTGGGAGGCAGTAGAAGACAGGAGGGCCTGGCGTGCTCTGGTCCGTCGAGTCCCAAAGAGTTAGACATGACTGAATGACTAAACAACAAAATACTGCCAGGTCTCTTTTCTACAGGACCCTGGGATTTTTATTAAAAATAATTCAGTGCACTCACTTCGAACTACAGTGCTGGAACTCTCTAGCAAAAAATTCCAAATTATGGATCTCAGGTACTTGAAGAAGTGGGCTGTGTATCCATGAAAGCTGAAATTTAAACATTGTACAGCACTCTTCCTTATGTGATGATGCTGTGAGGAGTCATTGTGTGTTTACATAAAATATGACTATGTAGAGGATGGCTTGATCTTACCCCACAGGAGCAACACAACTCAGGCATTCTCAGGAAACTTCAACGGGTCCAGAACGCAGCAGCCAGATTGCTGACTAGGGTGGGGTACAGAGATCACATTACACCCCTATTAAAACACCTCCACTGGCTGCCAATCAGCTGTAGGGCACAATTCAAAGTGCTAATCTTAAACCTACAAAGCACTGTATGACCTGGGACCTAGCTACCTCAATGATTGAATCTCACAGTATGAACCGACTTGGGTGTTAAGGTCATCAGGAGAGGCCTTTCTCTCCATTCCACCACCCTCACAGGTACATCTTGAGGGCCTTCTCGACTGCCGCGCCCAGACTTTGGGACTCCCTCCCACTGGAGCCCAGGACTGACTAATCTCTTTTGTCCTTCCGGAAACAGGCAAAGAACTTTCTCTTCAGGCAAAATTTCCCTGAATGATGGACTACCATTATGTGTCTTTTATATGAATCTAAAGGTTTAACCTTGTAGCTTTAATGTAATGTTGTCTATTAATACTGTAAGATGTCCCTCAATTCCCTGTTCTCAATATTTGAACATGTCTGGATTGTATTGGACTGTACATTATCCCTCATTACTGTAAGCCACCTTGGGTCCTTTTCCAAGTAGAAAGGCGGGGTAAAAATACTCTAAAATAAGTAATAAATAAATAAAATATCCTCTGCTTCTCCACTGACCTGAATTGTGTTGCCTGAATCATGCTGTGAGTCACCTGCAATAAAGGGGTGACCCATCTGTACAAACGCTTTGCTTAAAACCAAAATCTGTGCATAGGATAACGTGGCTGCAGTCACCTGGTGCTAAAGCAGAGGTTCCCAACCTGGGGGTCGGGACCCCTTTGGGGGGTCGAATGACGATTTCACAGGGGTCACCATGAGCAAGTGAAGAAAAAGACACAAATGGCTTGGGTCTGGAGGAGGAAGGGGGGAAGAAGGGGGGAAGAGTGATTTACAGCTTGATAGGTTGGAGGGGATGTCAGTCAATGGCACTGGAGGCTGCAATTGGCTGAGGGTGCCTGTAGAGGGAAGTTCTCTATGGCACCTGCGGAAATGGCCTGCCTGCCAAACGGGGCTCGTGGCCTCTTCCAAGCAGGGCAAGGGGTCACCACAACATGAGGAACTGCATTAAAGTGTCAAGGCATTGGGAAGGTTGGGAACCACTGGGCTAGAGAAAAGAATATCACCTGTGCTTAGATATGTGGGTGCATGTTTGATCCATCCATCTGGGCGGCTGTTCTGGAGATGGGGTCTCTATGCAAGGAGAAAGCTGCAAGAGAACAAAACAAGAGAAGACAGGGACCTCAGCACTGTCAGGATCTCAAATCTAGCCCAGCTCCCCCCCCCCCGATCCCAACCCACCTTCACCCAGTGATATTTGAATTTCCAGATTGTCCAGAGAGCTGCAAGTATGGATAAATTGAGCCATAAGAGCATCATGATGTTAAGCAGGTGCTGGGTGAAAAAATATTAAACTGCTCTGAAAGCCTGCCTCCAGGCTGGCAGATTTTAGGACACCTCTGGTGACCTCATGCTTGCATCACAAATGTCCTTTGCATGCAAACAAGCCTCTTTGTCCCAAGGCACCTCTGGGTTCACCAGGAAGCAGCTGCCCGGGCTGTATCCGTGGAGCCTTCCCGTCTTCCTTAGTCCGGAAAGAAACTTCTAGAGCACTTAATCAGTTCTCCAAGAAGCGCTATGATGATTTATCTGGTATTCATTGTAGCCAAAATACTTATTATTCCCCTTCGGAAGATGGGCGGTATATAAATGTAATAAATAAATAAATAAATAAATAAATAAATATTACTGAGTTGAAAATCATGGTCATTTTTTTTGTCACTGATCCCAGACTTTGAAACTCCCTCCCACTGGAGGCTAGGACTGTCCCGTCTTTGCTGTCCTTCCGCCAGCAGGCCAAGACCTTTCTCTTTAGGCAAGCTTTCCCTGAGTGATGGGCTGCCTGAGTGGGGGGTTTAAATGCATAGCTGTGCCTTCCTGCTTTGATTGTGTGTTTGGTGATGTTTGCCATATTTTAGCATGATGTTTGCGTGATCCTTTTCAGTATTGGTATACTTACTATTTTCACCTTGAAATATTGTCCTTTGATGATGTAAGCTGCCACGGTTCCTTTCTAAGGAGAAAGGTGGGGTAAACGTGTTTTAAACAAACAAACCTGCTTCCCGGTTTCAACATTCCTGTGCAGTTTAGTCTGGCAGAAGAGTCTTTTGTATACTAATGTCTGCATTTTTGTTTGTTTGTTTAGCATCCCTGGGCTCAACAAACATGGCTTCAGAGACTAGGACTTGGGGCAATGGTTTCAAACTACAGGAAAAGATATTGCATTTGAACATTAGGAAGAACCTCATGACAGAGCTGTTCGGCAGTGGAATATGCTGCCCCAAAGCAGGGTGGAGTCTACTTCTGTGGAGATTTTTAAGCAGAGGCTGGATGGACATCTGACGGAAATATTGTGATGGGGTTCCTGCATGGCAGGGGGTTGGACTAGATGGCCCTTGAGGTCTATTCCAGCTCTATGATTCTATGGCCCATGGGATCTGCACAAAAATGCTGTGTGTACTTTAGTATATGTGCTGTGGAAAGAAAGAAAGAAAGAAAGAAAGAAAGAAAGAAAGAAAGAAAGAAAGAAAGAAAGAAAAAGAAAGGAAAACTACAGTATTTTAACACCTTACAGCTCTACACATTTTGTGGTGTCTGAATGAGTTTTCACTAAGCACAAGGAAATCAGCTAGTGGCAGTTTCCTGATCATTTATCCTCTCCTTGGCTGTTTCCATCCTGGTTAGTTAGGTGAAAAGAACCCTTGTTACTTTCTGTCTATCTCAGGGCAGAAACGTGGGGAGATACACAATTAGAAGGCAGTATAACTGTCGAATATCAATTGTGGATAGGCTAGGACCTGGATTGGAATCCTCACTCAGCCATGGAAACTCATGGGGAGGGGTGGAATTGATAAAACTATCTCTTCCATACCCCACTTATAGTTACAGTGGTACAGTACCTTGTATAAAGGAATTAATTCATTCCAAATGAAATTATGTTAAGCAAATTTTCCTTTATACAAATTTCCCATAGGAATGCATTGAAAACAGAGTAATCCCATTTTTATGTTGTACGGATTTGCCCCATAGGCAATTCTGTTAAGCAAATTTCCCCTATCTCTGGAATGTTTTATGCTGTACAGATTTTGTGTTATACAAACCGTTTGTTATACAAGGGTCCACTGTACTTGAAAGTCTTGTTAAGGTTGCTATTGTGTCTGTTCCTAGTTGACGGCACATAACACAGTATACACAAACAGAATATTCAAGGTTCAGGAGCTGTTGCTGAAATCATCATGCACTACTGGTTTACCTGTTTTTTACTAGCTGCACAACAGAATCAAGCTAACGGGAAGGTGTCAGATAATGCTGTAGAGCAGCCAGACATCTTACACTTTTAAAAGAAGCTGTGCTTGTGGTTATGAAGCTATCTTGTTAGTCCCGCTACAGGGCTCTATCACACGTCCTTTAAAATCCTGATTAATTTTCCAGATAAACCATTTCCAAAAATCTTGTCCCCACGGCCACCGGGCTTTTTTTAAAAAAAAAACATCCAATAGCACCCCCTTTAGCAAGTTTTCCAAGACCTACCTGAGAAGTAGGGATGTTTTTTGCTTGGGTTAAAAATCCACATTTTTCCAGAGACAGAAGTCGTGGGAACATGCATATGATCTGGATTTCTGCTTTTTTATTTTTTCCTAGCACTGACCTGCTTGTCCTGGGGCTGGCCGCCACTTTTTTTATCCCCCCCCCAGTGCTGACCAGCTGGCCTTTGGGCTGTCAGTGCTTTTTAAATTATTATTATTTTCCTAGCACCAACCAGCTGGCCCTGGGGCTGCTCAGTACTTTTTTTAAAATCCTAGTATGTGGGAATTGAGATCCCACATCTTCAGTCATGTGATCAAGAAAGAAGAAAAGCTGGACTTTCATAATATCCAGATCTTCCCCCCAGGTAAGATAGTGGCCACAGGCTGCTCCGCACAGCCTAAAACAAGCTGCATCTTCAGGTGTGGTTAAGAAGGAGTTGATCCCCTCCTGCTGCTCATGATGGAAGCTTCACCTGAAAATCCCTTTGGTTTCTGTACAGGGAGTGGAAGAGATAACCCTTTATCCTTAGGCATCAAGTTATGCGGGGCACTCCTTTGTGATGGCAATGATAGACTAAGACCATTTGGCCAGTGTATGGAGAGCTTGTTCTCAGGTGTTGTGCACAGGAACCGCCTAATGATCAGAGGGCTGGAAATCAAGTCCATTGAGGAAGGACTGAAAGAACTGAGCATGCTTAGCCTTGTGAAAAGAAGACCAAAGGAAGATAGGAGAGCAGTTTTCAAAGATTTGAAAAACAAAAAGAGTGGGGTTGAGCCACGTGGCCATCACAAAACACAAATGCAAAACTAGGGGCCTTTTTACACAACCCCTAAGATCTGCTGGCCACTTAAATTCGGACCAGAGATCTTAGGGGTTCGTCGTCGCTCTTCCTCTGTCCCCACCCCCCTCCGCACTTCCTGGCTGCTGGTTGTGTGAGGGAGGGAGAAAAAGAGAAAGAAAAGCATGCAGCTCACCTCCTTCTGCCTCTGGTCTCTGTAAGGCCATCAAGTCCAACCCCCTCGTCTCTGTAAAAGTAGCTCTTAAAGGGGCGGGAGCCAAAAAGCAGCAAACAGAAGCGAGGAGAGCACCGCACTCACTATCGTTGCACCGCATCAAAGATTTTTCACCTCCCAAGAGAAGGTGCAAGAAAAGTGCGCTGGGTCGCGCTAAAGTGGGCGGGGTCGCACTTAATTGTCTGCAAACTCCGGAGCTGGTGGGGAAACATTTTTAAGCTCCGGAGCTTGCAGCCATTTGCAGCGGGGCTTAGGGGTCGTGTATAAACGCCCTAGGCTACAGGCAATAGGGTACGAATAAAGATAAAAAAACATTTCAAGCTTTCGAGTGCAAAACACTCTCCTTCAAAGCAGGTCCCAAAAGTTCAAACATGGCAAAAGATTGTGTGTGTGTGTGTGTGTGTGTGTGTGTGTGTGTGACTTATGTTCCTTTGTTTGAAGAAGGGGGATTTGAAACCCAATGCTTAAGCAGCTTTTACAACTGCCCTCCGACTTAAGAAGACTCCTTGCGTGGCGTAAATCATCATCTAAACAAGAACTTTAAGAATAACCTCCTGGCAAAGCACATCTTCTGCCATTTTTGAACTTTTGGGACCTTCTTTGAAGAAGAGTGTTTTGCACTGGAAAGCTTGCCATGTTTTTTTAATTTTTATTAGTGCCCTTATAAAGCTATTGCCTGTAGCCTAGTTTAGCAGAAGACTTGAAAGGCTGTCATACAGAGTAGGGGTGGAATCAGTTCTTGAACATCCCAAAGTGAAGGACACATAATAAAGGCTTAAGTTACAGGAAGCCAGGTTTAGGCTGAACATCTGGGAAAACGTCCTAAATATTAGAGCAGTACGACAACGGAACCAAGCATGTTGAGAGGTGGAGAGTGCTTTGATGCTGGAGACATTCAAGAGAAAATTGTACCGACAGATCTTCTGTGACTTGGATTCCTGCCTTGAGCAGGGCTTTGGACTCGATAGCCTTAGATCCCCCTTCCAAGTCAACAATTCTATGATCTTGTGATCCTAACATCCTATTGATGTGATGTTTGCAATGAAAACTAGGGCTGTGAGCTTTTTTAGTCCCAAATAATATTTCCATGCTCTGGGTCAGATCTGCCTCTTCCACTTCCAAACTCCATAGCGCCATAACCTGGTGCCTCAGGCAGCCACCTTGACTCAAGGATGGCCATCTACACTGGTGAAACAGGGACTTGCGTCATGTCCTGGTCTTTCGAGCTTTCATCGTGGCTTGCCTGTGATCCAATTAGGCAATGTAAGGCTCTCTTTGTAGGCGGACGATACTGCTTCAGATACTGCATCTGCTCTGTTAGAGCCTATGGTCCTTTCCTTCATTTCAGGCACACAGGTCTTTTTATTAGGAGCAGGAAAGGCTTGTGTGAGTTTTGTGTTAGGGGATTATTCCACCAGGCACCAAGGGATGCACAAGCTTCCCTTGTGGGGGTTCATTACATTCCTGGAGCAGCATAAAACCTTTGCTTTTGCCTGTTTAAAAAGAAGAGGAGGAAAGAAGGAAGGAAGGAACCGCTTATCCTAAACTAACAGGTGGAAGCTTTTTATCTTTAACATGTTACTGTGCTTTCAGATGAGATCTGATTTCAAAAGCCACCTTTGCAAGGGTTTGGTCTGAAGTCTCATCCTTTTTTAATTAAAAGACCCACATTACGCCTTTCGTTTCAGTTCTGTGACATTTTGCCTCCGTTCCCCTCTCCCTCCGTTTTTCTTCAAAGGGAGGCAAAATTATCAGGATGAGTTTGGAGTATTGTTTAAAAAAAAAGACCTGTTTATTAGAGGCAGTCTTAATTTTATTGAATCTGACATCCGATAAGCTAGTGCCAGGGTGCTAATCTTATTCTGCTTTGCAAAGTGATTCTGACAATGAATTTCACAAAACATAGAATTATAGAATAGCCAAGATGGAAGAGGTCTACTGGGCCAGCAAGTCTAGTCCCCTGCACTGGGCAGGAATACACATCCCAGGAGATCTGCCAGGTGGTTGTCCAACCTATTCTTCAAGGCCTCCAGTGTTGGAACACTCACCGCCTCTTGAGGCAATTGATTCCATTGCTGTACTACTCTAACAGAAAGTTTTTTCCTTATGTTCATCCAAAAGCTGGCTTCCTGTGATTTGAGTGTATTGTTGTGTGTCCTGCACTCTGGGATGATTGAGAATTAGATCCTGCCCCTCCTCTGCATGACAGCCTTTCAGATATTTGAAAACTGCTATCCTATTGCCCCTTAGTCTTCTTTTCTGTTGCTAGTGGGCAGTATTCCCTTCTCCACTTATAATTTTTAAAAACCTTACTTGCAGTTACCATTTTTATTTCATTCTATAAAACCACCAGTTTAAAAAAAGGTAAATGTTCCCCCCGCACATGTGTGCTAGTCATGTCCGACTTTAGGGGTGGTGCTCCTTTCCGTATTCAAGCCGAAGAGCCAGTGTTGTGCAAGTCCATGGCCACGTGGCCGGTATGGCTGCAAGGAAACACTGTTTTACCTTCCTGCTTTTTACAGCGGTACCTATGTATCTACTTGCATTTTACAAGCTTTCGAACTGCTAGGTTGACAGGAGCTGGGGTGAACAGTGGGAGCTCACTCCAGTGCGTGGCACCCGGGATTTGAACTGACAAGCTGCCGACTTTGCAGCTGACAGTTTCAGCACTCTAGCCTGCTGAGCCACCACGTCCCAGTTGAAACCACCAGTTTATTCCTCTCCAAATATTATGATACCTATGTCATGCAGATACAGAACAAAGTAAACAAAAATAAGTAATAAAACAAGCAAGTAGACAGTCCATTTACAGGAGCAAGGTTCTGGGTTAATCAATCCCTTTACTGGATCATTAAAAGCTACAAATAGGGAAGTCAGGGTGTTTAACAGATTTGGGGTGGGGAGGTTGATCCAGGTTTTTGTCTTCAATGGAGCAGAGGTGCCAAAATGATAAATTTGTTGCCTCTGTCTCATGTAGCGTCTAAGGTGAAAAATAGACATTAGAGGCAGCCCGTAATAAGGGCTGAAAGTACACTGAAGTTGCAGAAAGGTGATTGCAGCTGTCTTTTTGTGTTTCTGAAATCAATCCTCAAGGGAATCAATTTCTTAAGTCTTGAAAACCAATCATAAAAAAGCAAATACTCTAATTCCTGGAGGGGAGAGGTATTCCTACTGTGACACTTGGATGTTCACATCGCTTACAAATGTCCTTCTTGCACTCACGGCTGTCTTTAATGTTTGCTTCTGGCCTATCACATCATTTTGTTTTCCTTGCAGTCTGGTTCCACAAACCATGGCCCACACCCCTCCTGCCACCAAAGGGCTAAGCATCAGCCTATGTGTCCCAGGGCAGAATGATGCAGATATGACTGTCCTACAGATAAAGAACATTGGGGTTTAATGGGAGGCAAATGCTCAGGCAGTTATTTATGAAGAAAGCACAGGGACCTTCCAGGTTGTTAAGATTGCCCCTCTTTCCATCTGTAAACAAAAAAATCAATCCAAGAAGAAAAACAGTGCAGTCAAGTGCTTGATTAGAAGTCAAGTGCATTAAGTTTAAAGGGATGTCCTTCCAGGTAAGTGATTACAGTAAGACCTCATATCCCTAGTGGTTCCAAGCTCCCCTTGGATGCTGAAAATTGTGGATACTAGAGAATGCTGCATTGGTAAGAGGGGGGAAAATCAGAAAAAAACATTTCCCATGTGTTACCAGATGTGGCCACTAGAAGGCACCAGAGACCATCTGATATATTCTTCACTAATATTCATAGCATGGGATCTGGCTCCCTCTAGTGGCTGGTTCTGGTAATACATGTTGAAAATAGTTTTTTCTGTATTTTTTTCTTTTCATACTGTTAATATTTTCTGACTGTGGATGAGTGAATCAGTGGACACTGTTCCTGTTGATAAGGGGGGGGGTTCTACTGCATATTATTAGCAACCAAATACTGGGTTATATAGAGAGGCATTTACTGATAAGTATTAAACCCTTCCTCTAAATACTAAACCTCAAATAGTTACCAAAATGATACACTGCATTCTGTGTCTTGGTTTACAACTTGAGAAGGCTCGACCTCCCATGAGAATTGGCATCCAGACCAGCTCTTCTGTGAGAAAGGTGGAAGTGGCTGCCTCAGAGGTGGTCATGGTTGGTACAAAGGAACAAGGTTTTTGGAGGATATGGGTGTAACATGAAACTTGCCTTATAAGCCTAAGATGGTTTGAGGTCTTTTGGTGTGGTGAAGGATATTATTCTGTGGCCAATGTCCAAGTAAGAACTGGCTGCTGATCAGTTTTTACACACGGAACAGCAGAAGCCCCTGATTTCAGGCAGCAAAACGTAAAGGGTCAGCCCCGGTTGGCAGTGATAAGATAAGATAAGATAATTCTTTATTGACCCCACTTCAGGGAAATTTACTTGTTACACAGCTCCCAATATAAAGAACAAACAAGAAGGGCAAGTGCACAAAAAGTGTAAAGTGAGAAAGAAAAAATAGATAATAGAAATAAAATAAAATGTTGTAGTACTTACAAGTGTTTACACTGACTTTGAATCACATTTCAAGGGCTCTCAGCCAGCTCTAAATGGGGCCAGAATAGGAACAGGGATTTGCAGCTCTTTGCTTCCGAGTTGTGTTTTGGGACGCCTTGATTTTATCGTGCTAATTCCTTGAACATTTGTCGGCAATCCACTTTAAGCCAAGTAAGCAAACAAGACCTCCTGTTTCGCACTTGTATCTTGGCTTGGTTTCACGGCTTGCCTTTGAGGACCACAGGTTTTCTTCACCCAGGGAAGGCATGGTCTTTGTTGTTGGACTTTTTCAAGGGATGTTGCTCACCCCCAGAGCTAAAAAGCTCATAACACAGTTTGTAGAGATGACTGATTTGGACTATAATGCCCATAAATCCCAGGCAGCATAGCCAATGGTCATGCCAGATGACAAAGTGTGGAGTTGTTGTTCAAAAAGTAACTTCTCTAAGCTCTGGTTGATTCCCATCAAACTGCCAACCTCTCCCCTGTCAGGTGGCTTCTTCATAAGAACATAAGAAAGAGCCCTGCTGGATCAGGCCAAAGGCCCATCTAGTCCAGCTTCCTCTATCTCACAGTGGCCCCACCAAATGCATCTGGAAGCACACAAGACTAGATATCTGTCTCCTCATACCACTCCCCTGCATCTGGCCCTTGAAGTACCCTGGTTTTAAGCCTGGAGGTGACATATCTCCATCATGGTTTGTAACCTGTGATGGACTTTTCCTCCAGGAATCTGTCCAATCCCCTTTTGAAGGCATCCAGGCCAGATGCCATCACCACATCCTGTGTCAGGGAGTTCCACAGACTAACAACAAACTGGGTAAAAAAAATATTTTCTTTGGTCTGCTCTCACTCTCCCAACTCTCAGTTTGAGTGGATGTCTCCTAGCTCTGGTATTTTGTGAGATGGAGAAGAGCTTCCCTCTATCCACTTGACTCATGCCCTGCATTATTTTGTACGTCTCAATCATATCCCCCCCTCAGGCACCTTTTTTCCAGGCTAAAGTGCCCCAAATGCTCCTCAGGTCTGGAGGATGGGGTCTGAGAAAACATATTTGGTACAGGATGCTGCAGCTAGAGCGCTGGTCAAGCCCCCATGGTAACCAGGGAGCCTTTTAACTTGAAACGTATCATTGGCCTTTTAATATCTCAATTGATCCTTGATTTGGGGGGAACGTGCAAACAGCAGCAACAACAAAACTCGGCGTTTCTTCCCTTGCTCCGTCAGCACAGTCGGTGAGAGTAAAAAGACGGTCCTGATTAATTTCGCAGCTGATGACAGGATGCCCCATCATGATACCTTACATTTTCCACCCACAGTGCCCCACAGCAGGACGGGCCCTGCAGAGAGGTCATGCCAGGCAGCCTTCCGCTCACCTTGCTCTGTGGCAGTGCCTTGTCACACAGCCAGACCTGGACGCCTTCCCTGCTCACAGAGGGAAAGGATCCGCTGGAACAGCATCAAGCATCGCATCCTCTCGTTCAGGCCGCGAGCCAAGAGGATATATTTTCGACTGAGTCAGGAAAATGCTGGCAAGGGGTCAACTTGGCATTGAGAGCAGGCAAACGCAGAAGGAGGAGGCACTGAACTGCCGCATTTGGAGGCAATGGGCGGGTGAGAGCGGTGCCTCATCCTGCCCTTTCGGGGCTCTTTGCAGGCTCAGTCCCAGCTCTACTAGGATGGCATCCAATTTACAGAGGGCCTGAAGGCTCAGTGGACTAAGGCTTCCGAAAACTGTCGGCTGCAAAGTCGGCAGCTCGGCGGTTCGAATCCCGGGTGCCACGCAGTGGAGCGAGCTCCCGCTGATTACCCCAGCTCCTGCCAACCTAGGAGTTCAAAAGCATGTCAATGCAAGTAGATAAACAGGTACCGCCATAAAAAGCGGGAAGGAAAAATAGTGTTTCCTTGCAGCCATGCCGGCCACGTGACCGTGGACTTGCATAACACTGGCTCTTCGGCTTGAATACAAAGATGAGTACCGTCCCTAGAGTTGGACAAGACTAGCACACATCTGCGGGGGGAACCTTTACCTTTTTAAGGTCATAATCCCAGCAGGTTGGAGTGTTTATCTACCGAGCCTTCTATTTGCTATAAAGCAGCGTCTCTATCTGAAGAGGGGACCTCCACTAGTATTAAATCAACATTGTCTGTATGTATGTCTACATCCCACTGCAGGAACAGCAGCTCCACTTTTCTACCTCTTGCAGCCTTGTGGCGCAGTCATAACTGTGCTCACGGCCCGGGGTTCAATCCCAAGTAGAAAGCTCAAGGGTCATTCAACCTTCCATCCTTCCAACATAAGAACATTAAGACCAGCCTTGCTGGAACAGGCCACAGCCCACCCAGTCCAGCATTCGTCTCATCATAGTGGCTCACCCTTTGCTTCAGGGTATTCCCAAGCAGATATCTTCACTTGCTTACGATTCCCCACAAATGCCATTGAGAGGTATCCTTCCGAGGTCAGTAAAATGATTACTCAGCGTGCGGGTGTGGGAGCAATGCGTAGCCTGCATCATTACCTGTAAACTGCCTGGTGACTGCCTTAAGTGCTGTGTGGCAGTACATAAGCAGCACACTTTGCATTGCTGTGCTTTGCTTTACCTGGGAAGCTCCCAAACAGCAGCCTTTGCAGAAAAAAGAGCTCCTTTGAAACCCAGCCTGGGAGGACTTGCATCAACCACCCGCACAGACTTGTGCCTCCAAATTTTGGGGCTCTTGTGTGCAGCTTTTCTGCACTCTGCACCACGAGGTGAGGCTCATCCTGAAGAAGTGGTATTTTCTCTAGCCTAGCGAAAAGATGACTGCGGGGTGATATGATAGCACTTTTCAAATATTTTAAGGGCTGTCGTACCGAGGAGGGGCAGGATCTGTTCTTGATCATCCCTAAGTGCAGGATGTGGAACAATGGCCTGAAGTTAAGAGAACCCAACTTTCGGCTGAATATTGGGAAAAACTTCCTAACTGTTAGAGCAGTACGGCAATGGAACCAACAACCTCAAGAGGCAGCGAGTGCTCCAGCACTGGAGGCATTTAAAGAAATTCTCTGGAAGTTGAGTCATGGCTACTGGACTTCTTTTTCTTGAGAGACAGAAACAGCTTCATCAGACTGATGAAACTGTTTGTAAGCAGCGAAATATTTCTCTCTCTCAAGAAAAAGAAGTCCAGTTGCCATGACTCAACTTCCAGATAAACTCACCTGGATGACTGAGAATCTTCACAGACATTCAAAGAAATGTGGACAAGCATATGTCAGATATCCTTTGATTTGGATTCCTGGATGGAGCAGAGGGTTGGGCACGATGGCCTTATAGGTTCCTTCCAACTCCACTATTTTGTGATTCTGTGATTCTATGAAAGCGTGCTTGATCATGCAGCCTCGCCATTGTGCGATCTTGGCGGCGGGGTGAGTGGGGTGGGGATGGGGAGCACACAGCCTTTCCCTTATCCTTGGCAGGTAATGTGCACCTCAGCTTTGCACCGTGCTCTCCGTTTTCTCCGTCTCCGAGGCAAGATGCGCCTTGGAGACCAATTTATCCCGCAAGCCTTCCGAGCACCCTCCTAGCCTCTCATCCTCCCTACCCTCGGATTTCCACCGGGGGGCGCGCCGTCCTGTGCCATTAGCCAAGCATCCCCCCCCACGCCGCCTCCAACCTTTTGCAAAAAGCTCGGCTTCCCACAATGCACCGAGCAAGGGGGCTGACTCTCTCTCTCTCTCTCTCGGCCCGGGGCTTGCACGCCGGGTCTTGCAAGCGAACAATGCTGCAGGAGCCTGGGCGTTGCGCCTTCGTCTTGGGAGCCTGCCTCCGGGGCCGGCCAGCTTTCCGCCGCGGGGGTGGCCACGCGGGCCCGCCTCGCTCGCCGCCGGGCTGCAGGTAAAAAAAAAAAAGGTCTGGAGGGGACCTTTCTCTTGCTCCCCCCCTCCGCGCGCGCCTTTTTGCCCCGGGGGTTCCCGGCGGCGGCGAGGATCCAGGCAGCATCTCGGCGGCGGGCAAAAGGAAGGGGGCGGCGCGGGGGGGGGAGGCATCCAGATGATGATTTTTTTTTCTGGAGAGGGAGATTTGGGGCAATGCCTTGCCAGGGTTTTGCCCGTGCATGGGAGAAGGAGCGCCTTGCTTTGCCAATGGGGTTGGACAAGGGGATCCATTCCGGGAGCTAACCCGTCCCCGGGCGCAGCATCCACTTGGAGCCCTGCAAAGTAGCTCGGAAGCAGGCGAGGAAGGGCAAGCAGGCGGGCAGGCGGGCTGGCCGGCCGGCGGCGATGGTGGCCCACAGCTGGTGGAGACGGAAAGGCAGGCTGGGCACCGCTCGCCGGGGAGGCTCAGTCCCGGGGCCATCGCCTGCGCGCACCAGCGGAGAGTCGGGCACGAAGTGCGTCGGAGTTCTCGGAGCATTTTTTCCCTTTGCACACCATGAGCCTTGCGGGTGTTGGGCAGCGGCCAAGGCGGAGTGGGGTGCGGGGTGGGGGGTCTTCTCGGGATGCAGGTCCAAGAGACACCGATGTCGTGGGGCTGGATCTTGCAGCGTCCCCGCTTCGACCCCTTTCTCCATCCCCCTGTGACTTTGCCCCGGATGGGAAGGAGAACGTTCACGTTCTTGTGGAGTTTTGTGTTGCCAACAGGATGGATGCCCGATGGAGCCGTCGCCTCGCCTTCGGTGGTGGGTGCGCAGCAAAAGGGACGAGTTGTGTGATGGTTGGTCATCATGAGGGAAACTTGCTTGCTCCGAAGTCACACCGCAGAATCAGCTTGCGCTGAATCGGATTGTTCTTTTGCCTTGCCATTTGTTTTTAAGGCTCGGTTCAACAAGGGGGCTTTCCCTACCTCAGATTTCACTGTAGTTTTGCTCTCTCTTGGTGATAGATTTTATTTATTTATTTATATTTATTTTGAATATTTTTGGGACTCAAACCTGCGGCTTCCTCTCTTTCTGCTGCTATATGTCTGAAGAAGTGGACGTGTCCACGAAACGTTACATTAAAATATGAAAGTTACTCTTTAAGGTGCCACATGTTTTGTGTCTTGTTTTGTTTTGTTTTTATTTGATTTTTGCCTGCAATTCTTCAAAACTCTTGTAGGATGACAACACTTCCCCCCCTCCACCCCTTGACCTCTAGTAGGACGTTTGGGGACTGTGGATTTTTAATATTAACCCTCCCGGAAATATTCTAGGATGCCAGGTCAATTTTCTAGACCTAAAGGAATCCTTTTTGGGTTTATATAATGACTTATGTATTTGATATATATACCGCGTCATTAGCTTACCTGCATAACAAAATGCAACGAAATGTTGATCTAACAGTGTAGGAGTTAAATTCATATATAAAAAAAGAAAAACATTAACACTGTCATTAGCAGCATCCAGGAGAATCCCTTATCCAAGGCAGCTTTGAATAATTCTGTTTTCTCCAGTTTCCTGAACATAATAAGGAGTGAAGGAGCTTGGCGTATCTCAGTTGGTAACGTTTTCCAAAGACCGGGGGATGCCAACAAAAAAGGCTGGATTCCTTGCTTTCAAACTTTTTGGCTTCCTTTGGTGTGGCTACTTTTAAGAACATGGACTGAGGGGAGTGGGTGAAAAGGGCATGTAATCTGTGTGTGAGAGAGATGTTCCAACAATTACTGAGGTCCTAAAACGTTTAGGGGTTTTAGAGGTCATAACCAGCACTTTGAATTAAGCACAGAAACTGACAGGGGGGCAATGAAAGTGTGCTAAGACTGGAGCAGATGATTGAATTTAGTAGTCCCCGTCTGACTGCTGCATTTTGGACCTGCTGAAGTTTCCATACTGTTTCCAAGGGCAGCCCTATGTAGACAGCATTACAGTAGTCTATTTTTGAGATTACTAATATGTAAACCACTGTTACTGTGCATTTCTTACCAAGGAAGGGGTGCAACTGGGTGATCACCTAGCGTTGATAAAGGGCTTAAAATCTCTGTGCCATTTTGGTGTGCCTTCCTAGTTTTGACAAAAGGAGATACAAGGAAGTGTGTTGCTTGGTTTTGCTTAAAATCTGTATGGACGTTGCATTACTCAAATATCTGGGTTTTGACAGAATGGTTCTTAGTATGGCTGAGAATATCACACTCGTGGCGCAGTGGTTAAATGCCTGTACTGCAGGTAAAACTGTGCTCACGACGTGGGTTCAATCCCTAGTAGCAGGCTCAAGGTTCACTCAGCCTTCCATCCTTCCGAGGTCAGTAAAATGAGTACCCAGCTTGCTGGGGGGGGGCAATGTGTAGCCTGCACACTGTAATTAAAAATTGTAAACCGCCCAGAGACTACTTGTAGTGGTATGGGGCGGTATATAAGCAGAACACTTTGCTTTACTTTGCTTTAATTTGTTTTGCTTCTTTGTCTCTTCTACGAGGCCTAGAGTGACATTTATGAGATTATCTTATTTTATTATCCTGGCTATCCCACAAGGGACCAGAAATGTGTGGGGTTCTAGACAATTTGCACTACAACTCCCATATTCCCTTGGCCTTGGTGCTTGATGGATGGGATAGCTGAAAACATCTGGAGCATTGACTCTGGAGAACTGAATCTGGAGAATTGAAGAGGGGACTGGTTTGTTTTCCATGGCCTCAGAAACTAGGACTTGGGGCAATGGTTTCAAATTACAGGAAAAGAGATTCCATTTGAACATTAGGAAGAATTTCATGACAGTTAGAGCTGTTCAGCAGTGGAATATGCTGCCACAAAGGAAGGTGGTGGAGTCTCCTTCTTTGGAGGTTTTTAAGCAGAGGCTGGACGGCCATCTGTCGGAAATACTGTGATGGGGGTTCCTGCATGGCAGGGGGTTGGACTGGATGCCCCTGAAGGTATCTTCCAGCTCTATGATTCTATGATTGGTTCTCAACCTTGGGTCCCCAGGTGTTCTTGGACTAAAATTCCTGGAAACCTTCACCACTAGATACACTGGCCAGGATTTCTGGGAGTTGTAGTCCAAGAACGTCATGGGGACGTAAGATTAGGAAACACTGATTGGGAGGGTCACATGGTCCTACAGACAGCCTCACTCTAGATATAGGGGTAGTCTTATGGTTTGGAGACGTGGGGTTTATGCCAGGTAATCTCTATTCCTTCTCCCAACATCAGGGGTGTCATGTGAGGCACATTTTCCGCATGCAGTTGAAGAGGTTGGTTGCTAATTAGATGTTGCGTTTGGTGACCATCCCAAGGGGATGTCAGCCACACTGTGAAAACCAAGGAGCCCTTGTCATCATACCTTCGTCCTTCATTTTTCAAGTGGACAGTCTTCTCATGGGACGAGCCTCTTCGTGGGCAGGTCTGCAGGTATCAGAAAGTCATGCAGTGGAGTTGCGCTCACACTGTCAAGGCAGCATGAGAAGGTGTGCTGTGTGACCATGTCACAGACAGCCTCCCAACCAAGCAAATATTTGACCCCACAGCTTCTTTAACCAGCTCCACTTTATGGTTCATACTAGGGCTGCACTTAGTGTGGGTTTGACCATCTGTTGTTCAGTTGCCGGAACCCTGCTGCCAATTTATGCTTGTGAAAAGAAAATTGTGTACATCTTGATGGCGCATTGCCTCTTATTCATGAGCTGTGGGTTCAGTTCCTGGAGTTCTTGGAATATCTATAGGTTAGAAGAGGTTGAGGGGGAGCATATATTTCGTGCATTGATAGAAGACTCTTCATTCTTTCCTAGCGATGGGAAGGTGAAGAAATTATTGCATAAAATAAGTGGAAGAAATCGGACTGGGGAAGTATGGCCAGAGCTGCAGATCAGGCTGAAGTTAAAACAACTTGTATTTTCTTGCAACATACCAGAGTCGTGGCAGACTTGTACAAACGCAAACATTCCAAACGGCTTCTAATGTTCCCAGATTTATTTATTTTTGTCTCTGGAGGAGATCACCTTTGATCTTGGTAGAATATGCTTCTACTCTGCGGGTGGAAATGACTTTCTCTCTCTTCCCTCTTCCCGTTTTCACTCTTGAGGGATGAATTCTCTCTTCGTGGCTGCAGGGATCCTTCCTTTATCCCGTGGGAAGGTAATGTTTGTTGCAACTCTGGTGACTGGTCTTCTATCCCCGGGGCCTCCCCGGGGGCCACACAGACCTCTGAAAATAAAGCAAAAGCAAAGTGTTCTGCTGATATACTGCCCCATACCACTTCAAGTAGTCTCTGGGTGGTTTACAGTTTTTAAATTACAGTATGCAGGCTACACATGCAAACTGTATGTTTGCATGCAAAAGGAACTGAGAAGATGTGGCAGTAAAATCCACTTCCAGTTTGATGAGGGTGTGGCAAGGCATTGACTGGATCAGACGTCTCCCGTGACCTATTTAAAGGGTGCATTGCCACTCCCAATATCTTCTGGAAGCTGCTGTTTGTGTCTTTGTGGTAGAAAAACAGGCGGCAGCTATGGAGGGCCACATACCAAGAGACCCAGAGTTCAGCACTCCATCTGATTCTGTTTAACCTGTCTGTAATTATTAAGAAAGCACATACCATTGTTCTGTGACGAGTACAACACTGTTTTGTGTATCCTGTTGGGCTATGTTTCTCAGGAACCCCTGCCGGTCAGGGATGGTAATCTGAAAAAGTAAGAAAAAACAAGAAAATTAAGATACTCATTGGTTTGGGTGCATACAGCTCGTGCACAATATCATAGAATCATAAAACAGCAAAGTTGGAAGGAGCCTGTAAGGCCAACAAGTCCAACCCCCGTTCAAGGCAGGGATATCTGCCAGATGATTGTCCAAATTTCTCTTAAATCCCTCTAGGGTTGGAGCGCTCATCACCTCTCAAAATAATTTGTTCCACTGTCGTGCTGCTCTAGCAGTTAGGAAGTTTTCCCTGATATTCTGCCAAAAGCTGGGTTCCTATAACTTGAGCCCATTGTTGTGTATGACAAAGTGAATGCTACAATTGCCAGAGGAAGTCTCTATCGGCAGCAATATGGTTTGATAATGATGCAATATCCACTGTGTACATGGAGTTGTGTAGCTTGATTTCAGCCTATGTTTGCTAAATGTGCCTGCATACATACAGCTAGCATGTGCAAACTTCATGCAAATTGGTGTGTGTTGTTTTCATTATTGGTGCTCCTTAGTTTCATTCCCCCCCCCCTTTGGCAGTACAGTAACCCCCGGCATTTCGCAGTTCATGTACTACGGTCCCACTGTATCGCGGGACTACAGTACATGCCAGATCAGGTCCCCCAGCGCCGCTCGCCTGGGCTGCTCCGAGACTTCTCGGAGCAGTGCAGGTGAGCGGCGGCAGCGGATTAGGTCCCCCAACGCCGCTCTCCCGCGACGCTCTGAGACTTCTTGGAGCAGCCCGGGTGAGCGGCACGGGCCCCCCCCAGGCCCCACCCAACCTGCATCCACATATTGCAGATTTTCTGTCATCGCGGCTCGGGTGGGTCCCTAACCCCCACAATAGGCGGGGGGTTACTGTATGTAAATCTTCAGGGTATGAGCTGTGTTGGGCAAAGCTTACTGTTTCCTGCCATTGAATAACTTCACAAGCTTAGCATGGCAACAGATTTGGGACACTGTCAGACAGGAGATATAGGAATGTTGTGCATTCTCTTCCTTCATGATATCTGGCAGCTCCTGTGCACAATATAGCTTTGAGGGACTGGTGTGCTTCCACTACCACATTCTGCTGAATAGAAATTCCAAGCCAGGAAAAGGTGGATCCACACTGTGCATTTCACAGTTTCCTAGCAGGCCTTTAGGAGAACCACCAAGCATTAAAAACTCAATGTCTGCCTTGAGTTTTATCTTCTAAAACATTGGTTCTCGATCTGTGGGTCCGCAGATGTTCCTGGACTGCAACTCCCAGAAACCCCTTCCAGCACAGCAAGTGGTGGAGGCTTCTGGGAGTTGCAGTTTAGGAACATCTGGGGACCTACAGGTTGAGAACCACTGTTCTAAAAAGATGCAAACAAACCCAAGTTTTCAAGTTCTCTAGCAAGGAACTCCATCTTGGTGGGTTATCCAGACAGATCGTATAAAATCTAGGACGTAGGTGTGACGTCACCCCTTTCCCAGACTGTGTTTTCAGAGGCACAACCGGGTTTATTTCGACATCCCACTGCTGTGCCACTAAATTGTGACGACACCTCCCTTTTACACACTGAATTCTGTGATGGAAATGGTACCGCTGCCACCTTTTATTCACTTAAGAATGCTGCCACCTTTTACACTCGTCGCCTCATGAATTGGGACTGACTCAGAGATATATAATATAAAAATAATGACGAAGTTTATTGAGAAGATAATAACCATAACAATATCTGAGGATGGTATGCGTTGCCTTTAACATATACTGTAACAGATTTAATCAGCTCCGCAAGCCTCCCTGTCTTCAATAACTAGTAAACAGTATAGCCCTCACTGCCTGACAGAACTCTCAGAGAACAGTGCTCTCTCCCAGCACTCTTAGCTCTCAACTGAACTGAACTCCACTGAACTGCACTCAACTGACTAGGCTCCACCCTTTTTATATCATACCATTCCCCGCCCTCTTGCTGGGATTGGCTGATGATTTGTATATTCATCACTCCTGTCTGCAGGGTTTGTCACAATACCTCCCCCCTTATAAAGAAATTTTAAGGGAGTAAACTTACCTCGGTTTGCTCACTTAAAATTTTCTTCTGGAGCCTAACTAATGCATACATTCTTCTGTTTATCATATTCAACTATACATATCTATAAACTGTTTTATAATAAGTTCAACTTTCTTACCATATAATATCATTAAATGCAATAATTCTTTCTATATCATTACCTTGCATTTTTCATTTACAGTTAACACATTAGGTTATGGTTTCCACATTTTATGACATTACATTTCCATACTTTTTTTTAAAACAACACCTTCCTCTTACATCAGTGATAAAATAACAATATTACATTATTATTATTCTTTAACCATGGTCCATGTAATCAATGTCTTTTGCCTCCTGCTGCAATGGCTGGACAATGCTACGCCACGGGTGATCACTTCCTCTGGCACAAAATCCAAAGTCCAGTTCACAGTAAATTGATGCCATTTTTCCTTGGGTTCTTGGAATGTGGGATTCAACTCTTTGACACCACTCCTGGTACAGTTCATTAGAGTCCCCTCAAATGCAGCTTGGTATTCAAGCGACCACTGCATGACATATGCGTGCTTCTTTTTTGTCAGTTCAGTCAGTGGTGTTGCAATGGTGCTCAGATGTGGACTAAACCTCCTGTGATATCCTGCAAGACCCAAAAAAGATCTCACCTTCTCTTTGTTGGTCTGTCTTGGCCATGGGTCCATTGCGTTGATCTTCCTCTGCAGGGGGTCGATCACGCCTCGTCCCACGACATGTCTCAGGTAGCTGACTTCTGGATTTCCTAGTCGCCACTTGGATGCTCTTTTCGTCCTCTCGTCCTCTCGGATCCGCTGAAGCACAATGTTCACAGGCTGTAGTTGCTTTTCCCAGGTGTCTTTTGCAACCACCGAATCAGGTCTGTCATTAGCATCCTTCACTTCCAAGTAGAGTTGCTTCTTTACACGGTTTACTATTTGCTTTTCAGGTTCCTTCAGCTTTCTAAATTCATTAGCCATCTTATTCTCTTCTTGTATCATCTGTTCTTTGCCCAGTGACACTTTGTTCCAATCCAGATGAAGTTGCTCATTATTTAATATTTCTTTTCCAAGCTCTGCTTCCATTGATGTAAGTTGCTGTAAGCAATCTTCTTTACTTTCTGATGCACCAGACAATTGCATTTCCAAATTACATATTTCCTTTTCTTTAATGTTTTCCACTGTGGTAATTACATCTAGTTCTGCTGATTTCTTCTGGAGTTTGAAAACAAATGTATCAGATTCATTCCTCCTTTCCTCCAGTCCCTTTTCCTTCATCTCTAAAAGTGCTTTCAAAGGTGAAATTTCATTCTGGAGTTCACCAATAACTGATGGCTGCAGAAATTTAGCTTCTTTCAGTTCTTTTGCTATTGCTTCATTTTGTACCTTTTCAAGCTGTGCTAATTTTTCTTCGTCTTCTTTTAATTTAAAATATTTTTCTAGCCTGGAGTTCTCTACTGGTACACGAAGTTCCTCACAAGCTTGTATCATTTTCTCCTCTAGTATGAAATTTTCAGGGTGTTCGGGATTTAAGGGTTGTGTATTTGTTTCCATTAAGTCAAAACATCCCTTCATACTGTTGTCTTGCCTTTGTTCTAGGCTAAAGTCTACTGCTGGCCCTTTTAGACTGTCAGCTAAATTAGCTTCTTCTACCATTTCAGACTGCTGAGTTTCCCTCTCAAGTTCTCCTACTGACATTTGATTGGTAACTTTGTTGTTTTCACCATTTTGTTCAGCTTGGTGTGTCTGAGCCCGTGTTCCTACAAAAGCACTCTGCACATGCTCTAAGACGTCTATTCCAATTAAACCTGCTCTTGGGATTTGATCTGAAACTCCTATTCTATGACTGGAGTTCAAGCCATACGAGTTATTGCAGTCATCATTTGTAATGTCTGAAGAGACAACTGTTGTGGAGCAAGGGCTTGCTGTCAATTTTGAGGAGGTAGCTAGACTTCTGTTGATTGTACTGCCCAATTTTGTCACAGGAGACTGTCTGGGCCAAGTACCATCTTCATTCTTTACCTCTATTACCACCACCTGTCTCTGGTAGAGCCCTGAATCTTCTATAGTGCTGTCAAGTTTGCTTAACGGCTCATAAATACTGGCATTACTCATATATCTGCGCCACAGCCTAATTTCCTTCCCATCAGGAATATTAAACAGCCTCCGCATCTCTTTTCCAATAGTATCAATGGTATCCACTTTGCTGAAATAACAGCTTATGAGATTATTAGGATCGTTGTTTTGACAGAGCTTCAGTTCGAAAAGATATACTTCCACTTTACAATATTTCACATATACTCCATATTCTACAACTTTCCTCACAATTGGCTTCTGCCCTTCTACACACCCATACCAATTTACTAATTTATTCCAGGCTTCAGTGGGAACTAAAACATAATCCACTTTATCAATAAGGTACTCTTTCAATATCTGAGTTTCTGAATCTGCAAAAAGTCCCGAGTTGTCAATTGGCCCTGGGAAGAGGTTGGGCTCTCCCACATTATACCGGTCCCAGCTGTCAAAGCCCACATATTTCTTCCACTGCTTGAACCACCGGTAATTAATCAAATACCAAAACTCCCCTGGCCGCAAAGGCATCCCCAACAGCGGCTTAAGTTCAGACACCTCAGTATGGGCCATTTTTTGAAAAAAAAAAGGTTTTCTTGGTATCTCTCTGGCACTTTAGTGACTGACCTAAATTTTTCTTCTCAGTTGTTCTACTGAAATGTCAATTCTAGTAAACACTAACTCTTTTCCTGTTCTTAGTATTCAATTTTTGGAACTGACTTGAAATCAAATCTTTTTATTACTTTCTTAAGAAAAGGAAAGTTCAGACTGGGTCACAGCTGTTTAAATGGCAACTGTAAAAATTTCACCTCAGCTCCCAGCTCCTGACTCCTGTTAAGCAACTGTTGCCAAGGGCAAGATTGGCACAGTGCCCAGACTTCAAACTTTCTTTATTTAAAATATTATTTCAGTGTTTAAACTACACAGATTTAAATATATTTCTTTGGCTTTTAATCTGTAACTTTTCTCTGGCCCTTACAATTTCACTTTCCCTCCAAAAGGAATTCTAATTAGCCAACTTCCCCTCTCACAGAGCTTCTGTCAGTTTTAAATCTCCTCAGGCCTCTTCAATTTCTGAGGTAAATTTTCTGTCACAGACCTTTTACTTTGGAGATTTCTTTCTGTTAACACCCAGGGTGATATTTCCAGACATTCACCAAAGCCACCCTAAATCCAAGGGCAAACGCTTTGGGTCTTTCACCCTCAAAGGAAATTTGTCTCAGCACCTTTTAATTTTCAGGCTGCTGGACAGCACAGAGTTCCTTGACTCTCAGGCAGTTTCCCCAAACAAACCACTGTAGATTTCAGTCTATCCTTTCAGATTTTCTCTTCCAGGTGTCCTATAATTTGTCAAGCCAGACTCTTTTTCCTTTTGGAATCCTGGCCTCCAGACACTAACAGGCCCACCAAAGAAAATCAGATAGCACTACAGGGTTTTAAGTCTGAATTCCTCTCTCACACACAGGGCTTCCAAGAAACTGAAATTAGCTTCACCTAATTCTCAGTCCTAACCCCTTTTCAGAGGAACTTCCACAGACTACCAACAACACTTGAGGGCTAACTTTTACTAAAGGCTTCTTTTTAAACTTCCAGTTTCAATTTCTTCACAGGGTACAGGCTAAATATTTTGAACTGGTGATTTTTTCCCTCAGACAAACTGGATATATTCGAAATCCCACCGCTGCCTACCAAATTGTGACGTCACCCCTTTCCCAGACTGTGTTTTCAGAGGCACAACCGGGTTTATTTCGACATCCCACTGCTGTGCCACTAAATTGTGACGACACCTCCCTTTTACACACTGAATTCTGTGATGGAAATGGTACCGCTGCCACCTTTTATTCACTTAAGAATGCTGCCACCTTTTACACTCGTCGCCTCATGAATTGGGACTGACTCAGAGATATATAATATAAAAATAATGACGAAGTTTATTGAGAAGATAATAACCATAACAATATCTGAGGATGGTATGCGTTGCCTTTAACATATACTGTAACAGATTTAATCAGCTCCGCAAGCCTCCCTGTCTTCAATAACTAGTAAACAGTATAGCCCTCACTGCCTGACAGAACTCTCAGAGAACAGTGCTCTCTCCCAGCACTCTTAGCTCTCAACTGAACTGAACTCCACTGAACTGCACTCAACTGACTAGGCTCCACCCTTTTTATATCATACCATTCCCCGCCCTCTTGCTGGGATTGGCTGATGATTTGTATATTCATCACTCCTGTCTGCAGGGTTTGTCACAGTAGGTAAAGAAGCAAAAGGTCTGGTCATTCTTCAGCAGGACGAAGGTTGTGACCTGAAGTGGTATGGGGGCGGTATACAAGCAGAACACTTTGCTTTTGCTTTTCATTGACAGACAAAAGGGGAAAGGGTGTCAGTTTACAGTGGTGGTGGGCATGGACTGGTGTGTCCCAGTTTGTGCCGGTTTGTAGAGTTGGTATCAGAGGTGCTGTTCCTCCTCTACCCTGCCTCCTCTACCCAGCCATTTACCAGACCCAGCTTGCTTACTTTTTCCACCTCCTTGGCTAATCTCCTAGTCATGAGCAAGAGCATAGACCTCTTTGCCCTGTTGTTTTGTTTGAGTAGGAGGTCAGCCAAAAGGGTGTGGCAAGGAAGCCTGAGTTGTGCTGTGCCTGAAAGATCAATTGAAGAGATGCTGGAAGCTAACACGAGAAAGTCCAAACACTCCCAAGTGGCATGGAGGCTGCTTACAAAAACCATAACAGAGGCCCAACTGGAATGCATATCCAAAAGGAAAAAGGGCACTGCCAGGTCCAAGAGGACTCCAATGTGGCTTACAAGAGCTTATTCAGGAAGTGATCAAAAGCAAAAAAACCTCATTTGGAAGATGGAAGGCTTGTCCAAACAAGGACAACAGGCAGAACATAAATTCTGGCAGAACAAATGCAAGGCAACAATCAGGAAAACAAAACAAGATTTTGAGGAGCGTACAGCTAAAAACTCTCAAAGAAATAACAAGGACGTCTTTAAGTACATTAGAAGTAAGAACCCAACTAGAAAGGCCTTTGGACCATTTGATGATAATGGAAGGCAAAGGATTATTAAAGAGAAAGCAGAGATTGCAGAGGGAGTCAATGAATTCATTGCTCTGAAGAAGACAGAGACCACATGCCCCAAACAGAGCCTGTCTTCATAGGGAGGGAAACTGAAGAATTAAGCCAAATAACCAGGGAGGAGGTCCTTGCATATCTTGTTAAACTAAATGCTAACAAATCACCAGGACCAGACGGCATCCATCCACGGGTCTCAAGGAACTGAAAGATGAAATTGATGATGTCCTAGCCAAAATATATAATCTTTCCCTCAAATCAGGCATTGTGCTTGATGACTGGAAGGTAGTGAATGTGACACCAATCTTCAAAGATCCAGAGGTGATCCAGGAAATTACCAACCGGTCAGTTTGACATTAATCCCAGGTAAAGTGATGGAAACATTCCTAAAAGATAAAAATAATAGGCATATAGAAGAGAAGGTGCTGCTGAAGGAGAGCCAACATGGCTTCTGCAAGGGCTCACTAATCTGTTGGAATTATTTGAGAGTATCAACAAGCACGTGGATAAGGGAGATCCAGTTGACATTTTTATCTCGATTTTCAGAAGGCTTTTGACAAGGTCCCACATCAAAGTTTCTTGAATTAACTTGCAAATCATGGAATCAAAGGACAGGTCTTGTCCTGGACCAGCAACTGGCTAAGTGACAGGAAAAAGAGGGTAGCACAAATGGACACTTCTCCAAGAAGAGAGGGGTAAAGAGTGAGGTCCCCCAAGGTTCTGTACTGGGACCCCTGCTTTTCAACCTCTTCATAAATGATCTAGAAGTAGGAGTAAATAGCAACATAGGCAGATTTGCCGACAACACTAAATTATACAGGGTAGTAAAAACTGAGAGAGATTGTGAGGCGTTCCAGGGGGATCTCTTGACACTGGGGGAATGGGCAAACCAGTGGCAAATCAGCTTCAACAGTAGCAAGTGCAGAGTGATGCGCATTGGGGCAAAAAAAACCCAATTACATTTATAAACTGATGGGGTCTGAACTTTTTGCAACATACCAGCAAAGGGACCTTGGTATCCTGGTGGACAGCTCCATGAAGGTGTCAACCCAGTGTGCCACAGCATTTAAAAAAAGCAAATTCAATGCTAGGGATCATTAGGAAGGGTATAGAAAATAGGTCAGCAAGTGTCATTTTGCCTCTTTATAAATCTATAGTGAGGCCCCATCTGAAGTACATTTGTGTACAGTCCTGTTCACCATATCTCCAGAAGGATATTACGAAAATGTAAAAAGTGCAGAGGAGGGCAACCAGAATGATGCAGGCATGTCCAAACTTTGTCCCTCCTGATGTTTTGGGCCACAACTCCCAGAATTCCAAGCCTGTATTTCCAATGGCAAAGGACTGTGGGAGTTGTGGCCCAAAACATCTGGAGGGCCGAAGTTTGGACATGACTGGATTAGGGGACTGGAAGACCTTCCTTACCATCTGAGGCTGCAACGGCTGGGCCTCTTCCCTCTTGAATGACGGTGCCTAAGATTTATAAATATCATACATGGTGTAGAGTAGACAAAGTAGATAAGGAAAAACTGTTTTCTAGCACAATACTAGAACTTTTGTGTGCTAGATCTCAAACAAATTTGAGAAAGTACAATACTTTTTCATTCAGAGGATCACTGGTCTATAGAACTCCCTATGAGAAGAAGTGGTGATAGCTGTCAGCCTTGGCAGCTTTAAGAAAGGATTTGACAAGTTCATGGCGAACAAGGGTCTCAGTGGCTATCATGATGGATGCCTAAGGATAACCTCCGGGTTGGAGAGAGAGGCAGGATCTCTCTCCATGCCATTTGTGAGGAATCATAAGCAGGGGAAGATATCTGCTTGGGAATACCCTGAAGCGAATGGTGAGCCACTGTGGGAGACAGAATGCTGGACTGGACGGGCTGTGGCCTGTTCCAGCAAGACTGTTCTTCTGTGCTTATGCTAGGTCTGACTGATGGCTGACTGAGCCAGAGGAGGTGGGGAAGGGGAGCAGCAGCATCAGTTTATGACTGGGACAAACCAGTTTTTGCCCATCTCTGGTTTTCATTTTTTGTCCTCTATAGGAAAAGTCTAGATGGGACCCCTGTAAGTCTACCTTGGGCATCATGGAAGCTGTTTTGGTTTAATTGGAAAGGTGGGGACCAACATAGCTTGTTGGCTTCCCCCCTACTAATTGGTCTGCTGTCTAGCTGAATGGACATGATTGTAATATTATTATTTTTGGATGTTCATATTTGCATTAGATGCTGGGTTTTATTTTACCTTGTGTGGATTTTGAAAATCCTATGTTGATTTTTGAAAAGTGCTTTTTTTTTTAAAAAAAGGGCATCTACTTGAGGTGTTTCCTTCTAGAATTCATTATTGGGTTGTTTTTAATCTCTCACAAGCCCACAAATTGCTCTGAAAACTGGTCTTGTCTTGTGCAAATAAACATAGATGAATTTAGAAAAAAAAAACCAAGATAAAATTTAAAAGAAGGGACAAAAATGTTGTGGCACCTTAGATATTAACTGATATATTTTGATATGAGCTTTCATGGGTAGATGAATTTAGGTGTTGTTATGTATGTGATAATAGGCTGAACTTGCACAGTAGAGAGATTTCAGCTGAATGTTGGAAAGGACTTCTTAATTATGCCTTAAAGAGAGACATTTGACGTTGATCTCTTGGTGCACAATTATTTATATGCTGCCTCCTCCTTTATGTTAGAATGCTGCAGTTTCTAAAGAATAGTGTCAACATGCTTTATGTGGCCATAATTTTTGTTTTTTTAGCTTGTATTGTGAATCAGTTGAATACTCCGGTGAAAGAGTGGGTTACATGATTCTGTATACATTTTAAGAAGCCATTTGATGGTCCCCTTCTTGGTCTGTTGTTCAGTGATTTGCAGGATTTGGAACTGGTGAAGAAAGATCATTTGTTTTCTTCCTTGGCAGGAAATAAACCCCAAAGAATGATTTCTTACACCTGTTTTTGGAAGCAAGTGCCCTGCTGAATGGACAGATTTATTCCTGTTTGTTAATTATTTGGCTGGACTGCTCACTAGAGATGGTTATGAACTGGCTTATTTTCGATAGTTTGCATTGGTTTGTTCGCCAGCCAAACACGTGTTTGGAATTTCCCAGCCCTCCCTCCTTCGGTGGGTGCCCACGCACAGGTAGCAACTAAAGGGGGCACTCCATGAAACTTTTGGGTGCTAGATCTCAAACAAATAAGCGGAAGTACTTTTTTCATCCAGAGGATCACTGGTCTGTGGAACTCCCTGCCAGAAGAAGTGATGGCAGCTGTCAGCCTTGACAGCTTTAAGAAAGGATTGGACAAGTTCATGGAGAACAAGGGTATCCATGGCTATCATGATGGATGCCTAAGGACAACCTCCGGGTTGGAGAGATAGGCAGGATCTATCTCAATGCCATTTACAGGGAATCGTAAGCAGGTGAAGACATCTGCTTGGGAATACCCTGAAGCAAATGATGAGCCACTGTGTGAGACAGAATGCTGGACTGGATGGGCTGTGGCCTGTTCCGGCAAGGCTGTTCTTATGTTCTTATCTGGAGGAGGCAGGGCAGGGAACCCAGGGCACTGCTTGTGAGTGGGCACCCATGGGAGAAGGCGCCAAGCACCTCTTCTGCTGAAAAATGAAACCAGCACAAACTGCTGAACTGGTGGTTCACGCCAGTCTCTACTCAGGAGCATCTACTCCAAGGGAAGCACTCCAGTGTTTCAAGCTGAGGCCTTTCCCAGTGTCCAAGTGTGTTATATTTTGGACTACAGCGCCTAGAATGTCAGTTGTGTCAATTAGAGTGGAAGGAACAATTGACAGAATCATAGAATAATGAAGTTGGAAGGAGCCCACAAGGCCATTAAGTCCAACCCCCCTGTTCCATGCAGGAGTACAAATCAGAGGCTATCTGCCAGGTGGTTGTCCCAATTCCCCTTGAATGCCTCCAGTGTTGGAGCACTCACCACTTCTTGAGGCAATTGGCTCCATTGTCGTACTGCTCTAACAGTTAGGAATTTTTTCCTGATATTCAGCTGAAAGTCAGGTTCTTTTAACTTGAGCCCATTGTTGCACGCCTTGCACTCAGGGATGATCGAGAACAGATCCTGCCCGTCCCATGTATGGCAGCCCTTAAAATATTTGAAAAGTGGTATCAAACCCCCTTAGTCTTTTTTTCTCTAGGCTAAATATGCCCATGTCTTTCCGTTTTTCCACATGGGGCTTAGTTTCCAGGCCCCTGATCCTCCTTTTTGCCCTCCTCTGAACTTCTTCCAATTTGTCAGCATCTTTCTTGAAGTGCAGTGTCCAGAACTGGACACAATACATTGAATGCAGATGTTCTGCTCCTCCATTCTGCACGTCCTTGCACGCTTATCAATCTGAAGTCAAATGGAAACTGAATTTTTGGGTGGCATGCATGAAAACAACGTACTGCCTTACTGAACGAGGATGCTCTTCAGGTGCATTGGACTGAAAATGATAGGACTTTTAGCCCATGTTTGGAAGTCACCTGCTGAGGAGAGTAACACACATTGAATGTATTTTTGTGGTCAAGTCCTTAAAATAAGGCTTAAACCCCAATTCACTTAAAGGTGAGCTTTGTGTTCCACCATCCATTTCCTTTATTTTTAAAAAAATCTTTATTTCTAGCTGCTCTTATAGATAGGGAAAGGCAAGCAAGAGCTTAAATAATTGATCAAAAGTCGCTTTTAGAGGGAGAAAAATACACATCCAAGTAGCAGTGTAAACTGAGAGTCAACATGTAAAGTGGGAATGAAGATTAAATATAGTTTGAAATGACAGATGGCATTAATCTTTGCGGCCTATCTCAGACCCTCCACCCCCTTGCTTGTTTAACATGAGAGTGCCAACAAGTTACTTTGGAGCTTACAACCCCCAACATCTCTTCCCTACAAGCTGTCCAGTGTTTCTTTGAGTTACCCCACCAAGAAGTAAACTTTTCTAAGCTCCATGTAATATCTCCTTCTCCTCCTCACGCCCTAAAGAGAAGTTCTCTTAACTAACTAAGTCATTTTTTCCAGGGCAATCTAGGTTACAGATAGCTATAGCCACATATACCACAGCTACGTTGCTGCATCAGTTTTCTTCATCTTATAGCTCCCCAAGACTGGTGGCAGAGCAGCCTTCCTCAGTCCTGTTGGAATACCTGAAGGACTGCCTCCTTCCATACGAACCTACCCGGCAATTAAGATTGAGCCAGGGGGCCCTCTTGAAAGAGCCATCCCTCAAGGAGGTGAGAGGGATGGCTTGCAGACATAGGGTCTTCTCTGCAGCTGCCCCCAAGCTATGGAATGCCCTCCCAAGTGAGATCCACCTGGTGCCAACATTGATGACATTTCGGTGCCAGGTAAAAACCTTCCTTTTCCAGAAGTTTTATACTTGATACAATATAGATTGTAGGTCCTCTGATGGCAATTTTAGAGTAATGATTTTAGTGTAAGGTTTTTTATTATTGTTTTAATTATTTATTGATATTTTATGTTTTAACTGTTTTAATTCTTTTGATTGTAAGCTGCCCAGAGACCTTTGGTTAGTGGGCGGCATATAAGTTGTAAAAATAAATAAATAAATAAATAAATAAATAAATAAATAAATAAATAAATAAAATACATCTCCAGTCATCCTCAGCTGGTGTCGGTGATGAGCACAGCTGCTTCTGGAGGCCTCCAGAGGAGAAAGCCCTGCTAAAGAAACTGCCCTATTAAGTTAACTTTGCCAGATCAATTAAAGGATCCTCCTGTATATTGTATCTGGCCAGTCCAGAGGCTGGAGGTTGCATGGCCATCACAGAGGAGGATGTGGCCTCCAGTTATTCTGGCCCTCCAGACACTGAAAAACAGTCCAAGCTTCTAGAAGAGGTGCAAAGACTGGATTGTGCAAACACTGACTAACTTTCCCCCCAGCTTCTAGGAATCAAATGAAGGACTGTAATATCAAGAAGCAGTACAGAACCAGTACATCCTTGCCTTGTTTTAATTGGTATTGTTTCTGTACATGCATTGTGGTTACTGGTCATTGACCGTAATAAAGCTTTCATTCATTCAAGAACCAGTACAGATTCAGAGGCTGACATGCCACCCCTCTTTTAAGCCCCAGTGGTGCAAACATTTAGCAAGCGTGTAAGCCCCACTGAATGAATTAGCAGAGGAGAAGACGTCTTGCTAAATAAACTAGCCTAGGATTGGTCGAGCCTACTTGCAGTGGCATTACGCGTTGTTAAGACCAGTATCATGCTAGTCATCTAAAGTAACATCTGGCGGTACCGGAGGCAGAGATTAATGCTGTCTGGGTATTTCCCCGGCTGCTGCTCAAGATTGCCTCATATTTTTGTTGTCAACATCTGCGGCTTGCAGTAAGGATTAGCTTTCCAGCAATGAGCCACACCCATTGAACTGGAGTGCCCGTGACATAAGCAGGAAAGTATGGAAGAACCAGTCGGGAAGAGAAGAGATTCTTCTGTCTGGCAGGGAACAGGAGGATGGCTCAAAAAGATAGAGATAAAACAAGCTGAGATGTAGCTGTGTGCATGCATGCATCAAATAGAGCTCTTGACATAATAAAGAAGCACATACTCCCTCATAGAACCTGTTGGAGTGAGGGATAAAGGTTTGGTTCCCTCAAATACTGTAAACATTGCTGGTCCTTGTTTGGAAAGGTAGAGCCTGTATTCTCCTTCTTAACCTTGGTCCTTAGAAGTGGTAAATGTCTTGGTCAACCTGGATCTCAACAGTCTTGTTCCAGGGTGTAGGGTGCTTTAATGGTCTATAGTGGTGCTGGTGGACTTGGAGAGGCAGTGTTGCTGAATTGCTTTCCACTTTCATATTCCAATGCCACGGAGTTGTACTTTCCTGGCCAAGAGCGATTATGACCCTGGGGAGCTAGGCTGGGAAGAACTGGTTCTGGGCCTGCTTAGCACCTCCTTAGATGGAGAAGGCATCCGAGGCCGTCTGTGGCCAGCTAAGAGGATCTCAGAGAACAGGATTAGGAAAAGGACCATAGCTGACACCTTGGGAAGCAGTTGGCAGGCCGATTCTGTAACACTGTCTTGGGCTTGGTCAAGCACTGAGCTTGACAGAAGCCCGTGTCACATGTTTTGAAGAAATAGCTACTGGGAGCTTGAAATTTTATTTGGTAAAAGGAGTTAATTTTGTTATTCATTGGGACCTCTTCTTTTAGAATGCTTTTGACACTCTCCAGAAAGAGCTGTTGGCAGCAGCAATGTTTTCATGCCGTTCTCTGTTTCCGATTACTTGGAACTAGAAGCAAGCAGCAGACTCCCGGTTTGCTCTGCACTGCAGGATTTTTCTTTTTTTATGGTACAGAAAATCCAAAACCAAAACCTTCTCAGACAACACCTGTCTAGGCTCAAAGGATAAGTAGGTGTCAAGAGCTTTTGTTAACAGTCCAATGTTGTTGTTGTGTGTGTTTTTTTCTGGGGGTGAGAGGAGAACATTGATCCCCCCTCATTGCCACCAAGTGTATTCTGGCCTTTGCGGTAACAAGTATATTCAAGGCTCTGTCTTGCCCATGTACCCATTTTTTTATGGAGGAAGGGTGTCCTGCTTGCCTATGTGTTCTGTTCTGTTCTGTTCTGTTCTGTTTTGTTTTATAAACTTAACTCAAGCCTCCAAATTCTATGAGGTTCTAATTCCCCTCTATTCAACACTGGTTATGCCTCACATAGAGCACTGTGTCCAGTTTGGGGCACCACACTTCAACAAGGATGCTGGCATATTGGAACAAGTCCAGGGGAGGGCAACAAGGATGGGCAGGGGACTGGGAACCAAGACTTGTGAAGATATACTGAAGGAACTGGCCATGCTTAGCTTGGAGATAAGATTTGTTGTTGCTCAGTCAGGAGATCAAACCTATCCATCCTGAAAGGAATCAACCCCGAATGTTCACTGGAAGGACAGATTTTGAAGCTGAGGCTCCAGTCCTTTGGCCACCTCATGAGGAGAGAGGATTCCTTGGAAAAGTTCCTGATGTTGGGAAAGATTGAAGGCAAAAGGAAAAGGGGACGGCAGAAAATGAGATGGTTGGATGGTGTCATCAGTGCAACTGACATGGATTTGACCAAACTGCGGAGGCAGTGGAAGACAGGAGGGCTTGTTGTGCTCCGGTCCATGGAGTCACGAAGAGTCGGACACGACTGAACGACTGAAGAACAACAACATGAATCCTAAGTCTGGTTACCTAATAAAAACAAGCTGTTTTCCCCATTAAAAAGGGAGGCGTGGCTGGGTTCCAAGTTGCAAGTTGAGCATGTCGCTGAAATAAAAAACCCAAGTCGAGTCATTGGTGTGATTTATGGCCACGTTGACTGTGAGTCCCGCCTCTTTCATGTTCTGACTAGTGATTCTTCTCAGGTACCCTCTGAGCTGCCCAGCTGTGATCTCCTCTGATGTTCAGCATGGGCTAAGATCAGTACGTATATAATTTTCAACGATGGGGCCCAATGAATGAGCGCCACCATATAAGCCTTGACCGACGCCTAGAATTAACAGGAGCTGTTTGAACCAATCTGTTTTTAGTTTGGTAAGGGCAGGCTTGCTACTTAATGGGCGGTGAAAGGTCCAGATGGATTTCTACAAGTGAAGCGAAATTATAATTTCACAAAGGTTGTGCCTAGAAGAATGCGGCTCTTCTTTCACATAGTTCTGCCAGTTATTATATTTAAGCCGCTATTGTATATTGAGGGCATCTGTCAAGTATGTCTTGACATGGTAAATTACTTTAAAAGCAACTGCATGCTCTCCCCGAATGAATTCTCTACATATTTTGTGCCTCTTTAGTGATCTCAACAGTATAGCTGGTGATCTCAGTATCATGCTGGCATGTGTACTCTGATTTTCTGGAATTTTAAGTCCCTCGGGTGATAAATAGAGACATGGAACAAATCCAAACGTGTGAATATATTTATTTGTGCATCGCATGCAAACTTGCCTTCCCAGTTAAAATATACTTCTTAGTGTGCTTAAAGACATCTTGCAGATGGGTAGAAAGCAGCTGAATCAATAAAAACATTTTTAATAATCACAGCCATCAAAGCAATTAAAACGGTCATTAAAAAAAAATCCCTTCAGTACAATAGTTTAAAAGCCCAGCATGGAAAGATGTGTTTTCACAAGCTTCTTTCTAAAAGCAGCAAGAGTGGAATCTGATTGCAGCTACAAGGAGAGTGCATGTCACAGTCGGGGAGTCACAGCACGTCTCCACAAGCAGTGGGGCTCTCAAGTGGTGCTTGCTTTTGCTTGGTAGAGGCTAAAATTCTTCATTTGCTTTGTACATCTCCCAATCAAAACCTAGGTGTAGCAACCTCTGCCCTGCCTGTCTGGATCCCAGATGTGTGGTCCCCCTAGGTTGGATGCGGAGGGTCAAGCCACAAGTGATGTGAACATGTATTTCTGTGTAGGGTGTACAGGTTTTTGTTTTGTTTTGTTTTTAAAGTAAGCAGAATTGAGTGTGAGGTGGCTAACAATTCTTGGTATTGAAAAGGGATTCCACTCATCCCCAGCAAGTTCCAGATTGATATTCATCAAGATCTACAGTAGGGGGGGGGAACTTTAATTTCCAGACTATGTTTGGTCATTATTTCCACTTTCTTGATGCTGTTTCTATTTATTTTTATTTTTATTTTTTAAACTGGAGCCTAAGCACAAAAGATGCACTTAGTGCCATGGTGTAGTTTGATTAAGTTTGGTGTGTTATACTCTGCCAGTTCTAAAGACCTACCCTTGCACAGGAGTATAGGGTTGGCCTTATCTACTTAATGGAAGCATCTATTGTCCAGGTATTGTTAGTGCCTTTACAATGGAAATGTTGACATATCTTAGAAGTACTCACTGGCAGGTTGGATAAAAAGCAATTATTTTAAAAAAATCTATTTAAATCATTAGTAAATTTAAAAAAAACCAAATTGACTGAAATCATGATATAAACCACAATCTGAGTTTTTAAACATTTAAATTGTGATAATGGACTTATTTTAAAGAGCATAGTTGGCCAGAGCTTCAAAAAAGTTATGGAAAATGCAACTCTCTTAAATCCCTCAGCCTGCTGGCCACTGGAGCTCTGCACAGGTAGACTTGGTACTTCCAATGCCCGCTTTTAAAAAAAAGAAGCATCTTGATCCATCAACCAAATTCATATACATAGCTGAATTTAAATAACTTTAACCTAGGAACTGGTGTTGAGTACCATAACTGATGTGAGCAACACTGTCTTTTTCAAAAATCAATTCCTGGGTTTACTCTCTCAGTTTTACTGATTTTAGCTCTGTAATTTCGAGAGGAAAGTCCTTTTGTTGCAAGTGTTGCACAAGTGAGATTTGAAAATCCTTTCAGATCTACTTCAAACCACTTGGGTAGCAGGAAAACGTCCAGGGAAACTGTACCATCCAGTGCAAGGTTTGTGGACTACAACTTAAATGGCAATTTCCCTTGGCTACTACACTGTATTGTTTGCTTGGAAGACGGCCTCCAGAAAGCTCTGTTCTCTCCTGTCTAAGTCACAGATGTCTGTGGTCAACATCTTCTGAGATGTTGTTACTTTCTGGTGATCCAGGGTCTAGTTCAGTGATGGTGAACCTTCGCATTCCAGATGTTTTGGACCACAACTCCCACAATTCTTTGTCATTGGCAATCTAGGCTTGGTATTCTGGGAGTTGTGGTCCAAAACATCTGGAGTGCCGAAGGTTCGCCACCACTGGTCTAGTTTCTTTGTGGTAGAATCTGTTCTCGTTACAGGTTCAAGTTACACTTTACAGGAAGCCAGATTTTGGCTAAATATCAGGAAAAGCTTCTTAATTGTTAGAGCGGTATGACATTGGACCCAGTAACCTCAAGAGGTTGTGAGTGTTCCAAGTTGGAGGCATTGAAGAGAGAATTGGACCACCATCTGTCATATCTCTATTCACTTGCCTTGCTGAATTGAGCAAGGGGTTGGATTCAATGGACTTAGAGGCCCCTTCCAACTCCATTATTCTATCACTATTACTCGCCTTTTATTTTGATTTTTCATCTTCAAACAGTAAGATCTATCTTGTGGCATCATTGCCTTGATTGTGATAGAACTATCTAACTGCCAACTGTTGGGTTAGGGAGATTTGGCCCGACATCAGAAGTAATATGCTGTAAACTTTTTTGATACTGCTTCCTCATAGATCTATGGGTGTGTCTGTGAAGATTCTCAGTCATCCAGGTGAGTTTGTCTGGAAGTTGAGTCATGGCTACTGGACTTCTTTTTGAGAGATAGAAACATTTCACTGCTCATCCAAACAGCTTCATCAGTCTGAATACAGCTAGTGTGAGTCCTCCATTTTATAGTCAGTCAGCTTTTACCTCTTGTCACCCTGGTCTGAAATAGGCTCATAAGATGAACAATGGCCTAAATAGGCTTGTTAGGGAGACAATAGTATCCATAGCCTTAAGGTGAACAATGGCCTAAGGTGCTGAAACCTATCGTTAGCTATGGGTGTGTTACAGCATGTACTTTTTTCCTTCCCCCTGATATTCCTGTCTGTACAGTACTTTTTACAACATGATGATAATCGAGCTCAGTAGTTCTCAACTCGCTGTGCTGGAAGGGATTTCTGGGAGTTGCAGTCCAGGAACATCTGAGGACCCACAGGTTGAGAACCACTGATCTAGCTGGTCATCATTACGATACTTTATTTATTATTTATTTATTTATACAGCTTATATACCGCCCGTCTTCCTGAAAGGAACTCCGGGCGGTTTACAATAAATGTACAGACAAAAAATTAAAACAACAACTGAAATAAGCAATAAAACAAAACGGCTGCAGCAGAAGGCGGGACTAAAAAAGAAAAAGAAAAAAAGAAAAAAAGAAAAAAAATTTGTGTCACCCAAACGCCTCCCGGAAGAGAAGGGTTTTCAGCGCCTTCCGGAAGGCAGGCAGGGACTCTGCAAGGCGCACTTCTGCTGGTAGGTGATTCCATAGGGTTGGGCCAGCCACAGAGAAGGCTCGGGTACGGGTGGAAGTTCTCCGAGCCTCCCTAGGCGTGGCCACACGCAGCATGTGCGCCCGCGACGACCTAGTCGGACGGGCCGAAGTTGACCGCTGGTCGATCCGCTCCGTCAGGTAGCCAGGTCCTAGGCCATATACTTAAATATTTTACAACAAGAACAACAACAGGGCTAAAGATATTGGTTAATATTGATGATGATGATGGTTGTTGTTGTTGTTGTGTTCCTTTTTATGGTTGACTTTATAGATAACTAACCAAATGCTGCCTTCCTCAGGTATTGTGCTGAGGTTCTGTTGATTCTGAACACAGTTATTCTAATTTACTTATCAATAGAGTTAACACTAATTTACGCAGAGAGAGGTTTTATTGGCTTACTGACCCAATGAGCTAGACATCTTATTATTTTTATGGGGTTCTTTTTATTGATGTTCTGTCATGAAGCACACCAAGTAAAATCCAGTTTTATGTTTTGGCTCCTTCTCAATGATAAACATTTTTAGTTGCATAGGCCTTAAATGATCCCATCGGCATTTTGTTTTACAAGGCACTAAAACAGATTGAGAGTCTTCCATTGCTCCAGATTATGTGGCTGCTGCTGTTTGAAGACATATTATTCTTAAGAAAATCAGATATAAAATCTGGAAATAAATATAACAAAGAACCAAGGGCTGGTTTTGGAATTGTACTTCATGAATTCAAATGACAAACGGTCCAAGAAAATGTTCAAATTATGCCTAATTCAATAGATTGTCTTTAAACACCCTCCGTGCTATTAATAGTGATAATATTAATTTATTAACCTGGCAGGTAATAGAGGAGTGCAATCACAGTTGGGTGATAGAGCACATTGATTACATGAGCTGAGGTCCCATGTTCTTTTTGTGGAATCTCCAAGTAAATGCTGTGATTTTAAATACAGTGGTTCCTCAATTTATGAATTTAATCCATTCCAAATGCATGCTTTTAAGTCGAACTACTCTTAAGTTGGGGTACCTATCTGAAAATTGAAAAAATAAGTTAAGAAATTAATTTTTTTAAAAAAAGTTGTAAGTCAAGCAGACCATATCTAAAATTTGTAAGGCATCAGTTAAAATGCCAACAGTTTTCCACTCTTAACTCAAATTGCTCTTAAATCGTGCTGCTCTTAAGTTGGGGTACCAATGTACTGTACTAGGGCGTAGACCAAAATAAACGCAGCAGGACTGTAGCATATATCTTGGAGAGCCTCAGCACTGTCTACAACCTTACAGGACCAAATCTGTTTATTTATGTGTTTGTTTATAAATAATATTTTAAATCTGCCTTTCTCCTTAGGCTTATGTAATTAAAAGACAATATAACTAACTAGAGTGCGTATACAAACATTGAAAAGGATCAAACAAATGCCATATAGAAAGGAGAAGCAAAGCTCATTGCCCAGATTCGCCCCTTTCTTGGTGAGACCTCACTAAGAGCAGTTGTGCCTGCATTGGTGATTTCCCAGATTGACTACTGCAATGCACTCTACATGGGGTTACCCTTGAATCTGATCAATAGACTGCAGAGGATGCAGAATGTGGCAGCTAGGCTGGTGGTTGGTGCAAGCAGATATGACCGTGTCACTCCCGTAATGGCTCACCTGCACTGGCTTCCTGTTGCGTCCCAGATCAGGTTCAAGGTGATGGTTTTAACTTATAAAACCCTCCATGGCTTAGGACCTGAATATATGACGGGGTGCCTGTCCCTTATATTAATTAAATGCCAGTTCAACTAGATCTTCTTTAACGTTGGCACTCAGGATGGCTACCCCTAAGGGAAACTCGAAAAACTTGTTTCGAGAAACTGGGCTTTCTCAGTGGCCGCCCCTGCTCTTTGGAAAAAATTGCCAGTTGACATCCGTTGGGTTCCATCTGTGGCAATTTTTAAGAGTTCTTTGAAGACGTGGCTCTACCGTGAAGCTTTTGGCTGTGCTGGATGTTGTTCACCTCCTACCTTGCTGCCTATTATGATTTGTATACTCTATGTTTTTATTATGTTTACTTACTATACCATATTTTTCCATCTATAAGATGCTCCTATGTATAAGACAACACCCACTTTTCCAACGCAAAATTTCAGCTTTGCAACCACACGGTTCTCTCCTTATCTTACTTCTGTGTATAAGACAACCCTCCGGTTTTAGTTTAACAAATTTTAGAGAGAAATATAGTCTTATACATGGAAAATACTGTATGCATGCAAAAGGTTATTTTTATTTTATTGTTTTAACTTTACTTCTACACCCCCTGGAGTTGTTCTTTGAATTAAACTTGACAGTATATAAATCAAAATAATAAATAAATAAATAAATAAATACATACATACATACATACATAATACATAAATAAATAATGTACAACAATCCATTTTAAACCAGCCACTCAGGAAAAGATCTTCACCTGTTTGCAGAAGGACAGCAAAGATGGTGCCAGCCTGGCCTCTTATGGGAAGGAGTACTGGGAGCAGCACCAGGGGCATGGTAGCTCAGTGGACTAGAGTGCTGAAAACTGTTGGCTGCAAAGCTCCCGCTGGTAATCCCAGCTCCTGCCAACCTAGCAGTTCGAAAGCATGCGGATGCAAGTAGATGAATAGGTACCACCGTAAAAAGCAGGAAAGTAAACAATATCCTGTGCGCAGAAATGCATTTGGTCATGCCGGCCTCATGGCCACGGACTTGTACAACACTGGCTGTTTGGCTTAAAAACAAGATGAGCACCACTCAGTCTTTGCAGACTAAGATAAACAGGAGATGATACAATCAGCTGAATTTTTAGCAGCAACAATTAAAATATGATTTTGTAATAGCAACCTTTTATAGACCTCCTTGTCAAAATTTGGCCCAGGCATACTGTATGTATCTAATGTATATGCATTTATTATCTTCATGTTAATATGCTGATTTTATATCTTTGTATACTTCCTATTTATATAGCTTAGTCCTGTGCTGAATGCTAACAAAATGCTACCTGTCTACTCCAGTATCTGATGAAGTACATTTGGTCCTCAATAATTCACACAGAAATGCAGTTGTTTGGCTTTAAGGAGCTACATTATTTTTCCTCTCCGCCCTTTTTTATTTTCTTTTGAAAACAGACTGAGACAGAGTAGTACAGCTGCTGCTTTGGAAATTCCCCATCTTGGCATCATAGAAGACGGTGGGTACAAAGGAATGGCTACTAGAAATGGGTGTTTTGTTTCAGAAGGGGTCCGGTTCCGAAACGAAGCATGGCAGCACAGCTGCAGTTCGAAAGCGGGACCCACCCTCCAGAACAAAGTGTGGGTTGCGTGGGGCGAAACTCCAACAAGGAAGCAGCCTCTGATGTGTCATCTTTCCTTCTCCCTGGCACTGGCCAATCAGGAGCTGTGCAAGGACATGTATCATCCCGCCTCCCTGTCTGATTGGCCAGCACCAGGGAGAAGGAAAGATAATGTGTCAGAGGCTGCTTTCTCATTGGAGTTTCACCCTGCGTGACCCAAAGGAAGGTAAGTTAGTGGTTGATTTCGTTCCGGAGGATGGGTCCTGGTTCCGAATGGCAGCTGTGCTGCCGTGTTTTGTTTCGAAACCAGACCCCTTTCAAAACAAAACATCCATGTCTAATGGCTACTGAAATCCCTGTTCCAGGATTTAGCACCTTGATGTTTCATCCGTCTGTCCTCAGTACTTAGCTCCATTAGTTAGTCCCCTTGTCGTCAATTAATGCGCTTCAGTGTAAATATGGGTACTGTATTACGTTTCCATAGCCCTCATTTTTAATGCATTGATTGGGCATTGCCAACAAATAGCTTGTGAGAGCTGGCAGTTTTCAACAGATAGGACCACAACAGCTCAATGTTTGCATTTTGGTCTGGCAAAGTCTGACCATGAGGAAAATGCCGCTGGTTGAAGGCGTGGGGATATTTTAAGCTGTGGAGACCAAACTGTAGGTTTGCCTGTTTTGAGCATTGCTAGTTACTGAATGCTTTGATATTTATAACTATGCCATCTGTTGTGTTTGAGATTCTGGAGGGTGGGAAGCTACTTGGGTTACCCTAATGGACATTCTTATTCAATTTTTACTGAGTGTGGGAAAGTGCAAGTGAGCTAATTTTGGGAGAGGAGCAGAAAAAAAAATAAGAGTGTCCCACAGTGGATGGCATGCAGTGCTTACAAAAAATGGAACTAGTCCTTCCCGAATGAATCATATTCGGTCAAGTGAAATGAACCCAAACATATTTTTTAAAGTGCAAGTATGAAATACAGATATGTTCCCCTGTGACCTGTTTTTGCACCATATATGAGCCAATTGTCTTTCATTATTAGGGAATTTAGAAATGTAAACCAAGACCTATTTCCAAAGAGTCAATCCATCTGCTTGTTGTTCTAATCTCAAGCCAAATAAGTACTTGTGATATGGAGGAACACTGAGGGAGTAATATCTATGTGTATCACAAAAACTGTTTATAACAAAGTACAGTAGTGGTATTTTTGAAGTCTTTCAAGACATTAAAAGCCAACGTTTCAGCATCAGCGGTATGCGTTGCTGAAAATCCTGTTATTTAGCAAAGTAAGTTACAACTAGAGTAGACCTATTGAATCCGTGGGGGTTTGGTGAGTTATCTCTTCTATAACTTCCATTGATTCTATGGTGCTACTCTAGTTGTGAGTTACTATGCAAAGCAAGCAACAAAGACTTTAACTGTTAAATAACTTCTGAGTTATGGTGATCTCATGAATTTGTGCTTAGGGCATCTAGGCAGCTGTAGGCGCCTGGAGTAGGAACTGGCACACCACTCCAGTATTCCTGCCAAGAAAACTCCATGGAGATGGAGTCACGAAGAGTCAGTCACGACTGTAATGAAACAACACAACACACAACATGAATTTGTGACCAGTGAAAGATCCCTTAGTCTTGTTGAGATCTTGCAAACTAAGGTCGCCTTTATTGAGTCAGCCCATCTCATGGTAGGTCTTCTTTTTCCTACTGCCTTCCATTTGTCTATACAGTAATTGTTGTCGTTTCCCACAAGTCTTGTCTTCTCATGATACATTCCAAGTACAGTCACCTCAGTGTAGTCCTTTTAGCTCCTAGAGGGAGTTCGCACTAGATTTGATATACAATAGGACCCCTTTATCCTCTTGAGTCATTAACCACTGATTCAATTATCTATAGTTGGCAGAGGAAAAAACTAAATAAATAATTCAGCAGCCGCAAAGCAAGCTACAGTCACAAACAGCAGCTGTAAAGCAAGCTGCTGTTGCAAAACAACGGCTGTAAAGCAAGTTACTGTCACAAAACAGCAGTTTTGGAGTTTTTGGCATTCTTTCTTATCCACATTTTTCGTTATCCACGGGAAGGCCTGGAACCAATCACCAGTGGATACAGGGGTCATATTGTTTGTGAGTGCTTAGTAAGAAACAAAACCGTCTTCTTTTCTGCAGTATCCAATGTTTTGGATGTTTTTTTATTCCCTTCATAAAACAACAGTACTTGAGAGGACACCTTCTTTGATGTAAAATATTTTGTTTTGCTATTTATACATTTTCTTATTAAACTGAGAAATGTGTGAGGCTTCAATTTGCTCATGGAATCTCTCTTGATTCTTAATCTGTATGAACTATGATTAGACTGGGGAGGCTTTAACTAACCACAGTTTTTAGTTTTGTCCAAGCTTGGAATATGTTAGTTATCAGTTTAGGAACAAGCAATGCTGTTACATCATACCGTGCAGAAGAATGAAGTATCTTGGCTTTAATTGAAGGAAAGGACTATGGACTCTATGATGGATATTTTTCCAAATTCAAAGAACAATCTCACCCAACCCTTGTCTCAAAGTGTGGCCTATTCCTGCCAAGAAAACTCTATGGACATGGGGTCACGACTGTAACGACATCACACACACACACACACACACACACACACACACACACACACACACACACACACACACACACACACACACGTTCAGTATTAATTGAGCTACCTCCAGGATAAGCTCTTCTCCTACTGGTGGTTGGATTTTATGACTGGATGCAGCAGCCTTTAACAGTGATGCTACACTGAATCAACATTGGCCTCCATGGTTGTTCACCCATAAACTTTTCTTCTTCCTGAGCTTTGTCCCCCATTTATATTATCTTCAGTTATCAACCCTAACTACTGTATATGCTTTGTTTCTTATTATGCTACTAAACTTTTCTAGCTTTCTGCATGGTATGAGTTCTGTGATTTCTTGCTTGTTCGTTCATTTTAGTGTTTTCTATTGCTCATCCTGGGGATAGAATACGTTATTAGTGTACTGCGATAAATCTGTGAGGCCAGTACACTGAATTAAACCTTTCAATTGCAACGCTATGCATGTGCATCTAGGAACAAGTCCTATTGACCTGAATGGGACATGATTTAGAGTGAGTGTGTATGAGACTCGCTCAAAGTTTCAGAGTAAGTGATGAGAGCAGATGCAGTGGTAGTGAATGGCTTTAGATTTAAAAAATTCATGGAGGGTAATATTATCACTGGCCTTCTTGGTTACAAGGGCTATATGCTGTCACCAGGGCTAAAAGCAATATATTTTTGAATAAAAGCTGCTGGCAATACAAGCGGGCAAATTTTATTTTCCTTAAGGACTTACAGGAGCCATCATGCTGGCTACTATGAGAGATGAAGGTACAGTACTAATTTATTTAGGACAAGTCTGATCCAGCAGAGATATTTTTCACCAAACAGACCTTAGTGGAAATAAAGAGTCTATTCTTATTTAAGAAGAAAGATGGGATAAGTCTTTCTGAAACACATATGAGGAGTATATGAAGTATTTTTGTAGCTGAGTAAGATTTTTGTTTGTGTACGTTTCTCCACTCAGAGGTAATGTTTGCTGTGGATGGCATTGTGTGCATTACGACGGATAAAAAGGGTGAAAAAATTGTGGGCAAAGGTGTTTATATTTCCAAAGAAAAAGGATGCGTGGGTGTATTCAGTAGTTTCGCCGACATTTTGCCTAAGTCCCACATAATGCCATAATTGTCTCTTTGGAAAACACTCTGTGATGTACAGTTTCCAATTGCTGTCTGTAGGTGTACACCTATAATACCTCTTTTGTCTCTTTCTCTTCAGCAGCTGGTTCCCCAGCTATCCTGAGTAGTGGTGTCACCTAACAAAGAAGGGATTCCGTATGACTTTGTAAATTCTAAACAAATGTGTAAGGCCAAGAAGGAAGAGAAAGTTGCAGTACTTCTTCCCACACTTTTTTGCAAAGATCAGGCTGAGTCCTTTCATCCTTCTTTGCAGGAAGTATGTATGCATGTACACAGACTTCAGATGCAGTGATAGTTAAATCACCTTACCATGAAGAGATCTACTTGGAACGTCTTAAGCTAGCAGGTGGCACATTCATAAGAACATAAGAAAAGCCTTGCTGGAACAGGCCACAGCCCATCCAGTCCAGCATTCTGTCTCACACAGTGGTTCACCATTTGCTTCAGGGTATTCCCATGTAGATGTCTTCACCTGCTTAAGATTCCCTGCAAATAGCATTGAGAGATATCCTGCCTATCTCTCCAACCTAGAGTTGTCCCTAGGCATCCATAATGACAGCCATGGATACCCTTCATCTCCATGAACTTGTCCAATCCTTTCTTAAACCTGTCAAGGCTGACAGCTATCACCACTTCTTCTGGTAGGGAGTTTCAAAGACCAGTGATCCTCTGGGTGAAAAAGGACTTTCTTTTATTTGTTTGAGATCTAGGGGGTCCTATTGTATATCAAAAATTTCATGGGGTACCCCCTAGTTTTAGTGTTGTGCGATAGGGAAAACAGTTTTCCTTATCTGTTTTGTCCATGGTGTATGGTTTTATAAACTTCAACCAGGTCAACTCTTAGACGCTGTCGTTCAAGGCCCACCCGTTGCAGCCTCAGATGGTAAGGAAGGTGTTCCAGTCCCTGAATCATTCTGGTTGCCCTCCTCTGCACTTTTTCCATTTCTGTAATATCCTTCTGGAGGTATGGTGACCAGAACTGGACACATGTGCTCTAGATGGGGCCTCCGCATAGATTTATAAAGAGGCAAAATGACATTTGCTGACTTATTTTCCATACCTTTCCTAATGATCCCTAGCATTGAGTTTGCTTTTTTCACTGCTGCGGCACATTGGGTTGGCACCTTCATTGAGTTGTCCACCAGGATACCAAGGTCCCTTTCCTGGTTTGTTGCAGAGAGTTCAGACCCCATCAGTTTATAAATGTAATTGGGTTTTTTTGTCCCAATGTGCATCACTCTGCACTTGCTAATGTTGAAGCTGATTTGCCACTGGTTTGCCCACTCCCCCAGTGTCAAGAGATCCCTCTGGAGCTCCTCACAACCTCTCTCAGTTTTTACTACCCTGTATAATTCAGTGTTGTCGGCAAGTGTAGCTACCTTGCTATTTACTCCTACTTCTAGATCAGGCATGTCCAAACTTCAGCCCTCCAGATATTTTGGATCACAACTCCCACAGTCCTTTGCCATTGGCAATCTAAGCTTAGAATTCTGGGAGTTGTGGTCCAAAACATCAGGAGGGCTGGAGTTTGGACATGCCAGTTCTAGATCATTTATGAAGAGGTGGAAAAGCAGGGGTCCCAGTAATGAACCTTGGGGGACCCCACTCTTTATCCCCCTCCACTTGGAGAAGTGTCCACAGAAAAAAATTAACTGCCACAAGACCTGATATTGGCCAGTACCTTCCATTAGCTTACATCAGACCTGGATAAATTCACAGAAGAATGTGCTGTCAGTGGTTAAGGCTCAGTTCAGAGACAGTAAGGGCTGAGGAGCAACAATCACCATTTATTTCCTGCTTCCCAATAGATACCTGGTTTGAATATAGGATGCTAGATTTTGATCCTGCGGGGTCTGTTTAATGTTCTTACTATGCGTGATACAGTAGCATGAGTAAATGTAACCTTCAGTTAAAGGGCTGGGCCAGATAAAAATTTGTTGCATGATGACACTCTTTTTCCTCCTCAAGCATTACCCTCCCTCTGAAGCCATTCCTAATGTGCTATCCATGCATTCTGGCTCTGTGCCCTTCATATTTTTTGCGAGGAGTGGAGGATCTTGCTTCTAACTTGCAGAATCCACTACTTGTTTAATATTTCAAATAGTGCCATGTTATTTATTTATTTTATTATTTATTTATTGACTTTTACACCACCCATCTAGCAAATAGCTCCAAAGCATATTCTTGGAAAGTGTATATTCTTTAAATTTTATTTTTATTTATTTATTTATTTATTTATTGAATGTTTTTACCCCACCTTTCTCCTTGGAAAAGGACCCAAGGTGGCTTACAATAATAAGGGTCAATATACAGTCCAGAACATTTAAGACATATTCAAATTAAGAACAGGGAATTAGAAGAGGCATCTACAATAAAAAGGTCACATTAGATGTACAAATAGCACACAAGAAGAAAAGAAAAATCCATTATGAGGGGTGAAAAGCAACATGGAAAACTACTAGTCTTCTTATGAAATCAATCAATGTAATCATGTATAGTAATCCATATAAAGTCACATAGTAGGTTAAGTCTCTCATTCAGGGAAAGCTTGCCTGAAGAGGAAGGTCTTTGCCTGCTTCCGTAAAGATAGAGATGGGGCAGGTTTTCATTGAATTTTAAACAAATATTTTTTTATTTGAAGCTTCTTTTACTAACTGTGGTTTCTGATTTACATAGTCAAGGAAATCACTGGAAAATGTCAAAACTGACATGGTGTCTCTGTTTTGACATAATAAAAGCAAAGCCGTTTAATATGACTGTTCAGATACTAGCCATAATGAAGAAAGTGTATTCCACATAGCTACTGATAAGAGAAAATGACATTCAGTACTATGTTGCTTTGTAAAAGTTTAGCACTGAGTTCTCTCCACAATTTTTCAAACATTAGTTTTCTCCACTTACATTCTGTAATAGGCATTTAGATTTGTGGTGAGCATAGACATGATTGTTAAAACAATGATCTCTGGATACAACAACCACTCTTAAGTTACCTTTTTATCTTTGACAAGATATCACTGACATTGTAATATTAATCAAAGCAAAAAGGGGGTGTGTGAGCCGCGGTGGCCATCACAAAACACAATTGCAAAAATAGGTTACAGGTGATACCTTTATAGGTCACTATTAAAAATAAAAAAGGAACATTGCAAGCTTTCGAGTGTAAATCACCCTTCTTCAAAGCAGGTCCCAGAAGTTCAGACATGGTAAAAGATGTGGTTACTTTTGAAGTCCTTGGTTAGATGGTATTCTTAAAGTCCATGGCTAGGTGATGTTGCAGCCAGGGCAGGAGTCTTGTTAGAGGCAAGATGGGCAGTTGTAAAAAGCTGCTTCTTAAGTCACACCCCTGTTCTTCAAACAAAGGAACATGGGTCTTATATCATCCCCACTCCTTTACCCAGCTCCATTTGGCACTATGAGACATATAAATCCCTTAAATTCCTTTTGGCGGTGGGGGGGGGAGGGTTGATACAAGAGTCCCTGTAATATTAAGAATCAAATTCTGAAGTGGAGATCAGTGCAAAATCAGTTCAGTTGTGAGAAAAGCCAGTTATCTTTCTGTGGTGAACTACTGGACAGTTCAGTGATTTAGATATCTGGTTGAAGAGCCAGAGGTTGGGAGTTCAATTTCCCACTATGCTTTCTTGACAGGGGCTGTACTCGCTGATCCATAAGGTCCTTTCCTGCCGTGCTAAGATTATAAGATTATATGAAAATTATTGGGCACAATCATTTCTTGGCAGGAATTTAGATGGGTTTATAGGAGGATTAGATGTTTATGGTCTGTGAGCACAACCACAGTAGAAACACATGTTCAAAAGTAATGAATCTTTTATTACACCATGCTGGCATGCTAGGGACAAATAACAGGGGAGAAGATTGCTGCCATCATTTCCTTCTTGAGTTGTTTTTTTTTAATGAGTTGGTCCACCATGTTTGCAAACTGGTTTCATCCTGTAAGAGGAATATAGGATGCCGTTGGTTCATCTAGCCCAGGATTGTCAACATTGACTGGGAATAATTATTCCCTGGGGTTTCTGGTAAAATAGCGCTCTGTCTTCAAACACAAGACATTCTACATGAGACCTTCTGCATAGCATCTAAGCCAAGTCCCCTGCTCCTTAATGATCATAATATTCACCTAACAACATCATAGAAGACAGCATGGTTAGAGAATGATGAAAATTCATTTTGGTCAAGAATGTGGAATTCATGGCCATCCCAGCTGTTGCAGAACTATTGATCTCATCCCTTGAAATTGAGTCCTGTCATAGTTGTTGGCCATACATTTCTCAGTTGGGCTTAACAGCTGACTCCCTTTCTTCTATTGCGATCTGATTCCCTAAGGGCTTCAAGCAATGGCACATGATCATATTTGCTGAACTAAGCTTATGGTATGGGAGTAGGAACTGTTGTAGGGGAAGGAAATCAAGGAGTTAAGAGTTCTCTCCTTCCTTGGCCAACTGTATACCTTTTTGTTTCCCAAATGAAACTGAACTATGCAGATATGTGTCCTAAGGGTAGGGGTGAGTTCAGTAGAGATTGGTCTCTTTCTGTGTTTACATAAATAATCTGGTCCCTTCTTTTCAATATGAAACAAAAGTTTCTCAGGTTACATATAGATCTTTTCATTCCTGTACTTTCCAGGTGAAAAATTGGCATGTGTGCAATAGGAAGCTGTTTTACACCAAGTTTGTTTAATTTTTGTTTTTTACCTATCCAGCTGATGTCTGCTTGGACTGGCAGTGGTTCACTTCAGTCCTGGACCATTTGAAGATGCTAGGTTCTGTGCCACTGAAACTCTTTCTCTCTGCAAGCTAAATGCATAACTGTGATAATTCCTCCTTCTGCTTTTGTCTGGGTGCAAGCTCATTAATGCAGTTTGGGGTTATCTGCAGGTCTGTGAAATGAAGACTATGTACAAATGGATCAGTGGGTCTCAGAGCCTTTCAAACTAAAATACAGTGGTACCTTGTATAAAGGAATTAATTCGTTCCAAATGAAATTATGTTAAGCAAATTTTCCTTTATACAAATTCCCATAGGAATGCATTGAAAATGGAGTGATCCCATTTTATGTTGTACAGATTTTCCCCATAGGCAATTACATTAAGCAAATTTCCCCATCCCTGGAATTTTCTATGTTGTACAAATTTTATGTTATACAAGCTGTTTGTTATACAAGGGTCCACTGTATGGTTACTGTATATAGAACATTAGCTGTGAGTACATGCATGGGGAATAGCGGGTAGTGCATTCGACTTATGCAATTGATTGATTGATTGCACTTATATTCTACCAATTTAATGCCAAAGCACTGCTCTAGGCAGCTTCATCCATGCATACAGTTATGAGACATGAATGGGACTTAAGATGGGAATTTTCTGTGGCCATGTATTTCCCCCCAACTTGGGTTGTTGTCCGGCCACTTTCTTCTGATGACAGCTGCTTTATGTTGTCACGTTTAAGGTAGAAATGGGGATATCACCTTCCTCGCACTGGTGCTGAGTGTATACCTTGTTGAATAGCATTATTCTCTGCTTGTTTTCTCACTGCTTTCTGAGCCTCACTCTCAGATATGTGCTTTCAGCCTTGTAGTTTCAGTTAATTGACTTATTTTTTGTATCCTCTCAATGTGCCCACAATGTTGGGCTATCTCAAAAAGGAAATACTACTCCAGACTATTTTTCTCCTGTAGGTCAAATATTTGCCATTTGGTTGGCATAAAAATCTGTTATGTAGAAACTGGGTGATAAGAGCACACCTTTGGCTCTAGGAAATTCTTCCACCTTTTCCTATAGGAATTAAAATTTCAGAATAGGAGGCAAGGCAGGTGCATTTGCAGGTTGCCACTCCATTTATACGTGAGGTGGAGGAAATAAACCACAAAACCCATTGGGTAGGAATGTGATATCACTGCGCTTCTTCCCTGGATTGTGTGGAGAATGGGTGACTGTACTATTGAAAAATCCTCTTTAAAAAAATATTCCTTTATTATTGACTTTTCACAATTCACTCATAAATACTTCGGAGTTTGGCATGAACTTTTAAAAAATATAATTAATCAGGAAAGCAATTTAGCACCGAAGATAACTTCCACAGAGTGAGAACATAAGCGAACGCTCTTTTGGGCGGGAAACTTGTTCGCGCTGAGTGCGCATGCGTACAGATTGGGGGCGGGAGAGAAAGCACCCGTTGTTTTCCGAACGCCTTCGCCTCCCCGTCGAGACGGCGTTTGGTCTGGCGCTTCTTGCGCCGCCCCATCCCCGCCCACTTCCGTTTCGGGCATCTCCGTCCGCCTTCGTCCCTGCCCTCTCGGGCCCTCGTGTGTTTCCGATCAATCACCCTTCGGCCCTTTCCGTCACCGGCGGCGGCCGAGGTGAAGTCGAGAGAGGGAGAGAGAGAGAGAGGTGAGGGGCAGTGGCAGTGGCGGAAGACGTAGCGCGCGTCGGGTCCCCTCGCTCCGTGGGACGAACCATCTGCGCCTAACCCGGAGGGGGGGGAGAACAGCGGCAACCAGGGCTTGATGGAGGCACAAGACCAGGAGGAAAGAGAGCATCCCCCCTTTTTTTCCTCCCCTCCTACTGATGGTTCTCTACGGATCCCGGGAGCGACTGGCTTAAGACCGCGAACCCCATCAAGGCAGGAGGGTTGGACTCAGAAGGTGAGCGCGCGCGGGGAGGGGGGGGAAGCAGGGTTAGGAACCTACCACCACGAGGTATCGAGGGGGTGTGTTTCTGCTGATGGGCGGGCGGGAAAGGCGGCTCTTAGAGGAAAAGAGGGGGGCGCGTCTCCCTTTTCCTTGCGGAATGGTAGAGTCTAAGCCGGGAACGTAGTCCCTCCTCCTGCGAGGGAGCTTGGAGATGAGCCCCCCTGGGGGGGTGCTTTGTGGTGGGAGCCCCGGGTGCAAAAGGGGTGCGTGAGGGGGTCCCAAGCACTGTGAGGGATAAAGCCCCCTACATGAGGAGGAGGAGGGGGGGCAAGGCTGGGGACTCTCTGTGGCTTCTGCAACACATGGCCCTTGCTCTAGTTGGACCAGCCACTGATTCTAATTTATTTTTAAATTATTTATTTATTATTGTTATTATGAGTATTATTTTTAACTAATCACTTTTTATAATAATACTAATACTACTATCAAAATCATTATTGTCATTTATTTCCAAGTATAAACAAGTATTATATTAAAATAATAACTAAGGTCAATATTTCTATCCTATTCTCCCCCTCCCAAAATAAGGTTTATGTTGTAAAATATACAGTTCATATTGTAAAAGATATACATATACATAAAATATACAGTTTATATCATAAATCAGTATTTAAAGGCTAAAAACAGGAGGTATACTAATGTTTTAAAAAACAACTGAATAAGTATTACATATATTCAAATAATAGCTGAGGTCAATATTTCTACCTCTCCGCCCCCCCAAAAAGAATATTTTGCTACAAAGGCAGTTTATATTTTAAATCAGTATTTAAAGGCTAAAAGCAGGAGGTATACCAATATTTTAAAAAAAGAATTGAGTAAGTATTACATATATTCAAATAATAACTGAGGTCAATATTTCTATCCTGCTTTTCTCCCCAAAGGAACCCAAAGTGGCTTACATCATAAAACAGTATTTAAAAGCTAAAAATAGGTATACCAATATTAAAGAAGACCTGAATATTATATTCAAATAATAACTGAGGTCAATATTTTATCCCGCTTTTCTCCCCCAAAGGATCTAATATGGCTTACATATACTGTTATCCCTTTTGTTGGTTTGGAACTTATGTTACTGTACTATGAATTGATTATATTACTGTCACTATTAATTGATTATACAGTATTTGTATAACTATTTCTTCTGCAATTTATTAATACATTACGTGTAATTTGTTCTTTGTTAGGTTGTACATGGCCCAGAGTGGAATAAGTCCAATAAATAAATACTGTATCATAAAACAATATTTAAATGCTAAAAAGAGGAGCTTTACCAATATTAAAAATGATTGAATATAACTAAGTCAATATTTCTATCCTGATCCCCCCCCAAAAAAAATAATCCAAGGCGTTTTATATCGTAAAACAGTACAGTGAACCCTTGTATAACAAATGGTTTGTATAACATAAAATCTGTACAACAAAATTCTGGAGATAGGGGAAATTTGCTTAACAGAATCGTCTATGGGGCGAATCCATACAACATAAAATAGTTGCGATTAGGGGATTACTCTGTTTTCAATTCATTCCTATGGGAAATTTGTATAAAGGAAAATTTGCTTAACATAATTTCATTGGGAACGAATTAATTCCTTTATACAAGGTACCACTGTATTTAAAAGCTAAAAACTGGAGGTATACCAATATTTTAAAAAGAACTGAACAAGTATTATATTCAAATAGTAACTAAGGTCAATATTTCCATCCTGCTTTTCTCCTCAAAGGAACCCAAGGCAGCTTCCATCATAAAACAGTATTAAAAAGTTAAAAACAGGTGGTATGCCAATGTTTTAAAAAGCAGGTTAATATATTAGTGTATGTTAAAATAAAATAATATTTAAAACAACGGAGCAAAGGCATTCTTTTTTAAACCACTCTCAAACCCCTAGTCTCTAAGGGAAAAGGTCTTGGCTTGCCTAAAGAAAGAAGGACAGTAATGATTTGGGTCAGTCTTGCTTTCCAGGTGGGAGGAATTTCCAGAGTTGGAGAGAAGCAACCCCAACAAGGGTCCTTTTCCAAACAAACAAATAAATAATGCCCTCTCCTATGGAAATAGAAGTCTTTCAGTCTCTGACATGCATGTCTTTTCAGAGAGGGTCGAGATCCGAAATAAAAGCAAAAGCCAATTTGACAGGACAGGAATAAAATACCATTTTTTCTTCAGCAAAAATATTGTGTGCCACCTTTGTGCCTTGGTTAACGTAACAGGCAGATTTGCAAAATCTAAATTGGAGCAGTATGCCCTGTAGTGTAAAAAAAAAAAAAAACCCAACAACCCAGAACAGCAGGTAAAAGTTGGGCGTCTGTGGCTCTCACATGCCATTGAGAACACCAGAAACAGTCCTATATATGCATTGACTGAAGAGCAAGAGATCAGCGGAGTCTTTTTCCGTACTATGGGTATATATACCTCTATATTCCTGCCAAGAAAACTCCATGGACATGGGGTCACGAAGAGTCGGTCACGACTATAACAACACAACACACACACACATGAGTGCTTTTAGCAGCCTGTTTCTCCTTTTAAAAACAAGGAAGTTGCCCTCAGGCTCTCTGGAAGTCAGAGTTCCTTCGGGAGGGGGGCCACCCTCTCTAGATCCAAAAGGAAAGCTAAACTATATCTCCCAGGAAGTCCTATCCCTAGTACAGTGTTTTTCAACCACTGTTCCGCGGCACACTAGTGTGCCGCGAGATGTTGCCTGGTGTGCCGTTGGAAAAGCTGAAGAATATCAGCTTTGTGTTCAGCCAAACAGGCCCAGGTTGCGCACTGAATAAAGTATTTTATAATTTTTCATATTTCTGTTTACTATTTCATAATAAAGTAATTATAAAATACTTTCTTTGTGTTTATTTGATTCCTATTCAAGAGAATTACTTTATATATAGTCAATATAGACACAGAGTTAAATTTGTTAACATTTTCTAATGGTGGTGTGCCTCGTGATTTTTTTCATGAAACAAGTGTGCCTTTGCCCAAAAAAGGTTGAAAAACACTGCCCTAGTATATATGTGGAGTTCAGTTTCCAATTTGTTCGGTTGACAAGAATTAGAAAGCAGGAGGTGGAAGATAACCTGTACTGCCGTCCCTCAAGTGTTATGATTACTTAGCATGTATACATATCGTTTAACCTAGGAGAAAGCAGTTTCTGATCTTTGTTAAAGCGGGTTCTAATTGCAGCAGCAACACACTGCAATTAGATGTATCCTGATGACTTATAGATACAGATCTTAGGGCTGTGTCCTAAAAAACATTGAACCACATTGCTGATACCAGATTTGGAAAGCTCCGTCTCTGGGTTCTGATGAATAGCACACCCTGCCCACATCAGGATTGTGTACTCAAGTTCATTTGCCCCTTACTGAGTCATGCAGTCTGTATGCCCAATGTTGGTTGGGAATCTTTGATTCTTCAGGTGTTCTAGAAGATGATAATTGCTATCATCAGTCATAGCTGGCTGATGCCAGTTGTAGTCCTGAACATTGCAGAGTGGGAGGTACGACTCCAGCCCAACACCTGTCCTGTAGACATCTTGGTAGTTGGTATCCTGTCTCCAGGGTCTCACCATCTCTCCAGGTTCTTGGTAGGAATCTTTGATGGTTAGCAGGTCTCAAGATTCTCAGCAGAAGCCTTTTACCAGCCCTGTTCTGAAGCCCTTTGAAGGGGGAAGTGCTCAGTTGAAAGAATGACTGAGACATTTTCCATCGCCCTACTTGTTCCCAGGAAGAAAACATTAATTTTAAAAGTACCACAATTATTCCTATAATTATTTTATCTCCCTTCTCTGTAAAGTGGAAGTCTGACTTCTGTGTAGGTTTCAAGGAATGAGAGATTTTTGTTTGTGTCCATGAAATGCTTACTACTTGTTTCTGGCATCCAGGAATTATATTTGCATCTACAAAGCCTTCTTCTATAACCAATTATTAATTAGGAATTGGGCATGTTCAGCCTAGAGATAAGAAGACTGATAGGCAATAAGATGTGCGTGTGTTGTGTTGTGACAGTCATGACCGACTGACTCTTCGTAACCCCATGTCCATGGAGTTTTCTCGGCAGGAATACTGGAGTGATTTGCCAGTTCCTACTCCAGGCGCCTACAGCACCTGGTATTTCCTGGTGGTCGCCCATCCAAGTACTAACCAGGGCCGACCCTGCTTAGCTTCCGAAATCAGGCGAGATCAGATGCATTGGCATCTAGGCAGCTTTCTAAATATTTGAAAGGCTGTCTTACATAGGAGGTGCAGGATCTGTTCTCAATCATCTTAGAGCATGCATGTCCAAACTTCAGCCCTCCAAATGTTTTGGACCACAACTCCCACAGTCCTTTGCCATTGGAAATACAGGCTTGGAATTCTGGGAGTTGTGGTCCAAAACATCAGGAGGGCCAGAGTTTGGACATGCCTGTCTTAGAGTGCAGGATGAGTATTCTTAAGAGAACCCAGCTTTTGGCTGAATATCAGGAAAAACTTCCAAACTGTTAGTGCAGTACGACAGTGAAGCCAATTGCCTTAAGAGATGGTAAGTGCTTCAACACTGGAGGCATTCAGGAGGAATTTAGACAGGCACCTGGCAGATATTCTTGGATTTGCCTTCTTGAATGGAGCAGGGGATTGCATTTGATGGCCTTGGATGCCCCTTCCAATGTCACTGTTCTATGGTTCTAGTACTCTTACTATCAACTAAATTGAATTTAAGGGGAAGTTTCTGTACATATGCTTAATGTCTATATTTCTCTGTAAAAAAGTTAGCCTCATCTAGTGGCTTCTTAATTGTTGTATGATTCCACTAGTCTAGTCTCTAGCAAGATGGAAGATGCAGCATAATTATAATCTAAAAATTGATGCTATCTTGAAACCCACACATCTTCTCTCCTGAAATTCCATGAATGGATAGCAGCAGTGATTGTCAGAAAACAGCCTCATTTGTAAACATCCTGGGGTTGGGTAGGATGGGTGTGTGTCAAGAGTTTTGAAGAATTCACTCCTTTGCTTCTCCTCCCCACCCCCACCCCCATGGACTGCTTTCTTTCTTTGATCTGAATTGGCAAAGCGACAGCAGGTAACAGAAATTACATGTCTTGGAGTGGCAACAGCTTAGTGTGAGATGACGTACCTCATTCTAATGCTTGCGTTTTGTGGGGTGGTTGCACAATTAAGAGGAATCTCAGTCAATGAATCATAAGTGCTAGCAGATAAGATTAAATCACTGTAAAAGTGCAAATGAATAAATCCTGTCTGTTTGAAGGGAGAATATGCATACTCGGCTGGAATCGGCGTTTGCCACCTATGAATGAGAATTACTTTCAGTCTGGGGACCACCTTCTCTTCCCCATCTGCTCATTCAGCAGGGTTTACTGGCCTTCTGTATAATTCTCGGAGGCATTGCGGGCTGCTTTGGGGAGGACAGATTATGTGAGTACCTGTCATGGGAGATGCCATATTTGAAGAGGCACTGGACAGAGTGAGAAAGAAGTCCCCTTGCATTAAAAAATGGGGAATAAATCTTAGAAGTAACAGACATGGCAAAATTCTACCTGCTGCCTCGTTAGTCTAGAACAGTGTTGGCGAACCTATGGCATGGGTGCCAAAGGTGGCATTCTGAGCCCTTTCTGTGGGCACCCAACATTGCCCCTTCATAGCCACCTGTTAAATTGCTGTATTGGTACTTCACAAAAAAAATAGTGGGTTTTGAATTGCAGTTTGGGCCCTCGGTCTCTAAAAAGTTCGCCATCATTGGTCTAGAACATTTGGGATAAAGGTATTTTAAGCTGTGTTGGTAAGGTCCAGTGAACTCAGTGGGGCTTACTTCTGAGTAATATGCTTTGAATCGTGCTCTTAATTGACTGAGCTAATATTTATTTTGATAATTGTAACCTCCCCGGTGTTTTATGCTCTTCTGTTCCTTTTAGCTTGGAGTCTTGCACTTTTGCCAGGGCTTATCAGATCATTTATTATCGTAGCCTCTCTTCACTGTTGGATGAAATCAATATTAAATGGAAGGATTCAACAGTTGTGTTGACAGCCAAAGGCTGCATTCCACAAGCAGTCCGTCCCATGGGGGAATAACAACTCATGGCTCTTGGTATTTACTGTTAATATTCTGGGTGAAGCATTTTTAAAACCTCTCTTTCTTTATAATTCTCATCATCCTCAACCACACCACACTGGCACTTTCTTCATTTAGTCCGTTAGCGCAGATATCTGCTTTTATTTTGATCTGTCTCCCTCTTCTTCCTGCTATGGTTTATCTTCAGTTAGGGTTCAGTTGCGTACAGCCAAAACATTTTGGCAATGAAACAGGAGTACAAACAGTCCCATGAACGGTGAGGCATTTCATTGCAAAATAAATGTCAAAGCAGCTTCTCCAAACAGTGTTTTGTGCTTTTTTTGTTTTTTTGTTTTAAAGGGACAGAATAGGGCGGGGAAAATTCACAAAAACTTACAGAAGTGCCCAGGCTTTAGCATCTGTTAGTTAGAGCCATAGAGCACCAGGAAGAAGACAGAAATAAAAAGTGAATTGTTAATGTTACTTGTTTGGCTTTCTCTTATTTGGATGATACCGTCAATGGTTGAGTATATATAGTTACCAGTATAAACTAATAATAAGAAAAAAACTGCATTGGCATGAGAAAATTGCCTAAAAGTCTTAACACTTACAAAAGTTTGGTAAAACCCAAGCTCCGATGTGTTATTGAATTCAAAATTTCTTCTGCAGTACCTCATTTTGAAAAGCACTTCTGTATGATTTCCTCTCTTCAGCTTTCTGAAAAGTACATTTTTGTATCACTGCTTTTTATTTTATTTCTAACACTGAATATTTGTAAATGAAGCAAAACAAGTTGAGGAGCCGTGTAGCCATCACAAAAACCAAATACAAAAGTGGAACAGGGGATACCTTTAGGCTTCTAGAAAATTAACGCGAAACAAGTTGAGGAGCTGTGTAGCCATCACACAAACCAAATACAAAAGTGGAACAGGTGATACCTTTAGGCTTCTAGAAAATTAACAAAAATGTTAATATTTTGAGCGCAAAAACCCTCTTTCTCAGAGCTGTGCCAATAGGTTCCACTTTTGTAGTTGGTTTTTATGATGGCTATATGGCTCCTAAACTTGTTTTGCTTCAATTGGAAATACTGAGATACCAGGAATAATTCCCCCCCATATGTGTCAATGGACCTTCTCCATTGAATCTTCTTTCCATTTTGCCTTTTGTGCTCTAAATTGAAATAAAAGCCCAAAAGCAATAGGTGCTGCTTATATAGTCCCCCCCCCCCCCAGTGCTTCAAGCAGTCTTTGTTTGGTTTACAAGTTAACTATGAAGGCTACACATTACTCCCTCCACCCAAGTGAGCTGGGTACTCATTTTACTGAGCTCAGAAGGATGGATGGATGAGTCAACCTTGCTCCAGCTACTTGGGATTCAACCCTGAGTTGTGAGCACAGTTTTGGTTGTGGTATAGCAGTTTAAGCACTGTGCCACAGGGCTCTCCTTACTCCCTTTTCACATGTGTGTTTGACCTGATGAGCCTTAAGTGCACTGGGTATGAGTGTTCATTGTTCCTTAACAGTGATGTTGTTTTGTCATTGGCTTTGTTGTATTGTCCAGTAAACAAGTGGGACTATGTTGGGACAGAAGCGTGGTCCATACTTATCAAAGGCATTTGCCTACCAATGACACGGGTAGGTTGCTTGGTGTCCAAACTTCGGCCCTCCAGATATTTTGGACCACAGCTGCCAGAATTCCAAGTCTAGTTTGCCAATGACAAGGGACTTTCTGGAGGGCTGAAGTTTGGACACCACAGCATAGCAGTACTATTATGATTTCTGGGATGACCAAGGGCATTAAGATGTGCCAGTGATGTTGTAAAAGATACAGACTTTGCATGTGCACCATCCTTTTGGATTTACATAAACAGTGCATTCCTGCGAAAGGGCCCTCAAAAGGGGGAAAAGTAGGCTGACACCACCCAATATTTAGTTTGTGGAAAGATCAGGTGTGCCAGAGGAAGCGGTTGGGTTTGAGTGGATGCCTGAGGGGGCATCACCCAACCCAGAGGATTTAAAACTGGGATTTCAGTTTGCTTTTATGCAAAGACTTCAGTCAGATTTGGCTGCTTCAGCCTTGCTTCTTGGCGGTGTTTGCCTCAGGGGGCTTGTTCTCCAGACAACCAGACTCATTTGCCTGACAAACTACTGCAGGCAGAGCTTGGTTGAGCCTGACAGAGATGGTGCAGTTCTAGAAGAAGCTAGAGATTATAGCAGATCGGGTTCTGGGTGGTGGGAACCGTGCCTTGCTGTTTAGAAAGGTAAAAGGAGGCCGCGTCCTGACGGAAGTGAAAGGCTCATTTTGGGCTGCAGAGCAAAATTCTACCTTTATGAAATCATCACTAATTGAAGTCTCTAGTGAAAGTGGCTCCCTGGCCTGGCTAATCCCCTGCAAACAGATTAACATTCAAGGAACTGAGGGAAATATATATACGGTAGTTCAAGGCCGGCATTTGAAATAACTTCAGAATTGCTATAATTTTGGATAAAACGATAAGATGGGTATATATTTTCTGTGGTTGCAATAGCTTTGCTTTTTATGTCATTTCTGTTCAGACTGACAGGTGTTTGATAAATATCACCCGACGAATCATCCTTCTGGTACTCCCTCTGCTGGCTTGTGAGAAAACCAGCACAACCTTTTCCAAATCCTACTTGGGTGCAAGCCAGTCTTTGGAGAGCTTGCGGTGTGTGGGGTTTTGTCCCCAAGTCTCTAGTAAGGGCTTGTTTAAAAGGCCCTGGCAAGAATGATGCAATTCCTTTGGTATTATCCCGCCTTAAATTTGCTGGTGACATACTTTGGTAATGACATATTTTGGTGACATACTTTGGTAATGTACACTGAAAGTTCACAATAATAAAGGCAGCTCTGTTTCTGGCTTTGATTAATTCTTGGGTGGAAGACGGAGCCCAAGCAAGAGTGATTTTAGTCAAGTGTTGACAAAAGAATTGCTGTTGTTTGCCTGTGGGGCTTTCTGGGGATGGGGGAGTGCATAATAAAATGCAGCTGTTCCTAGTTTGAAGGTATAAGTTTCTCGAGAGATGGCTTGCCTTGGAATATTTAGCAGTGCATCGTCTTCCCTTCATTGGCCAAAGGGCCTTCAGATTTATTCTGCGGTTCTAGTTCTTGACCGAAAAATGATGCCTTGAGGCTATATAGGTGGAAGTGGGTTGAGGCACTTTATGGGATGAACCTCGTTAACAAGATAGGATGAGTTAAGGATAATGAAGCATGTAAAACACATCTTGGTACCTGTAATGCTCATTGGATATGATGGTAGAATCACTATAGGAGCACGAGGAAAGCATGGGATGCCTTATTTATTGGGAAAGGAATAGGAATAGGAATAGGAATAGGAATAGGAATGCAATTTATTGTCATTGTATAAATACAACGAGATTAAAAGTGCCATCCAGTCAGTCATTCACACAACCCAGCATAAAAATCCAAAACGTAAAATCTACAATTTAAAAACAAACCATTCATACACATACTCCAACATTCACATGCCAAAACATCACTTACACTCATTTAAAACTGACATAAAAACCAAACACACCCACATCCCCACACTCTTTCACCTAGCAACATTCCTACACAATCCATAAAAACTACAATTTAAAAAACAACAACAGCCATACACCCATACGATATATATGTAACACATTCAACACCAATATTACCCGTCAACTTAATTTTTAACAGAATTTAGCATGGATAATGCTATTGGGTAAAAACTTGGGCAAAATAAATTTGGGCATTAACCATCTAATGGAGCTGAATGCTAAGACATTGTTGTTCAGTCGTTCAGTCATGTCCGACTCTTCGTGACCCCATGGACCAGAGCTTGCCAGGCCTTCCTATCTTCCACTGCCTCCCCGAGTTTGGTCAAATGCTAAGACATACAGTATGGCATTTAAGTAAATGAAGTAGGGAAGAACAATGCAAAGGTTGCATTATCATCTTTGGCAATCTTTGGTACAAGCTTCTTCTATCTTGCATGGTATGATTGCTTGAGCAAGGCTTGCAGCTCAAACAAATAATGAAAATCTAAAAGTAAAAGGAGGTTCGGTGCATATGCCTATTAATGTTAAGGAAGGCATGCGCTCACAGAAAATTGAAAATAATATACCAGGAGGCAATTTTCCTAAAAAGAAAAAATGTATCTGGACTTCTTTGATACACTGAACGGTAGAACTTTGTTTAGACTTGGATCTTGGAGTTGTGATGGATGGTTGAATGGCAATTTTAATTCAGTGCACGGCAACCGAATTCCATCTTAGGGTTTGTCAGGAAAACAGCCTGAAATTAAAACATCAGTGTTACAGTGTCTGTATTTAAATTTATGATATTGCTACAACTGTATTCAGTTCTGCTCACCCTGTCTCAGGAAACATAGGTTAGAAAACAGTAGCTAAAACAATTAATCAATTTGAGCAATTTTCCTAACTGGAGAACATTTAAGGGATTTCAAAAGAAAGGTGCCTGATATACATAAAACGTTAAAGCCTTTTTAGATGAACCTTTTGCATTGTCTATTGGAACTTTTGGGATTTTGGTACAGGTGGTTGATTTCAAAGAATGGGAGAGGGTTTTGAATAGGAAAGAGCAATTGAATTGTCTGTAGATTCCAGATTGGAAACATCTTTACATTTGAGGGCTTCCTGTGACGTTGTAGTTCAAAAGTCCTTTCTGTCTTGCCTTTTCTTTCTTGTTTTGCACACTAGCTTCCTGTGTTATGTCTTTTGGGATCTTGAACTAGTACTACCATTTTAATGCTCCTTGGTAAGTCACGTTAAGGATACAAAATAAAGTACAGTATATGGAAAAATAGGTTACAGGCGATACCTTCATAGGCCACTATTAAAAATAAAAAGGAACATTGCAAGCCGAGTGCAGTCAATCACCCTTCTTCAAAGCAGGTCCCAGAAGTTCAGACATGGTGAAAGATGTTCTTCACCAGGAGGTTACTTTTAAAGTCCTTGGTTAGATGAAGTTCTTAAAATCCATGGCTAGATGTTGTTGTAGTCAGCAGGACAGGATTCTTGTTGGAGGCAAGCAGGGCAGTTGAAAAAGGCTGTTTCTTAAGTCACCCCCCCCCCCCCGTTCTTCAAACAAAGACACATGGGTCATATACCACCACCACCACCCCAGCTCCATTTGGCACTACGAGACACACAAATCCCTTTTATATGGAAAGGAGCAGAGAGTGCAATGAAGTACTGTATTAAAACATAGCGCATATTTAGCTATGGCAGTGGGTTTTGCTTGTTACAGTATATACATTATAATCACCTAAAAATAATAATTAAAAAATAAATTCTTATTTAAAATTGTGTTTTCCCGCATCTTACTTTGTAAGTTTCCCAGATAATTTGCATTCTTAACTTCATAACTGTCTTAATTTCGTAAGCCGAATGTAAAGTGTTTTGGAGAAAGTTGTAGTACAGTATTTAACAACTTGTTTGATAGCGATTTGGTGAACAGAACCAGTAGTCTATACCTTTCTGTCGGAGTATAATGGTCTGCAGAGGAGCAGCACACAATCTCTGCCTTGATGTTGTGATAGCTGGAGATTGCCTTGTTGAAATGAATTGGGGTAGGTACCTTAGTGGTTAGCTAAGCACATCCGATCTCAGCTGATTTCGGAAGCTAAGCAGGGTCGGTCCTGGTTAGTACTTGGATGGGAGACCATCAGGGAATATCAGGTGCTTGTGGGTGCTTGGAGTGCCTACAGCACCTGGTGAAACAGTACTTTCTCATATTTTTTTGAGATCTAGAACCCAAAAGTTGCATGGAGTGCCCTCTAGTTGTAGTGTTGTGCGATAGGGTAAACAGTTTTTCCTTATCTATTTTGTCCACAGCGTATATGATTTTATAAACTTCAATCAGGTCACCTCTTAGGCGCCGTTGTTCAGGAGTGAAGGCCCAGCCGTTGCAGCCTCGATTTGTATTCCTGCCTTGAGGAGGGGGTTGGACTTCATGGCCTTATTGGCTCTTTCCAACTTCATTATTCTATGATCACAGTTATCTTTTTGATGTTTTAAAGGAATATTGTCTGTTTCCAGGCTGGTAAAAGATGTGCTGTTTCACTCTCCTCTCTCCCCAAAGAGAGGGAGAGTGAAACCAGCTGGGTTCCCCCCCTTTGCTTGTTTTGTTTTCCTTTATTATTATTATTATTATTATTATTATTATTATTATTATTATTATTATTATTATTATTATTATTATTATTATTATTATTATTATTATTAACCACACAGCTAACTACACTGAATTTTGTATTACAAATCACTAGTCGAACGCTTCCCAAGCGTTTAGACCTATGTGATATATCGGTGAATTATGCGAGCAGATCCCAGTAAGGCGGCTGCCATGACCCTGCCTGTCACAGAACCTGAATCTGAGGGGTTAAATGGCAAAGAGCTGCTGGAGGAGCCTTGCAGCTCAACTCAGCAGGCAGCTGGGTCTGATGACTCAGCTGAAAGCATATCTCCTCCTCCTAGAAGGGCCATGAGCAGGATTCTGCAAAGACGTGCTACCAGGAGAGCTAGGGAAAGGGTCTTTGATGCTAGACGGGGAATCAGGTCTGGAAGCCCTGAGTACTAGCAGGAACCTTTCCAGAAGTAAGGGTGTGTTCCCTGTTTTGGGATAAAGCTGGCAAGCTTACCTTGAGCTCTCTGTGGGAGCAACGCGTCATTTGAACTTGCCACCACGTTCCTGTCTGTGACCTTGGTTCTGTTTCCTGACTTCAGACCGGCTTCCTGGACAACGGCTTTATCTGTTCCCTTGGGTTTGGCATCTGTTTTCTGTGAGATATTCTGGCTTTGACTTGGAGTGGTAATTGCTGGGAGTTGGATTCTGTTATCTATCTGGCTTTCCACTAAAGATCTTGGCAAAGAACTGAACTCTGCTTATGTGTGTGTTCTGTGTGCGGGGCTTGACAGTGGCTTTCTGCAGCTGACTGATGGTGATTTCTTGTTTTTATTATTATTATTATTATTATTATTATTATTATTATTATTATTATTATTGTTGTTGTTGTTGTTGTTGTTGTTATTATTATTATTATTATTATTATTATTATTATTATTATTATTATTATTGTTGTTGTTGTTGTTGTTGTTGTTGTTGTTGTTGTTGTTGTTGTGGGTGCTGTTTTGTAAGTTGTTATTGTAAACCGACCAGAGTTCCCATTTGAGGAAAATCGGTTTACGGTGTATAAATATAAAAAATAAATAAATAAATAAATGATCAGTATGTAAATAACCCTTATATTTTAGCACAAAGAGCTGTTGCAGTTTTGCTCATCAGAAGTTAATAGTATAAAACCAGAGTTTCCTGGAAAAATTGTTTTACGGTGTTCTGTAAAAGTCTGGCCCATTAAAGGGGGTGCAGAACAGCTTCCTGGAGGCAGATTAAAAGACTCCATTGAAACATTCACAGTATGGAGCACAAGTATACCGAAAAGTGCATTTGTGTGTCGTTCCCCCCTTGTCTCTGCTGCTAATCTGATGGCTGTTGCTGGGGTTTCTGAGTGCCATCTGCAAGGTATGGACTATTGCTCAAATGTGAAAATCTTCTGGCCAGTTTTGGAACCCCGCGTTCCTTTTGCCTCTCACTTCCAGACTATTGCCGTTTTTGGGTATGCGTGTGGGTTTCTGTCGGCGCAGATGGACTCTTGAGAGCCTAGCAAACTCCCTCTTTTTTGCCTTTGACCTCTGATGCTTCTTGGCAGTTCGCAGAGAGCACATAGCTTCTTCTCGCCTCCCTGCCCCAGATCCATGTTGAACAAATGACTCAGGGGCCTCGACCCTCTCTTGAGCTCTTGCTTTCTTCCTGGGGAGTTTCTGAGGCCGAGTCGTTCCTGTGACAGAGGCAGGCAGGGGGGGGTGTGTCTCTTCTGCCAGGAAAACAGACTGAAAGTATTTATAGCATTTGCATTTTGAAATGCTCTCAAGCACTCGGAGGAGGGGCCTTCCTGGCAATTAAGATCAGGCGAAGAGTAAGAATAACTCTCAAAGGAGGCCAGGAGAGGTACAACAGCCCTGCATTTCCAGGACTCATTGTGTAGGTATGTGTGTCCTAAGCAAGCAAACAGTCTTGCTGATTTCGTGTGAGGGTTTGAATCTTGGGACTGCTGAGAGATTTTACTTGCTTGCTTACTTGCTTATTTAAATAGTTAGCCCATCTTTCTGAAGGCTCTTGACATACAAGAATTCTGTCATAATTTCAGGGAAAGCAGTTACAAAATCCAGAGTCCTTGGCACCCCGGTCTCTGTCTCCTTCGGGGCAGTGTTGTCCAAACTCCTGCTGGTTCCCTTCCAACAAGTAAGGCAGAGGAAGGGCAGTACTGCGTCAATCTCAAGGTCTACATCAGTAGTTCTCAACCTGTGGGTCCCCAGAATGTTCCTGGACTGCAACTCCCAGAAATCCTGGCCAGCTCAGCTAGTGATGAAGACTTCTGGGAGTTGTAGTCCAGGAATATCTGGGGACCCACAGGATGAGAACCATTGGTTTACATGATGCAATGTCCTGTTCTTACAGCAGCCAACCAGATCCCTCTGGATAGCTCAGATGTCCAACAGGAGCACAACCTTCCATTCATTTTTCTTCATCATGTTGCCTGTGACTTCTGAAAACTGTGATGAGTAAACCTGATAGCATTGTCCCCCATTGATAAGTGTTCATTCACAATTGAATCATAGAATAGTGAAGTTGGAAGGGGCTTACAGGTCCAACCCCCTGCTTGATGCAGGAATCCAAATCAAATGAGATCTGCCAGGTTGTTGTCCAGATTTCTCTTGAATGCCTCTGGTGTTGGAGCACTGGCCCCTTCTTGAGGTAGTTGGGTCTACTGTTGTACTGCTGTAATATTAAAGATGTTTTTCCCGATACCATATTTTTTTCATCTATAAGACGCCCTCGTGTATAAGACGATCACCACTTACAGTCCAGTAAACTTAAGACATACTCAAGTAATTGCGAGCAGGGAATTGAGAGACAAATTACAACATTAAAAGGCAACATTACATTAAACCTACAAAAGAACGAAGCAGTTAAAAAGAGAATGAAAAATTACAGTTTTGCAACTGTGCTGTTCTCTCCTTGGCTTACTTCTGTGTATAAGATGACCCTCAATTTTAGTCTTAACAGTTTTAGACAAAAATGTAGTCTTATACTGTACATAGAAAAATACTGTATTTATTCGAAATATGGGTTCTTGTAACTTGAGCCCATTGTTGCATGTCCTGCACTCAGGTCCTGCCCCTCCTCTTTAGGTAGCTGAGGCTGCCAAATAAAATATTAGCTGCCTTATCTCTGTGACCAACTGGCAGAAGAGAAAAGAGCAGAAAGAGGAAACCAAGAAAATTCAGAAGTTGGCTGTGGTTGGTTTACAAGATAAGATGAGATAAGATGAGATAAGATGAGATAACATAAATATTTATTGATCCCACATCGGGGGGGGATTACTTGTTATACAGCCCCCACTATAAAGAACAAGTAAAGATGGGTAGGTGCACAAAAAAGTGTAAGGTGAGAGAGAGAAAAAAATGAAGACTAGATGGAAAGGACAGCCATAGTTGAGAAGATGGAGACTAAGAGTCATTGTAGTTAGCCTAGGGCAGTGATAGCAAACCTTTTAGAGACCGAGTGTCCAAACTGTGATTCAAAACCCACTTATTCTTCACAAAGTGCCAATATGGCAATTTAACCTGAATACAGTGGTACCCTGGGTTACAAATGCTTCGGATGCTACTTTTTGGGAAAGTGAGGATCAAAGAGCAGGCTTTTTATTTATTTATGAATATTTTTACCCGAACTTTCTCCTTGGAAAAGGACCCAAGGTGGTCTGCAGCAAGGAGAGACAATATATAGCCCATAACACTTAAGACATACTGTATTCATTTGGAGAAACAGGGAATTGAGGGGTATCTTAAAGCATTAAAGAGCAACATTAAAACTAAAAAGTGATAACATAGTGTTAATGAAAGCACACAAGGAGAGATATAAACACAAAGTTATATATGTGGTTATAAACACAAAGTATATGTAGCCATGTATGGTAGATTCATATAAAGACACAGTAGGTAGTCTATCATTCAGGGAATGCTTGCCTGAAGAGAAAGGTATTTGCCTGTTTCTGGAAAGACAGCAGAGATGAGGCAGTCCTGGCCTCTAGTGGGAGGGAGTTCCAGAGTCTGGACGCAGCAGCCGAAAAGGCCCTTTCATGGGTTCCCACAACGTACCTGTGATGGTGACGGGATGGAGAGGAAGACCTCTCCTGATGACCTTAACACCTGAGCCAGTTCACAGTGTGATCTTTGATCTTTGAGGTAGCTAGGACCCAGGCCATTTTGTGCTTTGTAGGTTAAGGCCAGCATTTTGAATTGTGCCTGATAGCTGAGTGGCAGCCAGTGGAGCTGCTTTAGTAGGAGTGTAATGTGATCTCTGTACCCTCCCCCAGTAAGCAATTTGGCTGCTGCATTTTGGACCCGTTGAAGTTTCCTGAGACTTTTCATCAGAAATCCCACATAGAGCGCATTACAGTAGTCCAGTCGGGATATCTCTAGGGCATGAGTCACCGTGGCCAGAGCAGGTTTCTCAAGGAATGGGTGTAACTGGCGTACTAGCTATAATTGTGTAAATGCGCTCCTGGCCACAGCTGTGACTTGGACATTTAGGCTCAAGGATGAGTCTAAGAGCACTCCCAAGTGGCTCAAAACGGTTCCATGAAGAGAGGCGGTGAAGGGGAGGCAGGTGTTTGTGGGTTCCTTCGTAGCCTCAGTTTACTCTCCAGCCACGCTGCTTTGGGGATGCCCAGAGCGGTGTGGCTGGAGAGTAAACTGGGGCTACGAACAAGCCCACGAGCCACTGCCTCCACTTTGCCCATCTCTCTGCATGGATCACAGTGGCATGCTCCAAGCAGAGGGGAAAGTGCCGTGGCTGTGAGGGGGCGATGTTGCGTGCCCACAGAAAGGGCTCCGTGTGCCACCTTTGGCACCTGTGCCATACATTTGCCAACATTGGCCTAGGACATTGGTAAAAGGCCAGGTGAATTTCCTTATCCTGCCTCTGCCGTGGGACGGCTGCTGGTGGACATCTAAATCAGGCCAGTTATTCATTGGCTGTGCCAATGGGACAAGCAGAAAAAGGATAACTCCTTTTCCCACCAACAAGAAACCTGCCCAGTTCCCCCAGTGCCTCTGGCTACTGGCATTTCTCGCTGGGCACAACAGGGCTGAATGGCAGAAGCGGTCTTCCCTGGCATAACAGCCAACAACTGGTCTTTAAAGCTGAAAAGGTCAACCCTAAATTCTTCTAGAGCCTCGTGGTGCAGTGGTTAAATGCCTGTACTGCAGCTAAAACTGTGCTCACGACCTGGGGTTCGATCCCAGGTAGCAGGCTCATGGCTGACTCAGCCTTCCATTCTTCCGAGGTAGGTAAAATGAATACCCATCTTGCTGGGGAGGGGGCAATGTGTAGCCTGCATTACTGTAATTAAAACTGTAAACCACCCAGAGACTACTTGAAGTGGTATGGGGCATATATAAGCAGAACACTTTGCTTTGCTTTGCTTCTAGTTCATGTTCTGTGCTGAAACCAAACCGGCTATATAGAACTGTGGAATCTGCACAATAATATAGCTGTTTTCTGGACCTTTCCTCTGCAGATCTTCCTTGACAAGAAGCTGGATCCAGGCTACTTTCTAAGGGGGAAAGGGATTAAAAAAACTTGCTGCCTTTCTTTTTATCTCAACCATAACTTCCACTGTCTGTTTTTTCCTCACTCATTGCATTTGTCCCTAGGGCTATCCTCTGACCCTTCTCCTGTTAACCTTGGTGCTTGCGAGAGCGTTTTTCTCATTGCCCATCAGGATGTTTTTATTTTGGATGCTGTGGGAGCATCCGTTTGCTTTGCTCGGTTGCAGGAGGAAGGTCCAGCATGCTGATAGGAAAACGCTTCCTCTTTGTACGCGTGTTGTTTATTGCGGGGGCCCTTTCAGCTCTAGAGCGGCTGTTAAGTTGCTTGACCACCGTGCGCCTGCTGCTGGTGATGGGACTCCTGCTAGAAGCTAACGGTAGATTCTACCATGTAGTAGAGCTTGTGTTTAGAAGTGGAAGACCGGGAGGGTTTTGTGGAAGTCGGCTGAAGAAAGAGAAACCATGGCAAAAGGGGGGGGGAAAACAATTTCTGCCAGTCGGGAGGCAGAAAGGAAGAAATATGGCTGTATAAGAGGGAAGCAGAATGGATTTTGGAGGGGTTTAGAGCAGACTTCAGGAAGTGGCAGGGGGCGGGGCAAAGCAACTGAGGCCATAATTGCTACTCTTGCACTGTGTGTGTTGTTTCCAGATGCTGGAGTGTGGGATGTAAAAAGACTAGTGCCAACCATGAACCATCTCCTCTGAGACAGCTGTGTTTAGGCTAATGTTTTTCCTACAGAGCAACGTGGGATTTCTTCATCTTTTAAATGCTTACCTTGGAGGCAGCCATGTTAGGCTGTAGAAGAAGAAGAAAGAAAGAAGAAAGATTCCTTGGAGTGTCTTTTAAAATCAAAACATTTTATTTGGAGTATGCTTTCATAGACCATAGCCCTATTCTTTCAATGCAACTTCAAATGCACAAGAAGTCTAGGAAAACCTATACTGTACTAAATACCTTATATGTTTGTTCTACTTGGTCTAGTCTATTTATACTTGATGCCATGGGTCTCTTCATTGAAGGGAAAATGATATCACAGTACCTAGTGTTAATGTCCTGTTGCTGTAGATCAGGCCTGTCCAACAGGTAGACCGCGGGCTACTGGTAGCCCATGAAGGGTTCAAAAGTAGCCCACCGGCCATCAATAAAAAAAGTGAGGGGATAAATTACCCAGCCCTCCCTACCCCATCCCAAGGACCACCAATGCCCCAGCAAAGTTCTGGGTCTGCCAGCCCACTGTCTCAGCCGAGTGGGGCAGTTCAAGGGCCATGGCGCATTGAAATCTGTTCCCTCTAGAACAGATTAATTGGTTTTCAATGCATTCCTATGGGAAACCACTGCTCTACTTACAAAAGTTTTTACATGTGAGCATGTGCTCGGAATGGATAAAATTCATAAGTAGAGGTTTTAGTGTAGTAGCCCTCAGGCACTTTGGACCAGAAAAGTAGACCTTGGCCTGTTCAAAGTTGAACAGCCATGCTGTAGATGTTTCCTTCGCCTTCTTCATGGTGGAGGCGGCTCTTTCATGGTATCCTGTTCCATTGCAGTGAAAAGAGGTTTGGAGCCATGCAGCCATTAAAACAAAATCAAAACTAGACTATGGGTGATGCCTTCATAGGCTGCTAGTAGAAAAATAAAAAAGTTGCTGAGCTTTCGAGAGCAAGCTCTCTTTTTCAAAGCAGGTATAGAAGAAATGCTGTGTGTTCTTGCAAGTCCATTATTCATCTTCTAATTAACTGCTTACCCCTCTTTATGTAACTTTATTCCCAAATCTGGTTTCCCATTGCCTGGTCTCTTGTCTAGCACACACGAGTCATTAATTTGTAGAGCAGAACCTGTTTACCATAACTTTATTAACAGAATACTACATGAGTGTCTGGCAGGCAAGATTTCTGTGGTTCATTGAAGGCCAGATCATTACTATTGAGGGACTGTCCTGCTTATTTTTTGTTGGTGATGGGGTTAAAAGTGTATATGGGGCAGCGTTGAAGCTGCTTATCATTCTCTCTTAAGGTACACATGCATGCGCTTGCCCATTGGGACAGTGCATGGGCAGCTGGCAGCTGGTTTGTTTACTTCCTGTTTTAAATTTGGCCCTACCCATTCCTGTGCACATGGAGCAAGGGTCCCAGGCAGCAAGACAGAAAACTAGAGGGAAGGTTGGAACTGCTCCATTTTATGGTAAGATGAGGCTGAGCTGATGGCTGTCTTTCAAATTGGCATCTTCCACTGCACCTGAGGACAACAGGCTAAGTGGGGTGCAAGGCAGCCAGTTTGGAAAACTCCTGTCCCCCGCAACCCCTGTCAGGACAGGACCACCAGGCTTGCCTCTCCATGCCATCTGGAATCTGTCTCCTTCTGCTTAATGATACCACTGTTCCCATTGCTAGTTCCTTGATTTCCCTAATAGACTCCCAGCCAAGTACTAAACTAGCAACTCCCCAACTGCTTCGCTTCCGAAATCAGAGGTGGCTGGTGATGAGACACAACTATCTTTCTCAAACCCATGTTTGTGAAATGGCAGGAAGCACCGTGTTCTTTGTTTCAGGTAGCACCATGCCTTGGGACAGCACCGGCCAATGATTGTCAGCCATTCAACTCAATCAATTTCCTTCTTTCCTTTTCCTTAGTTTGATGGAGTAGTTGCAGCCAAACGGCCATTGAGGGAGAAGGGACGTCGCTCCATTGTTCAGCTGAGAGTAACCCACTTCCTTTGTCTCCCTCACTGCCATATAATAAATAAAATAGACAAAGAATAAAGCTATAGTCAATAAATGGGCAGGGGAATGTGTGCATAAATCAGTTGAGACCATAAGTGGCATGGGGAACAAATAGTTTCAGTTTCTATCAGTGGTTCCCGGCCTTGGGTAACTCAAGCGCTCTTGGACTGCAACTTCCAGAAATCCTGGCCAGCTCAGCTCCTGGTGAAAAAAACTTCTGAGAGTTTTAGTCCAAGAATCTCTGGGGACACAAGGTTGGGAACTACTGGGCCATGTGTACTCACAAATTAGTGTTAAGCTTGACAAGGGCCCTTGGGCTTGATCCTGGGCCTTGTACCTTAGAAAGAGTACCATGGTTAGAGCAGACCTTTTTTAGGCTGTTCAGCAGATTTGTTTCCAAATACAGTGGTACCTCTACTTACGAATTTAATCTGTTCCAAATGTATGCTCTTAAGTCGAACAGCACTTTAAGTAGATGTACCATATTAAAAAAATCAATTAAAAAATAAAAATATTTAAAAAATCCATTTGTAAGTAGAGCAGACCGCCTCTAAAAATTGTAAGGAGGCAGTTAAAACACCAACAGTTTTCCAGTCTTAAGTCGAATTGCTCTTAAGTAGAGCCGCTCTTAAGTCAAGGTACCACTGTAACTATTTCCAGATGGTCTGTCATTTCCTCTCTCCCTTCTTTCTGTATACAGCACCTGGTATTCATTGGTGGTCTCCCATCCAAGTACTAACCAGGGCCGAACCTGTTTAGCTTCTGAAATCAGGCAAGATCGGTTGTGCTTAGGGCATCTAGGCAGCTTCTGGGTGGTTTACAGCTAAAACGTAGTTTGGCAGAATGAAACCAAATGGCAGTGGAGATGATTTCCCCCAGAACAGCAGGACACGAGGTATACAGTCAATCAGGGTTGGTGAGAAAGACTTCTCTGAAAAACAGCATCTTAAGTTCCTCCTAAATCAGGCCTGCCCAACGGGTAGACTGCGGTCTACTGGAAGCCCATGAAGGTTCCAAAAGTAGCCTGCAGGCCATCAATAAAAAAGTGAGAGGATAAATTCTCCACTCCTCCCTCCCCCATCCCAAGGACCGCCACTGCCCCAGCAAAATTCTGGGTCTGCCAGCCCACTGTCTCAGCCGAGCGGGGCACTTCAAGGGCCATGGCGCATTGAAACCTGTTCCCTCCAGAACAGATTAATTGGTTTTCAATGCATTCCTATGGGAAACCACTGCTCTACTTACAAAAGTTTTTACTTATGAGCATGTGCTTGGAACGGATAAAATTTGTAGGATGAGGTTTTAGTGTAGTAGCCCTCAGGCACTATGGGCCAGAAAAACTAGACCTTGGCCTGTTCAAAGTTGAACAGCCCTGTCCTAAATGATAGTTGGGAGGATGCCAGGCATAGCTTCTCTAGGAGCTGGTTCCATAAGGTTGGTGCCACCGTGAAGAAGGCCCTGCCTCTTGTAGTTGACTTTTGGGCCTCCCTTGGGGTGACCACATGGCGGTGTCTTGCTTGGCAGGATCTGATGGGCCAGGCAGGTGGTGATGTGGGGAGATGCTCTAAGTAGATGTGGGTGAGTGAGGCAGCTTGCTGAAGTTATTGCACCTTCACATTCTCCCAATTTGGGCCAAATTGCTTTGTGCCCATCTGTGTCTGGAGTATGGAAAGCACAGCGTAGGTTGCTCCCAGTGTGAGCTCTACAGCCAGATACCTAAATGACTGCGTTATCCACTCAGCATGGTAGAGTTTGAACATGTTTTTTGTGCGGAGTACTTGAAGATAATTGTGTGATAGCACGGTTCATATTTTCAGTTGTACTTTGCATAATTATAGCGCTAAACCAGTCAGCGTCTTTTGACCCATGCAAGATTATGTCTTTGAGTACCTCCTCTGCTGCTTTGTCTGCAGCTCTAAACATTTCTTTTCCCTGCTTACAAAGTGATGTAGAGTGGACTGGAGTTTTTGTTTTGTTTTGTTTTCGGTTTTGTCTTGCAATTTGCATTTAGATTGGCTGCCTGGAGGGGGAGCACTTTGGGCAGAGGAGGAAGCGGCCAACTTGTCTGGGTCTCCTGGGATCCCCCTGCAATCAGTCCGCCATTTGCATAAAAATCAGGCATCCCATTATTGATCAACACGAAAGGCATCATTTTCAGTTTAATTTTCGAGCAAGAAGTATTTCTTTTGCAAGCACACAATGGTTCTGCGGAAGCCAAAACCCGAACTTGTTGCGCTTCTGTAATCATGCCCCTGTATTGTTGAGGCAGGTTCCGGGCGACGTCGGGGGAGTCGGCGATGCTGTTTGGTTACAAAGCTGAGAGATAAATGTTTAGCCCCACAGTGGTTTCGGGAGGGAAATATTTAATACCATGCTTTATGAGTATTACCGCCTTTGGCACATAAAGATTTACAATCTGTAGGTAAAGCCAGGGCTCCTCTTTATTCTATGATTGGCTGGTATTTGGCTGCAACCTGAAAGAGGAAAAGTGCTGTTCACTTCATTTTGCTGCAGGGCCGGATTAAAGGCCTGGCGGTCCTCTGTGGTATACACCATGCACAATAAACTTCAAAACTTGATTTGTTGTTGTTATGTGCCATCAAGTTGCATCCGACGTAACGTGACCATCTGAATGAGCGATCTCCAGGGTGTCCTGTCCTCTACATCTCTGCTCAGCTCTTGTAAACTCAAGTCTGTGGCTTCCTTTAAGGAGTTGGTCCATCTTGTATTTGATCTTCTTCTTTTCTTCTGCTTTCCACCTTGCCCAGCACCATTGTCTTTTCCAGAGGATCCTCTGCCTTCACAATGTGCACAAAGTTGGGCAGCCTCAGCCTCAACATTTTTTTCCACCAGAGCTAGTTCAGGCTTGATTTGATCTAGGAACCACTTGTTTGTCTTTTTGACCAACCAGGGCATCTTCAATGTTCTCCTCCAGCACCATATTTCAAAGGAAACAATTTTCTTCCTGTCAGCTTTCTTTACTGTCCAACTTTCACATCCATACATGGAGATTGTAAAGTCAAGAGCGTGGAAGATCTTGGTCTTGGTCTCCAGTAGAGATGGGTGTTTTGTTTCCGAAGGGGAATGGTTCCAAAACGAAACACGCCAGCGCAGCTGGAGCTCGGAACCCAGTCCCACCTTCCAGAAGAAAATCAACCACTGACTTTCCCATCGTCTTTCCCTCCTCCTGGGGGTGGCCAATCAGGAGCTGTGCAACAACGTGCATCATCCCGCCTCCTTGTCTGATTGGCCATTGCATTCTAAACTAGAAAGTCCTATGTCTGAAGCAAGGGACTTGATCGGGAAGGGTCCTGATGAAGACGGAGGGTCATATTCTGTTCAGCCTGTGTCCTTCTGGCTCTTCAACAGCTGTTTCTGGTTGCCCATGTCACTGTGCCTTCTCTGCGTGCTTCTGTTCCTGAAACAAAATAGATGTAATTGTTGTATGAAAAGGTCATAGTACAGAAAGCGCATTGTACCTGGACAGCAGTGGAAAATTATCCTTCATTGTTGTAGGCCTCCTTGGGTCCTTTTCAAGGAGAAAGGTGGGGTCAAACTCTTTTAAATGCATCCCTCCCTCCCTCCCTCCATACTCTGCATTTGGAAATTTGATGCCGGCGGGTGGCATGTAGGAGATCACCAGTAGAAGGTGTGCAGGATCTCACATACCCTGGAAATAATCTCTTTCTGCTTCTGCCCTGTAGGAGGAGATACAGGGTTAACAAGACCAGGACTAGCCACTTGAATAGTTTCTATCCAAGAGCGGTTTTGGCTTTGAATGCAGTGAAATGCAGTTTCTGAGGGAGCTTCTGTAATTAGTTTTTAGAGGTTTTAGAGTTTTTTAAAGAGTTTTTAGAGTTTTTAAGTGTGTTCTTAGTGGGTTAAATGTGTGTATGTGGGGTGGGGTGGGGATAGATATTTATGTATGGTTGTACTGTTAGGTCCTGTAAAAGCTGATGTAGACTCTTTCAATCTCGTTGTTCTGCATGGGACAATAACAATAAAGATCTATCTATCTATCTATCTATCTATCTATCTATCTATCTATCTATCTATCTATCTATCTATCTATCTATCTATCTATCTATCTATCTACAGTCACCCCCCCGCCATTTCGCGTTTCAGGTCCCTCGGTCCTGCTACATCGCGGGATCGCAGTACCTGCACCGCTGGGGGGGGGCGATCAGGTCGCTCCCCACCACCCTCGCCCCCTCTGAAGCTTTACGGAGCCACCCAGGAGGGTCGCGGGGAGCCATCGCATGGCTCCCCGCCACCCTCCCGCCCCCTCTGAGGCTTCACGGAGCCGTGCGGGGGCAGCGGGGGTGCAATCTCCATTGAAATGCATTGCCAATGCATTTCAATTGAGAAATTTTCCCTATTGGAAAGCATTGAGCCAATGTTTTCCAAAGGGGAAAATTTTCTCCATTGAAATGCATTGGCAATGCTTTTCAATGGAGACGGCCCCGGAGGAGAAGTCTCGGGCGGTGCGGGTGGGCGGTGGCGGGAGGTCAGACTCCCCAAGACTTCTCCGACAGGTGCGCGATCACCCTCCTGCCCCGCAGCGCCCCCCCACTCGTTTCCGCATATCGCGGATTTTCATGGATCGCGGGTGGAGTGGGTGCCTAACCCCCGTGATCGGCAGGAGGTTACTGTATCTATCTATCTATCTATCTATCTATCTATCTATCTATCTATCTATCTATCTATCTATCTATCTATCTATCTATCTATCTATCTATGAAAGGAGAATAGCGATAGCAATGATAGCCATGCTGGTCTTGATGATTCTGCCAGACCCTGTTTTTCATGCAGAAAACCAGCAAATGTTCTGGCCTGAACTTTTCTAGACATGTGGTACTTAATAACAGGCACCTGGAGAGGTGTGTTTTAATAAAGGGCTTCTAAGTCATTTCTGTCTTTCATGCCGCAAGTACCTCAATGAAAAAGCAAATCAAAACTGAGTTTCACTGTTATTAAAATAAAAAACCCACTTTTTTACCCAGGAGAAAGGGGGCAGAAGGGAAAGGCAGAGTTTCCGAATTGCTACTGTTATGACAGACAGTCACAGATAGATAATCCATGGCAGATAGGGTTGATATATGGCGCTTGGGAGGCATTGGGATTGAGAAAGAGTGAATTCTTAGTCCTTTTAATTAATTAGCTGTGTCCTCCCAAACAGCATGCCAAGAACGGTGGGTATGTCCCTATCAGACAATAAGATTGGTTGTCCTTAGGGGTCTTTATATTTTCTCCATGTGTAGAAGAAGTTTTTATTGGAGGCAATTCTGTGCCCACCCAAATCCATCTGTTGATGCCATTATTCAAAGCCAATCTGTTCACCCTCCAGTTGAGTTGCCCCAGAGATGAAAGGAGCCCTATGGCCAAATTTGATTGGTGATGAAAGATCAGTGTTGCTGTAGTTGATTGGATCTGAGGCATGTTTGAAGATGGGGGGGTCAAGATGGACAGGCTTGATGAAACAGCTTCCTGGTTGCAAGCTGCAGAGGATGTTCTTACTCTGTAGACAGTGCTGATCTTTATTAATTAAAAAAATGAATTGTGCACCAAGTGAAGGTGCAGAATTTAATGATGTTGTCACCCGTGTGTTTGTTTAAGTTGTTTTGCCTCTACTAATATAAAAAGCAAAGTGTTTTGCTTATATACCTCCCCATACCACTTCAAGTCGTCTCTGGGCGGTTTACAGTTTAATGACAGTATGCAGGCTACACATTGCCCCACTCCACCCTCCAGCAAGCTGGGTACTCATTTTACCCACCTTGGAAGGATGGAAGGCTGAGTCAACCATGAGCCTGCTTCCTGGGACTCAACCCCAGGTCGTGAGCACAGTTTTATCTGCAGTATAGGCATTTAACCACTGCGCCATAGCGCCATAATACATCTTGCTTGTTAATATTGCTTCCTTGGTCTCCAGCCTAGAGAATTTCCCAGCTAGATTGACAAATGGCTGAGATGAGAGTCCAAGTAAAGTAATTTTTCCAAGTGATGGACAAGGGGGAGAGGCAACGATTAAACAAAAAAATTAAAAATAGCTGCAGAACTTCACAGTCCCCACAGTAAAAATTCAGTCTGTGCATTCTTTTACACCCTCATGCTGACACCTGGCTCCTGCTATTTCATCAGGCAATTCTCCTATCTTTCAGGTTTATACTCTTGGCCTTAGGGGGCTAAATGTACGTTTGAAAAAGCTACAATTCCCGACATGTTGTGTTCTGCACTCGCTACCTATTTCAGCACTTTGCACGGGAAGATGACTCAAATTGCAAAAAGGCACCCTCCTGCCGGAAAGCCAGGTAGCTGCGTATTTGGCTCTGCTTTTTTCCCTTAACCTCCATCTTTTTCTATCCTCTTCTGCACTCGTGAAATGTGTACGTACATCTCTAAGCCACGGTTTTTCAAAAAGTGGAGCAGAACTAGGCTGCCAGCTGTTGTGAACAGCTGGGGTTTGCTTAATAGGCCTAAATTGGGAAGATGATGTGTCTGCCTCCCTTCAAATATCTACATAAAACATCTGGAACAGAAGCTGAACCTGAGTGAAATTTTCAAGACAGTTCTGGTTTGAGGTTCCAAATGTTTGCTCAGGGACGGGCTATGAGCCCTGATAAAACTACTGTCGATAACGTTTGTGGGTTTTTTCCCGTATATGACTCGCCAGATTTTGAGAAACAGCTGCACTAGCATTTGTTCTTGTAATGCTGTTGGAGGAGCTGACAATGGATATTGTTTTTGGGTTGGGTAAAGGTTGTAGCACTCCGTTCTAAGGAGCAAGAGAAAGCCAACCTCACGGGAGAAACCATCGCTCAGTGACATATGCTTGCATGTCGAATGTCACAGGTCCAGTCCTCTGGCAGACAGTGGACTAGTTAGGGGTGGTTCAGTCCAAAACTGCGAGAGAGGCAACCTCTCCTTTCTTAAATCATAAGCGGTCCAACTAGAGAGGAACACAAATTGTCTGGTTTGGCAGATTGTGCCAGATCATTTCTTAAGTGAACAGGTGTTTGGTGTGCCCAGCCCCGCCTTCAGTGGCGGTCGCCCAATCAGAGGTGATGCCCAGAGGAGGTAGGGCCAGGAAGCCAAGGTACTGCCTTTGAATGGGTACCCGCTGGTGCCGATTGGCCTGGGAACTGCCGAACATTTGTTCGGCTGAGAAACCAACCAATGCAAACCACGGAACCAGCCACACAGGGCCGTCTGTAGTTGCAGTTGTCATATGTTGCGAGCATAAGAAAGGTAGTAAATACCGTAAGACGTGCGGCCCTCAAAAGTAAGGGAAATGTCTGTGCGTGTTATAGAGTGAATACAGTAGTCTCAGCTGTCAGGCACAATTCAAGGTGCTGACCTTGACCTACAAAGCACTGTACGGCCTGGGTGCTAGCTACCTCAAATATCAAATCTCACAGTATGAACTGATGCAGGTGTTAAGGTCATCAGGAGAGGCCCTTCTCTCCTTCCTGCCACCCTCACAGGTAGTTCTCATGGGAACCCAAGAAAGGGCCTTCTCTACTGCTGTGCCCAGACTCTGGAACTCCCTCCCACTAGAGGCTAGGACTGCGCCGTCTCTGATGTCCTTCCAGAAACAGGCAAAGATCTTTCTCTTCAGGCAAGTTTTCCCTGAATGATGGACTATCTATTATGAGTCTTTTATGAGCCCTGTGGTGCAATGGTTATATGCCTGTACTGCATTTAAAACTGCTCACGACCTGGGGTTCAATCCCAGGTAGCAGGCTCAAGGTTCACTCAGCCTTCCATCCTTCCTAGGTCAGTAAAATGAGTACCCAGCTTGCTGGGGGGGGGATGTGTAGCCTGTATACTGTAATTAAAACTGTAAACTGCCCAGAGACTACTTGAAGTGGTATGGGGCGGTATATAAGCAGAACACTTTGCTTTTATATGAATTGATAGGATCACATAGACTTGGTGTTTATAACTACTTATAACCTTATGTGTTTACATTGACACTATGTTTTCGATGTTAGTTTCCATCACTCCTAACTTTTACATGGAATTTTACTCTCTTTTTAACTGTGCGCATTTTCTTGTAGCTTTAATGTAATGTTGTCTATTAATGCTGTAAGATGTCCCTCAATTCCCTGTTCTTAATACCTGAACATGTCTTAATTGTACTGTACTGTGTTATCCCTCATTACTGTAAGCCGCCTTGGGTCCTATTCCAAGGAGAAAAGTGGGGTAAAAAATACTCTAAAATAAATAAAATAAAATAGATTTTCATTTGGAGAAGTTACTGCACAGATCTACTCCTGTCCCCTGCTGCAGCCTGGCTTCCCCAGTCCCAATCAGCTCCATTTCATAGAGGCTTCCACTGAGCCTCTGCCCTCCCCATCTGCAGCCAGGATTCCGCTGCCATGAAACCTTAGGCCAGTGGTTCCCAACTTTCCGAATGCCACGTCTCTTTAATACAGTGCCTCATGTTGTGGTGACCCCCGTGCCTGCTTGGAAGAGGCCACAAGCCCCTTTTGGCAGGCCACTGCCATAGAGAACTTCCCTCTACAGGCACCCTCAGCCAATCGCAGGCTCCGGTGCCATTGACTGACATGCCCTCCAACCTGTCAAGCCAGTGCCATTGACTGACATGCCCTCCAACCTATCAAGCTTCCCTCCTCTTCCAGACCCAAGCCGTTTGTGCCTTTTTCTTCACTGGCTCATGGCGACCCCTGTGAAATGGTCGTTCGACCCCCCAAAGGGGTCCCGACCCCCAGGTTGGGAACCACTGCCTTAGGCCAAACATTTTTTTCCTTGTTTTCCTCCTCTGAAAACTAGTTGCATCTTATGGTCAGATGCATCTTATAGGGTGAAAAATACAGCAATAATCAACACCTTTCACTGTCTCAAACCCCATGGAGGGACTGCAAATTGGAGCAGACAATACTGTACTTAGCTAACTAGTCTGGAGTTGGAAGTTATGAATTGCAAGCAATGTACATAATACATAGGTATTGTAACAAGCTACTTGGTTGAAAGGCCACAATGAAGTCACAGTTCAAAAGTAGTGAAATAGATGAAGATCGCAGTACTTAGTGAATGAAATAAGTAATGTTTTCTTATTACTTGGAAGTTGGAGTGGACCAAGACTTGGATAAAAAGAGAGCTGTATGTGGGTCCCCAGTGCGGTTGTGCAGACCTCCTTTGAATGATAGTTTTGTTTTATTTCAAAAATTGCAAATTGCACCCTTTATAAGCTTTCTGAGGGTCCTATAAATGTAATTCCCCATGACCTGCATTCGGTCTTAAAGGCCTTTCTTCAAACAAACTTAGTTTTCAAATGCTATATTGAGTAATAAAAAAGAACTACAGTACTTTGAAGAAACCGAGTTCTAAGCTCTAAGGTAAATAAATGGTCCAATGAGATAGAAAACAGTTCCTTATCCTTCTGTGATGGATAATTCCTTGGCATGGACCCCATATGAACTTCTGGGCATTTGGATGATATTTTCATCAGAGTTCATATTGGACAATGATAAGAAATCTCTGATCCAAATCAAGGAGGAATCCCGTTCTGCTCTTAGAACCCTCTCCAATTGTGAATTAAATGTATTTCCCAAGTATTGCCTTTGAGAAAGAAGAGATTATAAGGTAATCTTTTTAGGTTAAGTTTGCCTTGATTACCAAGCAAACATGCCACAGGAAATTAGAATAAAATCTCCAATTGTTTTTTCCGCGATTACATTTCTCTTTTTTTCTCATAATATCGTTCTCTGCATTGTAGTTTGCACTGCTGCAAGGCATTGCCTGAATACTAATTTTCAGTTTGCAGAAAGGCTTTTAAATCACAAGTTATTTTTTTTTAAAAGTCAGATTTGTTGATGAGTTAAATAAAAATATTTTAAATTTAATTATGAATTAAATCAGTTTGGTTTAAAAATAATAATAATTTAAATTTTATCCACCCTCGTGTAAATGAAGCTAAAAAGAGAGAGGCAGTCCCAGGAATTGTAAAAGTATAGAGATGAACAGCTTCCCATATTATTTGAAATTATTTATTGGTATCGACCCTAGCATGGGAATAACAGCATTCATAAACCTTCTATACAGGCATCTTCTAGACCTGTTGCTTGGATTTTTGTACCAGTTTTCCATGATCCTTGGATGGCTCTGTGAACTCTTACTCTTGACACTTCACTCGTTTTATTTTATGCAGTTGGTCTCAGATGGACAAGGAAATCCAAATGTTCTGTCTCCATGTTTATCCTGTGTACAATGCAGCTGGCTCCTGGTTGCCCCTGGATCGAGACTTAGGCATGGTATATTTGCCCTCTCTGGCTAATATTCTTCAATAACAAGCCAAACATGCTAGACTAGTCTAATGTATTCTTTCATGGCCGGGATCTGAAAGTTATTGTGAATTTTTCGGGCTGTTTGACTGTGTTCTGGAAGTTTTTCATCCTGGTGTTTCGCCGGACTCTGTGGCTGGCATCTTCAGAGGGAACTCCTTGTTCCCCGAACTCCTTGCCCTCTGAAGATGCCAGCCACAGAGTCTGGCAAAACTTTAGGAAGGAAAACTTCCAGAACACAGCCAAACAGCCCAGAAAACGTCACAACAACTATAATACTAGTCTACTTTTTTCTGGAAAACCTATATTGCATCTTCTTAGAGGCAGCTGCCTGGCGTGAATTGAAATGCTGGACAGTGGAGCTTTTTGGTCCAGACCTGGTTGGGTCTTCTTTTGCTCCTATATTCTGCCGGGAATATGTGGGCGGGTTAGGCTTCAGAGACAGAGAAACCAACCCAAACTCTTTTAGAAACACGGTGAACAAATGGATATTTGATCCGTGATTTTCCTGGTCCTCATCCAGCACTCTTAACTGCTACCCTGTGCTGACAGTCAGTAGGGAGAATTATTCTGTTCTCTTCCTGTTAACCTGACCCTCAAGAAGGAGCAAAATTTATGGCTTTGATCTCCGGCAAAGTGACCTTAAATGAAGAGCAAACAGAGGACTTCTGTACGTTGATGTTTCGTTGGTGGGACTTCCGTTCCTTGGCTTAGATTAGACAGTTGAAAAACAACAGGCGAATCAAGAGTCCAAAAGCAGCCTTAATGTTAGATAGCAAACAGCCGAGACTGACATGAGAATGTTTATCTCGTTAAAAAGGTTCCGGGAGAGAACAGGGAGGGAGAATAAATTCTATGGGCAGAAGTGATGGATTTGTTTGCTCCTTATCAGAAACTGCAGGCGTCTGGTCCCACTGTTGCTTGTTCTCCTATTCCCATTCCTTCAGGATTACAAGGGCTGCTGTAGGAGCGAAGGAGACAATTGGGTCAAGAGGCTCTTGAACCAAAAATTAGGGATTAGCCCCACGGATCAAGTTTCTGGAACCCGGCTGAAATGCAAAGCATTTCGGCCCTGCTGTGCTACTAAATACAGTCCCATCACCAGCTTTCTCTGCTGGGGTCAGTTCACCCCAGAATGATTAGGTTTAAAAGAATGGTTGAGACCAGTAACAGACGCTAGAAGTCTTTAAATCTGCAGCTTCCCTGTTGGTGTGAGGACTTTTAACACCAAATCAGAAATAAAGCTGCCAAGGTGGTGACACTTGCTGACAAGTGTGTTGTGTGACCACACTTGGAACGGTGTGTATCCTTCTGTTAATCGCATCTCAAAAAAAAAAAAAAAAGATACAGCGAGGTGGAAAGGGTGATAAAGGGGCCAACCAAAATAATTAAGGGAATGGAGTCACTCCCCGGTGAGGATCAGCAAGAAAATTTGGGATGTTAGCAGAAGAAAGACAAGCAAAGAGAAGAAGGAGAAGTGTAGAGGAGTAGAAGATTGTGCATAGTGTAGCGAATGTGTTTTCCTTCTCTTCTAGAGTGTCAGAACCCAGATGAGCAAGTTAAAATGACTGGTAGAAGGGCCAGGACAGATTAAATATATTACAGTGGTACCTCTATTTACCAGTTTAATCCATTCTGAATGCATGCTCATAAGTCAAACAAGTAGAGCAGCCGTGGCTAGAAATAATTAAAAAAGAAGAAGAAAGTAGAGCAGACCACATCTAAAATTTATAAGGCAGCAGTTAAAATGCCAACGGTTTCCCACTCTTAAGTCGAATTGCTCGTAAGTAGAGCAACTCGTATGTAGAGGTACCACTGTATACAGTATTGTATATACATATATACACATATATTTCATGGACCACAGAAATGACCTCTGGAATTCACTTGTACAAGATGTAATATCTGATAATAAGGTCAGCTGTAGAAGGAGAGTAGATAAATTTAGGGATGGGCACGAACTGCTGGTTCGTCGGTTCGTGATGGTTTGTTTACTGGCCAAATGAGGAGGCAGGGAAGGGAAGCACAAACACCTGTTGGGTCAGTAAACAAGCCTTCCCAAACCATTGAACCAGTGGTGCGTGCCCATCACTAGTTAAATTCAAGGAGATTCCAATCAGATGGCTATATCTTGTCTCCAGGATCATAGGCAGGATGTGGTTCGAGGTCACAGATCAGAAGGAGAGATTGCGCTAACGTCCTCCCTGTGGACTTCCTGTAGGCTTCTGATTGGACACTTTGAGCTTGATAAGGCTTTTTGGTTATCTGTCAGGTCTCTTATGTTCCCCAGGCTTGACCTGCCTATTTCTAAGAAAGTTCTGCTGAATTGATTGGGTTTAACACTTAGGCAGTTGTATACGGTACTGTGGCCTTTGGCAGTGTTATTTATTTGTTTATTCAAGTACAAAAACATGATAAATATTTAGGCATGTCAAGATGGGACAGTGGCAAAGATCAAGATCAGAATCGAAGCAATGGCATCAGAGAAACCGTTATAAGTTCAGCGCTTCAAAAAAGACCTGTTTACAAATATGGTTTTGCGGCCTGTCTGAATTACACTGAAATTCCATACAAGCAGTACTCCACTTGGTCCCATTGATGTGATTGTGATCAATAATGTGCCTGATGTGGAGCTAACCCCATCGAATGCGGTGGAGTGTACTTTTTAGGGGTAAATGTAGTACAAGCAAACTACCTTAATTTTCTATGTTACAGTTAAGCGCAAGCACCAGGTCTGGTATAGAGGGCACAGGTAATCTCTAATCATGGTAATAATGGCAGTGGGGTTTTGGCCTGCCTTGTTTCTTTTATTTCTTTTATTTCTTATTTATAGGGCACCTGTCTCTGGATTACAGTGGTACCTCAGATAACAACTGCCCCCGATAACAAATAATTCGGATAACAACTGCAAATTTCTGGGTATAGGGCTGCCTCTGATAACGAATTTTCCCTATGGGCTGCCTCGGATAACGAATAGCAATTCCTAGGTATAGGTCTGCCCTGGAGAATGAATTTTCTCTGTGGGCTGCCTTGGATAACGAATCTTCCTGTGGGCTGCCTCGGATAACGAATTTTCCCTATGGACTGCCTCAGATAATGAATTTCCAGCATGCATCAGTAAAAAAGTTATCCCAGGTGACATTGCATCTGTACCTTTAAAGTGCACTTCTTAAAGAGTTTTAAGCAAAAAACCAGGTGTCTGTGCGTTTTTCCTAGGCTCCAGAAGGGATTAAACGGTTTCCCATTCATTCCTATGGGAAACTGCGTTTCAGATAACGACGTGTTTCGGATAACAACTAACCTTGGAGAACGAATTACCATCGTTATCCGAGGCACCACTGTACTTGTGTAAGTAAAGCAGTGATTTTCTTTAGAAGCAGAGAACATTTGTTGGTAGTTTGAAAATTTAAATCCTTTAGATTAGAACCAGAATTCTTTAACCATATGAAATTAAAATTTGGTTCTAGGGACTTTTTTTTTTTTTGCTTAACCAGGGTTTTAGATCTTTTCTGGTTTTTGTGTTATTCTGTGTGGCACTAGTTTTGTTATTGAAGCTTGCTCCAGTGATGTGTTCACATTGCTTGAGCTTATATCTTTTCATACATCCTTTCACATCAGTGGAGATGGAACTTCTCTTTTGTTTTTTCCCCTTTGTGGTTTGATTTTTTCTTAAAAGTTTGGCATAATGCAAGCAATTACATTGCAGAGAAACGAATACGTTTTGCTTTAAAATCAAGTTGTAGTGGAATGTTCACTTTGACGCTGCAAATTTCCTAATCCAGTGATGGCAAACCTTTTAGAGACCAAGTGCCCAAACTCCAATTCAAAACCTGCTATTTTTTTTTTTTTTGGCAAAGTGCCAATACAGCAATTTAACCTGAATACAGGTGGCTGTGAAGGGCTGATGTCGGGTGCCCACAGAAAGGGCTCCGAGTGCCACCTTTGGCACCCGTGCCATAGGTTCGCCAGCACTGTCCTAATACTTTCTTGGATCAATCAATCAATCGTGGTTTGTTTTTCAGACAGGATGTTTGTATTTTTCTTTTGACAAGAGGAGGGCAGTTAAACAGGAGTGTTAGAAACAGGCATATTCTTATGTCTCCTTGTCAGAAACATTTTGGATAAACTGACCATGGGGTTGTCTGTATTAGGCAGATGGACTTCCACAGTCCTTAAAAGAAATGAGTCTATACTTTGTGCTTTCTTCTTTGTTCCATGCTGTCCATTTGGTGCATCTAATATTTTAGCCCTCCTTTCTGGTCCATAAAGCTGTAAATTTCCCCTTTTTGCACATTCCTGGCATTTTCCTTGTTGTTTTGGTGGCTTTTCACAGTCTATTCCTAATTCTGGGACTCACTGTTTCACATCACGTTCTTAGGGGGTTGGCGTCTTTCTTTCTTTTGAAGTGCTGACACAGCGCACTGGGACCTTCTGCTGGAGTTAGTCTCAAGATCCCAGATTAATCCGTTCTCCGCCATCTCATGTCTTTACCAGAGTGCCACCGGAGTAAGATTTTTAAAGGATTCTAGACCTGTTTACATGGCTGAACTGTATTAATACCACAGATCTGTCTTGTGTGCTATATTAGAGGAGCTTTCATCAGCAACTCTGCTCACGTCTTGTAAACCAAAGATGGAGGCCCTCTTTTGTTTGGCCTAGTCTAGGGGAAATTAGTCTGTAGTCCATAGCTCCGGGTAGGATGATGGGATGTTGCGTCCTAATCTTTTCAGACTGAGCTGAATGTTGTCACTTGGCATCGAACCAGGGTGTATTTGAACAGCTGTAGAACAGTCAACTGGCTAGATCTTTTTTCCAAGGAGTCACCTTATAGCAGTGATGGCGAACCTTTTAGAGACCGAGTGCCCAAATTGCAATTCAAAACACACTATTTTTTTTGCAAAGTGCCAATACCCTAATTTAACCTGTATACAGGTGGCTATGAAGGGGTGATGTTGGGTGCCCACAGAAAGGGCCCTGAGTGCCACCTTTGGCACCCGTGCCATAGGTTCGCCATCACTGCCTTATAGAATAGGTGCTGTTGTGCAGGAGAATCCTGTTGCCCTTCTATGTAAAACTGTTCCCACTCCACAGTTCTCCTCTAGCCACCGTTCCCATCTCAAAGGTAAGCTAGGGAAGCAGTGATATGGGAGTAAAGTGAGTAAAGTTGGTGTTGTGACCTGTCATCAAGTCACCTCTGACTTTATTTATTTATTTATTTATTTATTTATTTATTTATTTATTTATTTATTTATTCAACTTATATGCCGCCCACTACCCAAAGGTCTCTGGGCGGCTTACAATCAAAGAATTAAAACAATTTAAAATATAGTTATAAATAAAATATCAATAAATCATCAAACAGTAAATAAAAACCTTATGGAGACCCTCTAAAACAGGGGTGGAGAACCTTCAGCCCTCCAGATGTTATGGGCCACAACTCCTGCAGTTCTTTATCAAGGGCAGTGTAGGCTGAGGATTTTGTTTGCAGTCCACATCATCTGGAAGGAGGAATATTCCCCATCCCTGCTCTAAATGAGAAGTTTCCAGAATTTCCTGTCCTCAACAGCCACTCTTGCAGTCTCAAAGCTGTAGCTTCCCATGCTATCGTGATCTCGAGATTAGACTACTGTAGTGCTCTCTTTGTGGGGCTGCCTATGAGGCTCATGTGGAAGCTTCTGCTAGTGCAGAACACAGTGGTCAGGCTATTAACAGGCACAAGAGGATTCTATCATGTTACTCCTGTACTGGCCTCTGTGCACTGGCTGCTGATTTGCTTCCTCATTGACTTCAAGGTGTTAATGATGACATACAAGGCCCTAAACGGTTTGGGACCTCATTACCTGTTGGAACGGCTTCCTCCAAGATGTACTGTCCGGGCCACTTGTTCATCCCAGGTGGGATATTTGAGGCTCTTCACTCTGACAGGTTTGAAAGGTCCAAGGAGTTGCGCCTTCTTGGGAGTTGCCCCTCAACTCTGGAATCGTCCGCCTATGGAAATCTGCCTGGCCCCTACATGGCAGATATTTAAATGCCAATTTAAGACCTGGGTTTACAGATTGGCCTTCCCTAAATATGTAGTCCATGAGGACGCTTAATTATGGTCCATCTTATATGCCTCTGATTTGTTTCTCTTGTTTCTTCTTTTGATATCTAGTTGACTTTTAAAAAATTACTATATTTTCATTTGTATCTTTTTCGTACTCTAATATTGAACATAGTTTTGTTGGTTGATGTTTTTATAATTTGTACTCTTATTTGTTGTTCACTGGCCAGAGTGGCTGGGTATTCAATTTACTGACTTCAGAAGGATAGAAGACTGAGTGGGATTTGAGCCAGATACCTGAATCCCACAAGGATCAAATGCAGGTTGTGAGCTGAGCTTTTGGCTGAAAGAGGAACCTCCTTCATGGGAAGTGTAGTCCTATCCAGAATAGGTTGCCTAACTTGCCTATTCTGGATGGGACTAATTGGGAGAAATACAGCCTATAAATAAATAAACCAAATAAAAGGCTTTTGCTTCCAGCTGCCTTATTCCTTCAGCCACAAGGCCCGGGTTCAGTTTATTTCATCTGCATGCCGCCAAAGCTTTGCTAGTCAGAGTTACAGAGTAGATTGGTTGAGAGACAGGAACGCTGGGCAGGATGTCATATTGAAGAAGGGATTGGTTTGTTTTCCACGGCTTCAGAGACTAGGACTCGGGGCAGTGGTTTCAAACTACAGGAAAAGAGATTCCATTTGAACATTAGGAAGAACTTCATGACGATTAGAGCTCTTCGGCAATGGAATATGCTGCCGCAAGAGGGGTGGAGGAGTCTCCTTCTTTCGGGGGGGGGGGGTAAGCAGAGGCTGGATGGCCATCTGTCTTGGGAGTCCTGTGATGGGGGTTCCTGCATGGCAGGGGGTTGGACTAGATGGCCCTGGAGGTCTCTTCCAACTCTATGATTCTGTGAGGATGAAGCCAGACCACCACAGAATCATTTGATTCAGCGACTGCAAGAAGAACAAAAGTTTGTAGACTTCGAGAGTAGACTGTTTTGCCTTACACTGATCCAAACCTTGACTCTGTACAACGCACTGTGACTAGAATTTATTTATTTATTTATTTATTTATTTATTTATTTATTTATTTACCACCTGATTTTCCCAAGGGAACTCAGGACGGTGGACAAAATAACGCAATTCAAAACGAATAAACAGCTTCCACAATAGGGCATATACAATAACAAACTCAAATACAATAAAAATACAAAAAACAAGAATCAGTGGATCACTTGCATACCAGGCAAGATTCCCCCCCCACACACACACTAAGATCTTTAGCATTCCCTGCTGGTCTCTGCAGGCCCAATTCTGCTTATCTCCTGAAATCACACTGGAACTAGGTTGTTCCTGGTGATAACATTGTCCTGAGCATGCACATGGACCTCTCTCTGGTTTCCCAAGAATTATGTTTTGCCTCCAGTCTGGTCAGCCCTCACCATCCGAGGAAGAAGAAATGGTGATGATTTGTGGTACTGCTGCCATTGGTGTGCAGACGGAGGTTTTTCCTGTGAGAGATGAGAATCAGAATCAGAATACTTTTATTGGCCAAGTGTGGTTGGACACACCCAGAATTTGTTTTGGTAAAATATGCTCTCCCTCTATAGAAGGAAATATAAGAATCATATAGTCAACAATAAAAACACAGTACAACAATACAATATAACCTATTATTTAAAAAGGAAGAAGAAAAGTGAAAATTAATTATTCAACAGTTTGATAGCACTTGGAAAGAAACTATCTTTATATCTAGTTGTCCTAGTGTGCAATGCCCGAAAACGTCGCCCTGAGGGTAACAATTGAAACAGATTAATGCCCAGGAGGTGTGGAATCTGTATATATCTTCATCGGCCTCTTTTTAGCTCGTGTAGTATACAATTCCACAATAGATGGCAAATTAGTAGCAGTATTTTTTTCTGCAGTTCCAATTATCCTTTGAAGTCTATATCTGTCGTGCTTAGTTGCAGAACTAAACCAGACAGTTATAGAGGAACAGATAATAGATTCAATAACACCTTTATAGAATTGAATCAACAGTTCTTTTGGCAGTCTGAACTTCCTAAGTTGACGCAGAAAAAAACATTCTTTGTTGTGCTTTCTTAATAATACTTTCAATATTAGATGACCATTTTAAATCATGAGATATAATAGTACCTAAAAATTTAAAGGGTTATTTGATATCATAAGAGGTGGCTGTATAGAACGAGTCCTCCTAAAATCCACCACCATTTCAACAGTTTTGCATGCGGGGAGAATCCCCTGGAGGGATCTATTGCCGGTCTTCCTTCTGTCCATGTTTGCTAGACTGACTGTTGCTGAAGAGTGGAAGTGCAAGGGTCACTTTTTGCCAGGGGAATAGTTGCAGAGTAGACTTATAACAATGGGAAGGAAACCCCCATTGTACACAACTGCCAAAGGGCGACTCAAAACAGGTGCTTGTGTTTCTAACAGAACTCCTTCCTTTGTGGGAATAGGAGACTTGCTATTTTTATAAACACGGTTTCCCTTGGAGGAGGATGCTCTTAAATTCCTAAATGCATTACCAAATTTGTTTTCTTGCTCAAGACGTGTTGCTGTTTGCATCTCTTCTGTTTTTTTATTCATGTCCTTGTGAAGGAAGACTTGGTGGATTGACCTGATAACATGGCTTTAGGGATGGGCATTTCGTTTCGGAACCAGTAGGTTACAAAATGAACCATGCAAGCCCAGATGGTCCTCGGAACCGTATGATGCACGCAGATCGAATTGCTTTACCTTTCTATGTCTCACGCAGGGTTAAAATCCAACAAGGAAGCATGCTATGCTAGATCTGTGATGCTGGCCAATCAGGAGCTGTGCAGGGAAAGACATCATCCTCCCTCCCTCTCTGATTGGCCAGCAGTATGAAGCAGGAAAGATGACATTGAAGCATGCTTCCAAGTTGGATTTTAACCCTGTGCGAGACAGAGAAAGGTAAAACAATTGGATCTGCCTGTATCAGCCGGTTCCGAGGACCACCTGGGCTGGGAAATGAACCACGCGAGCCCAGGTGGTCCTCGGAACCGGCTGATACAGGCAGATCCAATTGTTTTACCTTTCTCTGTCTCGCACAGGGTTAAAATCCAACTTGGAAGCATGCTTCAATGTCATCTTTCCTGCTTCATACTGCTGGCCAATCAGAGAGGGAGGGAGGATGATGCCTGTCCCTGCACAGCTCCTGATTGGCCAGCATCACAGATCTAGCATAGCATGCTTCCTTGTTGGATTTTAACCCTGCGTGAGACATAGAAAGGTAAAGCAATTGGATCTGCGTGCATCATACGGTTCTGAGGACCACCTGGGCTCGCATGGTTCATTTTGTAACCTACTGGTTCCGAAACGAAATGCCCATCCCTAATTTGATTCCTGTACCTCAGACCTGGGCAGACTCATACAAGATTTTAGTTATCTCATGTATCTGTGTGTGTGTGTGTGTGTGTGTGTGTGTGTGTGTGTGTGTGTGTGTGTGTGTGTGTGTGTGTGTGTGTGTGTGTGTGTGTGTGTGTGTATCTATCTATCTATCTATCTATCTATCTATCTATCTATCTATCTATCTATCTATCTATATTCACATGATACCACTCTCATGTCTGTCTGACTTTCTCCTTTGTTTTACTCTTTTTTCAGCTGGTGCTGCTGACAGTCTGCTTATAAATCTTCTTCCTGGTGACAAACAAACTGAAAAGATTGGATGGTGTTTAACTTTACACAGTGATGGACCCAGTAAATGGACTGAAGACTCTTGCTACGCTGCAGGGTTGGCAACGTGATTAGGGTAAGGTGGCATTTGATGCATAGAATAAACCGTTGCTTGTTGCTTTCTTAACTCTACATGTCTCTTTAGCCAGAGAAGACATGCAACTGCTTTTTTAAAAGCTTTGCAGTACCAAACAGCAAAATGCACACAGATGCACATAATACATTTTCCCCAATCAGGGTTGATCTTAGACCATTGGCAGTTCTGCTCTACTTCTTGCTCTAGTTGTATTACTTCTGGTGTTCAAACTGGACATTGGCTTCAGTTGGATCCAGCACCAAATTGGCTTGATGTGAGGTCCCAAGCTGAGCAAAAGGGCAAACTGAAATGGTAAAGATTCGTTCCTGGGGTCACTTGATTCAGGCCTCTAAAATGATTTGGAGAATATACTACTGTTAATGAAGTCTAAAGTGTGTCTCTGTGTGTGTGTGTTGTGTCATTATAGTCATGACTGACTCTTCTTGGCTCCATGTCCATGGAGTTTTCTTGGAAGGAATACTGGAATGGTTTGCCAGTTCCTTAGCACTGGCCTTTTTGTAGCTACATTGCTCGGTTGCATGATATTGAGCTTTTGATCTACAACCATTCCAAGATTCCTCTTTGCCCTCTCTTCCCCCTCTTTTTTTTCTTGTTGGAATTGTTCATAATTCTGCCTTCAGAACTTTGTTTTGCAAGAAGCTTCCGCCCATCTTGGATGTCTTTTCCTGCCATCATGTCCTGCTGTGGGACCTTACCATATTACCATTGTTCTGACTTTATTAAAAGTGCCTTTCCTTAAATACGGCATACACATGTGGCTATGCTTGGCTTTTGTTTCCTTTGAAATCAAGAACTCAAGTAGAACATGGCCATTGTCCCGAAGTCCCCCTTGCTGCCACTTTCCCCACCATGTCGTGAATGAATGTGAATGAGGATTACTCCTTGGTTTAACGACCAAGTTCATTCTTTCCTCCCAGGGCTTGCAGCGAAGATGAAGAGGTTGGAGGGAGAAAGAGGTGTGAGCAGGTTGGAATAGAAGCAGGGACAGTTAAGTTCAGGCATATCAAGCAATGTGGTAGAAAGTGGGAAAGAGAAAAGAAAAAGATCAACTGTGTAGCAATTTGACTAGAGAAGAGTGGATTAGGAGAAGGTTTTTGAAGGCTGATGACCGGACAAGTGGATTCTGCATTGGGGAAGGCAAAGTTGTTCAAGATCATTGAGAGAAGATAATGTAGGCCATGGAGAGGTGCCAGTAAAGGGTCAAAGGACATTTTTCCAAATGTTGCCAAGAGGTGTATGGATACGAGTCTAAATGGCAGGATAGGAAAGGAAGGCCAGGTGAACATGTGTGCAGGATGAAGAGGTGACAGTGAATACTGCTAATACTATTACGACATTATATTGTGGGCTTGAGCATGGGCTGGGTATCTTCAAAGAGCATGGTGCTCTTCTCCATTCTCAATTTGAGCTCACTGTATTCTTTGCTACGAAATGGCAAATGTGTTTTAATGTAGCCAAATGTAAAGTAATGCATACTGGGGCAAAAAATCAAAACTTTATCTATCAACTCATGGGCTCTGAGTTATCCGTGACGGATCAGGAAAGAGATCTTGGTGTGTTGGTGGACAGCTCCATGAAGGTGTCTCCCCAATGTGTGGCAGCGGTGAAGAAGGCCAATTCCATGCTAGGGATTATCAAAAAGGGGACTGAAAATAAAACAGCCAACATTATAATGCCATTATACAAAACAATAGTAAGGCCGCACCTGGAGTATTGTGTACAATTCTGGTCACCGCATCTCAAGAAAGACATAGTGGAACTGGAAAAGGTGCAGAACAGAGTGACTAAAATGATTACCGGGCTGGGGGACCTCCCTTGGGAGGAACGGCTAAAACATTTGGGGCTCTTTAGTCTGGAAAAAAGGCGCATGAGGGGGGATATGATTGAGACGTACAAAATAATGCAGGGAATGAGTCAAGTGGATAGAGGGAAGCTCTTCTCCCTCTCCCAAAATACCAGAACTAGGGGACATACACTCAAATTGAGGGCTGGGAGAGTAAGAACAGACAAAAGAAATTATTTTTTCACCCAGCACGTTGTTAGTCTATGGAACTCCCTGCCACAGGATGTGGTGGTGGCATCTGGCCTGGATGCCTTCAAAAGGGGATTGGACAGATTCCTGGAGGAAAAGTCCATCACAGGTTACAAACCATGATGGAGATGTGTAATCTCCAGACTTAAAATCAGGGTACTTCAAGGGCCAGATGCAGGGGAGTGGAATCAGGAGACAGATATCTAGTCTCATGCGCTCCCAAACACATCTGGTGGGGCCACTGTGAGATACAGGAAGCTGGACTAGATGGGCCTTTGGCCTGATCCAGCATGGCTCTTCTTATGTTCTTATGAAGGCTTTCACGGCCGGGATCTGATAGTTGTTGTGAGTTTTTCGGGCTGATTGGCCATGTTCTGGAAGTTTTTCCTCCTGACGTTTTACCAGACTCTGTGGCTGGCATCTTCAGAGGGCAAGGAGCTCAGGGAAACTAGGAGTTCTCTCTTTGCTCTCTGTACTCCTAGTTCCTGGGGCTCCTTGCTGTCTGAAGACGCCAGCCACAGAGTTTGACGAAACATCAGGAAGAAAAACTTCCAGAACATGGCCAAGCAGCCGGGAAAACTCACAACATTTTGAGCTCATCTTTGTCTCTTTTGTTTGCATTTAATTGTTTGTTCGTTTTTATAAGAACATAGATTTCTGACGTTAGCTGTTCTGCCTGTCTCCTAACAGGGATGCGTATGCCTACCAAATAAACATCATCTCTGGTTGTTTACTGTGGCTTTGTGTCTCTTCTGGATGATATTGGAAAGGAAGCTGCCTGCTTCCTTCCCTATGCGCCTGGCAAAATTCTCAGAACTGTAAGAAAAATAAAATCCTTTAATGACCACGGCAGAGTCCAGATGTTCAGGGGCAGGATGCTGGAGTACTACCCCCAGAGCTGTTAGATTAAAAATAATTGTCTTGACTGCTAACCTTTGCCTCTCAGATGCCGGTTGTCAAAGGTGAATATTCAGGATTAGAAGAAAGAAGAAAAATCTGTCTTTCTTTTTTTCCAGGAAAAAAAAACACAATAACATTGTTCTTATTGGGATACTCATACTGTAAATACTTTGTATAGGCAGAGATTTTTGCTTTGCTATGATCTTCTTTATAAGGAAAAATATCTGACCAAGGTTTTCGAGCTGCACATTTTTGAAATCGGTCAATAGCTAACATAAGAAGATAAGAAGAGCCATGCTGGATCAGTCCAAAGGCCCATCTAGTCCAGCTTCCTCTATCTTACAGTGGCCCCACCAAATGCCTCTGGGAGCACAGGAAACTAGATATCTGTTTCCTGATTCCACTCCCCTGCATTTGGCCCTTGAAGTACCCCGGTTTTAAACCTGGAGATTACACATCTCCATCATGGTTGGTCACCTGTGATGGATGTTTCCTCCAGGAATCTGTCCAATCCCCTTTTGAAGGTATCCAGGCCAGAGGCCATCGCCACCTCCTGTGACAGGGAGTTCCACAGACTAACATTTTTTCCCTTTTGTCTGTTCTCACTCTCTCATCCCTCAATTTGAGTGGATGTCCCCTAGTTCTGGTATTTTGTGAGAGGGAGAAGAGTATCCCTCTATCCACTTGACTCATGCCCTGCATGATTTTGTACGTCTCAATCATATCCCCCCCGGCGCCTTTTTTCCAGACTAAAGAGCCCCAAATGTTTTAGCCTTTCCTCATAAGGGAGATCCCATACAAGGTGAAAGCATTTAAATGGTAGGATTCATTAAATTGGTGCTAGCCAAGCCAGATAATTGTTCATTGGGTTTGCCTCATTTGTTTCTCGCACCTCAATTTTTTCTTGTGTGATACACTCTGCAGTTTTGAATAGTTTTGAGGTAGGCGGGTCTCTTTGATGGCATTTTTGACATATTCAGAACCTTTTAAGGAAAAGCTTGTTGTCCTCAGGGCTGCAGAAATAGGACTGGCCAAAGTTTGCACACATTCCCCCCCCCCGGGAAGTTAGGGAAAATAAGAAGAGCAGGCCTTAAATAAGAAAGTGGGAGAGGCATCCTTGGTGCAGTGTCACATTTCTTTTCATAGTGAGATCTGATTGAATTAGAACCCTTGAGCTGATTACCTTCAAATATTATATCAGGCAACTAACTAAAAAAAAGAGAGAGAGAAATTTTATTTATTTTCAGTGATCTTGTACTCGCGGTGTTGAATCACTGTTATTGGAGCTGGTTGGGCTGATTGGTGTGACAGATTCCGTCTTTTGCTCCTTGGAACAAAACGTGGGAGTCTTCAGTAACAGAAGCTGCATGAAGGAGACTTTGGACAAAGGCCTAAAAACTCTCCTGGGTTTAGAAATCCATTTTTCTGTTGTAAAGGAATTGTTGATTGTGAACCGGGTGAAGTGGCCTAGTGGTTAAACTGCTGCACTACATCCAAAACTGTTCCAATGACTCAGATTCAATTCCTGGTAGACAGGGATGGACTCTGCCTTCTATCCTTCCGAGGTCAGTAAAATGAGTACCCAGCTTGTTGTGAAGGGGAAATGTGTAGCCTGCATAATTAAATTGTAAACTGCCCAGAGAGTGCTTTAAGCACGATGGGGCAGTATATAAGCAGAATACTTTTTACTTTTGAATGATGGAGTAGGATGAAGAGTACAGTATTGGCGTTTTAAAAACTCTTGGCATCTGATCTTCTTACCTTTGGGTTAGGACAGCAATGTATGTAACAGAGAATTAGTTAACCTCCAAGGCATGGAACTGAATTCTGAAAGACAAAGTCTAATGGAAGATCTTAGCTTGTTCCATTATTAAACTTGACCTAAGCCACTGAAGTGCCCAGCCAGCTCCTCTAAACACTAAGGAGGCATCTATTTTATTTCACATTAATGTTAATTTTACTTTTATTTTTCTTTTATTATGTTACTGTATTTTATGTTTTTATTGTATGAATTATTTGAATGTATTAATTGTTGTAAACCACCCAGAGTGACCTCGCTGCCAGATGGGCGGTATAAAAATCCAATAAATAAATAAATAAATAAATAAATAAATAAATAAACTCGGGCTTAAATTGGTTGCTCGTACAGCATTAAGGGTGCATGCAACTAATGCTGAAAGTTTACCCATTAAAAAAGAAGTCTTTGGGGGTCTTTTTTGATGACCAGAGAGTTTGGTAGGAAAATAATGATTTTATTGGAGGGGATATGCACTTGTGAACATGTGAAACTCGGTCATTGGGCCAAATAGAGTGAGATAGACATGGGAAATGAGATAAGCTGACTGCAGTAGGTGCAGGGGGTATCTTGGGGCAGCACGAATTAGAGGAAAGGGAAAATACCTGTGGCTTTCCCCCTCTGTACCTCTCTCTAGGGTGTCATGTAGCATACAGGCACTCCTCACTTAACAATGGAGTTCCGTTCCTGCAACCAGGTCATTAAGGGAATTGGCTGTGAAGTGAGGAGCTGAAAGGGGACGTCTTGTGTTGCATCGAGGCTGCCCTCCTTGCGGGGAGGCTCTCCGGGAGGCCACCGGGGAAGCAGAACAGCAAGGAGGGGGAAATAGAGGTGGAGGTGTCCCGCTTGGATCATTCTCCTTCCTAGCAGAGGCATGAGCAAGAGGCCCATCTCTTGGAAGCAGCTGGAGAGGAAGGTGTATGTGTGTGTGTGTGTGGGGGGGGGCTGTAGCCCTGATTCCTCCCCTCTGAGCTGCCGACAAAGTGTGTTCTGCTTATATACCACCCCATACCACTTCAAGTAGACTCTGGGCGGTTTACAGTTTTACTTACATTATGCAGGCTACACATTGCCCCCCCACCCCCTGCAAGCTTGGTACTCATTTTACTGACCTCGGAAGGATGGAAGGATGAGTGAACCTTGAGCCTGCTACCTGGGATTGAACCCCGGTTCGTGAGCACAGTTTTACCTGCAGTACAGGCATTTAACCACTGTGCCATGTGGACAAGGTTGGTGCAGGCAAGCGGAAGCAGGCTGGATGCTTTGGCACAGGCCCTATAAGCTGGAGCAGCGTGGTCTTCCTCAGGTAGCCACGAGGCTGCCAGATCTCTAGTCCCGTGCGCTTGCCAGCTGCATTTGGTGGGGCCACTGTGAGATACAGGAAGCTGGACTAGATGGGCCTTTGGCCTGATCCAGCAGGGCTCTTCTTATGTTCTTATGAGGCTGTTGTTAGCTTGAGCAGTCATTAAAGAGGTCAATTGTTAAGTGAAGAGTGGCTGTACTTCACTGGCTTCCCCAGGATATAGTGTGGTAGATCTGTTGGGATTCCTTTCAAGACAGCTGTAATTCTCAGTTCTTGGGCTGTCCTTCTCTCACTAAACATACGAGACTAGACCGCCATCCTTACGGTGCTGGGTTTCCTACTTTTTGCCCACCAGGACCAGGCCTGCTCTCCCATGACGTTGTCCATGGTCAAATTGACCCTGGCACAGTCTTTCCGTTTCTTCAGGGATACGTGGCCTCTGTATTTGTCGGCAGCGGGGCATGTTGAGCCCACGAATACGGGCACAGCTCCACAGAGCTGACAAGGATGAAAAGATTACCTGTGACGTGCTAGCAGCATGGAGCCAGGCATGGTCACGCCCGAGAGCCGGTTGGCCCCATAATTGATTGTAATTGGCATTCTGCTGTCAGTCGGAACCAAACATCCAAAGGCAACGCTGACATGTTTTCCTCATATGCATCCCCACCCCAGCCCTTGCCTCCATCAACGTGGGGGACCGTAACAAGTTGCATTCCATTCTACAGTTGGCTTGCCATGCAGAGTACTTTTGTAATTGGAAAAGGGGGAGTGGACGCACGGTTGCTGTGGGAGGGGCAGGCTGGAGTTTCTAATGGGAAGAGAAACAGCGGAAGCACCTTTTAATTCCACCGTGCTTTCTGTGGATCAACAGCAGGGAAAGACAGTTGTATGTTTCTCCTTGCTTGATAGCTTTGCAAAAAAAAAATTTCATAGTTTGTGCATTGTGTGGAGAAAATGCTTTCTTTGGTTTTCTCTTAATCTCCCCGAACTCACTTTTGTTGATGGCCTCCACTGTGTTTTAATATTCTTTAGTGTTGTGATACCTGCTGTATGACTTGTGCTTTAATAACGATCATGTCATTTCTAACTTAATAGAGATCCTTTTAGGGCAGTGGTTCCCAACCTTCCCAATGCCTTGACACTTTAATGCAGTTCCTCATGTGGTGGTGACCCCTTGCCCTGCTTGAAAGAGGCCACACGCCCCCATTGGCAGGCCACGGCCACAGATGCCATTGAGAACTTCCCTCTACAGGCACCCTCAGCCAATCACAGGCTCTGGTGCCATTCACTGACATCCCCTCCAACCTATCAAGCTGTAACTCACTCTTCCCTCCCCTTCTTCCCCCTCCTCCTCCAGACCCAATCCGTTTGTGCCTTTTTCTTCACTGGCTCATTCATGGCAGCCCCTGTGAAATGGCCGTTCGACCCACAAAGGGGTCCCGACCCCCAGGTTGGGCAACACTGAACTAAGGCCAAGAAGTATGGCTCCAGCAGATCTTTAAGAAGAGGAGGGAAAGAAAGGAAAAACTCAGCTACCACGATGCCACAAACCTACTTGTCAACTGGATGTTGGCAGCCATACATAGAATCATGGAATAAAGAAGTTGGAAGGATCCTGATAAAGCCAACTCCTGAGGTCTTTGGTTTCATTGTCGTACTGCTCTAACAGTTAGGAAGTTTTTCCTGATATGTATGCAAGGTGTTGGTAGCTGGCCACAGCTAATAAGCACAGCCAACACAATGGACTCTTGGACCTAGGTTCTTGAAGAGTCCTCTGCTTCTGGGAAGAGAGATGGAGGTATGGTGAGAGTAGAGGGGTTGTGACAGGCATGCTGCCATGATCCTGCTAGGAAAGGAACAGAAGGCAGCAACCAAATGGAGGGAGCCTTTGGGGGATGAGACTGGCTGGTCCTCTCTCTTCCCTGCCCAAGTTCCCCGACTTTCTGCTTTAAGGGAGAAAGTTCTGGTCAAGAGCTGAGGTTGTTGCTTAGTAAAGAACTGAGTAAACAGTGAGAGAACTTTTGAAAAAGACCTAGCTTCGGGGGCATAGAGGCTGAGCAAGACGGTTGTAAATCCTCCATGTGAATAATTGCTCAGGAAACCTCCCTGGAAATTTAGAGAATCGGTGCCTGGTGTCAGGTGTACTGTTTACCGGCAGAGAGGTTGCAAAATTTTGCCACGGCTTGCTCTTGGGAGTTGTCCCTTCTTTCCAACAGTCCAGCCAGGTGGTGGTTAGGCAGTGGGAGTCAATGGCTCAAGTGGACTTGAACTTCCACCTTGATTTCCTTGGCTTTGGGTCCAAGAATGTAGCCGTTATGCTCCGCGAGACTTGCACTAGACTGGCCCTTTAGCTCCGGTTCCATTTCCTCATGTTCTCTGATGTGCCTTTTGCTCTGTAGGTGGCATACATTTCAAAGTCTTCCTGTTGGAAGAAGTTCTTCCTGGTAGTTGTCTCGACAGAGTAAGTGGGAGGAGACACTGAGAATCCCTGTAATGTTGGGACACCAATATTTTGGTAGAATCTTAGAATCACCGAATTACGGAGTTCAAGGGGGCCAATAAGGCTGTTGAATCTAAACCCCAGCTCAAGGCAGGAGTCCAGATTAAAGCAGATCTGATAGATGGTTGTCCAATTTTCCCTTGAATGCCTCCAGTATTAGAGCTCTTGCTCCCTCCCCAGGTCATGGGTACCTTTGGCATATTTCTCTGACATTAAAGACATCTCCCATGTGGTTGGTTGGGTGGGAAAATGTGGCTTCCACCAGGGTATATTACAGAATCAATCCATTGTTTCCATATCTCCCACCCATCCAAACCCAAGCCATTAAAAGCAGCAAATTAGACTGCCTCTCCCTTGTCCAGAGGAAGAAGAAGAAGTGGAGAGGGGCCCCTTGAGATTTTCCAGTTCAAACCACCTGACTTGAAAAGACAGATAATCCCAGTTTGCCTTTCCAACTCAGTAGGAATATGTCTGTTCAAAGCAGGCTGCGTGGCCAGTGCTGAACTTTCTTTAACAAACAGAGCAGCAAAGCTACAGGGAAAAGCAATCAGTACAGAAATGTGCCTTGTCGGCCACGCTTGGATTGGCATGTTGGGGCTGGAACATTTGATGTGTTTTTCTTAAACATGTAGCACACGGGAGAGTGTGAATCAGATGGGAGGCGTTTCTAAGAGCCTTGCGTTTATAGCTATTGATAGTGACCCAGATTGCATCTGCAGGTAATATTTAGTGGAAGAGGGAAGTCTTGCTAGTACATGAAATATTCCTGAAGAAAGGGGCTGGTGTGAAACATACATCTGTTAAACATGCTCCACAATTCTTGAAGGACATACACTAGTTGGGCACTGCATATAAGTCTTCATGGCAGACCCTAAACTATGGTCCTTATCTCTGTCTTCTCAATAGTCTTTTCAAGAGAATCCACATACTGTACACTCTTATTACAGCAGCTCCACTGGCTGCCAATCAGTTATCAAGCACAATTCAAAATGTTGGTTTTAACCTACAAAGCACTAAATGGCCTGAGTCCAAATTACCTCAAAGATTAAATCTTGCAGTATAAGCTGGCTCGGGTGCTGAGGTCATCAGGAGAGGCCTTTCTCTCCATCCGACCACTTTCACTGGGGCATCTGATAGCATATGAAGGGGCCTTCTCTGTTGCTCCCAGAGTTTGGAACTCCCTTCCACTGGAAGCAACGTCTGCCCCATCGTTACTGTCTTTCCAGAAGCAGGCAAAGACCTTTCTCGTCTAGCAAGGTTTCCCTGAATGACAGACTACCTGTTATGTGACTTTTAGATGGATTGCCATGCATTGCTTTTTAGACTGGATTGATTCGTCATGTCTGTGTTTTCCATTTTAGTTCTCATCTCTTATAATGGATTTTTTTTTCTTTTAATTGTTCACATGCTGTTTTGTAGTTTTAATACTGCTTTTTAATGTTGCAAAATGCCTCTTCAAATTCAGTGTTCTTAAACGTGAATATGTCTTAAAATGTTCTGGGTTGTATATTGCCCATCAGTATTGTAAGCTGCATTGGGTCCTTTTCCAGAGAGGAAGACGGGGTAAAATATACAAAATGAATAAACCTGTTTGGTTTATCCATTCTCTGCATAGTTGAATGAGTTGACTTGGGGAGGGAGAACCAGGTTTCCCAACCTCTGCTTGCCTCTGCTTCTCTTGTCGCCTGCTGGTATGACTGCTGGCCTTGTTTCCAGCCAGCATGTTAAGACCCAGCCTTTCAGAAACCCTCTGGGCATTGTCGAAGTAGACATTATTCTGTTTGTTTGTGAAACAGAAGGCAAACCCCTGGAGACTCAAGTTCCCTGCAGAGAAACTGTAGACAGAAACTTGCATCATAGAATCGTAGAGTAGGAAGACAACTCAAGGACCATCTAGTCTATATCCCCCTGCTATGCAGGAACCCCCATCAAAGAACCCCCGACAGATGGCCATCCAGTCTCTGTGTAAAAACCTCCAAAGAAGAAGAATCCACCACCCTCCTTTGTGGCAGCTTATTCCACTGCCGAACAGCTCTAACTGTCATGAAGTTCTTCCTAATGTTCAAATGGAATCTCTTTTCCTGTAGTTTGAGACCATTGCCCTGAGTCCTAGTCTCTGAAGCCATGGAAAACAAACCTGTTCCCTCTTCAATATGAAATCCTTTCAGATATTTAAACATGGCTATCATATCCCCTCTCAGCCTTCTTTTTGTAAGGCTAAACATTCCCAACTCCCTAAGATGCTCCTTGTAAGACATTTCTTCCAGACCTTCAGTCATCTTGGTCATCCTCCTCTGGACCCGTTCGAGGTTGTCAACATCACTTTTTAAATTGAGGTTCGCAGAACTGGACACAGTACTCCAGGTGGGGTCTGACCAGAGCAGAATAGAGTGGTACCTTGATCTCTAGACACTATGGTTATGTTGATGCAACCAAGGATCTTGTTGGCTTTCCTGGCTGCCACGTCACACTGCTGATTCATGTTCAATTTGTGATCCACCAAGACTTCCAGATCCCAGCATCAATGATGAAACTGCTCTGTGAGGCTGAGGACAACGCCAGAATGTGACAGTTCTGGAATTTGGGGTTCCAGGACCAAACTGTATGGTGGCATGGAAGTTTGTAAAGCAGAGGGGGCAAAAGTTCTTGAGCACAAGCAGAGTCAAATTTACAAAGCAAGGCAATTATATGTCTCTGTATGCAATCTACTCTTCAACCCTTGCTATTCGCTTTCTCTGCTGTGTGCAAGAGGTGCCGTGTTTCTATCTGTTGCATCCACATAAGTATGCACCAGGTTGCAAAGAGCGGAGGAAGGTTCCTTATCCTGGGTCAGCCTGTTAGTGCATCTAGCCTACCGGTGTCATCTCTGAATGACAGCAGTGACTCTCCAGCCTTTCGACAGGATCCTTTCTCAGTTCTGATGCAAAGGAGCAAGAGAGCTGGTGACAGCAGCCCCAGTGAGTGGTGGATGCTTAGGACGGAAATAGCTGCTTTGAATGATAGGTCGTGCTTCAGCAAGTGTACTTCTAATGTGCAATTAGGTTTCTCACTCCCTAGTTGTCCCACTGTATCTTGTCTTGGAGGACTTCCATGCGCAGACCTTGCATGCTGCTTTGATCTTGTGAGCCTCCTTCTCCCCTGGAGAGGGGACCAGCAAAAAGGGGCATCTCCAAGCCTTCCTGTAGTAGCAGATGGAAATATTCTAAAGCAGAGGTAAGGACATTTTGCATTCCCGAGATTTCAGCAGACTGGTGTCTTTAGCAGAGCCAGTTCATAGTCTTCAGGTGGTCACCAAGTGAACATCAAATCCAGATATCTCCTCGAACTGAGAGAAAGGTGGAATCGGAATGAAACTAACAAACCGAACATTGGAGCCAAGTCTTTCAGTTGGTGTTTTGCAAGCCCATGTTCTGTGTGCAGGTAAATTGTTTTATGCTCAAGTTTAGGGGGTGATGGCTCCCACCACACTTCTTCTGGGTGGCATGAAAAATTATGAAGCACCTTTTCCAATTTCTTGCACCATTTTGTACTCAAAACGTTGCATCCAGTGCTTTTCCCATCAAAAAGCTGTCTCCTTTTTATTGTGTTTCTGAAGAAGCCTTGAAGCTCAGTTCCTGAGAAGTCCTGGTGTGCTCTCAGTTCAAAAGCTTTCACCGCGTTGAGGCCAGGTTGTAGTCTGCTCACAGGAGCAGGGGAAGGGGGAAAGAATACGGTTTTTAAAGAGAGAAAAGAGAAGGAAGCAATCTGCCTTTGGCCATGGAGGTAAGCTGTGTGTTTCTGGATGCATTCTTAAGTCTTTTGCTGTGTTGACTGTGGTTTTACATTTAAGCACTTAATGCATTTCTGTGGGAGGTGTAACGGGGCGATAAGTGCACCTTTTTGGAGATGACATTGTCATCTGGCTGGACTCCAGTGGCTGATCTGACCAGAAGTAAGTGTTTTATAACGTGGTTATATTTTGGAAGGATGGAAGTGAAAGTGGTGCAGTGAACATACAGAACTGAAACAGCTGCCTTAGTTCTCTTTAGTGAGTGCCTATGCGTAGAATGTTTGGTAATTTGTCCACAAAATGCAAAAGGGAGTCCCCTGATTTTCAGGAGTTATTGTGTATTTTGCTTTGTATCACTTAAACCTATGAGATGTCATATGCCAGTTATACTGCATTTAATGTGCATAGCATGTGGCATGAGTATATGGATTGGCCTTTCATGACCATGTAAGACAATTAAGATGTTTGACAATGTTTTATCCAACTTTGCTTTTGGTTCTGTCTTTTTGTCTACCGTTTTTATTATATTTTGGGGGTTATTGTCTATGTTGATAATTGTGTTTTTTGGTTTTTGTTGTTGTTATTTTTGTTAATGATATGCTGTAATATTTTACCTTTGTTATTTCTTAATTGATTATTTTATAATTTGTATTTTTGGCTGGTGTTCACAACCCAGAGTGGCCCGCTGGGCTAGATGGGTGGTAAATGAATGAATGAATGAATGAATGAATGAATGAATGGGATGAATTTTGAAGCAGAAGGATATACACTCTACCATTGAGTTATGACTACTGTCATTCCTGTTTGTTGTGCTGTGCTGTTGTGCTAAAAGCAGTTTTAACTTCCATATTAATTTACCCAGGCCTTGTGCTCTGAACAGGCCACTTTAGCTTTGCATGCAGTGTGGAAACAACACAGCTTCTATACAGAGCACGATACCATAGTCTCTCTAGACTAAAGGATCTCTCTCTCTCTCTCTCTCTCTCTCTCTCTCTCTCTCTCTCTCTCTCTCTCTCTATCTCTATCTATCTATCTATCTATCTATCTATCTATCTATCTATCATCTATCTATCTATCTATCCATCAGTTAGACTTCAGGAGCTGCCACTAGACTTCTGTCATGCTTGGAAGATCTCCTTCCTTCTTTCCTTCCTCCTCCTTACCTGGTAGGCTGCAGAGCTGTGGCGGTGGTGCTCTTCATACTGCTGGCATTGAACAAGATTTTGGCCCTTCTTTGTAATTGTCAGCATCAACATATTTTACTTGGGGAATCAAGAAAGAAAGCACAACCAGGTTTCAAGAAAAAGGCGCAGTAACAGGATAATCTGTGCCAAGGTTACCCTGCAAAGGCATGGAGGTGAAGCATCTGCTAGGTCACTCTTTCTATGTCTGGATCTGCTCGGAATGTTCTGTATTGGGACCATTTTAAAACCTTCTTCCGGATTGGCAATAAAACTCTTTTTGACAGCATTTGGCAGCAGCCTTGATGCATAATTTATTCTCTGCACTGGCACATTAGCACATTTTATAGCTCCCACTGGGACAGGAGACCTAGGTGTGCTGGTTAATCTCTTTCATATGGTCTTCATCTCTTAGCTTGCTGCTCTTTGAGAAATGGGCCCTGGAAGAGGGGATTGTGTTGGCAGCCTTTCGGATAGCCCAAAAGTAGTGTGTGTGAAGGCCTCGGCCAAGCGCTTTATGTTGGTTTAGGGGAAGAACTACTAATTTATGAGTAAATGTGGAACAAAGAGCTTCAGCAGTGTGCCACCCTAATGAGGGAGGGTACAGAGTTCAAAGTCACATTCAGACTTAACAGAATTTTTGCCATGTTCCAGGTCATCACAATGGTTGCTTGGCTTATGCTGTAAATCTTGGCCGATTGAGTGGCCTGCTTCTTCTTGACAGGAGCTGATGGACAGTGCTGTGAGCCCTTCCAAGCAGGGAACTTCTTGTATTCCTCACCGCATTCTTAAGCAAAGAGAAACTACTGTCGGTGCGATCTGCAGAGGGCACCCATTTGTTTTTCTCTTCATAAGGTCAAATAAATTATTAAGAGTAGGCATTAAACCTAATTAGCAGCTTTGGCATAATACAAGACAAAGGCAACCATGACTTCCACAAGAGGCATAGCGTCCCCATCAGCAAGTGGATTTCTTGCTGAGAGGAGCAAAGCTAGCAGGACAGACCTCCGGTATTGGGTGACCTGCTACTCTGACTGGGCAGTATTGAGTTTTGTCTAGTTTTATGCCAACACGGTGGCTTGTTTGGAGAAAAAATAATCTCTGTGCTGAAGGTTTTTGTTCAGTCATGGGTCTCTTTGACCGTATTGGTAGGGGAATCTTTAACGTGATGGTCCAAAACAGGAACTTGGTCAACCTAGGCTTGCCATTTCCACTTAAAAACATAGAAGTTCTTCCTAAGACCTTGGATAGCTGTAGCCGGCTAGAGCAGATAATACTGGGATAAGTGGACCAGCAGCCTGATTCGGTGTAAATTAGCTCCATGAATCCATAGGGCATGCTGGACTTTTCCCTCTGCACAAGAAACTGTTTGCCATTAAAGTCACATCAGTTGCTTTGCAATTGATTCTCGCTTCAGTTGGAACCTGTGGGGCTAGCTAGGCTATAACCCAAGGGAGATGGGTTTAACTGAAGGGGGGGATGTTCCTTTTCTCTAGGTGATCCCATCTTTTGAGCATTCCCTACACACCAATGTACCTTTTTTATGTACAGTGGTGCCTTGTATAAAGGAATTAATTCTCTCCAAATGAAATTATGTTAAGCAAATTTTCCTTTATACAAATTTCCCATAGGAATGCATTGAAAACAAAGTTATCCCTAATCACAACCATTTTATGTTGTACAGATTCGCCCTATAGGCGATTCTGTTAAGCAAATTTCCTCTATCTCTAGACTTTTTTATGTTGTACAGATTTTATGTTATACAAACTGTTTGTTATACAAGGATCCACTGTACTGTATTGGGCCAGAAGATTACCATGCATTTTATTTCAGTAGTAAACCGAGACGTATTGCTATGTTGAATCAGATGCCTCAGTTCTGCTTCCTTGTCAGATACCAGAGATAATGTCGAATGAAAATATGGTACATGCAGTTTGTGAATCTCAGATCCAGTAGCCTGAAGGTGGATGTCAAATGGGAAATTCAGCTGTCTGCCTCTTTTTTTAGCATTCCTGAAAGTCCCTTATCAATGACATTCATTGTGTAAGCCTGTTCCTAATAACTCCATCTGCAGCTCTCCTCCTGCCATCATCCAAAACAAAGCAAAGAATGCTACTTATAGACTACCCCATAGCTCATAAAGCAATTTCGGGATGGTTTACAATTTAATTATGCAGACTACACATTGCTGTCCCTACCCCTGACCCCCAGCAACTAGGTGCCCAATTTACTGACCTTGGAAGGATGGAAGGGTAAGTGAACCTTGAGCCAGCTACTGGGGACTGCACCAGGGTTGTGAGCCTTCTGTGAGAAGACCCAGCCTGGATGGCCTTGGGCAAACTGCACAGTCCCCTGAAAGAAGGGAAGGTTCAACCACTTCTGAATATTTTCTGCCTGGAAAAACCTGAAAAATTAGAATTCATTTGACAGCATATGATTAAAACAGGAAGGTGTTGCCAGCCCTTGCTTTTTTTTTTTAAAGAGTATTTTTACCCCGCCTCTCTCCTTGGAAAAGGACCCAAGGCGGCTTACAGTAATGAGGGACAATATACAGTCCAGTACAATTAAGACATGTTCAAGTATTTGAGAACAGGGAATTGAGGGACATCTTACAGCATTAAAAGAGAACATTACATTCACGCTACAAGAGAACGGGAGCAGTTTAAAAGAGAGTAAAATTCCATGTTAAAGTTATGAATTGTGTCTGACATGGTTTTTGTTTGTTTGTTTTTAATCATGGGGTGTAGGAAGAGCAGTGGGGAAAGAAGAAATGGAAAGAACAAGGAACATAGGTTCATTCTTGTGTGTTTGTGTGTGTGTGTGTGTGTGGGGAGGATATAATTAAGTGGATCTTGGCCTGAGTTGAAATGTTGGAATGGGGAGAAGAGGCGTAAGGGAGTCAGTTCTCTGGGGGATTTGGGTACTTCACTGCAACCCAAGAAATCAGCTCTCAGTTGCTGCTTTTTCCTCTGCAAGGAGAGGCTGGAGGCTGCCTCCTGTCCAAGCTGATAAACCACTGGCAGGAGGGGAAGCCAATCGCCTGCTGAGCTGTTGAAAAGTACACTTCTGGGTCTGTGAGAAAGGAGCCGGTGCCAAGCCACCAATTTTCACCTTGGCCGGCTGCAAGCTGCCGGCCGGCCGAAAGCAAACAGGGGGAGAGTTTCTGGAAGGAAACGCAGCTGAGGGAGGAGGGTTTGGTGGCTCAAGAGACACAGGCCTCTTGGTTCAGATTTCCTGCAGATCTCTCAGGGCTGTGGTAGTTCTGAGCCCACTCTGGTCCTTTCTCTTGATTTGGCTTCCGGGACAATTCCTACCCTGGGACCACATCCAAAACAAAAGACTTGTTGCAAATGCTGAAAAGCAACCAAGCAGAACAACAGCTCATTAGAAGCAATCCACACCTTCTTAGCAGTGGATGCTGAAAATGTGCACGGAGTGAATCAGCTTACTAAGAAAGAGCCATCCTGGGGGCCAGGGGGGCGGCGGCATTCATCATGCCAAGATGGAGGAGGAAGGTCTAACTAAGAGGTTGCCTTGCCTGTACAAACAGTATATGGGAGTTACAACAAGACCACCACGATGGTACACAAAGTCTACTAAATTGGACAGATTCTTATCACCACCTTTTACAATTTATTTCCACTGCCGTCTCACTTGAGAATGAAACAAGCACTGGTCAGATTCCATAACTTGCATCATTTCGCCATTCAAACGCTGATAGTAGAGTTGGAAGGGACAGTGGAGGTCATTTAGCCCATTTAGTGGCAAGAATCTGGCCACTTCAGCTTAGGCAGACTTTCTCAGTATAGGATACAACAGCAGCCTCCATGAGAGATGGTCTTCTACCCCAGTGCCTCTCCTCAGAAATATCTGCCCTTCAACCCATTCATCTCAGGCTTCATCCTTGAGGGTGCCCACCCTGAGGGAAGTAAAGGGGACCATCTTGAGGAATCGGACATTTTAATTGGTTCCTTCCCTGTTGTTTTCAGAAGACTACTGGAGATGGAATGATTTAGGGAGGACTATGCTAATTTTTATGACCTGCACCAAGGCCTGTTTCAGGCCTCCCATACTTACCCCAGGACTGGGGCTACCCCGAACGGGCCTGCAGGGGCCTTTCCGGGCCTTCTGGCCCCCCCGGGGGGGGGGCTCTCTGCGAGATGGAGGTGACTTCCGGTAAACCGGAGGTCATTTCTGGGTCACCTACAGTCATTTCTGAGGCCTCAAGGGGCCTTTCTAGGCCTGTCGGAGGCCTCAGAGGTGATTTTCGGCGACCTGGAAGTCACTTCCGGTTCGCAGGGAGGTCCTTTTGGGGCTTCCAGGGGACCTGGGGAGGCCCATTGGCCCTGTTTGGGGCAGTGCCAGGCTGGGGGTAAGTACAAGAGCCCCTAGTTAGACCCCCCCAGGCCCGACTCGAACTGCATCTGCATATCGCCGATTTTCATTTATCGGGTCGGGTCAGGTCCCTAACCCCTGCGATAGGTGAGGGGTGTCATTGTAAACACACACACACACACACAGAGAGAGAGAGAGAGAGAGAGAGAGAGAGAGAGAGAGAGAGAGAGAGAGAGAGAGAGAGAGAGAGAGAGAGAGAGAGAGAGAGAGAGAGTTATGATTTGGTAATTTGATTCTGCTTTGACTTGGATTCCTGCATTGGGCAGGGTGTTGGACTTAGGGCCTTTTCACACGACCCCTAAGATCTGCTGGTCCCTTAAATTTGGACCAAAGATCTTAGGGGTTCGTTGCTCTTCCTTCCTCCCCACCAGAGAAAGAGGGGGGGGGGAATGCAGCTCACCTGGAGGAGCTTCCCGGAGTTCCGTTTCTCTTCCGCTTCTCTTCTGCTTGCTTTTTTTCCTCCCACCTCTTCTCTTAAAGGGGCAGGAGGCAAAAAAACACACAAGCAGAAGCCAGGAGAGCCCCACACTGACCAGATTAAATCCGGACCTGGGGATTTTCACCCACCTCAAGCAGGTACAAGAAAGTGCAGCTGGGTCACGCTTAGGTGGGCGGGGTCGCACTTAATTGTCTGCAAAGTCCGGAGCTGGTGGGAAAACACTTGTAAGGTCCGGACCTTGCAGCCATTTCCTGCGGAGCTTAGGGGTTGTGTATAAAGGCCCTTACTGGTCTCATAGGCCTCTTTCAAGTCACTTATTCTGTGCTTCCGTGAATGACATTGGTAAATTGTGTGTGTCACTGTTTTGGTTTTCTCACTGTTTTTCTCTCTGTTAATGTCATCTGTCTAGGTTACTGTAAGAGTGTTTCTTTGATTATATTTAAATTTGGTTTGTTTCATGTTATGTTGTCCACCTTTAATGATTTCACATAGTTGGGCAGCCTATTACCTGGGTGGATGGATGGATCAAGCTTGCGGTGATGGAGAGTCCACTATCTCTAAAGGCTGTTTTATAGACTAGCTTGTAGCCTTAGGATTTCTCCTCATATTTAGTCAACATCTACTTCCTTGCAGTTTTCTACCCATAGGTTCTAGTTTGCCATGTGGACGGAATGCCCACTCCATCTTTTGTGTGTCAGCTCTTTAGATTCTTGAAGACACTTGCCATGACTTCTCTTGATTCTTGTCTCCAAAGTAAGCATTCCCAACGCTTCATCCTGTTCGCAACTGGACTTAGTTCCCATAACCAAATCCCTTTGTGATAGCTGTCCTGGAGCACCATTTCAGCTTTTCTTTTCCCTCCTTCAAATGTCCTATCTAAAACTTGGTATGCAAAACATCGCAGGCTGGGTGAAATTTTGTGACTTTGTATTTCCCCTGCCCTTAATTATAAACTTGATGCAGTGAGATTTTTCTCTTCTTTCCTCTCATCAGTTAGACTTTAGGGTCATCCGAATCAATAGGAAGATCGCGGACACAAAAGAAAGCGATATTTTTTACATGACATGAAAATTAAACTCTAGCATTTCTGCAAAAAGATGGAAAAACCTGTGGTGAGAGATGGCTTTAAAAACCAATTAGCCGCATTAATGGAGAGTAAGGTTAGAATAGAGATACATTACTTATAGTATCAGATATAGTATGAACGGCTCAGTGGCTTAGGTCTGGTTGGGTGTTCGATTCCCTGCTCTGCCTCCTTGAGAGGTGCTGGACTCAGTTCTAAAGATGGGCACGAACGGCCGAACCGTTGCTGGTTTGCTTTACAACCCAACAGATGTTTGGTGCTTCTGAGCCTCACCTCCTTTTGCAGGTACTCATTCAGAGGCAGCACCTGAAGGGAGTGGGGGTGGGGGGAAGCACTGAAAACTAGAGATGGGCACAAAACAAGAAACAAAACACTGTTTTGATTTGTAAACAAAATGACAAAACAGTGTTTCATTTTTCATTTTATGCCTATCTCTATTTTTCAGGGCTTCCCTCCCCCGCCCCCTCCAGTTGCTGCCTCTGAATGCCTCCTGAAAGAGGTGAGGTTCAGAAGCACCAAATATCTATTTGGTCAAAAAACCAATCAGCACCAGTTCGGAGGTTCCTGACCATCTCTAATAGGGTCCCTTTCAGCTTTGCAAGTCAAAGGTTACTTTAGTATGCCTTTGAAAACCAGTGGCAGGAAATAGGCATTTTGTCCTCCCGTAAAGGCATGGTGGCTCAGTGGGCTAGAGCACTGAAAACTGTCGCCTATGAATTCGGCAGCTCGGTGGTTCGAATCCTGGGTGCCATGCAGTGGAGCGCGCCTGCCAACCTATCCGTTCGAAAGCATGTAAACAAGTAGATAAATAGGTACCGCAGTAAAAAGCAGGAAGGTAAAACAGTGTTTCCTTGCAGCCATGCCGGCCACATGGCCATGGACTTGCACAACACTGGCTCTTTGGCTTGACTACGGAGATGAGCACCGCCCCTAGAGTCGGATACGGCTAGCATGCATGTGCAGGGGGAACCTTTACATTTTTACCTTTTTAAAGCTTTCTGTAAGCACCTGATGGCCACTGTCAGAAACAGCATGTTAGATTAGATCCAGGATTCAGGATGTGTCAGCCACATAGGTTTTCCTGTTGAGAAAACATAGCAGAGAGACTTGCCCATGGTCATCGGAGCTGTCCTGCAGTCTAGGTGAACTCTGATCAAAATCTCTCCTAAAGGGAACTTAACTGGCTCAGCAGCAACGTCGGCCTCTCTCTGGGATCTTTTCATACTTTAATAATGGTCAGATTGACAAAAGGCGTCCAACTTCATTGTGCGTTGGCTCTTCAAAGCTCCATCAAAGTGTTGTTGTGCTTAATTTCCCCCACACTTTGTATGTCTGGGTTATCGCTTCTATCTGCAATGTTGGCACTGCACTTTGGAGTATAATGGAAACCTCGCTGTACCTTTCACAGTGGTACAGAGAGATAGCAGCCAGCTAAGCTTTTGGGAGAGGATTCAGAAAGGTTTGGGAAGTGATTAGAAAGAGAGAGAGGTGCTTTTGCGCCTCTTGGTGCCCTCCCTTTTAAGCTCCACTTTTACTAGACTTCATAATTGGACCCGATTGATTTTTTATTTCCCCCCCCCCCCGTCGGTGTTTTCCCCACCATGCTGCCATTGTTCAGGTGGCTGCTCATTTGGAACGATTGAATTGCCTGTTGCCGAAACATTCTGTGATTTAGATTGTTGTCTTCTGAAGCTTGTATAAAGTTAATAACCTCCTGCATTACTTCTCAGGCTCTGTCTGGGGGGGGGGGGGAGGGAGGAAGATAGCTGTGTTTGTGGTGCTGCCCTCTGCTGGGAGAAGCCAGCTTCTAGATGCGCATGGGTAACATCCATAGTAGGAATGGTCTGTTGACACAGAATGTGGGCATCAGGGTGCTTTCCATGTAACTGCGTACATGTGCAGAATTGAGTTCAGAATTCAGGACATTTTTAGATGACAGTTGCTAGTAGTGAGTGTTTTCTGGGTCCAGCAAAATTCTTTTCCCTGCATCGTGGATGCCAGGCCATCATCCAGAGTACATCCTCAGCAAGTTCTGAAGAAGGCACCAAGGATGATCAGAGGACTGTTTAGCCTTGAGAAAAGATGACTGTTGGGATATATGATAACACTTTTCAAATACACAAAAGCTAGTCCCACAGAAGAGGGGCAGGATTAGTACCATTTATCACCTAATATAAGAAGAATCCTAGAGCAGTGATGGCAAACCTTTTTAGAGGCCGAGTGCCCAAACTGCGATTCCGAACCCACTAATTTTTCGCAAAGTGCCAATAAAGCAATTTAAACTGAACGCAAGTGGCTGCGAAGGGGCAATGTGGGTTGCCTACTGAAAGGGTTCCGAGTGCCACCTTTGGCACCCGTGTTGTAGGTATGCCAACACTGTCCTACAGGGAGGGACGTATAATAATGGGCGGGAGCCGTAGGAAGCTAGAGTTTGGCTGATAATCTGAAGAAAAAAAATTAACTGTTAGAGCAGTACAACAATGGAATCAATGACCTCAGGAGGTAATGAGTGCTCCAACATCATAGGCATTCAAGGGAAAATTGGACAAGCAAATGTCAGATCTGCTTTGATGAGGAGTCCTGCCTTGAGCAGGGGGTGAGTTCGATCACTTTGTAGGCCCCTTCCAACTCATCAATTCCATGATTCTGTTCTGTTAGATGGATGGTGTTGACCTTGATTAGTACCATTTATCACCTAATATAAGGAGAACCTTCTTCCTGCCTCACTGTTCCCTACATTTGGAGGATTCAGCCTTCTTCTGGTAGATCTCCATCCTTCCCCTTACGTTGCATTGCTTTCTATGGTGGTTGCAACTATTTCCCCTTCAGTTTGCCCAACTCATTATTCTTTGCTTGTTTGCCTTCTGCAGTGGCCAAGCTCTCTGTCATTGCAGGAGGTGAGCAAAGCAAGAAGGAACCCGGACATCACTGTGTGCACAGTTTTCTTTATTTGTTTTCTCATTTGGTAGAGGAAGAGGCTGCCCTGGAATGTTGCCTTCTTGTGATAGGCCTAACATACACTTCAATTTATTCATTTGGGTTTCTAAAGAGATCTATCAGGTTTGATTTGATCTAAAGCCCACTTAAGTGTTTTTCTTGCAGTTCACGATACAGTATCGATAAAGCTAACCCCCAATTCCACATTTTAAATTTATTTTTCGCTCTTGGCATTCTTTATTGTCCAACCATCACATCTTAACATTTGTGGAGATTCTCAGTCATCCAGGTGAGGTTATCTGGGAGTCAAGGCATGGCACCTGGGCTTCTTTTATTGTGGGATAGAAACATTTCACTACTCATCCAAGTAGCTTCTTCAGTCTGAGAAAAGTGGGTGGGAAGCTTCCAATTTATCGGCCATCTTGAATTCATTGACCCCCAGACAAATCAGAACCACTTTACACCTCCATCAGGAAGGCCATTGCTAATGACCCCATACATAATGGGGGTTGGGAAGAGTTGCATAGGTGCATCTGGCGATTGCCCATCTAAGAAACCTATTCAGACTATGGTGGGGGGTGAAACCAAGATGAACTATAAATTGGAAGCCTCCCATTAATTTTGCTCAGACTGAAGAAGCTACTTGGATGAGTAGTGAAAAATTTTGATCCCACAAAAAGGTAGATCTAGTTGCCATAACTATCAGATTCACATCTTAACTTTAATGGGATTTTTGAGATACAGGTACGTGTCATGTGGATTGTTTCCACACATGGCCCCCACTGAATTATCACACCAAAGAGGAGATTGGACCCAAGATCTCCCAAGTTGTAGTCTTATACACCATACTAGCTTTTGGCCTGCATATGTATGTAGGAATTAACACGGATGTTGACCTTTTGCTTAACAAGTCCCTAAATATGATGCACAAGGGAGAAAGGCCTAAATTGAAAAGCTCTGAGGCTCAGCTAGGCCAAGCTTCCCGCCCCTGCCCCACAGCTAGCTGAGAGCTTTCCTTCTGAGCTGGAACCTTGGGTGGTACCAAGTCCTTTTGTTTATGATGTCCTAAAAATGTGAATTGCTTTTTAAAGTGTCTATAAGGTAGTTAGAACTTACAAAATGTCCTCCCAAGTGAGACCCGCCTGGCACCGACGTTGATGACGTTTTGCCGCCAGGTAAAAAAAAAAAAAAAACCTTCCTGCCCCAGAAGTTCCTTAATATACAACATAGATTGTGGGTCCTGGTGGCAATTTTAGTGTATTGCATTTTAACATATTTTAATTGTATTGTGTTTTAATGTTTTAATTGCTTTTAATTCGGCAATCGGTAGTTGCCTACTGTTGCTGCTCCCCTGTTTTTCTGGGTTTTTTTTTTTTTTTTGGCTTGGATCTTTTTTTTTTCTGCCTTTGTGCCTCCTGCCAGTTTTTACTCTGTGTGTTTTTGGTTTTACTTGTTTTCTACTTATTTGTTTGGCCTTTGTTAAATGCCGAGAGTTCCTGTGGGGAAAGTCTGCGAGGTCCAAAAATACAGAAATAAAAATAAATGAATGGATGAATTAATGAATAAATAAATAAATAAATTCATTTTAATTTTCAATTGTAAGCCGCCAGGATACTTTTGGGTAGTTGGTGGCATATAAGTTTTCTGTATAAACAAACAAACAAACAAATAAAATGGCTAAGCCTCAAAGCCTTCAAATGTCGGTCTTTCTCCCTGGTGCATCATATTCAGCTCTTCGTGAAAGTGCCCGTAAGGTACTTAATTGTGGAATTTGTAATTCAGAAGATCTGAAAATTCCATCCCTAAAAAGAGCCTCACCTTGATAGATGCCCTCAAGACTCCCAAGTGAGCCTTTCCACATCTGTGTTATTGCTGCCTCTCTTCCTTTCAAGCACGTCTTTACAGACATCTGCATAAAAGGGAAGATTATGAAAATGTTTTCTTAATTACCAGCGCCGCTCAATTCCCACGCCGATACATAATTCAGCGCAGTTTTTCTGAGGGAATCGAGGGAACTAAATGTATTACATACAGATCAGTCATTACTAAATGAAGCCCTTGAATTCTGAAACAAAAGCCCCAAGGCTCTGATTTACACCCCAAATCCCAAAAAGTAAGGGGCATGCCAACAAGAGTTTTCTCATTGGGAGATGAATAAGTCTCTCTGAAGACACGTATCTGCATTGCAGGCACAGGGTGAGAATGGAAATAGAGGACTGTGTTTATTTTAGTTTTAAGAATGCAGGACGGTAGTGCTATGAATTGCTTTGAGTCTTTTGGAAAATGCAAACCAGACATTCTATTTTTATTTATTTATTATTTACTTATTAGATTTTTACACCACACCATATAGCAACAATGGCCACTTTGGGCAGTTAACATACTTTATATTTTTATATAGATAGATAGATAGATAGATGGATGGATGGATGGATGGATGGATGGATGGATGGATGGATGGATGGATGGATGGATGGATGGATGGATAGATAGATAGATAGATAGATAGATAGATAGATAGATAGATAGATAGATAGATAGATAGATAGATAGATGGATGGATGGATGGATGGATGGTGCGCTAAACTCAGTGAGAGTCTAATGTGAACCTTAGCCCATATCCTGCTTCTTATCTTGTGATCCAGAGAGTATGATGGACTACCATGTGTATTTCATATGAATCTATAGGTTCACATTGACTTTGTGTTTATAATTTCTTATAACCTTGTAGCTTTAATGTAATGTTGTCTATTAATGCTGTAAGATGTCCCTCAATTCCTTGTTCTCAAATACTTGAACATGTCTTAATTGTAATGGACTGTATATTATCCTTCATTACTGTAAGCCGCCTTGGGTCCTTTCCCAAGGAGAAAGGCGGGGTAAAATACTCTAAAATAAATAAATAAATAAATAAATAACTCGCAGGAAGAGCACCATACACAGGTGGGCATAGGCATAGTGTATAACTTTAATGGTTCTAAATGATTTTATTGTGATAGCCCATCCTGAGATCTTTTTGGAATTAAGGTAGAATACATGAAATAATAAATGAAATAAGTCATGGTTTTGCTTTTGGCTGTGAAGGAGAGGGTGGTGATTTCCTGGGACTCTTCAATGTACCTTGAGAATAAGCAAATTGTGCCCACCACCCATGTAAGCCAAAGGGCATAGGACTCCAAACTGAGCCAAGTTATTTTGGCACCATGAAGCAGAAAACCTTGCTGAGAAAAAGAGATGGGATTATTAACAATGTACTTTTTTTTTCATGGGTTCCAAAGTCTGCTCAATGAGGTGGCTGTCCTACCTTGCCTGTTGGTAGTGCCGGCCATGAATTTAAGCTGCAATAATATACTTATGCATGTTTGAACAGAGGAATGGCTCAGAGATCAGCCAATCTTCTTCACAGCAGCTTTGCTATCGGGGTTTAAACAGACCTTTAGCTGAGAATAGGAAGGGTTCATTCACATCAGTCACGCTGGATGCACTTGGGCTAGAGACGGACCACAAACCGCTGCAGTAAAATGCCCATTAGAGTGGAAGGAAGATGACTCAGGCAATTCCCATTTAAATAAAAAGTGAAGTGAACAGGGAGGTGGTAGACGCCATGTAGAGAACACCACAGATTCTTTTAAAGGTGCCGGGAGAATAAGAAACCTTCCTATTGCTTTTTTTAAAAGTGGAAAAGTAAAGGATTATCCTAAGGGTGGGGAAACTCTAGAGGGGCTGGGAGGGTGCCAGTTTTCACATACACTTCCGGGAGGGGGCCACACTGCTTCCAGAAAAATGGCCCCAAAAGATCAAAATGTGGGGGGAAAGAAACAGAACCCAAAGAGGCCAGATGTCCCGTGAAGTTCAGTTTTCCTCTTCCGTTTTAAAAAACAAACAAACCAAAAATAGGTTTTCTCAGGTTTTGGAAGCTGTTGCAAACCCACCCAGCCTGCGCTGCAGACACCGGTGCACCTGGAAGCTCCCGGGAGCAGGGGAACGTGTTATAGGACACGTCTGATGTTGAAAGGCAAGAATGACTTGTCACCTGGGTATTGCGTGCCTTTTGTGCTTGGTTTGGAAGACCATTGTGTATAAAAATGAGCGTCCGCGCTCCAAGCCAGCTGGTGTTAGAGCGCTCTATCAGAAGAGGGATTGCATAAAAGCTCTTTAATGATTTGTTGAGGGGCTCTTTAGTTCAGCTCAGAGGTGCAAAGCCGAACATGAAAGGCTAATGGGCTGAGATGGAGCAGCAAAATCAGCCCACCTTTTGGGCAGCTTTCTGGCTCTCCAAATCGGTCTGCCCTGCCCTTTATTTTTCTCCTCTGATGCTCCAGCCTTAAGGCAGTCTGTTGGAAGGCAAATAGCTGCCGTAGAACCCGTTTCACCTCTCTTGTCTCCTATGAATACCACCCACCTGTGGCTCACAGTAGGATACCAGTTGTGTTTTAAAACGCAAAAGGAATGTGGCCAGTGGGGGGGGGGGCGGATGTGAAATTGAAAGCATGAGCTGTGTCCAATGGGTCCTCCTCCCCCTTCATTTAGCCCCAAGCAAGAGTTAACCACTGGAAGGGAAGGAAGCTCTTTGTCATGATGGTCACCTCCGGGCTTTCAGTTTATGCCTTTGTACCTACCGGTTTCTAGGAAACAGGTGCAGGAGGGTGCTGTTCGTCTCATGGCCTGCTTGTGGGTTTCTTCAAGGCATCTCCTTGAGCAGTGGTTCTCAACCTGTCGGTCCCCAGATGTTCCTGGACTGCAACTCCCAGAAATCCTGGCCAGCTCAGCTAGTGCTGAAGACTTCTGGGAGTCGCAGTCTAGGAACATCTGGGGACCCACAGGCTGAGAACCACTGTACCTTGAGTAATGAGGGGAAATGGGACTCTGGCCGAGACTGGCTGCTCGAATTAAACAAGGTATTCATTTAACTCCTGAGGTACAAGTAGGACCACTGTATCCACTGGTTCATTATCCACCGATTCAGTTATCCACGGTTGGCAGAGGAAAAAAAATTAAATAATTCAGCAGCCACAAAGCAAGCTATTGTCACAAATAGCAGCTGTAAAGCAAGCTGTTGTCACAAACAGCAGCCTTAAAGCAAGCTACTGTCAGGAAACAGCAGTTTGGGGGGTGGGTGGGCAGGCGTTCTCTCTTATCAATGGTTTTCATTATCCACTGGAAGACCTGGAACCAATCCCCAGCGGATACTGGGGTCCTACTGTATTTCTGGGACTGTGCATCTTATCCAAGGCCACACAGGCTGGCTCTTCTCCCTGGAGTTCCAGTGTGGAATTAAACTCCCAATCTTGGGCTTCACAGCCTGATACTTAAAACTTCCCAGACAGGTTAATTGTCTAAATAATTGTAATTAAATATTTTAAGACAGGAAATCTACTTAGAATATACAATGGTACCCTGGTTTAAGTAATTAATTCATTCTCCGGGCTGTTTTGTATTGCAAAAAATGCTTAAGCCGAAATGCAGTTTCCCATAGGAATGCATTGAAAACCAATTAATCTGTTCTGGAGGTCAGAAAAAAGGCAAACCAAGGCATTCCAATTAAAATGTTCTTAAACCGAGGCATCCCCATTATTTTGTCATACGAACATCATGCATCAGCTTTTAATGCCTTATGAAAAAAACTTAAACCGGGGCATTCCATTGCAAATTTTTCTTGAGCTGAGGCATCCCCTTTTCCAATAATTTCTTTTCTTAAACCAAGTTTTTATTTAACCAAGGCATTCTTAAACTGGGGTACCATTGTACAGTACTTAGAATCTTATTTGTAGATTATTAGAGTGTCGCTTCATTGCCTGCATGGTAGAAGATGCAGTGCAACTTCTTCGTATTTGCAGTGGACCCTTGTATAACAAATAGTTTGTATAACATAAAATCTGCCCAACATAAAAAATTCCGGAGATAGGGGAAATTTGCTTAACAGAATCGCCTATGGGGCGAATCCTTACAACATAAAAATGGTCATGATTAGGGATTACTCCGTTTTCACTGCATTCCTATGAGAAATTTGTATAAAGGAAAATTTGCTTAGCAGAATTTCATTTGGAACGAATTAATTCCTTTATACAAAGTACCCCCGTATGTATGTATGTATGTATGTATGTGTGTATGTGTGTGTGTGTGTGTGTGTGTGTGTGTGTGTTGTTTATTTATTTATTTATTTATTTATTTATTTATTTATTTATTTATTTATTTATTTATTTATTTATTTATTTATTTATTTATTTATTTTTGCATTTCTAGACCACACCGACTTTTCCACAAGAAAAAATCGGTATTCCTTGGGGTGCTTGCATTCCCCACCTTACTATAAGGTCAATAAAAATGGGTGGGTGAGTGAGAGATGGAACGGTTGACAACTTAGCTTAGCATTCATGCTTAATGTTCTTGTCTCATAGGCTTTGGGAGGATGAACAGCAACAAGCCAACATAGCATTGGTGTTCCTGCCTGCTTTGCAGTTCTAAGATGATGATGATGATGATGATGATGATGATGATGATGATGATGATGATGATGATGATGATGATGATGATGATGATGTGGTAAAGCTTGGGTAACGTTGCTTCTAACTGATGAGGTGTAAGGATATATCTAAGTTGCACAATTGGATGTGTGACCAAGCACACAGTTGAGACACATTCCAGCGCAATTGACAATTAGCCACAGTATGTGACACAAATCTTACTCAGTGGCGTAGTTAGGGGGGTAAGGGGGGACATTTTCTCTGGGGGTGCCAGATTGGGTGCCAAACAGCTCGCATCGCTAGGGCCAGCGCAGGGCCAGCGCAGAGGGCTCCCCCGGCCACCACCACCGCCTTCTCTTTGGCACCTTAGCCTAACCCTATCCCTTGGGAGGTGCAAAAACTGACTTTTCCCCCAGGCACTGAGAACCCTAGCCACACCTCTGATCTTGTTCTAGCATCAGTAGGATTCCAAATAATTAACCAATATAAAATACAGTCTTGCAATTTAACTGAAGTTTTGGTCACCAAGCTTCAGTCCAGCCTCCCAAAGAAGAAGTGGAATGCAAATTTTCTGGCATTGTTTTTATTGGTGAATAACTCACAATTGTTCACCAGCTGATAAAAGTGAATTGCGTGCTTCTGTTGATGAATAATTCACAATTATTCCTCAATCCACAATTCATAAAGGGAAGCTAAAGAGTAGAGGGTAGCAAACGGGTGGTAAAAAAAGAGAGACTCTGCAAAAGGTGATGTAGATAGCTGAATCCGAAGCTGAGTGTAGAGCGTCTCCCTCACAAGGTGTAACTGTTTGCCAATTATGGCCGTTTCTTTTTGCCTGCCTCGAACAATCCTAGTCTTGTGTGGCTGCAAGGCTTACCCATTATTCCAAAGTGGAATGTTGCATATGTGACATGTCTTTTGGCTTGGTTGGAGACCAGCAATGCAGTGTGCTGGAGCTGCCTCAGGCAGCTAAGATGTACTGTATTTCCGCTACTGCATCTCCTGCACCTTGTGGCGTAGTGGTTAAATGGTTGTCCCGCAACTAAAACTGTGCTCATGACCTGGGGTTCAATTCCAGGTAGCAGGCTCATGGTGGACTCAACCTTCCATCCTCCAGAGGTCGGTAAAATGAGTACCCAGCTTGCTGGGGGGGGGGCAGTGTGTCACCTGCATAATTAAACTGTAAACCACCCAGAGAGTACTTGAAGTGCTATGAGGCAGAACACCTAGCTTTGTATTGAGTGCTTTTGATATTTGAAAGTTTCTCTCTTCCTTAATGTCCATTCCTCTAAAAGACAAGCATGCTGGGATGTTTTAGCCTTTTGCATAGTATTTAGATTAGCCATATTCATTCATTCATTCATTCATTCATTCATTGCTTTATGCTTGGATCTTTTCTATGCTTTGATCTTTTAGCCTATTATTCCATAGCATTCAGAGTAGAGATGTTTGTTTGTTTGCTTGGTTGCTTGCTTAGGCTTTGATTATTTTGTCTTTAGCCTAACCTTTAGAACAGAGATTGTTTATTTAATCATTAATTCATTCATTGACTGATCCATTCCTTCATATTCAACCATTCATTCATATCCCCCTATTAGTGAATACCAACTTTCATTGATTGATTCATCCATTTATTCATATTCCTTCATATTCCTTCATATTCACTCTCTTAGTGAATGCCAAGTACTCCCCACATCTCTATCCCATCATATAGCAAGACTATCGCTATGGCAAACTTAAACAGAGTTCATTAAAAAGACCAACATTTTAAGAATTAATATTAACAACCTCTGGGAATGTGTTCTTCAAGGCTACTTTATTGAGTTCCGTCTGTACTTGCTTGTCTTTGTGGCTCTTCCTTGCGTTCGACCAGCTGCCTTTTCTTTTCAATTGTATTTCCCCCAACGGAGCACGGCACTACTGCAGCCGATGCCCTGCCGTGTGGTCGTTGGGCCATGACTCTTCCTTCCCGCATCTTGAAACCACTCCCGGCTTTTGTGTCCTGCAGATGCTCATTACCGGCTCCATTTACGCCATGGAGAGTTTTCCAGGCAATGAAACCTGACACAGCTGTAATTGCCAGAGGCATCTTGAGGGTAGTGCATCCCCTGTGTGAGACAGGAGAGTGACTGCAAAAGCTGACACTGTTGTTCTGAGTTCCTTTTGGTGTGCATGGAAGCAGGTGGCTCACCTTTTAACTCAGTGGTGGACCCGGTGGAGCACCTGTTTTTCATTCACGGCAGGCTCCAGTGCCTTCTGTAAAGATGGTTCACGTTCTAGTGGACTGCAAAGACTCTTCTCTCCCCAAGACCCTGGAATGTTACTTTCCACCCTTCATAATGGATTTTCCTTTTCCTTTTGCATGCTCTTTGTAGCTGTACTGTTACCTTTTAATGTTCTAAGATGCCTCTTTTAATTCCCTGTTCTTAACTTGAAAACGTCTTAAATGTTTTGCCCCTCATTATTATAAGCCACCTTGGGTCCTTTTTCAAGGAGAAAGGTGGAGTAAAAATATTCAAATACAAAATAAATAATGCTGTAGAATGGGAGATACTGGGATGGGTAGCAAAATGTAAAGTAATGGATATTGGGGCAAAAAATCCAAACTTTACTTATTAACTCATGGGCTCTGAGCTATCCATGACGGATCAGGAAAGAGATCTTGGTGTGTTGGTGGACAGCTTCATGACGATGTCTATCCAGTGTGTGGCAGCGGTGAAGAAGGCCAATTCCATGCTAGGGATTATCAAAAAGGGGATTGAAAATAAAGCACCCAACATTATAATGCCATTGTACAAGACGATAGTAAGGCCACACCTGGAGTATTGTGTACAATTCTGGTCTCCTCATCTCAAAAAAGGCATAGTGGAACTGGAAAAGGTGAAAAGGAGAGCGACTTGAATGATTACTGGGCTGGGGGATCTCCCTTATGAGGAAAGGCTAAAACATTTGGGGCTCTTTAGTCTGGAAAAAAGGTGCCTGAGTGGGGATATGATTGAGATGTACAAAATAATGCAGGACATGAGTAAAGTGGATAAAGGGAGGCTCTTCTCCCTCTCACAAGATACCAGACCTAGGGGACAGTCACTGAAATTGAAGGTTGGGAGAGGGAGAAGAGACAAAAGAAAATATATTTTTATCCAGCATGTTGTTAGTCTGTGGAACTCCCTGCCACAGGATGTGGTGATGGCATCTGGCCTGGATGCCTTCAAAAGGGGATTGGACAGATTCCTGGAGGAAAAGTCCATCACAGGTTACAAACCATGATGGAAATGTGTAATCTCCAGGCTTAAAACCAGGATAGTTCAAGGGCCAGATGTAGGGGAGTGTTATCACGAAACAGATATCGAGTCTTGTGAAATCCTGGGCACATTTGGTGGGGCCACTGTGAGATACAGGAAGCTGGACTAGATGGGCCTTTGGCCTGATCCAGCATGGCTCTTCTTACGGTCTTATGTTCTTATGGAGAACAGTCATGTCCAACTCTTTGTGACCCCATGGACCAGAGCACGCCTGGAGTAGGAACTGGCAAGCCACTCCAGTATCTCTGCCAAGAAAACTCCATGGACAGTAACAAAAGGCTAAATTCAAGTCTATTTATCCACAAATTATAGAATAACTGAGTTGAAAGGGGCGCATAGGCAGTCTTGGATCCTTTCTAAGGAGAAAGGTGGGATATAAACTGAATGAATGAATGACCATTAAGTTCAAAACATTGTTATGTTACTAAATACAGTATGTGTACATTTATGTACATTGTTATGGTCTATATGCATCTACACTTTTTAATCACGGCCATCCCATCCAACCGTGGAACTAAAAAAGCAAAAAGCAAAGTGTTCTGTTTATATACCACCCATAGTGCTTAAAGCACTCTCTGGGCAGTTCATAATTTAATTATGCAGGCTAAACATTGCTTCCCCACTCCCACCCCACCCCAGGTACTCATTTTACTGACCTCGGAAGGATGGAAGGCTGAGTGAACCTTGAGCTTGCTACCTGGGATTGAACCCCAGGTTGTGAACATAGCTTTAGCCGCAGTACAGCCATTTGACCACTGTGTCACGAGGCTCCTAACAGGAGATTTGTTTGGTTATTATTTGTACGAGAGTGCTTAGGTAGGGGGTTCTCAGACTGACCACTCTGGCTCTATGGGGCACCCCAGTTCTGAGCCATCACAGGAGAAGAGACAAAATATAGAGCTATGAAGGCTAAAGAGGAGTGGTTCATAGCTCCGTGTCCAACAGGAACTGGATGCAAAGGCCATGTGACTACCTCTTCTTGTCCCATCTCTGGTCCCTGGTGGAGGCACTTGGCCAGGTGGCTTTGTGAGTTTCCTGTCTCAGGACCTACAAGGAAGTTGGTCCTTGGGGGATATTCAGGGGTAGGTGATGAGATGGATGGGGAGGGCATCAAGATCCTGCCCCTGGTGGCAGTGAGACCCTGATGGTCCTTCCAAGTAAGGGGATCTGTGGCTAGTGGTCAGTGAATCAAGGAAGTCATGAGTCCAAAATATTTGAGGACTACTGGCTTAGGTGGAGATGCATGTGTCTAGTGTTCATGTTTGACCTCATCTGCAACATTGGATATGGTTGCTGGCTAGGACGTCTCAAAACAGAGAATTATTGTCCAGAAATCCAACATAGCAGACAAATTCTGCACTTAGATCTATGCAAAGATATTTTAAAAAGACATTTGTGCTTAGAGGTGTCCTCCTTTTCTGCTAATTTAATATCTCATCAGAACTCTCACCCGCCTCACCCGGCCTATTCCAAAGAGACCTCCTTTGTAGTTCTAAGAAAGATTATGTCTCTTCCTGGTTTATATCTCTCCTGGTCCCTGCTGTGAAATGAAGCAACAGCTCCCTGCCGTGTGGTTTCCTAGGCACCCTGCAAATCTTGGCCCGTCTTTGTAGCATTGAACATGGCATGGCATTATGAAATCTGGCATCTTGTATCTGGTGAATTCTCTAAGGGCTCCTTCTGAATCTTTACTGTTAAGACTTCCTGCTCAGGATTACTCACATGAAAGAATTCCACGTCCAAAAGCTGTTTCTGCCCACAGTGATGCCAGCATCGAGAGAGAAAGAGAGAGAGACTCTTTTTATCCTGTTCCGAGGCATAGAAACAGAGAGCAAAAAGCCATTTAAAAACATCAAATCACAGAGGCTGAATATTGGGAAAAAGTCCTGAAAAAAGGTAACAGTTCCTACCCAATCTTTAAAGAGGCCTAATTTTTAAAATATATTGGCTGCCTCAAGGAACTGTCTTAAATTCAGCCCTTATTATTCTCCTGAACTGTACTCTGTAGGTTGAGTCAGGGCAACTGGACTTCTTTTCTTGAGAGATTGAAATGCTTTGCTACTCATCCAAACAGCTTTGTCAGTCTTCAGACTGGTGAAGCTGTTCGGATGAGCAGTGAAACATTCTCTAGTTCTGTCGTCGTCGTTGTTGACACAAAAATTAACAAAAAAATAAGTATCACTTAAATATTGGTGTAATGTGTTGTTATTGTTGTGAAAAGCTAGACACAATGAATCAGAATTATAAAAACATTGGTATGTTATAGAACATATACTAGTTTTAACCAAAAAACTTAAGAATCTGTTGGCCTAGTATGTATGCTGCTCCTAATACCCTTTTGTGGTTCTGCTGTTGTGGAGGCTGCTGATCATAGAATCATAGAGCTGGAAAAAACCTCAAGGGCCATCCAGTCCAACCCCCTGCCATGCAGGAAACCCCATCACAGTATTTCCGACAGGTGGCCATCCAGTCTCTGCTTAAAAACCTCCAAAGAAGCAGACTCCACCACCCTCCCTTCTGGCAGCATCTTCCTCTGCCAAACAGCTCTAACCATCATGAAATTCTTTCAAATGTCCAAATGGAATCTCTTTTCCTGTAGATTGAAACCATTGCCCCGAGTCCTAGTCTCTGAAGCCATGGGAAACAAACCTGTTCCCTCTTCAATATGACATTCTTTCAGATATTTAAACATAGCTGTCATATCCCCTCTCAGCCTTCTTTTTGAAAGGCTAAACATTCCCAGCTCTCTAAGCCATTCCTCATAAGACATTTCTTCCAGACCCCCAATGATCCTGGTTACCGTCCTCTGTACCCGCTCAAGATTGTCAACATCCTTTTTAAGTTGAGGCGCACAGAACTGGACGCAGTTGCTGCTGTTAAGATTTTAGCTTCATGTCAGCACAACTGCCTGGAAGGATTTTGGCCAGAGAGATAAGTGACTAGTGGACAGAGGCCATTCCAGACTTTTGTCTATCAGATTGTCCAACCGGGTCACATTGCAAACAATCTCTAGGCAGCCAGATTTTGCAAGTTGCAGATCAAATCTAGGGCAGAAGTGGAATACTATTTTTTAAAAAACTAATGATCTGTAAGTTGCCTCTGTCTCTGATTCTGTGTGTGTGTGTTGCGTCGTTACAGTCGTGACCGACTCTACGTGACTCCATGTCCATGGAGTTTTCTTGGCAGGAGTACTGGAGTGGCTTGCCAGTTCCTACTCCAGTCGCCTACAGCACCTGGTATTCCCTGGTGGTCTCCCATCCAAGTACTAACCAGGGCCGACCCTGCTTAGCTTCCGAAATCAAGTGAGATCGGATGTGCTTAGGGCATCTAGGCTATACGTCTCTGATTCTACTGTTGACTAAAATGGGAACTCCTTGCATTGTCTGACCTACTGCTGTTGTTTTTCAGGAATACTGGACCCCTGTGACACTGAGCGATTCGGATACTGTGAGAGCCTCTTTCTGCTTGCTGGGAACATTGGCTGTTAATCCAGAATGTGGAGAGTGACAGTAAAGGTTGGCTCGCTCCTTCGGTGCTACTGCAGCCAAGAAAAGGCTTCTTATTCCCGCAACGTTGGTGCTCTCACTCTCCTGGCAGCACCCAGTTAATTGAAGGTCAAGGAGGATAATTGGATGATCGGTACCAGTTGGATCGAAAGCTGCATCCATCATCCCAAGGAGAAGATGAAATTTCCATTCTATTGGCCCGTTGTCAAACTGGCCCCGTAGCCCTTCCCTCTGGACCCTTGCAGATAAAAACTGTCCTGGTTATGGCTACTGATCCCACGTGATAAGGGTGTGCCCTCAGCTCTTGAACTCATGACTGGGTATACCATGTTGCGCAATGGGGGCATAGGGAATGGAGGCCAACCGTGGATGTTACGATGGTCCAGCCGCATACGGCTCACTTGGCTGAGCTTCACGCTGTTCATCATTCTGGTCTTCTTTCCGCTCATTGCTCATTACTACTTGACCACCATCGACGACGCCGACGATGCAGGGAAGCGCATCTTTGGCCCCCGGACGGGCAACGAGCTGTGCGAGGTGAAGCACGTCCAAGATCTGTGCCGCATCCGAGAGTCGGTGAGCGAAGAGCTGCTCCAGCTGGAAGCGAAGCGTCAGGAGCTGAACAGCGAGATCGCCAAGCTCAACCTCAAGATCGAAGCCTGTAAGAAAAGCATCGAAAATGCCAAGCAGGATCTTCTGCAGCTGAAGAATGTCATCAGTCAGACGGAGCACTCCTACAAAGAACTGATGGCTCAGAACCAGCCCAAGCTCTCCTTGCCGATCCGGCTTCTACCGGACAAAGATGACTCGAGCTTCCCTTTGCCCAAATCCAACAGGAACTGCCGGCTACACAACTGCTTTGACTATTCACGATGTCCACTCACCTCCGGTTTCCCAGTGTATGTCTACAACAGTGACAAGTTCAGTTTGGGGAGCTCGATAGACCCTTTAATTAAGCAAGCCTTTGAATCCACTGTCAGAACGAATGTGTACGTTACTGAAAACGCAAACATTGCCTGTATATATATCATCCTCGTAGGAGAAATGCAAGAGCCTGTCATGCCAAAACCTACTGAACTAGAGCAACAGTTGCACACCCTGCCCTATTGGAGGACTGATGGACACAACCATCTCATCATCAACCTATCTAGGAAGTCTGAAACTCAGAACTTCCTTTATAATGTCAGCACGGGGCGAGCCATGATAGCCCAGTCCACTTTTTATGATGTACAGTATCGTCTGGGTTTCGACATTGTGGTGTCCCCTCTGGTCTATGCCATGTCTGAACCCAACTTCCTCGGGATCCCACCCCAGGTGCCCGTCAAGCGGAAATACTTGTTCAGTTTCCAAGGGGAAAAGGTGGAATCTCTCCGATCCAGCTTGCAAGAAGTGCGTTCGTTTGAAGAAGAAATTGAAGGCAACGCTCCAGCAGACTACGACGATAGGATCATCGTGACTTTGAAGGCTGTTCAAGACAGCAAGCTAGACTTGGTCTTGGTTGAATTCACATGTAAGAACCAGCCCAAGCCGAGCCTGCCCACTGAGTGGGCTCTTTGCGGAGAAAGGGAAGACAGACTCGAGCTACTGAAACTATCTACGTTTGCACTGATAATCACACCGGGCGACACCCACCTGGTCATCTCCGCTGGGTGTGCCATGAGACTGTTTGAGGCCCTGGAAGTTGGAGCGATCCCCGTGATCCTCGGAGAGCAAGTCCAGCTGCCCTACCATGACGTGATCCGGTGGAACGAGGCAGCCTTAATCATACCAAAGCCGCGTATCACGGAAGTGCACTTTCTCCTGAGGAGCATTTCTGACAATGACCTCTTGGCCATGAGAAGGCAAGGCCGCTTCCTGTGGGAGGCGTACTTTTCCACCTCGGACAGCGTCTTCAACACCGTCTTGGCCATCATACGGACTCGTATCCAGATCCCAGCCGTCCCCATTCGAGAGGAAACGGCCGTGGAAATCCCTCACCGGTCTGGCAAAGCAACCGGGACGGACCCCAACATGGCCGACAATGGGGATTTAGACTTGGGTCCAGTAGAAACAGAACCGCCTTACTCGTCCCCCAAATACCTACGCAATTTTACCCTCACCGCAATGGATATTTACAGAAACTGGAACTCAGCTCCTGGCCCCTTCCACCTCTTTCCCCATACACCCTTTGATCCCGTCCTGCCATCGGAAGCCAAGTTTTTGGGATCTGGGACCGGTTTTCGACCTATTGGAGGAGGAGCCGGAGGCTCTGGGAAGGAGTTCCAAGCGGCATTGGGTGGCAACGTCCCCCGGGAGCAGTTTACAGTAGTCATGTTAACCTATGAGCGCGAAGAAGTGTTAATGAACTCCTTGGAGAGGCTGAATGGGCTCCCTTACTTAAACAAAGTGGTGGTAGTCTGGAATTCCCCCAAGCTTCCATCGGAGGATCTCCTGTGGCCGGACATTGGCGTCCCAATTGTGGTAAGACCATGCTCAGGTATATACTTTCTATTTCTGGGAGAAACAGGTGGAAAGATCTCAGATTTATTCCACCACCACCCCCCATAGAAAATAGTAGGAGTGTTCGGCCGAGATGGGCACAAAGAGATTTGTCTCACTTCGTCATCGTCAACATTCATAATGCGCATCACCACAGGTGCCACACAGTCGAGTCCCGTTGTTTGAGTGGGTAGGTGCCAAAGGAGGTGGGAAAGGAAAGTCCGTGCTCCTGCCAGAACTAGTCAGTTGCAGGAGGAGGAGGAGGACCCAGGCAGCGTGCATCGGCTAATGAGTGGGGCACCCTATCAGGTGGGGAGGGGGCTGCCAGGCATATGAATTTTGATGAAATGAATAGCTTCATGCTCATCGCTAGTTTTCAGTGCTCCATATTGCATTTTCAGTTGTGCGGTATGATTTCCTCAGTTTGGATTCCGGTAGTATGTTTGCAGTAGAAAGAGCTGGTGCCAGGGGCTGTGTCAGGTTAAGGCACGTGTTTGTGTATATGAGGCTGTAGCTCTCTGTCAGTCATCTCTCCCTTTCCCGTAGAGCCTCAGGATGCTGTTCTGTGCAGAGTTGTTTTAGAATTCTCCCAGACTTTAACTCATAGCAAAGACAGGAGCAGTCTTTGGAAGGCTTGGTGCAAAGCCCACCGTTTATGGGGAAACCTAGTAATGATGTTAATGCTTTGTTCACTGGGAGTAATCGAGACCAGCGTTTCAGCAGTGCAAAGTCCCGATTGCAAGAGGGGGATTTTGTAATCTTACCGGTCAACGGGTGAAGGCAGGTCCAGGTTTAAGCGTCCTGTGATTAAGGTCATTGAAACAGCAAATGTATTATCAAGCTGACCACATTTTCCAGGAAAGATAAGATTGTGGCTGTGTGCCACTGACCTCCCTTAGGATATGAAGACTGGCAGCAGCTGATTGGATTTAACCTGATTTGTCCTTGGTTGTTTTGTTCCTATTTTGTTTCTCTGAGTGTGTGGTCATTTGCTAAGCTAGTTCTTGTGTTCTTCTGAGTCCAGGAGTCCTTTCCTTGGAAGAATGAAGAACGATAGGGTAAGGAGAGGGTGTGTGATTTTGTTGTCACAGTAGGGAAACCCTGTCACTTTCATGTACTGCCAAGATATAGGGCAGTGATGGTGAATCTTTTAGAGACCGAGTGCCCAAACTGCGATTCAGAACCCACTAATTTTTCACAAAGTGCCAATACAGCCATTTAACCTGAATTACAGGTGGCTGTGAAGGGGCGATGTCGGGTGCCCACAGAAAGGGCTCCGAGGGCCACCTTTGGCACCCGTGCCATAGGTTCGCCAACACTGGTATAGGGCATAAGAAATGGGGAGGCTATGCCTGGAAAGTTTACTTTTTTGGTCTTACAGCTCCTCAAATCCGGGAGGATGCTTGTATTGCCAAAGGGAACTTCTCCAGGCTTTGGCCAACGCCATGGTGCTTGCCCTCACTTTTCTTAGCTCCAGTTGGATGGAGGGAAGCTATTTAAGCTATTTCATCGGTGTAATGGCAATATGTAAAATGAGAATATGCATCTTCAATACAGTATATGCACATTTTACATCTAAAAGGTTCAGCTTCCTAATCCAAAGAGGGATGGGTGAGTGGAACTACACAGACGGGGATGGATGGGGGAGGTACACTGAAACTTAGATATTTGGCGGAAAGTAACTTTTCAGTAGAGCGGGGCACGAAATGGAAATACTGTATAGCATTTTGTTTCAGTCTTCCTTTTGTTTCTTTTCATTAACGGATTTTTAAAAAGAAATTTCATCAGGAAACGAAACGTTTCTTAAGGCTATAAATAATGGCGAACTTTCCTTTTTTGTTTTTTTAACATCTTAGAACATTAAAAGGTAACATTAAAGCTATAAAAAGCACACAAAAGAAAAAAAAATCCATTATGCAGGGTGGAAAGTAATCATGGAAACATTGGTGTTCTTATGAAATCAGTCAATGCAGTCATATATGGTTATCCATATAAAAGTCACATATCGGTAGTAGGTAGTCCCTCATTCGGGGAAAGCTTGCCTGAAAAGGAGGGTCTTTCCTGCTTCCGGAAAGACAGCAGAGACGGGGCAGTCCTGGCCTCCAGTGGGAGGGAGTTACAAAGTCTGGGAGCAGCAACAGAGAAGGGCCATTTCATGTGTTTTTATGAGAGCCACCTTTGCAGGTGGCGGGATGGAGAAAAAGGCCTCTCCTGATGATCTTAGCACCTGAACCGGTTCATACCGTGAAATTCGATCTTTCTAGGACCCAGGCTGTACAGTGCTTTGTAGATTAATGTCAGCACTTTGAATTGTGCCCGATAGCTGATGGGCAGCCAGTGGGGGTGCTTTAGTAGGGTATGCCATGAGCCAGTGAAGAAAGACACCAACGGCTTGGGTCTGGGGGAGGAAGGGGGGAGAAGAGTGAGCTACAGCTTGATAGGTTGGAGGGGATGTCAGTCAATGGCACCGGAGGCTGTGATTGGCTGAGGGTGCCTGTAAAGGGAAGTTCTCTATGGCACCTGCGGCCGTGGCCTGCCAAAGGGGGCTCGTGGCCTCTTCCAAGCAGGGCAAGGGGTCACCACCACATGAGAAACTGCATTAAAGGGTCGTGGCGTTAGGAAGGTTGAGAACCACTGCTTTAGTGTATGTTTTTCTTTTCTTTTTTTCTTGCTATGACTCTATTGCAGGCCCTTTAGCATAGAGCACATGGGGTTAGGGAAGCAAGGTTTTTCCTGAAGATGGAAGGGTGTGTGTGGAGGTGAACCCAAGTCATTTTGAAAATTGCTTATTTTATTAATGCCAAAACAGTTTCAAGCATCTTAAGACCACCAGGTGCAGCCCAGGGATAATGCCGTGGTGATGAGTGTGGGTATGCATGTGCATGGATGGGTGGGCAGGTGTTTGCGTGGGTGTGCGTGGGTGCGCGCACTTTAGACCTCTCTCCTCCCATCCCAAGCAGCGCTGGAAAAAAACTTGACAGGTATGGTAAAGATGGGCACAAACTGCTAGTTCGGGAGTTCATCCTGGTTTGCTTACTACTGCCAAACAGGTGTTTGGTGCCTCCTCTGGCAGGCACTTCCTCTGGAGGAGGCGGGGCTTGAAAGTAGCAAACACTTTTTTGACTGGCAAATGAACTATGTCGAACCAGCAGTTCGTGCCCACCTCTAGTCACCAGGCAGGACAAGATGGCAGGAAGATTGGGAGAACATCATTTGAGAACCCTTAACAAAATCCACATCCCCCCCCCCCGGTTCAAAATGTCTTTCCCCATTCTACACCTGGTGCCCGTTCCTCTGACCATCTAAAATAGTACCTGAGGGTGATTCTTGAAGAAATGTACCCTCAGCCCCATCTCAGAAACAACTCTCCAGAGAAATAGCGCTGTGCCAGAGTTGTGTGTCACAGCTTTCTTTTTTCGTACCTCATGGGTTCCTGGCTTTGTGAGAGAATCCAGGGTTTCTTTTGTTATTTCCAGCACTGTGTTCCCAGTCCCAGCTGATACATCTTCATTTTCACCATCTATGTTCTGTCATAAGAAATGGGTCAGATATTCAGTAATGCAATCATTAGCTTCCCACAGGATGCAAAAAATGGAGGCTTTTTGGCATGTACACACAGCAGTGGGCAAAGGCACAGCACTGTTTGCTTAGTAAAAACACAACAACAAAAAGACATTTTCTTCCAGAGCGCTGTTCTCATTTCAGCCTCTCTGGTTTCTGAAAACCGGAATGAAGTAAAATTGCCAGGATTTTTTAAAAGAATGGGAAAGAGAGACTTGTCCACACATGCTGCGAATTACCTTCTCTCTGCAAAAAAACACCCTCACACACATTCTGCCAGTGACTTGTTTTCTAGTCCAAGTAAAAGTACAGTGCTCCAACAATTGAGTAGTAATATCAAAGGCACTCTTATTTCTTTAACACCCTAAGCATTTAAAAAAACCTTCACAAACTTAAGGACTGACATTTCAGTTTGCTTTTCCACTTCTTATTACGAATTTACTTACATAAGTTTCAAAGGGGTCATGCTTGGCAGAAGTGCTTCTTTATAATCTTTTTACCCTGCCTTTCTCCTTAAAAGGACCCAAGGTAGCTTACAAGAAGTGGGATACTTTTTACATTTTATGAGAAGTATTTCCTTCGTTGAGATACAGTGAACCCTTGTATAACAAACAACTTGTATAACATAAAATTTGTACAACGTAAAAAATTCTGGAGATAGGCGAAATTTGCTTAACATAATTGCCTGTGGGGTGAATTTGTACAACATAAAATGGGATTACTCCATTTTCAATGCATTCCTATGGGAATCTGTATAAAGGAAAATTTGCTTAACATAATTTCATTTGAAACGAATTAATTCCTTTATACAAGGTACCACTGTACCTTTACCCATAGGGAATAGCTTGGACAGTCCGAGTGACTAATGTGGCTGTATTAGAGCATATGAATAAGCTTGAAATTCTCAATACCATAAAGCAGGGGTCCTCAACCTAAGGCCCCGGGGCCGGATGCGCCCCCCCCAAGGTCCTGAATCCGGCCCCTGGGATCAATTGCAACCCCCCACCTACCCCCTGTTTTGTGAGCAAGCAAGCCTCCGCAGTTGCTTTTGGACTGTGATCCGGCCCCCAGTGGTGTTTGGGTGGTGGTGGACCGGCCCGCTGGTTGAAAACTTTGAGGACCCCTGCCATAAAGAGAAGAAAATTACAATAATGCGCTATAACAAATACCATCAGCTGCAGGTTATCCTTCAAGGGAAAATAGATGAGAAGCACGGCTCAGGGCATAGAACGGTGGTGTCCAGACTTTGGCCCTCCATATGTTTTGGACCACAAATCCCACAATCCTTTGTTACTGGCAATATAGGCTTGGAATTCTGGGAGTTGTGGTCCAAAACATCTGGAGGGCCCAAGTTTGGACATCCCTGGCATAGAAGAACATTCTGGTTTAAGAATTTAAGCTAATGGTTGACAGTGGCCACAGTTTCTCTATTCAGAATAGCTTTAGATAAAAACCAGATTGTGCTACTGATCACCAATGTTCTGTGAGGACATGGCTCTTGAAGTAGAAGATAAGGAATAGTCTGTCAACCCATGTGATATTTTTGGTGACTGGGAAGTAACTTTTGGGGAGTTTGTTCTCTGTCCCCAATTGTTTTCCATACCCTAGGAGTTGAGTTCCAGCTCTTGTGTACTACCAACTAGAACCACTGGGCACTACTTCCCCTATCATGTCAAGGAGCACACATTCCACCAGTAGTATTTGAGGAAGGAGATAGCCAAAGACAACTCTGTCACTCCCCATGCTAGTTTGGTGCCCGAATCGGGGGATCTAACTATTTTCTGTTACCAACAACAACAACAAAAATCATAACTCTTTCAGTAACATTTCAGCCACCTTCTTTGAAATTGAAGCCCCCGTTCTTAGTTTCCTCATCAGACAAAGTTGGTGGGAAGAGAGGCATCTCATTCCCCCCTTATTCCTCAGGTGAGCAGGATATTGTCCAAAAATGAACATTGCAGACTCTAGATTCTAGGTTGGATAAGAAAGAATCATTTTTTTTAAATTTAAATCAACATTTATTTTGCAATGTAAATTTAAAAATTGATTTTTTTAACATTCAAATCGACACTGGGGGTGGCACGCATATCAGTTTCTAAGCCAAAGAGCCAGTGTTGTGCAAGTCCGTGGCCATTTCTGCGCATAGAACACTGTTTACCTTCCTGCTTTTTACAGTAGTACCTATTTATCTATTTGCTTTTACGTGCTTTCAAACTGCTAGGTGGCAGGAGCTGGGGTTAACAACAGGAGCTTACTCTGCTCTGTGACACCCGGGGTTCGAACCACCGAGCTGCCGACTTTGCAGCCCACAGTTTCAGCGCTTTAGCCCGCTGAGCTGCCATGCCCCTTTCTGTGTACGGTGGACAACTACTCTGGCCTGGCCGAATGAAAAGAATTGAGCCTGTTTCTCAGGGCTAGACAGGCCCAATTCCTTTCATTCTGCTAGGCCAGTGCAGTCACCCACAGTACATCACTTGATATGGTCTGCTCTGGTAGGAAACATGAAACCATAGAGTTGGAAGGGGCCTCTAAGGCACGCATGTCCAAACTTTGTCCCTCCTGATGTTTTGGACCACAACTCCAAGAATTCCAAGCCTGGATTTCCAATGGCTAAGGACTGTGGGAGTTGTGGTCCAAAGCATCTGAAGGACCGAAGTTTGGACATGCCCTCTCTAAAGTTATGGAGCCCAACTCCCTGCTCGATCCAGGAATCCAGCAGTGCTACAGGACTCATTTTGTCTCCTCTTAGTGCCTGAGTGTGTTCAGCTGGAGATGACAACCCCCTAAAAGTAGGCAAACAGAATAATAAACCCTTTTACAGTTGTGATTTATTTTGCTCCTTTGAGCAGAACCACTGCCGCTTCTAATTCTGTCTACCCTGGATTCCAGTTTAGAGCAGTGATAAAAGTGCCAGTGAGATAAAATCCAGGGGACTGCCTTTGTGTTTCAAAGGGAAAATGGAAAAAAAAAGATGAATATGTATACATGCACATAAATTTGTAGCTATTCCTCTAGGAATGGGGTATGTAAAATTAGGATTTCTTCTCCTACCAGTAAAATCCCACAGGTCCTCTGTAAGCCAAGACTTTGCCCCCTCTCCCCCCCCCCCGGGAGAAAGACGGTCTAACGTGCCTTAGTAAACCTGGTGGTCATGAATATTCAGCTTGCCACTGTAGAATAGTAGAATATTTTCATTTTAAAGAAACATCCTCTACCCCCAAGCTGCCTGTTGTTAGGAAAGCAGCATTTCCACCATGGCTGAAGCCAACAGCTCCTGTTCTCAGCTCCGTTTTCCGTTGCTTTCCTTGTTAAGTCTCAGGAGTGCATATATATGCGCGCTAATCTGCGGGCCTATTGTGCAAACACACTAGAGGGTGCAAAATGCCTTGCCAGTATTATGCAGGGAGGCTTACATTTGTATGCATGTAATTCAAAATTATTCAGCTTTGGAGGTAAATGCAAATATTCTCAAGCTGCCAAGGGGGTCCCGTGTGTGTGTGTGTGTGTGTGTGTTTTGGATCAAAATGCTGCCTTCCTGCGTGTCACAGGAGCATTTCAGCAGTGGTTCTGTTATATTCCATCTTCTCTTCACACTGTATGATGGCACAATTCATTGGATGGTCTTGTGACCTGGTTATGTACGGTTCCCCATCTACCCCTGCCGCAACGATCTTATAAATTTCTGGCCAGTGAGCTGGTTGAGCAGTTATCTGGCCTAATGCCTTTGGACCTTAGCTTACAAGGGTGCAATCCTCCTGTACCCCCCCCCCCCGAGATTACAGTAGCGATCATATAAATGTTTGTTTTAAGTGCTTCCCTAATCCTAGGCAGAGTACTTGAAAAAATATAAACTCAGTGTTTTCACAGTGTTTTCATCTCTGCCAGATGCAGAATCCTCTCCCTTTTCAAAGCAGTGAATGTTTTGTCTTTAAAAAATCCAAAATTAGGCAGACATGGGACCACAGTATCTATGGTCCCTGCACCCTGCAGATGTTGAATAACGTGGATGCATTTAATGCTGTATATTGCATGGTCTCTGGCTTCCTCAAGTGGCCAATTCTGGTAAACACACCCTGGAAACACATACAGTAACCCCCCCCCACCTACTGCAGGGGGTTAGGGACCCGACCTGACCCGCGATAATTGAGAGTCCGCGATATGTGGATGCTGGGTTGGGTGGGAGCTGGGGGGGGGGGCTCCTACACTTAACTGAGGCCAGGTGCTGTCCCAAACGAGCCCCCAACGGGCTTCTGGGACCTGTCGGAGGTCTCAGAAGTGATTAACGGTGATTTGGAAGTCACTTCCAGAAGTTCTTGTTTATTGGAAGTCACTTCTGGTTTGCCAGAAAGCAATTTTTTTTGCCCCCGCTAGGGGCAGCTCCAGGCCTGGGGTAAGTACAAGAGGCCTGAAACAGGCCCATCCACCTTACCCCAGGAGGCCTTTGTTCCATATACTGCGGTCCCACGATATACCGGGACCGCAGTATATGAACCGCAAAAGGGCGGGGGGTTACTGTACAATATATGTATTTCTGGGGTTTTTAATTTTGTATATTCAGTCAGCAGATTACTGAATCAGTGGATAGTGATCCCATGAATAGGAGGTCCTACTGTATTAGAAATCCTAACAATCATCCTGTTAGGTAGTCCAGTGGTATCAGCCCTTCTGCCTCTATTTTATCATGCCTCCATAGTAGCACACCATAGTAGCACATACTGGGAACATGGGAACTCTTTAGGAGTTATGAGTTATATTTATTGTGTGACAAAAACATACCTATGTCTCAGTTTATTTACCATTTCTGTCAGACTTCTGTTCTGCTTAGGATGCCTTACAAAACTTTTCCTTCCTCTGGTGGTCCTGTAAGGAGGATTGGACTGAAATGCTGTCATCCCTCAGGTCTAAATTAAGTAGTAACTATTTTTTTTTTACCGAGCATGTTGTTAGTCTGTGGAAGTCCTTGCCACAGGATGTGGTGATGGCATCTGGCCTGGATGCCTCCAAAAGGGGATTGGACAGATTCCTGGAGTAAAAGGTGACAAACCATGATGGAGATGTACAGTCTCCAGGCATATAATCAGGGTACTTCAAGGGCCAGATGCAGGATCAGTGTACTTCAAAGGCCAGATCAGAAGACAGAGATCTAGTCTCGTGTGCTCCCAGACGCATCTGGTGGGGCCACTGTGAGATACAGGAAGCTGGACTAGATGGGCCTTTGGCCTGATCCAGCAGGGCTCTTATGTTCTTATTTAGATCAGAACACCATCCCTCTTAACCTACAGCTTTTTTGCTGTACTTGACTGAGTTTATGGGACTGTCCAGCTTTCTATACCTTGCATTTATTTTACAAGTTTGCTTTTCTGCTGATCATTGGAGACTCGAAGAATTGGCCAGGTACTGAGAATCATTTCAGCTGCAGACTCATCCAGGATGGTCATCATAAGAACATAAGAACAGCCTTGCTGGAACAGGCTGCAGCCCATTCAGTGCAGCATTCTGACTCACACAGCGGTGGCTCACCATTTGCTTCAGGGTATTCCCAAGCAGATGTCTTCCCCTGCTTTTGATTCCCTGCAAATGGCATTGAGAAATATCCAGCCTATCTCTCCAACCCGAGAGGTTGTCCTTAGGCATCCATCATGATAGCCATGGATACCGTTGTTCTCCATGAACTTGTCCAATCCTTTCTTAAAGCTGTCAAGGCTGACAGCCGTCACCACTTCTTCTGGCAGGGAGCCCCAGAGACCAGTGATCCTCTGGGTGAAAAACTTACGTTCTCTTATTTGTTTGAGATCTAGCACCCGAAAGTTTCATGGAGTGCCCCCTAGTTCTAGTGTTGTGCAATAGGGAAAACAGCTTTTCTTTATTTAGTTTGTCCACACCGTGTATGATTTTATAAGCTTCAATCAGGCCATCTCTTAGGCCCTGCCGTTCAAAAGTGAAGAGGCCCAGCCATTGCAGTCTCAGATGGTAAGGAAGGTGTTCCAGTCCCCGAATCATTCTGGTTGCCCTCCTCTGCACTTTTTCCATTTCCATAATATCCTTCTGCAGGTATGGTGACTAGGTCTGTGCTGGAGCAAATCTGCTGTCAAAGGGTAGTGAAAAGTGTTTGGTAGCAGCATGAAGGCACAAGAAGCTGATTCAGTGCACTGGAATTTCAAGTCTTCCTTCATCCCTCCCTCCCTCCCAGCATCACCTCCTCCCTTCCTTCCTTCCTTCCTTCTATCCATCACTTGCTCCTTCCTTCATTCCTCCCTCCTTTCCTTCCGTCCTTCCTTCTCCTTCCTTCCAAATAGCCTTCCATAGTGGTTGTAAGATGATGATGGTGTGTGGGGGCTGCTTGCCAATACAAAAATAGTCTTTTTTTATGGGGGGATTTGCCTCATTTCTTGCAGAAAGATCTGCAGTGTGGCTTTGTCCCCAGCCTCAGTGGTATCTGAGCGGGAGAAAAACAACTTCCTATGTGCCTTTTCTTTCATACCTTCCAAAAAACACAAATTAAATGCTGATTTAAGTCACACTGGTAAATACCGGTGTGCCTGCATTGCTTAATGTTTTTACTCCGCCGCCTAAATTAGGAAGATTCTCTGGAGAGGATTGAATTGCTGGCAAAAAATAAAATAAAAAATGTTTATCTTGCAGTTCCATTTCAAAGGATTTCTTTTTGATGGAATGTGTGTTTTGTAGCACTTTAAATCTGGAAGGATGCCAAAGAGCTTTGGCCATTTATAACAAGCTGTATTATGTTTGTGGAATGGCTAGGATGAGTGATTTTGCTGGGATCCACCTGCAAATAAATCTGTGTTCTTTTCTTCTTGCTTGCTTTATTCCTGAGTGCCTTTCTTTGTATGTTATGTGCACAAAAGAAAGGAAGGCTTACCGTTCAAATTTTATTCTATTTGGGGATGGTTCTGAAAATGTAAGACGGGGGGGGGATGGTGCCTTTTGTGAACAGTCGAACAGCTGCCCCTAATAAAAATAGTGAGTGATTTTTTAAAAAATTAAATATCAGCATAAAGCTGAAGAGCAACACTAAAAGAGTTCTAATGCCAAAATCATAACTAAATGACATTTCTAATTAATTTAAAGTCCACATATTTTTAACTAAACTAAACTGTGAACCAGAAGAAGTGCGGATGATCCTGATGATCTTAACACCCGAGTTGGTTCATACTGTGAGATTCGATCTTTGGGATAGCTAGGACCCAGGTCATATAGTGCTTTGTAGGTCAAGGTCAGCACCTTGAATTGTGCTTGATTATATAGATAACTTATTGCTGTTCTTCAGAGTTGTTGTATCATTACAGTCATGACCGACTCTTTGTGACCCCAGGCCCATGGAGTTTTGTTGGCAGAAATACTGGAGTGGCTTGCCAGTTCCTTAAAAGTCCTTTAACCATTTCGTTTTAAATTTCTTGAGACATTCTTATTCAATGTGTATTTTCCATTATAAAGGGGATCCCAGCTTTCACTTGCTTTTTGGATTGGTGGGTGATAGCTCCATCTCTGCCACTTCCAAAGTCTTTCCCATCAGTTCTTCCTGCATTGGTACAGGCGTACCTTAGTTTGCGAATGCCTCCGTTAATTCAGTTTTCAGTCCATGAAAGGAAATCCGTTGTAAATAATGCCTCAGGTCACAATTCCCTCCCTCCCCCTCAATACCCTGGTTTATAAAATAAATGTGTAAGGCATTGCGAAAAAAGTACCCAGAATGTATTGTGCCCATGTGTATTTCCGGTTTGCAAATTTTCTGGAATACGAAACATCCCGGAGCACGCATTAATTTTGCAAATTGAGGCATGCCTGTATATCCATCCCTTCACCATTCTTATCATACAAGATTCTTGATGCAATATCTTGCTAAATGTCTCACATTTGTACAGTAGTACCTCGTAAGACGCCCCTTGTGAGGGTTCAGTCTTTGCCCAGGCGTCCCGCCCTTCCAACTTCAAAGAAGGCATGTCTTGAAATGAATAAACAGAATTTTTATTTGGTTCTTCCACTACAACAGGGGTTCTTTTTCTTACAACCGTTTCAACATCCTTAACTTCAGTAACAAATGGATTATTCTTAAAGTCATAACTGGGAGTTCTTATAGAGTAAAGTCCGCCACCTCCACCTGGGGAGAATTGGCTCCACCACTGGTCTCCTCCCCCTTCCCGGAGAGAAGCGGTTCCCCCACCTGTACCCCAACCTCGGAGGTGGTTTTGGGTCCAAGGCATCTCTGCTGGCGGGAACGAAAGGGATAGTCTTTTCTCTGGGTCAAGTCCATCGAGATGTTCAGTTTCCCTGCCTCCGCCTCTGCTCGGATCTTGGCCAGCCATTGCTCCAGTGCCAACTGTTGTCTTATCTCCTTCCTCTTCCGATTGTATTCTCGAGCCTCCCTCTCTCCCAGGTAAGAGCAACCTTGCTTGTGCACTCTGCGTTTATAACTTTCGGCCTTCTTCTTAGGCATCATCATCCTCTCCCACTTCCCAGTCCATGGGTTCTCCATCCATACCCACTCCCAATCTGGGGGAAGGTCACGTGGTTTCCCCTTTTTACAATCTCCAAACCCCACCTCCACCACCTCTGATTGGTGGGGCCTTCCCGCCGTTTCCTCAACCCCTTTCTCTGCCTTAACAGGGTTTTTGCCCTCTGTCTCTTTCTTCTCCTCTTCTAAAATCTTAATAGAGTCATTAAACCGTTGCCACAACATTGCTTTCTCCCCAGCCTCAAGGGTGAATGTAGCTCTGGCTTTCTCCCTTCTCTTCTGCTTTTTCAGCCACTCGTCCCCCTCCGCTCCACGGGGTGCAGGGGTCACTCTCCCTTCTTCGGAGAAATGCCCCTCACACCCCTTAATACAAAAAACTTGTAAGACGAATGAAATTTCCTGGAATTGGAAAACCTCGTAAGATGATTTTTTTCCCTATGGGATGCCTTGCAAGACGAATTCAATGCATTCCGGTAGGAACCGCATTAAAACACGTTTCGTAGGATGAATTTTCCATAAAACGAATTGACCCGTAGAACGAATTAAATTAGTCTTAAGAGGCAGCACTGTATCTCCAATTTCAGGCCTAATAGTCAATAAAAAGCAATTCTGGTTTAAATGGTATATTGCAAGACAATATATTTTTGTAAATATTCATGTACCATTCTCCAGTGTTCTCTGATTCTTATTGAGTTATGGTATAGTGATTATTAATATTGCTTGACTTTTTGACTTTTTAGTGTGTGTGTGTTTTCTGCCAGAACTGACTTAGACCAATTTTAGGACTTCCAGGGTCAGTGCGATATTTAAGGAGTGGTTTTTACCAGTTCAAACACCCCTAGAGAGTTTTTGTAGCTGAGTTCAGATTAAAACCCAGACCTCCTGAGTCCTAGTCCATCACTGTCTATCTACACACTGCACGCAGTGTCTTTACTTTTTTTTTAAAGGCCTGGTTGAATTCCCCCCCCCATCACGTTGGACAAATAATATGCGTGCGTGTAACTGTTGGTGCACTGTTTCAGCTGCCTTACTCTAGGCTTAGTTAGAGCAACTGTTATGCTCTATATTTCACAGAGAGTCCTTGGATCTGAATCTCTCATGTACCAGCATGGTTGTGTGCGTGAAGAATCGTCTCTAAGCCAATATTGTTTGGGATTTCACAGTCTAGAATTTCAAATCTGGGTTTTCCAAATTTCCCCAGTGTTCTGAGAGCCCATTAGTGTTTTTCTCAGTAATTTCTTGCAATTTCGAAAAGGCTACCTGATACACACTTGATTAAAACCTTTTACATTTGCGGTGCTAAGTGCCCCCCCCCCCCCCTGCCCTCCCCAGCTCTTCTAAAAGTGCTAAGTGAGTAATTTGAGGAAGTTAAAAGCTGTGGATGTGAGAATTATTCCACACACTGGAATGAAATTGCATACGCTGGTGGAATTGTGTTTTAGCACTGCTATGAACATTGCTCATGGCTAAATATCCATGGAATCATAAATGCTGGAAGGGACCCAAGGGCATTAAGTCTAGCCTGTACTGAAGCAAGAGATCCTGAATTACAGTGTCCTTGGCATATACTGTACTATACGGCCATCTCACTTTGAACTGCCTTTGGTGGTCCATTCCATTGACAGATACATTGAACAGTAGGACCCCCATATCAACTGATTCATTATCCACTGATTCAGTTATCCATGGTTGGCAGAGGAAAAATAAATAAATAATTCAGCAGCTGCAAAGCAAGCTACTGTCACAAAGAGCAACTGTAAAGCGAGCTACTGTCATAAAACAGCAGCCGTAAAGCAAGCTACCATCACAAACAGCAGCTGTAAAGCAAGCTACTGTTACAAAACAGCAGCTGTAAAGCAAGGTACTATCACAAAACAGCAGTTTTGAGAAACATTTTGGCGTTCTCTCTTATCCACGGTTTTCATTATCCACGGGAAGTCTTGGAACCACTCCTCAGTGGATACTACTGTAATGTCAAGAAGTTCTTCCTAATGTTTAGGGGAAATCTCATTTCTCGTAACTTGAACCCATAGTACTTTGGGTTCTATCCTCTGGAATTTCAGAAAGCGGACTTGTTCCATCTTCCACCTGACTGATTTATTTTTGTTTGTTTCTTTAAACTTATACCCCAGGTAAGCCCTGCTGCTGGTTGGCAGCTTCCAGCCCTCTCTCTCGGAATGGACACCCACAACATCAAGGGTTGGGAGGCCCGGGTGGGATAAAGGATGCTATGACAGGTAGCGAGGTCCTAAAGCAGTGATGGCGAACCTATGGCACGGGTACCAAAGGTGGCACTCAGAGCCCTTTCTGTGGGCACCGGACATCGCCCCTTCACAGCCACCTGTATTCAGGTTAAATTGCTGTATTGGCGCTTCGCAAAAAATTAGTCGATTTTAAATCGCAGTTTGGGCACTCGGTCTCTAAAAGGTTTGCCATCACTGTCCTAAACCATAAAAGGCTTCATAAATTGGCATCAATATTCTTCAGCATTTGAACATGGCAATCACATGGCATCTCAGTCTTTTCTTTCCTAGACTCAGCATGCCCACCTCCTTCAACTGGTCCTCAGAGGACCTCCTTTCCAGGTGTTTTACTCTGTTAAGAAGCAAACAGACCCCATTCCTGCATATCACACCGGGCCTGCAAGGCTGAAAAAGCTACAGAAGCCCCTGAGCACTACACACCAGAGCAGCTGGGAGGCAAAGATGCCGTGGGCATTCTAATAATGAAGGAGGGTGCTGTCTTAAGTGATAAATCCCAGCAGGTGCTCTGGCCATTTATCATAAGAACATAAGAACATAAGAACATAAGAAGAGCCCTGCTGGATCAGGCCAAAGGCCCATCTAGTCCAGCTTCCTGTATCTCACAGTGACCCCACCAAATGTGTCTGGGAGTACACGAGACTAGATCTCTGTCTTCTGATACCACTCCCCTGCATCTGGCTCTTGACGTAGCCTGGTTTTAAGCCTGGAGATTACACATCTCCATCTTGGTTTGTAACCTGTGATGGACTTTTCTTCCAGGAATCTATCCAAGCCTCTTTGGAGGCATCCAGACCAGATGCCATCACCACGTCCTGTGGCAGGGAGTTCCCCAGACTAACAACGCAGTGGGTGAAAAAATAGTTTCTTTTGTCTGTTCTTACTCTCCCAACCCTCAGTTTGAGTGGATGTCCCCTAGTTCTGGTATGTTTAAACTGCCGCCCTATCCCCAAGACTGTGAGTTTTTGAGTGGACATGAATTTGCAAGGTGCTACTTGAAGGGACGGAGTGCAGAAGCCGCAACTTTGCTAAGGTCAGCTGCCAGCAATGAGCTGGCAAGGGGCATGAAGGTGTTTTGTATTATAGCTGTTGTGATCCACCCGGAGTTCAATTGGAAGACAGGCTGTATAGAAATATAAAAATAAATAAATAAATAAATAAGTTGTGGGTAGAAGCACCCAGAGGACTGTCTATATATTCATGGGTATAAGAGCCTCATGGTGCAGTGGTTAAATGCCTGTACTGTAGGTGAAACTGTGCTCACAACCTGGGGTTCAATCCCTGGTAGCTGGCTCATGATTGACTCAGCCTTCCATCCTTCCGAAGTCGGTAAAATGAGTACCCAGCTTGCTGGGGCAGGCGGGTAATGTGTAGCCTGCATAATATAAACTGTAAATGGCCCAGAGACTATTTTAAGTGGTATGGGGCAGTATATAAGCAGAACACTTTGCTTTTTTTAATGGCACAACCGTGGTTTGTGAGATGTGTCTGAAAGGGAGATGATTTTCAGTCATGAAGCTCTAACCAGCACTTGGGCTTGAGTGAAGTGTTTTTTGAGCTCGCCTAGTTGCCACTCTGGTGCCAGCTTTGACCCTATGCTATTTCAGAGAGTTTTGCCAATGACCACACGGCTGTAATCAGCATCTTTTCCATCTTTTTGCTTTGTTCTACTTGCGCCTGGTTTTCTTCTGCTCATGCTAGGGCGGATTAGGAAGCAAGAAGGACTGCTAAATTAAGAATGAGTTGAGATTTTAGTGCCAGCAGGCGTGCAGAATTTGAAGGTTGGCTCCATCTGTTGAGAGAGAAGGGCTGCCTGTGATCATCCAGAGTCAATAAGATGGCCTTCATTGGCTCTTGATCAAAACTACGAGGCAGAGAGAGTGATTGGAAGCCAATACAGTATAGCTGTGGCTAAAAAAAACCAGCCAACTTGTTTTGTTCTGCCTTCTGAACCAGTCTTCCATTTTTCCTTGCAAAAGGCTAACCTTTTAATGGTTCTGCCTTTTTGCACCTTTCTCAGTGTAACGTCAAATTCCAACAGCAGGGATCAACTGTGTGTCTGTCTGGTTCTGCAACAGCCAGAGAAAATCCTGGATGTATTTACCTCACTGGGTTGCTGCATTTCATTGAGTTAGATGGAATTTATTATTTATACCCACCTGTCGATTCTGCATCCAAATAGCTCATCAAATGGAAGCACAGTGGTACCTTGTATAAAGGAATTATTTCGTTCCAAATAAAATTCGGTTACGCAAATTTTCCTTTATACAAATTTCCCATAGGAATGCATTGAAAACTGCTTAATCCCTAATTGCGACCATTTTTAGGATTCTCCCTATAGGTGATTCTGTTAAGGAAATTTCCCCTATCCGGAATTTTTTATGTTGTACAGATTTTATGTTATACAAACCATTTGTTATACGAGGGTCCACTGCATCCTGACAAATAATGACTAAAGAGGCGCAAAAAACTAGGTGTGTGTGTGTTGGGTTTCAGGGCCAAACGTGGTGAGGAAATACTAAATTGAGGGTAGAATAATTAAGGTTCTAGTCTTAGAGGTTGACATTAACGCCACCCTGTTATCTTGGTTTCTGCTTATCTGAACAGCTTCAGGTCAGGAGGGAAATTAATTGGCAATCACCCTTTGTAGTTCTGTTTCTTAAATCTTTTTTTCCTTCTCCCTTTTATCTGTCTCTGAAGCTGAATACACCCACTCTTTCCTTACTGCTCTGTGGCTGCATCTCTGGGAGAGAGAAAAACGGCATCCCACTCAGGGCTGTGGAGTCGGAGTTGGAGTCGAGGAGTCGGAGTCGGAGTCGGAGGAAATTTTGGGTACCTGGAGTCAGAGTCAGAGTCGGCAAACAATGCTCCGACTCCGACTCCGACTAAATTTAGATTGGAATTTTAAAAAAAAGCAAGTTTAAATGTCCCAATTCACAAAAAGTTATAATTAATGACTTTTCTACTGTAAGAATAAAGACCAATGCATGCAGTGCCTCACGTAACCGCAAAACAAACATGTTAAGTGACCGTGAAGAAGCATGCTTTTCATGTGCTTCACTATATGGCACGCAACGCACAATTAGGAGTGGCAATACTTATACTTTCTATAGTGTTGTGTTCTGCTGTTACGCAGCGCCCATGGGTAACCTAGCCTCTCACTGATAAGGGATTAAGTAAATACAGTATGTTTTTTGCAGGACTAGAGACACTTGTATAAGTGAAGGGAATGGAGGGTCAGTAGTTCAAGACTGAAGCTGTAAACCATTGAAAAAACTGCTGTCATTCAGCTTAGGATATAAAAACTTGTAAACTCCGATTGTTAGTAAAAAATACATTGTATAAAATACATTCGCATATTAATACAGAGAAGTCGGGGAGTCGGAGTCGGAAGTACAAAAAAACTTAGGAGTTGGAGTTGGAGTCGGAACATTTATCTACCGACTCCACAGCCCTGATCCCACTGCCTTTGCAACCAAAATCACCTCTTGAAGTCACCTTCTATTCCTCCTACCCCCGTTCTTTCACTTGTGGCTCCTGACCCACTCTCCTGCAAGGTGGGAAGTGCCCTGTGGATACGAGAGATCGTATTTCCTACTCCATCCTATTGTGGTTATCATTTTAATTTAAATTGTGTTGTGTGCCATGATGGGAAAGTGTGGTTGGATTGAGAAGAAAAATTCCAACAACTGAAGTGTCCTGTTACAGCTGTTGGGATGCGGTCAGGCTAAATTTCCCAGTTGCTTCCAAGAGGGTTTTAGCGTTGATCGTCGGCATAAGTGGGGTGAAATTAACCTTGTCTACTTGGTGTGAGATCTGAGTTTGTTCTTCTCCAAACTGGACCTCAAGTGGAGGACTGTTATTCCAGTCATATCCTGAAGACACCGATGTGTCAGAGACGGGGAGCTCAAATGAGGAGAAACCAAAAGAATTGGCAGGAAGATGGGTTAGATGCAGGTCTGGCTCCCTTGTAGGGCAAGAAACGTTCGCTGCCTGGAAAATGGAATCCCAGGAACATCATTTGAGCTCCTCAAAATGGGCCAATACGGAGACAGATGCACGATGTGTCGACCCCTAGGAAGCTGTTACCCCACAAACCAGGGATGACCCTTATTCTGAGATGCAGTGCTGCCATGGGTCCTTTCAAGGAGAAAGGCGGGACAGAAATATTTTAAATAAATAAATAAATAATAGAATTCTGCCCCCCCCATGAAAAACAAGAGAGAACTGTTTCCACAGGGTTTGGCCCCACCGTGCTATTCAACCAACCAAGAACCGTCTTGGGGTTAGCAACTGGGCAAGATGGTAAAGAGTCCAGTTAGAAAGCTGGAAGCTTTTTTTTTGGGGGGGGGGTGTCAATGGAACAGAAGGCCACCACATCCTGAGAGCTGAACAGTACCTGAAAGGATGTCACATTGAAGAAGGGACTGGTTTGTTTTCCATGGCTTCAGAGACTAGGACTCGGGGCAATGGTTTCACACTAGAGGAAAAGAGATTCGATTTAAACATTAGGAAGAATTTCATGACAGTTAGAGCTGTTCGGCAGTGGAATCTGCTGCCCCAAAGGAGGGTGGTGGAGTCTCCTTCTTTGGAGGTTTTTAAGCAGAGGCTGGATGGGCATCTGTCAGAAATATTGTGATGGGGGTTCCTGCATGGCAGGGGGTTGGACTGGATGGCCCTGAAGGTCTCTTCCAACTCTAGGATGCTATGATAAGCAATGTGAAAGCTCCGTCCATACGCCATGAAGCCTTGTGCTTGTTGGACCCTCAGAACTCAAAATACTTGTTCCTGTGGCTTCTCCACCTTGTCCCCAAGGCTGAGGGTATGAAACAAGAGAGCCACCAAGCCAGTTTCTTCCAGAAGATATAATAAGCTCTAGTTCTACAGCAGCTGTCTCTAACCTTTTTCGCACCCGGGACTGGTTTTCCCGCTGCATGGTGCTTTTTCATGGGCGTGTGTTCACACACACACACACACACACACACACACACACACACACACACACACACACACACACACACACACACACACACACACACACACACACACACAGAGGTCCCCCCCATGCTGGTTCCGTCATGACCAAAACAAAATGTTTATGACAAGTGTAGGGGGGGGTTAGGTGCCAGGAGGGGGGCCAGGGGAGATGTGTGTGCTAGGAGCATCCTAGCAAAGCCAGGTATCGACTAGAGCGTAACAAATAGTCTATCATTGGAACAAGGATTTCCTAAAGTGTGGAAAACATTTCATGCCTTCTGTAATTTGCAAATTACTTTGTTTTGGGATTTATCATTAGAAGGCGAGAACCCCTTTGCTTTGCAGGAGTGGTGCTCATCTCCATATTCAAGCCGCAAGAGCCAGTGTTGTTCAAGTCCGTGGCCAACGTGGCCAGCATGGCTGCAAGGAAATACTGTTTTTACCTTCCTACTTTTTTATGGCGGTACCTGTTTATCGACTTGCATTGACATGCTTTTGAACTGCTAGGTTGGCAGGAGCTGGGGTGAACAGTAGGAGCTCACTCTGCTGCGTGGCACCCGGGATTCGAACTGCCGAGCTGCTGACTTTGCAGCTGACAGTTTTCAGAGATTGGTCATCGCTTCTAGTGGTGAGAGATCTGGCACATACTCTTTGCAACTAAATATTTCTGAGAACATTCATTCTCTCTGTTTCCCTCCCATTATGGCAGGTTTCAATTGATGCATCATCAAGGCATTCATTGTCTTGGCATATGAAAGAGGAAATGGGTCCAAATGGGTGGATTTAGAGCATGACTTTGTAAATGTTTTCAGTTCAGAGGCGTCTTAGTAGCCTTAAGTTCGGAGTACGGTAGACGGTGTATGTTGATCTCAGAAGAACATTTTTTTGATAAAATTAAGTAATGAGAAGTGTCTCTTAAGCGGGTGATAGAAATCTTAGAACTGCAGAGCTGAATCCAGCCCCCTATCAGGAAGATCCAGTGTAGAATTGACCTCCCTGTCTGTGGCTGTGTCTTGTCTAAATGTTCCTGCAGTAAGAATCAGGGAACATTTTAAAATTATGCAATAAAATGGGACTTTTCTGGGACAACAGCCACCTGTTAGGGTTCTAGTGAAACAGGTCAAGGAAGTTGAAATTGTCCTCAAGAAGGTTTTTACAAGTGACTTGCCTAACTATTGCACATTTGTAACACTATTGCACATTCATGAGGGGAGGCATCAGCCAAAGCAGCCAATTGGGTGTTCTGGAGAAGTCGAGAACACACAGTTATGTCAGGTTGGAAAAACGGTTTATGTGAAAATTTAAAGGTATTACTAGATACTGCGTAACTCTTACTGTTAAATTCAGAGTCTGAATTTCTTCTGGGGTGGGGGGAGGGTTCAGACATGGTTCCATGCCTTTAAACAGCTGCTCTATTTGTTTTGTATCTAAATAGAAACTGCATATGCTCCTTCCATGTCTGATAAACTCAGTTAATTAAGGATAATTGCTTCTGTGTGAGACATAAAGGAGAAATGCTGACAGATGAATTTGTAAAGACGTAGATTAATATCAATTATTGAATTAATAATTATCAAGATTAACACACAACCATACTTTTCAGCATTTTTGAAAAGCATCGTTTTATATCACCATGTTAATAAGATTCTAAGGTGCCTCACCCTAAGTTTTCTAGCCTTTTATTTCTGTATTTTTAAATAACCTTGTTTATAATGAATCTGTATGTGCATGAAAGCCAAATGTGTATACTGCTTGTATACTGCTGATTCTCTGGGCAGTTTTCAAGTAATTATGCAGGCTACACATCCTCCCCCACCATATCCCAGCAAGCTGGGTACTCGTTTTACCAATCTCAGAAGCGTAAAATAGCCTTTGAGTTTTTAGGTTTTCAAAATGGATAAAGAATTACAAATTAGGTGAAAGTGCAGAAAGTGAGATTGCATCACTGTCACAGAATGAGACCTGAAAAATGCAGCTTATTACAGCTGATCATTCTGGGTGAGATATATGGAAGGCAATGCGTAGAGAGAATGCAACAAGGAACCTTGAGGGCTGATTTGGGTACACCACAGGATTGTTATTTCTATGCTGTGTCGAAAGTCAGAAGAGCTATGACGATGTACAGTATCTCGTGGCAGAGGAATGAGAAGAAAGATGTGGTATGATTCAAGGAGTGTGGCACTTCTTGTGTTGCCACAACAGGAATCCTTGGAGACCATCATAAAAGAGGCCTTGTAGACTGTTGTTGATGTCCATAAACCCTGCTGTCTCCCAGACAAAATGGAATGGTGGCTTCTGAGCATTTGCCCTCAAATCCCTCAAACAAATAAGAGAAAGTCCTTTTTCACCCAGAAGATCACTGGTCTCTGGAACTCCCTGCCAGAAGAAGTGGTGACAGTGGTCTGCCTTGACAGCTTTAAGAAAGGATTGGACAAGTTCATGGAGAACCAGGGTATCCATGGCTATCCTGATGGATGCCTAAGGACAACCGGGTTGGAGAGAGAGGCAGGAGATCTCTCAATGCCATTTGCAGGGAATCGTAAGCAGGTGAAGACATCTGCTTGGGAATACCCTGAAGCAAATGGTGAGCTGCTGTGTGAGACAGAATGCTGGACTGGATGGGCTGTGGCCTCTTCCAGCAAGGCTGTCCTTATGTTCCTCACCTGTCCCATTATAATGGCCTGGGTTGTTCTTGGATCTTTGTAAAGCTGTGATGGGGAATCAGCAAGCACGGGGGTTGATGGCTAGGGCACTTTCTGAGTAATACCATAAAAGATAAGAAATCACCCTGGGCTAAGAGATACGGAGGGCTGCAAGGCATGGAAAGGACTCAGAAGGACCCAGGAGTCAAGCAGTAGATAGGGAGGGTCACGTTTTATGTACTGGTTTGGTTTTGGCTGGAGGTTTCAACGGGAACATGATTGCACGGTCTTCCAACTCTGGCGTAGCGATTCAGTTCGGGGACATCCACTCAAATTGAGGGCTGGGAGAATAAGAACAAACAAAAGAAAATATTTTTTTTCACCCAGCGTGTTGTTAGTCTGTGGAACTCCCTGCCACAGGATGTGGTGATGGCATCTGGCCTGGATGCCTTCAAAAGAGGCTTGGGCAGATTCCTGGAGGAAAAGTCCATCACAAGTTCCAAACCATGATGGAGATGTGTCATCTCCAGGCTTAAAACCGGGGTCCTTCAAGGACCAGATGCAGGGGAGTGGTGTGAAGAAACATATCTAGTCTTGTGCACTCCCAGAGGCATCTGGTGGGGCCACTGTGAGATACAGGAAGCTGGACTAGATGGGCCTTTCTCCTGATCCAGCATGGCTCTTCTTATGGTCTTATATTCTTATGAACACATGCTGCACTCATTCAGGCTTCTGTGCAGAATGTCAGTATTGTCCCGAACACGGCCTCTGTTTTGCCATTGCTGACAGGAATGAGAACGCCACACAACGTGATCCTCGCTGTCATTGGCCTATTTAGGAAGGAGGAGCTGAAGGAGGAGCAATCCGGCTGCAGATGGAACCCAAGACTCTGCCTAGATTTGTTCCCCAGGGGAATTTTCTGGCACCCCCGTTTTTTCAACTAGAGAGGCCTATGGGATGCCGTGCCCTTTTGGAAGACATAAACACAATGCAGTGACACGGTCTTCCAACAGTAGATTGGACAAGTCCATACAGACACACTCTGTGAGTTTCTGGTAGCAAATTATATTTGGCATTTAATTTGAGGCACTCCTGTAAAACTTCTCTGGGGGTAATGAGACCCGAGTGGTGTGCCATGTCAAGTTGGGTTGGTTAGAATTGCTTCCCCCCCCCCCCCCCCCCGTTTACTGCCACTGTCAGGTTTTTCCTCCTGTCCTGGACCATGACAATACACTGCTGAGATTCCTAACTAAATGACAGATGGACAACAGTACATTTGTTCAGCTGTCTTGCTATTGGAACTATTGGTGCTGCTTGCTTTAGATCTTCCAAATTCTGATTTCAGTAGGTCAACAAGGTATGGTTATGTTTTAACCGGACATTGGCTGCAATAAAAGATGAACAAGTATCATTCATAAAGCAATTTACAGAGAACAAGACCACAGTAAAAGTGTATCCACAAATGTACTCTTGGAATTTTTACATCCAAAATAAAACAGACATAAACATCACTGTGCTAGATTCTTGCCCCCAGACATTTTTGGATCAAGAGTGTTCTATAATACCCAATATGGCATGGGTGCAGGCAAATTTGAAGGACTGTCACCTCATAAGAACTTTCTCAGCTTTAAAGATGTTGTCAGGCAAAAACCCTTCCTCTTTACGCAGGCCTTTAAGCAGTAAGTTATCTCAAGGATGCTGGGTTTTATACTTGGTTGTTTTAATTTTAATGTATGTTTGGTTTTTATTTATTTTTAAAGGTACAGTTATATAGTGTTTTCATATAGTGTCCCTAATTATATAGTGTCTTATTTTGCCTATTATGGACCCCTTTGGGTTCTCTGTTGGGAGAAAATCAGCAAATAAATAATTTAAGCAAGCAAGCAAACAAACAGATAAATAATCCATAAACCATCAGTAAAGGTAACACAACTCTGTTTGATGTCCTGATCCAGGGCCAGTTGGAGTGGAAGCCAGTCGGTCTTCGAAGCCATTAGGTGACAACCGATGAAAAAACTGGCTGATTCCTGATGCTTGTAATGGTGTAGGAAATGATTTACACTACTCTGGACATCAGAGCTTAGTTATTCCTTTCTAATCTGTTCCCAGGTGTTTCTCAGTTGTTTGTGGCAAGTGAGAATTCCTTGAAGTGACATCCAGCTAGTCAGTTTAACCAAGGGCAAGGGCATGGTTATTAAAAGTTATACCCAAAGATGCCTTTTGAAGAATATTGCTGTGGCACTGAAATTGCACGTCAGAGGAGCGCATGGCCCAAAGCAGTTGCAGTTGTGAGCAAGGGTGTTGTGCCCACAACATGGTGATGGTCTCCCCCCTTTTTTTCTTTGTTGGCTGTTGTTCCCGGAACAGTGCCTGCCTTTGTAGCCGGAGCGTTAGTGCATTAGGCCTTTGGCCTTGCATTGAACTTGTTTGCTGTCTGTCTTTTCAACCTCCAGGACGAATACAAACTCTATGACCTCTTTTAAGGGGCCGGGCCCTGCTGATTCTAGTGTTGTGCCTCTAGGCCAGCTTATCTTCTTTGTTCCTAGTGCATCCAGTTCATAGCGGGAAGCGCAGAGTGTACGTGTGGGGAAAGTAAGCTACAAATCTCTGTGTTGCTTGCTCGAATCAATAAAGTTCGCCTATTGCAGCGAGGTAGTGGGGGGTGTCACTCTAATTCCTGCATTGACAGCCACTTGCATGCATTCTATCCTGCCCCACAGCTGTTTTGAGCTGTATACAATCAGATGCATTGGGGGGGGGTCCCAAGTACAGTGGTGCCACTTAAGATGAATTTAATTCGTTGTACGGGTAAATTCATTTTGCAAAAAGATTTGTCCTACGAAACGTGGTTTAACGCGGTTTCCCATAGGAATGCATTGAATTCGTCTTGTGAGACATCCCATAAGCAAAATTCATCTTGCAAGTTTTTCCTGTTCCTGGAAATTTCATTCGTCTTACAAGTTCTTCGTCTTATAGGGTATTCGTCTTAAGAGGTACCACCACTGTAATAACATGTCTCCTTTATTTGTCAGTTTGAAAAGGGTAGCTTTTGGACATGGACTCTACTAACTTCTGATTCTGTGCTGCCATCTAATATCAGTCAGTACTTCTTGGGCTTTATTGCATTGGAGTTGAGTTGAGTTATTTGTCATCTTTCCTTCCATAGAGGACTGAAGGCTGCTGACAACAATTAGAATCATAGAATAATAACAGCTTAGCAATGTATGAATAACAGTAACAGCAAGCAATGTGCAGAAAAACACTGTTGATTTCATACACTGCTTATTTGTAGCACAAAGAAGTTTGGTCTGCTTGTCCTGAATCTAGTACCCTTGAGCTCAAGTTTTGATGTGTTGAACAACATCAAGAAAACCACAGAAAACTAAGAAATATTGACCATATCGTATTGACTCAAAACTGCATAGGTTCTCTTATTCTTCTGCTTATAAAAAGAAGAATTCATGAACTCCTAAAACAAGCATTTAGCCCCTTCATTTTAAATGAGGTGATCTGTATTTTGCCTGTCTGCACGTTGGGAGCTGTAGGGACAAAGACCTGGGATAGTGTCATTTTTGAACAGGATTCCTCGCGTTATTATTGGAATACGGTAGTAGCCTTAAGCCTGATCATTCTCACTGTCTGCTGGTCTTGTACCCAGAAGGGGAATGTGCAATAAGAAGAGGGACATAACAGTGTGCTTGGAGGAACCTTGGAGTTTGGAAGGGGGCGACCCTTTCTGAAAACCTTTTTTAAAATGTAAGATCCATAAAAGCTTGTACAGCAGCCACAGAATGTGGACTGACATGTGAAGCAAGGGAAAAGGATGGAGGAGAGAAAGAGCTGAATGCTAGGAATTTAAGAAGGGAGGGCCTGGGAGCCTAATAACGCTGACACATTTTGCTGCAGCTTGTATGTGTCTTGAAGTTTCTAATTCCTATGTGGACATAAAAAGGAAAAGGTAAAGGTTCCCCCTGTGTAAGAACATAAGGACAGCCTTGCTGGAGCAGGCCACAGCCCATCCAGTCCAGCATTTTGTCTCACACCGTGGCTCACCATTGGCTTCAAGGTATTCCCAAACAGATGTCTTCACCTGCTTACGTTTCCCTGCAAATGGTATTGAGAGATATCCTGAGTGCTAGTCATGTCTGACTCTAGGGGCGGTGCTCATCTCCATTTCCAAGCCAAAGAGCCAGTGTTGTGCAAGTCCGTGGCCATGTGGACATTAAATGAATGTGTTTGGGGTTAACACATTCTGTCACATTTTAGTGATGCAAATTTGATAGATGCGTCCCAGAGCCTCGAATTTCAAGAAATGTGCAGAAGAGTTGTCCCTCAAACAAAACAATTGTGCGAATTCCCTTGTATTTGTTGGGATGTCGAGTTATGCAACCCAGCGTGTATGTATTGATGTCAATGTAAGATTGTTTTGTGTTGTGTAATTTACATATTAGAACTTAATGTACCCATTCAGCTTCTATGTGGTGTTGGCCAATGGTTGAGAAGTGATTGGGTCAACTGCCAGATAGATAGGAAAAAAGAAGACGCAACAATTATTATTCTGATAGAAGTAGCAGTCTATTAAATTAATCTGTTAGATGCTGTCTGTTAGGAGTCTGCTTGTACTCTTGGTTTGAGAACTTGTCTGTTACTATGTCTGGTAAGAACATGATATGAAACAGTTAAATGTCTTTCAGGCACAAGTCAGCATCCAGTACAAACATTTCAGGCATATAAATTTATTCTATGTATATGTTATATATGTAAATGTTCTTCAAGTTTTGAGCAAGGGAATATCATTTCAGTGGCTGGCACACACAAAGGAGAATGCCATTTATGACTGATGTGGTTTTTTAATACTACGCTTGAGCCGTTGTATACAAATTCCCATACATTTCAGCAGTCTTTATCCCTTGAATCTGGTTCCAGAATCCACCCTGCGGCAATACTTCTGTCAGGCCAACATTCCCTTGACATCCAGCAAGGGGTGTGTGTGTGTGTGTGTGTGTGTGTGTGTGTGTGTGTGTGTGTGTGTGTGTGTGTGTGTGTGTGTGCATCATGTTTTCTGTTAATATGTCCAGGATTACAGTGTTTACCTGTCTCTGCAGCTGAGCTCATTAATGGATTACCATGTTGTTAAGGTGCCACATGTTTTGTGTCTTTTGTTTTGTTTTGATTTTCTTTGTTTTTTGCCTAACATTTTGTTTATGGGGATTTCTTGTTAGTCTGTTTTTTTAAATTTTGGTTTCTTTCCTGGGCTATTTTCCTGTATCTTTATCATTTTTAAAAATACTGTAAAAAATAAAGCCCCACTTTTGTCAACAGAATTTCCCATTTGAGACAGCTCACGGAAGGAAATATCTCCTGTTTTGTTCTCAAGAGACTGCATCGGTATTGCGGTCCTGGGGACATTTACAGGAAACTAGCTGTTTAATCGATGTAACAGTTTAAGTTGCTTCCTCAGAATATATTGATTTGCAGGTTGTTTGCATCTTAAATATCCGCAAATAAATTTGGACTCCTTGTGCAGAAATCTATAAATGTGTACAGATGCATTATTGGAAGTGGTACCGCAGTTATTGATTCTTATCAAAGTTACATGGAATTAGAATGTAAAAGCCATCTTAATGCACTATGAAATCTGGACGGCTTGATAATTCAGAACTTGGAAATGCCAAATCGAATGTGGTTGCCGTCATTGTATGTTGTTAAGTCTATTCTGACGTAGAGAGACCTTATGAATTAATGGGCTTCAAAAAATTATATTGTTACCATTCTTCTTCTGGTCTTGAAAGTTCAAGGCTGTGACTTCCTGTGTTGAATTAGTCCATCTCGTGGCCTGGCTTCCTTGTTTCCTACTACCTTCCCCACGCCCAAGCACAGTTGCAATTTCCAGTGTCTATTATCAAAGTACTATATCGTGGTCTCCATCTTAGCTTCTAATGAGAATTCAGGGTTGATTTGATCCCGCACCCATATATGGGTCTTTGTTGTGGACCCTGGTATTTGTAGAACCTCCCTCCAACCCGCTTGAATCAATTAGGGAGTTTTTTCTTTCTTTCTTTCCATCCTTCTTCATTATCCAGATTCCATTGGAATACATAGTGAGGGAAATTCCAGCACTATGATAATCCCATAATGTTATCGAGCTTGGTCTCGGTCCCTAGTTACTCGTTCTGTGTGCTCAGAATTCCTTCATACTCTCTCTATACGATTCTTAGTCTTCTACTGATTTCCTGGTACCAGTCTCCTTTATGATTAAGAACCGAAACAAGGGAAATGTTTAATTTAAATAATTTTGTTTTCTTAATTTTCAACATCAGTGTTATAGAACTCAGTGGCTTGGGCTTCTGCCTGCAGCACCAGACCTTGATCCAGAGCAGTGGTTCTCAACCGGTGGGTCCCCAGATGTTCTTGGACTGCAACTCCCAGAAGCCTCCATCACTTGCTGTGCCGGAAGGGGTTTCTGGGAGTTGCAGTCCAGGAACACCTGGGGACCCACCGGTTGAGAACCACTGATCCAGAGGGTCCTTTCCAACTCTGCAGTTCCAAGATGTGGTGATGGTCCAGCCATCATCCTTTTAGTTAATATAGTGCTTTTCTTTCTCTTCCTCAGTGGTTTCCAACCTAGGAATCTCATATTCTGACATTACCTCTTGTTTCACTATGGAGTTGTTTGATCCATAGGTATTGAAGGTTCAAAATACTCAGAAGTAGTTTGACATTACCTTCTTCTGCACAGGACTAACAAGAGTGACAACGAGGCCACTCAGGGCGGTTTACAGTGTTACAAATGACATAAGTGCAATTAAGTTAAATACAGGCAATCAAATCATTGAATTAAATCAGAGTGCAACACCAAATAGGAATGGCACTAATCCATCAATCAGTTGCATACATAAATAATGTTAGTCCTTACAACTGCACTTTTTCTGACGCTACATAATCTTTCTTGTGTTTTTTATGACTTAATTTATAATTTGTGTGGCATAGTGGATAGGGCGACATACTGAATCCCCATTTGGCTATGGAAACTCCTGGTGGGGTGGAACTGGTAAAGCCACTCTTTAAATCTCTCTCTTACCTTTGAAGCCCTATTCTGACTTGATGGCACAAAACAACAACAGCAGTCATTATCTGTGGACCTTATGGTGAATTACTACCCCTATCATGTTGCCGGACGAGTTAATGCTTTTTACTAGCGCATTGAGCTGGATCTGGTGGGATTCGGGCATGCGTGTACGGCAGGCCTGCCCAAAGACCGGCCCGGGGGGGGGGGGAATCTGGCCCGTCAGGCCATTCTGAGTGGCCCGCGGCTGGCTGGACCACCCCTCCATCCCCCTCCTTTGTCCCATGTTTTTTTTTAAATCTTCCACCAACACTGACACCACCAGGAAGCTTGACGGGCTGGACGGCTGGTGAGCAGAAGCTTGTGGGGGGTGAGGGGGCGGGTGGGGGGTGGGCCACCACCACCAGCACCACCGGAAAGCTTGTGGGGCTGGGCGGGCGGCTGCCACCAGCACCGCCAGCAACCATGTGAGGCTGGGCGGGCGCGCAGGGGTGGCGCACGGGCGGGCCACCGCCGCCACTGGCACCACTGGGAATCTTGTGAAGCGCGGTGCGCGCACAGGCCGCCGCCCCCAGCATAGCCGGGAACATTGTGAGGTTGGGCGCACACACGGGGCAGTGATTGGGCAGGCCGCGCCACCGGCACTGCTGGGAAGCTTGGGCGGACGGGCGGTCTGCTGCCACCGGCACCGCAGGGGAATGTGTGGAGGTGGGCAGGCCAGCGGGCCTCTGCCACCACCAAGGAGCTTTGGAGTGGGCTGGCGGGTGAGCCATCACCACCGCTGGGGAGCTTGGAGGGGTGCAAGGTCGCACAGATCACCTCTTCCAAGGGGCAACCTATGGCCACGGCTCCCTGTGCTTCCTTTGGTCCCCACCTCCCTCCCTCCCTTGTTCCCCACCTTCCTTCCTTCCTCTCTTGTTTTCCACCTCCCTCCCTCCCTCCCTTGGTCCCCGCCTTCCTTCCTGCCAGTGGGGCTTATGGGTCAGTGGCTTGCAGTGGGGTGGCAGCGTCGGGGAGCAACCGGCCCCTGACACATTCTCAGCCACCAAATCTGGCCCTCCTTACAAAAAGTTTGGGCACCCCTGGTGTACGGTGAAGCCTGGTGGTGAAAGAAAGACGGGGAGATGTCGGCCTTCTGGCCGCTTGCTTGCAGCCCGGCAGCTGGGAAGGAAAGACAGGGCTCATGTGGACTGCCTGGGTTTTGCTATGCACTACCAGAGGACTGTATGCCCTTTGCCAAGTGTTTCCCTGTGCACGGTGGACAACTGCCCAGTTGTGTCTTAGCTGTGCCCCCTGTATAGATGCCTTCCCCTGCAGTAAATTTCATTTACGCATTTGATGGATCTGTTGTTGATCTGTCAAATGCTCTGTGTATTCTCTCTCTCTCTCTCTCTCTCTCTCTCTCCCCCGTTAGCAATTGGCAAGGGACAACACTAATATTGGCTTAATGCAGGAATTTAATCATACCAGCTGTCACCCTTGTTCCTCCCAACAAATATTTCCCACCATTAATGGTTTCCGTGCGGGATTTCTTTTAAATATATGACCCAAATATATTCTTATTTAATGGTATTTCACGGCTGTAGTGCTGAATTCTTCTGGGATCATTTGCTGATTTTGTTGCCTTAAAAAAAACCCACAAGGCTTGCAGGAGAGATGGCTGTGTGGATTTTGAATGGTCGTTAGAGAAGTTTGAATTTTAGAAACCAGATCCCCTGGTTGGGGACAGAGAACTGCTGCCTTGCTGTTGGCAATATATTTATGCATTTTATATGTGTCAGAGAGTTGGCTCCCATGCTTTCAAAACTTTTGATTCCCCCCCCCCCCTTTTGGACTTGCTCATCTTGAAGAATCTATTTATTATGCAGACTTCAGAACAGAGTGGTAAAATGGTTCTAGTCAAGTGCTGGTTCAGGTCACAAGCAAGGATATAAAACAGAAGGACCCCCACATTTAGAGGGGATCAGTCCCATGATCTACCGTGGTTGCCTGAAACAGCAGATATGAGAGAGCCCTATATACAGCTGACAAGAGGCACACTTGTATGTTGTGTTTGGGTCGGGAGCAAATTGTGCATAGGCAAAACTGTGGATGTAGGAGTCCTTCTGTATACTACTGAGTATTCCCTGTAAGGTGTCTGCGCGTGTGTTGGGGGGGGCAGAATCTTTGCAATTTAAAGCAGTTTTCCAATCGTCCAGATTTTACAATGATACTTAAAATGTGCAGGGAGGTTTTTTGTTTTTGTTTTTGTTTTTGTTTTGGAGGAAAAGAGCAATAAAACATTATACTTACTACTTGTGGTCTAGCGTGGTATTGTTCAGAAACAGCTATAGCGGTTGATTTGTCCCAAATCAAAGGCCACAGTTAATACAGGTGGTTGAACTGCCGTCCGCTCTGGTTGGGGAAAAGAGGCTGCAGAAAAGAGCAACCCAGAGTAAGGCATCCGTGAAGAAAGAGTAAGTACTTTCTGGCTGATATGGATTCTTCTTACCAAGGGATGTATGCAAAGTTGCCTCCCGCAACCCAGAAGAGTAGCATCTAAGGCTTTCATTACGCATTAATCTCTGCAGCATGCTCGATCTTCCTATTTTTGCAGTAACTTAAAAAAAATACTCTGGAATAAGGGAATCTGCTACGTTAAGGCCACTGTAAGAGTTTGCAAGAATAACCACCCAGAGTAGTGGCCTGTAACTTAGTGGTTAGGGTAGGAAGTAATGGAGGAACGAACCAACCAACCAACCAACCAACCAACCAAGTGATTATGTCCATTTCCTAGGTTGTACGCACAGAGAAGAACAGTTTGAACAACCGGTTTCTGCCCTGGGATGAGATTGAGACAGAGGCCATCTTGTCTATCGATGATGATGCCCATCTTCGCCATGATGAGATCATGTTTGGATTCCGGTAAGCTCTTGAGAAGGACACTGTAGGATCACACGTGACCTCATGACTTCTCTCCACAGGTCCCTCAAGACCTCCAGCTCTCTCCCCTCTCCGCGCTTATCTTTCTTCTTGTGCTTTCTATGGTTGTCCATCCCATTCGAGCTCAGAAAGACTGATCCAGTGATATTTTGGGGAGTTGGGGGCAGGATCCTGCCTCTTCTTCCTTCCACTCTTAGCATTGTTACATAGGCTTTCTGCATACTCCTGTTCTCACTTTTGAACTGTTGAGTCTAAAAGAGAGAGAATCATAGAATCATAGAGTTGGAAGAGACCTCAAGGGCCATCCAGTCCAACCCCCTGCCATGCAGGAACCCCCATCACAGTATTTCCAACATATGGCCATCGAGACTCCACCACCCTTCGTGGCATCATATTCACTGCCAAAGAGCTTTAACCATCATGAAGTTCTTCCTAATGTTCAAATGGAATCTCTTTTCCTGTAGTTTGAAACCATTGCCCCAAGTCCTATTCTCTGAAGCCATGGAAAACAAACCTGTTCCCACTTCAATATGACATCCTTTCAAATATTTAAACATAGATATCATATCCCCTTTCAGCCTTCTTTTTGAAAGGCTAAGCATTCCCAGTTCCCTAAGCCGTTCCTCATAAGACATTTCTTCAAGGCCTTCAACCATCCTTAGTTGCCTTCCTCTGTACCCGCTCGAGGTTGTCAACATCCTTTTTAGATTGAGGTGCACATAACTGGACACAGTACTCCAGGTGGGGTCTGACCAGAGCAGAATCGAGAGGTACTATCACTTCTCTTGATCTAGGCACGATGCTTCTGTTGATGCAGCCAAGAATCGCATTGGCTTTCCTGGCCACCACATCACACTGCTGATTCAACTTCAATTTGTGGTCCACCCAGACTCCCAGATCCCTTTCACAGGTACTAATTTCCAGCCAGGTATCTCCCATCCTATATCTGTGCAATTCATTCTTTTTACCTAGATGCAGCACTAGAATGGTGGGCCAAGAGGTTGTTCTTCTTAGACATTGCTGGCCCTCCTACCTGCCTTTTCTCCAAAGGGAAGGCATTTCCCATTAGCGTACCTCATGCTTCCAAGCATATCCAAGGATATTTTCAGGAAAAATGAGCCACATGGACTCATTTCTCCAGGGGTTTACTGCTAATTCCTGCCACATGGAGGATCTTGGATGCAACGTCCCCTTATTTTTTGCAATGCAACTCTATTTATAGCAGCCGTCGCAGGAGACGGCACTTTGCTGGCACAACATGAGGAGTCATGGGACTCTCCTGTAGGGAGGAAAACGAGGCCAAACCACATGGAGCCATTGGGAAGGAAGTCAGAGGCTTCCTTCATTTCCTTTTCAGAGGAATAAGCAGTATCCTGATGCAGCCTCCGTTGGGGACGCCACCAGGAGTTTCCATGGCGTTGGGTGTTTCATTCATCCCCACAGCCAGGTACATGTGTGCATGAGACCCACTAATGGGAAAGAAACCCGGGCGATGTTGCCACCTGACTCCTTTTTTTTTTTTTTTTGCTAGTTTTGGTGTTGAACAGAAGTTTTAGCAGGTTCTCATCACGTTGGGCCAGTTGGATTCTTTCTCTTCCTCGTGACCTGGTTTGGCTGGCTAGTTTTTCTTCCAGAGAAAGTAGAGGGGTAGTGATGAGGAAGTATCTTGGCTCTCTTTTTTTTTTTCAAAGCATTTGGAAATGAAGGCAACACAGTCCTCTATTTAGCAAATATCCAGCGATAGCATTTTTGCGTTTTGGTGCATTCTTGCAAGAGCCTGCGGTCAGCAGGTTCCTCTTCCAAAATCAATGGAAGAATGAATGTATATGTGGGACCCCCCCACAGAGAAGCTGCTGAAGACCCCCCCACATACACACACACAGTCAGTCCTCATCCTGCCTTCAAGGAGGCCATTGTGATTCTCAATTGTTTCTTAAGTTATCCGGTGCTGTAGAGTTCAATGGACAGGCATAAACATGTTTATGTTAAACCGGTGGCTGCTCAATTACCTGCCTTCCTCTCTTCTCCGTCAGACCCTGTCAAAGTATGTGCTATTTGATCAGAAAGCAGAAGCAGTACTTATGGAATAAATGGTTACAGCCAGAGACAGGGTTTTCTTAAAACCAAACAGTTATATTACAAATGTACTGTACAAAAATATATATATCACAGCATCACAGAACTTATACAAAGTTCAACAAAACATAGAGGGGAAAATCACATTAGTGCATTGATACAAAATTCAACAGCGTACCAGCATAATAGCATACAGTGCATAGACAAAATATATGACTGAGAAACAAATTGGGTGCCTTTACTCACGGAAGGCCCAATGAACAATGATTTACAGAACATTTTTATACACATGTCTGTCCAATCGTAAATGACATTACCTCATGGCTATTGCAACCTCTTGCATCAGCCAAAATTCATTATGTTAATTCTTATCATCTGTACTCCATTTGAAAAAACTATACATTGAGTCACTGTGACTTCGCACTTTTTACAGACTCCATCTTTAAATCAATTAAATACATATCAAACACATATAGAACATCTGGTCTAATACATATATATCACTAACTAATATCTGACAGACCCATTAATGGGAATCAGGTTTCCTCTTGTGCAACTACTGGGCGTCTCCTGGTATAAGTTCTGTGATTGGTTTTCTGCCCCACACAACCACCCAAGAGTTTGCCGATTGAAATGTTTATGCTGTCATTGTTGTAAATGTAAAGATTTATGTGTTGGAGGAATATTTTTTGTTAATCCCCTTTTTTTTTAGCAGAACATACAGTGAAAAGAAAAAAAACAAACCACTGCAGTGAGGGGGAAACATGAAGGAGAGTAGCAAAAAGTCCCAGTTTCCACTTAGCCTTTTTGTTCTCATAGTGACAAGTGCCCCAGAGCACAGAGAGAACTCCTAGTCCCCTGAGCTCCTTGCCCTCTGAAGATGCCGGCCACAGAGTCTGGCGAAATGTCAGGAAGAAAAACTTCTACAACATGGCCAAACAGCCTGAAAAACTCACAACAACGATCAGATCCCGGCCGTGAAAGCTTTTGAGAATACAAAAACATCTTTACTTACAGTTGTGGAACTTCAGTTACAGTCAGATGACTAATGAGGCTAAAGAAAGAAATTGCAGTCTCAACCGTGTTGAGAGATTGAAATCTACTATGCTCACTCTGTAGTTAGAGGTCAGAAGCAGAGAGCTATGTGTCTTCTCTGCTCAAAGATCAAGGAGGAAGAGAGAGCACAGACAAATCACCCAGAAGCAAACAAACAGAAACAAACAGAAAGAGGGGGCAGGGGCTCTCATCAAGTCTGTGAAAAAGGACTTTGCTAATTGGTTAGTGGCAAGCCATAATTGGGTTAGGCTGTGTAGCCTCCTTGCTACTGATGCCCAGTGTTAGGATGCATGCAAGGTTGTTATTTTCTCCAGAATATGTGGCATTATTTTTAAGCTCTGGTAGAAATTGAGTTGGCCAGAAAGAAGGGCCCTCTGGCTGACTATAAGGAGGGATAAACTTTGGAGCTTGCATCTGGTCTCTGTGTGGCCCACTCCTCCTGCCAGTAATTGGCCACAGGCTTAATAATGAAGAATACCCTCTGATGTCTACCTAAATCAATTTATGAGGCAGCCATTATTGAGGTGGCACCAGTGCTTTGCTGTGTCTGCCAGACAGTGCTCTCTGTCTCTTGTATTTCTTCCCTGCCCATTGAATTTTTTTTTTTATTTTCACGTCTGCAGGGTCTGGAGAGAGGCCAGAGATCGCATCGTTGGTTTCCCTGGGCGATACCATGCATGGGACATCCCCCACCAGTCCTGGCTCTACAACTCCAATTACTCCTGTGAACTGTCCATGGTGCTGACGGGTGCTGCCTTCTTTCACAAAGTAAGGGGCAATGAACTCCATCCCGAGAAGCATATATGGGGTTCACACTTTATTATACAGTGGTACCCCAGGTTACAAAATTATTTTGTTCCCCAAGACGCTTCCCCAATTCCGTTCCAGAACTTTTTGTAACCCAGATCCAAATGGGGCGCAATGCACCCTGGGAATGGAAGTCTTCTGAAAATTTTTCATAACCCAGGGTTTTCCATAGAAAAAAATTGGAACCCAGGTTTTTGTGGAAATATTTATGAGCGGACTTCCTTTCGTAACCTGAAAATTACATAACCTGAACCGGCCATAACCTGGGGTACCACTGTATAAGGAAATTTGCCAAGAATGCCATATGCATGGGTGCTTACTGTCTCATTTTGGGTTTTACCAAATCAAGTGTAGTTGAGGACGGCTTGCTTGACTGATATCAGCTCATTGAGAGACTGAGCACATGCAGTGCCATTTCTGTATTTGGCGGGGGGCGGGGGGGCTCCTCGTTGGCCTGCAGGTGGGATGGTTTAGCTTTACTGATCCCACTGTCTTGAATACTAGGGTTGAAAGTGGAGATTGCTGATGGCGATATGTTTGTTATTGCCATCTAACCTAGAGCATATTTTCCACGTGTTCCTTCTAGCACCCGTGTCAATTGACTGTTGGTGATGTTATTGATTGAATGAAAGAGATGTTATTGAATGAATGGAGATGTTATTGAACCTATAAGAGTCTGAAAATTAGGAATTGCATTTTATGTGCCTGAGATGTCCTGTCAAACGTTGCATTTGAACACTCCTTAATGCCTTAGAATTTACATTTTCGATTCTTGATGGGAGAGTCCACTTTCTCCTTTGTGGGGTAACAGTTGTGTTCCAGGTCTCAGGGATGAGCTTACTCCAGTCTTAATATAGGTAAATTACAGGGTTTTTCTAATGTTTTAAGTGGCACCAGTCTTCTTGGCTGTCCTTTGATATTTGTCCACATCTTTCTTGCCCTTCCAGTACTATGCCTACCTGTACTCCTACGTGATGCCACAAGCCATCCGGGACATGGTGGATGAATATATCAACTGTGAGGATATTGCCATGAATTTCTTGGTCTCTCATATCACCCGGAAGCCACCTATCAAGGTATGATGCTGGCAAAATACAGTGCTACCTTGTATAAAGGAATTAATTCGTTCCAAATGAAATCATGTTAAGCAAATTTTCCTTTATACAAATTTCCCATAGGAATGCATTGAAAACGGAGTAATCCCATTTTTTTATGCTGTACAGATTCGCCCCATAGGCGATTATGTTGAGCAAAATTTCCCTTATCTCTGGAATTTTTTTATGTTGTACGGATTTTATGTTATACAAACTGTTTGTTATACGAGGGAAGTTCAGCTGTTCGGGAGGAAGAAAGCTGGTGATCTTAATAGTGGGACAAGGGCATTTTCCCTCCACATGATGCCCTTCTCATGTCCTCAACCACAATCCCAACCCAGCCAAGATAGGCATTTGAGTTGCAATCATTTGCATCTGATGGGTCCTGGGTTGCAGAATAGGGCTTGTCGCTTGGACTCGGGACAAGTGTGTTGAATTAAACAGCCACAGGAGGAAGTGGACTTGCCCACAAAATCTCACATTGAAATATAGTGGATAGTCTTTAAAGTGCCACAACGTTTTTCTCTTATTTATTTATTTTTATTTTTCTGTTTTTGCCTGATATGCTAGCACAGACTAAATTGGCTACCCCTTCTAAAAGAACAACATTTAATCTATTAAGGTAACTAAAAAAAAAGAAGCACTTTTCTTTGGCTGAGAAAGTACTCTCGCAGATCTCCCAGCAGATTTTAAAAAAACAAATAATTTTTTACGATTATGCTTCATTCTCTTCCTCTGGGCTTTGATCCAGTCTGCTTTGGAAGAAACCTGTCATTATGATGATGGAAGAGCAAAGCAAGGTGAACCCCCAGTATTTTAAAAAAAAACACACGACAACCCAGTACAGTGGTACCTTGTATAAAGGAATTAATTCGTTCCAAATGAAATTATGTTAAACAAAATTTCCTTTATACAAATTTCCCATAGGAATGCATTGAAAACAGCGTGATCCCGTTTTTATGTTGTACAGATTCGCCCCATAGGCGATTATGTTAAGCAAATTTCCCATATCTCCGGAATTTTTATGTTGTACAAATTTTATGTTATACAAACCATTTGTTATACAAGGGTCCACTGTATTTCAAAAACCTACTGCAGCCTCGGAATTACACTATTTGACGAACTAGTCAGACCTGCCGGTTCAGTGCAATTGCATGGTGGGTTGGCCGTTTGCATTATGCTGGACTCACAAAACAGTCATTGCAAGGGGCTAGGAGACCTTTGAGTCCAACCCCCTGCTCAAGCAAAGGGTGGTTGTCTAAATTTCTCTTGAAGTGCTCCCCTCCTCCCAAGGTCATTGGTTCCGTCACCGTACTGCTCTAACAGTTAGGAAGATTTTCCCTGCTATTCCACCGAAATCTGGCTTCCTGTAACCAGTGCCCATCACACTCTTTCCATCACCTGGTGGTCTGTATCAACTTCCCCTCCAAAAAAAGATGGTTAAAGAGCTCTCAGGGTGCCCTTTTAAGTAAGAGGAGAGCAGGGGGAGATCAGTTTTGGACAGGCTGGTTTGAGGGTATCCACTCTGCATGCCGAATGCCATACAGTCCTGGGAACATCTGACGTGCCAAAGGCAGCGGCTGTAGCAAGGAAGCGCAACTCATCTGTCAAAACCGAACTTCCCCCTCAGCATCCTCGTCTTTTGTTAAAGGGATGTATTTAGGCTCTTGAAAGCTCAGCTAAAGAAAAGAAGATAAATAGGGCTTGTGTAAGAAAAGCCTGCCCCGAAGCAAAAGGAGTGACCTACTTATTTTCAGCACCTTCCCAAGGCCTCCAAGTGTGTGCACAAGAGTTCTGATGCATGAGATTCTGTCGCAGCTGATCTCCTTTGTGTGTAGCGCGGACCCTCCCAGCCGCTCGCTGTGATCTGAATTCTCCAGCGTTATTTACCTGTTTATTTAAATGATTCCTCCCACACCTCCCTTGGGCATTGTTATTCAAAGCTGCTGACAGATGTATAAAACGCTATCCGACGGTTTAAGTCAGAACATGGAGAAATAAAATTTGGGACTGCGATTCCAAGAACCCCCCGCCCCCAGCAGCCGGAGAGGGTGGGAACTGTCGGCCACACAAAAAAGTAACTTCCCCAAGCGGTGAAAGGAGATGGAAAACACACCAGAGTGAGGGAGGATCACTGGGGGAATAGCGGCCGTGCAGGAACTCACTTGGCAGTTGAGAAAGAGACAACACAGAAATGAAGAAGCATTCCATGCCTGCCTAAACCTGGGGAGTGATTTTACACTTTGGGAATGAGCAGTGGTTCGGAGCATTTGCTTCCGTTGCAAAGGTAGCAATGAAGACACGCACCCCTTGCCGTGAAAGACCGAGGGTGTCCCCAGGGACGCCGCTCAGACCTTTCCAAAGAGAAACGCAGACAACAAGGAACGGGAAAGTCCTTTTCCATTTACCTTGCGGCTTCCTCCTCACTGTTTCTTTTAAAAATGCTACTTGCGATTCCAGGATTCACTCCTCCGTAAGGAAATTCATCAAATCTTGGAACTAAGATAATTCTCTTACACCAAGTTAGACCATTGATCACCTTGCCCCCCAGCATTGTAGACAACGAGTTCCATTGACCCGGCACAGTTTTCCGGGCCAAAGTTCTGTCCAGTGTTACTTGGAGGTACACCCCCCCAATGCAAAGCAGCGCTCTCCTATAGAGCTTTTGTCTATCTATGCATCCTTCCAGATTACTTTCTGTGAATAGTCAGACCTTGTGGGGCAGCGGTTAAATTGCAGTACTGCAGCCAAGACTCTGTTCATAACGAGGCTTCCATCCCAGGTAATTGGCTCAAGGTTCACTCAGCCTTCCATCTCCATCCAGAATCAGTAAAATGAGTACCCAGCTAAACCAGGGCTCTCTCTGTGTATAGCCTTTATAATTAACTTATAAACTGCTCAGAGAGGTTTTTAAGCGCTATGGGGCAGTATATAAGTAGTACGCTTTGTTGTTGTTGTTTTTTGCTCTTATGTTGTTGTTGTTTTGCTCTTAGTAGTGGAATATTGCTCTAGGCACTCTTGGGACAGTCACTCACATAAGAACATAAGAAGAGCCCTGCTGGATCAGGCCAAAGGTCCATCTAGTCCAGCTTTTTGTATCTCACAGTGGCCCCACCAAATGTACCTGGGAGTGCACAAGACTAGTTATCTGTCTCCTGATACTACTCCCCTGCATCTGGCCCTTGAAGTACCCCGGGGGTTTTTTAAGATTACACATCTCCATCATGTTTTGTAACCTGTGATGGACTTTTCCTCCAGGAATCTGTCCAATTCCCTTTTGAAGGCATCCAGGCCAGATGCCATCACTACATAATGTGGCAGGCGAAAGATAAATAAGTTGGGTTCCTGAAATGCCAATACTCATGGCCTCTGTTTAGTGGCAGAGGGACTGAGCAATGAGTCTGGTAGTTCCCAAAATTCATATTAATAACATAAGAAGAGCCCTGCTGGATCTAGGCCAAGGGCCCATCTAGCCCGGTTTCCTGTATCTCACAGTGGCCCCACCAAATGCCTCTGGGAACACACAAGACTGGATAGCTGTCTCCTGATACCACTCCCCTGCATCTGGCCCTTGAAGTGCCCTGGTTTTAAGCCTGGAAATGACACATCTCCATCATGGTTTGTAACCTGTGATGCCTTCAAAGGCAGATTGGATAGATTCCTGGAAGAAAAGTCCATCAGGGAGTACCACAGACTAATAACACTCTGGGTAAAGAAGTATTTTCTTTTGTCTGTTCTCACTCTCCCAACCCTCAGTTTGAGTGCATCTTGTGTCTGGCAGAATCCAATATGGTAGTATTGGGTAGCCTCCCCTCTGTCAGCTGCACCCCGTGACTGCCCACAGAGGTGATGGTGGCCTTGATCTATTTAAGGTGTTCTGCTTATATACCGCCCCATACCACTTCAAGTAGTCTCTGGGCGGTTTACAGTTTTAATTACAGTAATGCAGGCTACACAATGCCCCCCCCCAGCAAGCTGGATACTCATTTTACCGACCTGGAACTGCTGGAAGGGGTCGCACAAGCTAGGGGGCATCCAGAATGCTTTAAGCTGTAGTTTGCAAGAAAGAGTCTTATGGTATTTTAAAGAAGAACCAGTTTTCTTTGACGTGCACTTCCACCAGCATGGCCCGCTTCAACCAACACTTGCAGGAGGATATTGGACTCCATACAAAGCACAGTGTACTGCTTACGGTATATGGGCGGTTAACAATTTAATTACAGTATGCAGGCTACACATTGCTCCCCCCCCCCCCCCCGCAAGCTGGGTACTTTTTTACTGACCTCAGAAGTGTGGAAGGCTGAGTCAACCATGAGCCTGCTACCTGGGATTGAACCCCAGGTTGTGAGCACAGTTTTAGCTGCAGTACAGGCATTTAACCACTGTGCCACCTGATCTTGATGGCTGAAGCCACAAAAACTCATGCCAAATGAAATCTATGTGATTTTGCTGTGTCGGATGAACATGGCTATCTCTTTGGAAGAATTCATTTAAGGTTCCCCAAGTCAATTTCATGGAGAACAAGGGTATCCATGGCTATCATTATGGATGCATAAGTACAACTCCCAGGTTGGAGAGAGAGGCAGGGTATCTGTCAATGCCATTTGCAGGGAAGCGTAAGCAGTCGAAGACATCTGCTTGGGAATACCCTGAAGCAAATGGTGTGCTGCTGTGTGAGACAGAATGCTGGACTGGATGGGCTGCGATGGCCTGTTCCAGCAAGGCTGTTCTTCTGTTCTTATGAATCATGCTTTAAACAGGACTCTCTGGAGAAGCGGCTTCATGTAAAATCAGCCATTGTCACTGAACGGGCGAATCCAGAGAACTGAATGCGAGTTTCCTTGTGGCATTAATTTGGATCGGGCACAGATTGGTGAATGAGCTGATTGAAATATTGCCCTCAGTGTAGGAGGGTCAGGGGTGTCAAAGTGCAAGGTCTGTCCTGGTCCCCAGGGCCCTTTCTGTTTGGCCCTGTCATTAGCTGATGTTGCTCTAGAGCTGAGCCAACCTGAGTAATTGCTTTGACCTCCTGACTCTGCTGTCCTCTGCAGCCCCAGCGGGAAAGGATAACTTTGCAAAACAGGAGCAATGGAGGGGGTTCCGAGTGGCCTTCTTTTGCTTCTCTTAATTCAAAAGGGAGTCCATGTGGGTGAAAGGAATTTTTAAGCAAAGGGGGGGGTCGATATTGATATGAGGGCCTCTCTCTCTCTCTCTGTCTCACACACAACACACACACATTCCTGCCAGAGCTTCTGCCTTTGTGTGTCACCAAGCGCTCCCTTGGGGAAGCGGTCAGGGCTAGCCGAAAACATCTGAAAAATCAGACTCTGTGAGAGAATGTCGCCATGTTTGTCTTTTGCAGTTAAAAATATCACCTGAGGCACCTTGCAGGCGAATGCGTTGAATTGGGCATAACCCTTTTGTGGATGGTAGCCCACTCACTGTGGTTGTGCTCGGTGGGGTGGGCAACAGTACAGGGAAGCCCCCCCTCTGTGTGTGTGTGTGTGTGTGTGTGTGTGTGTGTGTTGTGTCATTACAGTCACACACACGACTCTTTGTGACCCCATGCCCATGGAGTTTTCTTGGCAGGAATACTGGAGTGGCTTTGCCAGTTCCTACTCCAGGCGCCTACAGCACTTGGTGTTCCCTGGTGGTCTCCCATCCACATACTTGCCAGGGCCGACCAACCCTGCTTAGCTTCCGAAATTAGGCGAGATCGGATGTGCCTAGGGCATCTGAGCACTGCAGGGAAGCCCTATTCCTAAACAATGTGTCTGAGCAGAAAGCCCTGCGGGTGGTGTGACCCCGTGCCTCCTCTTCTTCCTCTGTGCTGATGGCAGGTTCTGCTCTCTTGTTGTGCCCAGGTGACCTCCCGCTGGACGTTCCGCTGCCCCGGCTGCCCCCAGGCCCTTTCTCACGACGACTCCCATTTCCACGAGAGGCACAAGTGCATCAACTTCTTTGTCAAAGTCTACGGCTACATGCCTCTCCTCTACACCCAGTTCCGCGTGGACTCCGTCCTCTTCAAGACGCGCCTGCCTCACGACAAGACGAAATGCTTCAAGTTCATCTAGAGGCCACGGGGAGGCAGCCTTGGTGGCCAACTGCAGGCCCCTCCCAAGGTGGGAGGAGGAGGAGGAGGAGGAGGAGGAGGAGGAGGACGGCTCAGAGCCCCCCCCTCCTCCCTTGGGACAGGCTCCCTTTTCACTCACGAGGCAACCAGTGGCGCAAGCCCCGCTGGGACTGTACGGAGCGGGACCTGGCTTAAAAGACTCCGCTTCAGACCAGTTATCGAGGAATCAACACAGAGACATGGCTTGGTTGCCCAGCTAGTGGGTTAGCTAAGGGCAAAATGGGGATTTTTTTTAAAAAAAAAATTATTATTATTATTATTATTATTATTTAAAACAGAAGTGTTTTAGATATGCCTTGTGCGACCAGGGGTGAGGGGAGGTCGGGCAGGGAGGGGGATGAGTATATTTCATTTTTGTTTGGTTCGGTCCCCAACCCGGATGCCGCTTAGGGAGAAGCAGAACCCTAGTTTGGGGTTGGTGGGTGAGGGTGGAGAGGCTGCCTATGCCCCGTGCCGGCCCAGCATGGGGGCAGTCATGTTTGGCCATCTGAGGCCACTCAGTTGCCGGCCACTCGATAGGTGGCACTTGAGATCCGCTTGGGATTCTGTGGAGGATCGGGTGGATCCCTTCCATTACACCCCATCTTCTTTCTTTTTCTCTTTCCTGGGGCTGCTGGGTGGTTGGGAGGGGGGGGGACAACCTGCAGCTGCCCAGCCCCCCTCTTCTGCTCCCATGGTGGTCATGTCACTTTTGGAAGTCCACCTCTCCCCATGAACCTGCTGATGGATTGGGCTTTGGCCTTGTTCTGGGTTGACTTGCCAGACGGTCAGCGCCTCCGTGTGTTCCTCAGAAGGAAGGCCCTTTCCCCTCGCTCCCTTCTCCTCAGCATCCTGCGTTCCTTTCTTTGCCGCTCGAGATGGCATTCAGCTCGAGGATCACCACCCCCTGCAGCTCTTGGCTGAGAACTCTTCCTTTAAGCCTTTCTTAAGCAGCGCAGGAAGCTTCTCCGTTGTGTGTGTGTCTGAGGGCCATGCCAACTAAAGCAACCCATGTCCGGTCCCCTGTTCGCAGACGTTTTATTGCAGAGAGAGTGCTCGAGGTTTGTGCATGTGTGCTGTGTGTATTTTTTTTAAAATCCATTGGATGTGGCCTCTTAGCGATCCTGTTTGTCTCTCTCTCACACACACACACACACAAAACACACCCCTCTCTGTGACCGTCTCAGGTGTTCTGTTTTGTTTTGACTGCTAATGGAATATACCGGAAAGCCATCCTCAGTTCCCTGTGCGTCTCTCCTGCTGAGTTCCTAACACTGTGCCTCTTTCCCTTCGTTCTGGCAGTCTTCTGTTTCCTGGTGGTTCTCTGTTCCTCTTGGGATTGGAATAAAGAGGACAACCAGAAGATAAGCAATGGGTCTGGTACCCAGTAGGATTAAAGGGCAGGAAGAGGTATTCCGGAGCAATTCAAGCGTGCAAGCATGGTCTCCTGTTCAGATGGTAGCATCTCCTTTTAAAAGTGTGCATGTGTGCACGTAAGACCCTCCCCCCCCAGGTGAGGGGGAAACAGGGAAATCTTTATAAAGTTGCCTACTTAGTGGGTTGTTATTTCATGCCACTCCTTTTCGAGACTTCATTGCTTCAGAAGAATATACCTGAGGACCACGTCTTATCGTACGGTCCCCTTCAGCTGTACCAAGAAGCCCTCTCAGAGGCTTCCATCAAGCTGCTCGTGGCACGGTCCTTGTTGCAGGGTATTTCTAGTGGTCCCCGTAAGATGAGAACAGAAGTAGTTTTGGGGAGATCTCTCCCCTTCATCCAGTCTTGAAGGAAGCCAATGTGGGTTTCACCGGGTCTTTGAACACACGTGGGAATGGCATTCCACCTGAAAACTGCCATCTTCTTCTCCATCCAAAAGGCAGTTCCTCTTGGTTTCTTGGGGACAAGATGGAAAGGACGCCCAGGAAGTTCAGTGTTCATTTGTGGTTCCTTGCATTCTTTCCGTTGCCTCCACAGCGTCCATCACTGACCTGCTGTTCCCTGCGATGAGGGGTGTGTAAAAAGCTCTGTGAGCACCAGATTTTAAGTAGTGGTTTAAAAACGTGGGAAGCGGGGAGGGAGGGAAGGATCTAAAACCCAACATGAGCACAATATTCATGTGTTGAATTTTGTAAAAGGATAAAATAAACTCAGAGTTTAACTTGAACGTGTCTGTTTGGTTTGGCAGCTGTGACAGATGAACAGTCTGCATGGAGGGGCGCCTGGTAGTTTTTTAAAGCCCACAGATTCCATAAATTTCATGTTCCTTCAGGTAAAATAGCCTTGAAACTTCCCTGAGCTTCTTTGATTTTTGTTTGTGTGGCATAGTATTGGTGGTGATGGCAATGTTTTTGACGTTCAACCAAAAATCTTCATTTCAGGTTTTATTTCAGGAACCTAGGGAATTAACTTGCAATAGATCTGTCTGTGTTGACTGGCCGGAACAAGGTTGTATTCCAGTCTCCATTAAAGTTAACCACAAAAAAAAATTGCTCATTTCAAAGTTGAAGAAGGCACAATGAACCTTTTGGGGGGTTCAGCTACTTTCTGTAGAGATGGGCACGGACCGCTGGTTTGGCGGTTCGTGCTGGTTCGTAGATCAGCTGAGCAGGTGTTCAGCACTTCACAGCCCTGCCTCCTCTGGTGGGCTCCCACTCAGAGGCAAGACCTGGGGGATGAAGTCAAATCACTTCCTCTGAGTGGGCATCCGATGGAGGAGGTGGGTCTGTTAAATATCCAACACCTGCTCAGCCAATGGATGAACCAGCACGAACCGGCAAACCAGCGGTCTGTGCCCATCTCTACTCCCGAGTGTTTGCAGAGTGCACAGTGGTAGTAGTAATCCAAAGACCAGGGCATTCAGATTTTACTCACTTTTCAGCAATTCATCAGAGACATTGCCGGGGGCAGGAGGCAATGTGTAGCCTGCGTACTGTAATTAAAAACTGTAAACCGCCCAGAGACGACTTGAACTGGTACGGAGCGGTATATAAGCAGAACACTTTAAATGTTCTGCTTTATAAGAAGAACACTTTAAATAATAAATCCAAGGAAGCAGCAGCAGAACTTGGATTTCTGTGAAGAGACCCATCCGTAGCCGGCAGAAGAAATGCGGTTTTTAGGTGTGAATGCAGAGGGGTGTCAGCTGCCAAAGAAAGGATTCTTGAAGAGGCACCCTTTGATTCCAGGTGTCGCAGAAGGCCCACGGCAGCTCCTCAGAAAAACTTAAAGCCTCCTCAGACGCATGCCTTCAGCCACTACACGGAACCTGAAAGTAAGGCTGCAGGCCTTGGCGTTGCATCTGTCAAAGCGAAACCAGCCTCCTCCTCTCCAAAGACTTCTTCAAGAAAAAGACGAATGCCTTTCAGGAGACGTACATCTGTGTCAGCCCCAATTTTGACACGGACGAAGGGAGGAAATAAGCACTTTTGTTGGATTGAGCTGCCATTCATCGCAAACCAGGCCGCTTTCTGCCAGAAGATAAAAGTGCACAATAACAGTGTTTCACCACTTACATGGGATGAATGAACAAAAGGAGGAAGGAAGGGAGGTGATACATACTGCTTACTATAATGAAGTCTTGGAGCAACTTAAAAAGTAAATCTGGAAGTAGAGTCAGGGCAACTGGGCTTCTTTTCTTGAGAGATCGAAACATGTAGCTACTCATCTGAGCAGCTTCGTCAGTCTGAGGAAAGCTAGTGGCGAGTCCTCCATTTTATAGTCTACTTTGGGCGTTTATACACGACCCCTAAGCTCTGCCGCAAATGGCTGCAAGCTCCGGACGATAAAAATGTTTACCCACCAGCTCCGGAGTTTGCAGACAATTAAGTGCGGCCCCGCCCACTTAGCGCGACCAAACTGCACTTTTCTTGTACCTGCTTTTTTATGGTGAAAAATATTTGATGCGGAGACTGCCTGAGCTCTCCTCGCTTCTTTCTGTTGTTTTTCTTTTGCCTCTGCCCCTTAAAGAGGAACCAGGAAGTAAACGGAGGTCGGAGCAACTTCCCCCAACACCGGGAGGTAAGCCTTTTATTCTTTTGTCTCTGTCTAAGGCTTTTTTTTTCTCCCCCCCCCGCAGACAGAACAAAGAAGTGCCGAGCGGGTGGGGAGGGAGGAACAGCAACAAACCCTCAAGATCTCTGGTCCGAATTTAAGGGACCAGCGGATCTTAGGGGTCGTGTAAAAAGGCCCTTTGACCTCATGTCACCCTGGTCTGAAATAAAAAATGTACAGGGTGAGGCAAAAGAACCTCCCAGATTTCACCTAGCTATTCAACCAGCACTGGCCGAGTCAGGCAAGCCATAGTGGGGCTTTTCAGTAGCTTATGCCTTCCCGTTCTCAGTGGCCACCATGGATTGGATGAATATGCGTGTGTGTGCTTCATTAAGTGTTTATCAAAAATAGTCAATCTGTGAGGGCAATACAGAGAGGCCTTCTTGTATCCACATTGTGCTTGGCCAAAATGCTTTGCCAGTGGGTAGCGAAACATTTCGAGCTCCCATGAAAAGGAGCCCAGTTACCATGACACAACTTCCGGATCAGCTGAGAAGAGTCTATGGACTTGGGGGGTGGGGGGTGGGGGGGAGGCTGCTCTCTGCCAAGAAATTGCAGCAATATGGTTGCAAATGACCCTCCAGGTGATGCAAAACTGCAAAACAAAATGGCTAGAAATGTCTCTCTCTAATGAAGTCCACCACCTCGACGACCCCATTTTAAAAACGCCATGGAAACAAACTGTATTCCATGCACTTTTAGATGGTGTAATAAAATTTTCAATCACATTTACCATGCCTTTTGGGTTGACCTTTCAAATCCAGAAGGCTGTTTGTTCTTTTAATTAATAATAAGTTTTTTAAAACCTTTTTAAAAACAATCCTTCACATACTTCCTTTCTCCTAGCAAAATAACAGCAACAGCAGCAGTGACAACAACTGTTTCTCCCGGATGCTAATTAGAAGAACAGTCTTTCACCTTTTAATTAGCCTATAGGACTGTGTTGTGCCATTTCACAACCCCACAAGCATAATTTTCCATTATCAGAAGCAGACTTGTATTTACATACCCCCTTTCCCCCTCTTTTGATGGTCTTAAACCTGTTCTGGGCTTTATATTGTCCCTCATTATTGTTCATTATTATCATTATTGTAAGCCACCTTGGGTCCTTTTCCAAGGAGAAAGGTGGGGTAAAAATATTCAAAACAAAATAAATAAAATGAATCACCTCTGAAAGGCACAAGGCTAAAATAGAGATCCCAACCACAATTTTTCACTGCTGTTTTAACCTCTGATGCCACCACATCTTGTATGAAACTCATATTTCCCCTTCAGTTGGTTTGTCTTGGTTGAGATCGCATCTACCCAAATGAAAACTAAGTACAGTGGTACCTTGGATAACGAATTTAATTCGTTCTCTGAGGCAATTTGTTATAAATAAATTTTTATCCGAAATGCAGTTTCCCATAGGAATGAATGGGAAACCAATTAATCCTTTCCGGATCCTAGGAAAAAGACACAGACACCTGTTTGTTTGTTTTTGCTCAAAACTCTTTATAAAGTGCACTTTAAAGGTACAGATGCAATGCTGCCCAGGATAACTCTTTTTTACTGATGCATGCTGGAAATTTGTTATCCGAGGCAGTCCATAGGGAAAATTTATTATCCGAGGCAGCCCATAGGAAAATTAGTTATCCAAGGCAGCTCTATATCTAGAAATTGCAATTCGTTATCCGAGGCAGCCCATAGGGAAAATTTGTTATCCGAGGCAGCCCTATCTATATATGGAAACTGCGATTCGTTATCTGAAAAAATCATTATCAGGGCATCCGTTATCCGAGGTATTACTGTATTCTAAATAACACCCCTTGTTGGAGAGGGTGTTTTCTGCATCCCTATAAGAGGGGGAATTATGGCTATGTCTGTGAACATTCTCAGTCATCCAGGTGAGTTTATCTGGAAGTTGAGTCATGGCAGCTGGACTTCTTTTGAGAGAAGTCCCGGAATGAAGCATATGGGCCCCATGCATCAACCCTTTTCTCTCCCCCCCCCCCACTAGGCGAAAAGGGATTTGTATGCCTCGTAGTTCCAAATGGAACTGGGTAAGGGAGTGGGGGTGTTATATGACCCATGCTTCTTTGTTTGAAGAACTGGTGTGTGACTTAAGAACCAGCTTTTTACAACTGCCGTTCCTGCCTCTTACAAGACTTCTGCCCTGGCTGCAACACCATCTACTGTAGCCATGGATTTTAAGAACATCTAAAAGTTACACCCTGGTAAAGCACATCTTTTACCATGTCTGAACTTCTGGGACCTGCTTTGAAGAAAGGTGATTTACACTCAAAAGCTTGCAATGTTCCTTTTTTATTTTTAATAGTGGCCTATAAAGGTGTCGGCCGTAACCTATTTTTGCAATTGTCTTTTGAGAGATGGAAACGTTTTGCTGCGCATCCAAGCAGCTTTGTCAGTCTGAAGAAAGTTAGTTGCAAGTCCTCCATTTTATAGTTCACTTTGACCTCTTGTCCTCCTGGATGGATGTGCTCCCTCCCAGCTCATGAAATGGCCAATACATGCACTCAGCTGAAAGGACTCAGAATGAGAAAACAGGTGTTTGATGGGAATTCCTCAGATGCAACATGCACAGAGACAATTCTCTGTGTGGCATTGGAAGAGGTGAAGTCCCACATTGTACTAAACACAATATATAATGATCAGCTGTACAGTTATGGCCCCCACAGGCGTTGGTGGAAGCCCCAGCAAATGGCTGAGTTTTCTGTGAATCTCCAGGACATCCCTAGGTGCTGGGTAGCGTGCAAAGTTAGGATTCAGGCCCTGGGAAGTAGCGCCTGATTTCAGTTTAATTTGGTTTGTTTTTCAGAGCAACATGTATGTTTGAGAATGTAATATTTATGGCTGTAAGGAACAGAACCGTCTGAATTAGACTTTTATTTTAGAGGGTTCCTCTGATATTTAAGGCAGCCAGGAAACCCACACTGCAGTTATAAGGGCTATGAACAGAATTTTCTTTTTGGTAAGCAGTGGCTGTGCATCCTTTAACACAGTGTGGCATCAGGAATGGACAACTTCTAATCTGGATCTGCTTAATTTAGTGTCCAATCCAGTACAATGGCACCATGGCTTAGATCTCTTGGCGGAGCGGATCTTCCAGAGGTCAACTGAGGCACAACCCACCAGAACGCAGGTGCTCTCACTTTGGGTGGCCGTGCCTAGGGAGGCTAGGAAATCAGTCACCCGAAACCGAGCTTTCTCTGTGGCTGGCCCCTCGCTTTGGAACCATCTGCCAAGGGAGTTGAGCCTAGCACAGTCCCTGCCTGCCTTCAAAAAAGCACTTAAGACCCTGCTTTTTGGGTGGCCTTTAGTTTAGTTTTTTTAAAATTCTGTCCTGCAGTATTGCTGAGTAATTTAATCTGTTTATTTTTCATTTGTTATATTTTGTGTTTGTTTTTGTTTGTTATTGTTGCTCTTAACTGCCCAGAGTTCCTTTGGGAAGACGGGCAGTATAGAAATAAATAGATAAATAAATATAAAAACTGAACAGTGCTTAACCGAATTCGAACTCACCACAAGTGCTAATACTGGTACTGTAAGTGGGCGCTAGCTCATAATTCTAATTGTGACTGTGGGCACACCCTATAAGCATTACATCACATGCAATGGAATGCCCACTTAGAAGGTTCCTTGTTTCCCTGCAAGGATTCTATCATCTTGAGGGCACTGCTGCTAAATGGTTAAAACGACATAGATATTCAACACTAGGCTTAGTTGCTCTAGTAACTGCTCGTGCATGATCTAACTCACTAATTATTCACTATTCATATAGTGTGCTTTTAAAACCTTGCAGAATTTATTCTTTTAATGTTTTACATGTTATATAGTACATATTTTATGTTGGCCTTGTGAAGTCATACACACTAATGCTGCATTCTGCTGTGCTGTAGAAAAATTTTCTAAAAAAATTAATGCATCCTGCCTTACCTGGACTCCTGGCTGTTTTAAGGCCATCCTTATCTCTTCCTCTCCTGTGTTTAGCGGCATCTTTGCTAAACTAGTAGATAGTATTCCCTTTTATCCCGAGATGAGGACATCCTTTGAGCTCCAACCGAGTGAGAGAGAAAAACCTTCATTTTGCTAAATGGGTAGTATAAAAATGTAATAAATAAATAAGAAGCCGCAAGGTGCATTGACGTTCCAACGCCAGTACGGATCATGGAGCCAACAAGAACGGGTTGCTTAATGCAGGAGGAAAAATTGTTGGTTGGTTGGTTTGTCTGTTTGTTAATAATTTGGAACAAGCTTCTGCAGAGAAAACAAAACCTGCACCAAAAATGCCAGAAGGGGGGAGGATGTGGGTGAGGATGACTGCGAAGTCTGGATTGTGTGTCTTGCCGCCTCTGTTCACTCCCGTGGCAGTGTGTTTTGTTTACCAACCCATGGCAGCACTTGCTGCGTGGACCTCGGTGGGAGATTTGTTCCTGATTTCAGATACTGGCTTTTGCCTGCTGCTTCTCCGCAGGGAAGATCTCTTGCCCCTTGCTGTGCCAATTTCTCTGCATCGGTCTCGTTTCCATTTGGCGCATATGCGACAGGCAAGGAACCTGCGTCGCCAACAGTTGCAAGGAAGGGATGCCTTTCCTTCTCCGTCCCCTGCCAAGCAAGTGCACGCCTGAGCTGCACAGGCTGAAGCTTCTGTCTGTGGGGCTTGTGTGGGGCAGCTGGCTGCAAGTGGATTGTGGCCAGAGGTGCATTATAACCTTGGGAGATGGAGGGTATTTAACTCCTGTGCGCCCCCTTCTTCTTTGCAGACTGCAGAACAGTGCAAAGGACTTGGCAGGCGAGGGACCCGATCCACTCCACTGTGGGCTTGCTTCAGTATGCTGAATTCTTGAGCAACAAACGTTGCATAACAGGCAGATCGCTATCTATGCCCGTTTTTTTTAACTTACCTTGCCTAATTAGTCTGCAAAGACATGGAAGGGTGAATTGATCTGCACATGGGGCCGTGGAACAAGCTATTGGCATGCAACAGGGCACACCGTTTGGGCCACGCGGGAGTCGTCAAGGGAGGGAACTCCTTCATCAGAGTGATCATTCCCTTAAATCTTTAAAATGGGGAAACAGTAGGATCCAGGCAATGTAGATGACTAGCTTGAGAAAGTTCTGAAACAGATCAACCACCCGTCTGCGAGGATTCGGAAGAGAACACAGAGATCATTTAAGACTTGACACAAGTGTCTGAAAAATGAGTCACACTGCACTTGTCTTCAACACCCTGCAGTGCATGTAGAGGAGGAACACAAAGATGGGAGGAGATCCAGAAAGGAAGTCCCTGTGAGGAAGGGTTGAGGACTCTGGGCATGTTTGGTTGGAATAGAAAAGGCTGTTTGATGTGTGTGTGTGTGTGTGTGTGTGTGTGTGTGTGTGTGTGTGTGTGTGTGTGTTGTGTCGTTACAGTCATGACGGACTCTTTGTGACCCCATGCCCATGGAGTTTTCTTGGCAGGAATACTGGAGTGGCTTGCCAGTTCTACTCCAGTTCGCCTACAGCACCTGGTATTCCCTGGTGGTCTCCCATCCAAGTATTAGCCAGGGCGGACCCTGCTTTAGCTTCCAAAAACAGGCGAGATTGGATGTGTTGAGGGTGTCCAGGCAGCTTTGGTGACATGATAGCCATCTTCAAATATCCAAAGGGCAAGATAGACCAAGCTTGGTCACTCCTCCGTGAGACAGTATGTCTGAATCTACGGATTCAATCAGCAAGAAAGGAAGTCCAGACTAAACCTGAAGAAGAACTGCCTAGGTAGGATCTAATTGTTGTTGTTGGGGAAGGGAATCCTCTCAAGGCTGTGGCCTTTCCTAGACGTTTTCCAGGGAGAAGAGAGCAACTTTTGTCTGTGATGTTTTAGCTGTGGAATCCTGCCTAAACTTGTGGTGAGGGGTTGGGCATGAAGCAAGACCTGGATTTTTTTCCCTGTCAACTTGTATTTGGTACAAAAACACACTGCTGCACAAGCAAAGGAGTACATAATTTTTTTCCTGATTGTGGATTTTCTGTTTCAAGATCCCCCCCCCTTAAATGATTTTTCCTTACAAGAACAGATGGGGTGGTGGTCTTGGTGAGACTCATTTCTCAACCCTCAAACTCATTTGGGCATAATTCTGCCATTGTGTTTCTGCCCTCTCAGCAGGCTGCCTTAAAAAAAAGACAGCTGGGCATTTTGGCCAACCAAGGGACCAAACGGGTAGTAGGGAACACAGCCATGATCTTAGTAGGAAACGAACACTATATAGAAGATGAGTCTGAACAACAGCCACTACCCCACTAAACGGAGTACTGTATCACAAAAACTGGATCCCTAGAAAAACAGATAGCAAATCAAAATGGAATGGCGTTTTAAATTATCACTTCTCTCCTACTTGGTGAGACTGTGAAAATGCTTCAATTAGAAACCATAAATCCTGGTAAACGGAAAGAAACTAACAAAAATGTAGCATAAGTCATTTAAATCTCTGTTTCTCTGTGTACAGTAACTTTAAACATGCACCTGAATGCACAGTAACACAAAGATGATAGATGACCAAAAACTGCAAAAAGTAGTAAGACACACAAATATAATAGTAAGAGTAGTAGAAAGACACACAAATGTAATCTGATAATAATTTTAGAACTGCAGAGTCAAACAAATCAAAGGACGTATTGCCTCTCACCTTCCACTGCTGAATGAAATAAGGTGGGGGAAGGGTCCCAGCCTTGGTCTGTCCCCACCCTGACTCTTCTCATCTTTGTTTGAATCGTGCTTCTCTGATGGAAAATAGAATTTAAAAGGTTTCGAAGCCCGAGAGGAGAACTCACCATCCGTTCTACCCTTAACATGGCTTGTGCATACTTAGGATCAATGAAAACTGTTTTCAGACTTGAGTAATCCTCATTACCAGAGACTCAACATAAAATTTCCACAGACATTATTTATTAAAACATTTTAAAAAAACTGTGCAACACTACCCAGGATGCTAGGTTTCCAATATTACAAGGCTGGAACAAAAAAGTAAAGAAGGTTGAAGGGAAATACCCACCACAGATAAGTAAAAACAAACTACATCCTTAAAAAACTTCACAGGTCTTTCTAAACCATTCTACGGCTTGCCTTCTGCCTCCAAAACCAAAACCAGGCTGCCCCGTCTCTCTTTCTATGAAAGGGTATGGATAAATTTCAGATGTGTGCATGAGAACAACAGTGGGTAGCCTGCACTTAAGGGTACAACAAAACCCATCTGGAGCAAAACGTCAGGAGCAATGATGGATCGCTATGCTGCTGTTTCAGACACAGAGATGACAGGTCAAATGTTCTGACCTCGTGGGTTATTTAAATCATGCCTGAATCTATGAAGGAGCAAAGTTCAACAGAACCACTCGGGTCCCACGGTGGGGAAGCTAAACCTGTTGAATTCTTCCTTCTCACTGAATGACACGAGTGCTGACAGACAGCAGCCCCGATTTTTCCACAAACGCCATCTAGCTCTCTTCTCCCCAGCCAGCAAACTTATGCTGCAATATTCCCCGGGGCCCAAAGGTTAGAACTTCTGCAGGAATTTTAGGACCAGGTCCTGCAGCTTCACCCGCAGCGCCTCGTCGCTTTCGCACATGATGTGGGTCGAGTCTTCCTCGATGCGAATCAGGGTTTCCACGTCCTGGAACAGGACGATGTGGCCTTTGGGCGTGTCTTCCACCTTCACATCGCTAAAGCCGTGCTGCGGGTGCAGAGAAAAGGAAAGGGTTAGGAACAGGCCGAAGGTGGAAATGCATGCAAGATCTGCTGAACAATGGAGGATGATTTCAAACAGGAAATGATGTGTCAATTAAGAATGGGATTTCCCCCACATTTATTGTACTAAAGGCAAAGGTAAAGGTTTCCCCCGCCACATGCGTGCTAGTCGTGTCTGACTCTAGGGGCGGTGCTCATCTCTGTTTCTAAGACAAAGAGCCAGTGTTGTGCAAGTCCGTGGCCGGCATGGCTGCAAGGAAACACTGTTTTACCTTCCCGCTTGCATTGACATGCTTTCGAACTGCTAGGTTAACAGCGGGAGCTCGGTCCGCTATGTCGCACCCGGGATTCAAACCGCTGAGCGGCCGACTTTGCAGCCGACCGTTTCCAGTGCTCTAGCCCACTGAGCCACCACACCCGTTTTTTTCTTGTAGTGCAAACCCCATCATTCTCAAATCAGGGAGTTCTGCCTGCCTGACAGACAGACGCCTGGAAGAAAAGCCAAAACTGAAAAGTTTGGGGGCTCAGCTAAGCCCAGCCTCCCAGCTAGTAACTGGGGGGGAGGGGCCAGGAGGAGGTAACAAGAAGCTGATGCAGAGTGAGGTCTAACAAAGGCTCAAACAAAGCCATCCAGTAGAGGCCGTTTCTCCAAGTGAACCACACTTCAGATCCTTTGAGACGCTTGTCTGTAACCAGAATTACCAGAAGGGAGAATTGTGATATTTGTAGTTCAGGAAACCAAACACATCTGATCTGGAGAATTACATGGGTTTATTTTTCAGTTTCTGAGCAGATAGAAATTTGAACATGTATATGTATATAACAGCAAGGGGTGTGGTGGCTCAGCGGACTAAGGCTCTGAAAAGTGTTGCCTGCAAAGTCGGTTCGAATCCCGGGTGCCATGCAGCAGAGTGAGCTCCCGCTGTTAACCCCATCTCCTGTCAACCTAGCAGTTCGAAAGCATGTAAATGCAAGTAGAGAAATAGGTACTGCCATAAAAGTGGGAAGGTAAAACAGTGTTTCCTTGCAGCCATGCTGGCCACGTGACCATGGACTTGCACAACACTGGCACTTCGGCTTGAATACAGAGATGAGCACTGCCCCTAGAGTCGGACATGACTAGCACTCATATGCCGGGGAAAACCTTTACTTTTACCTTTATGTATATAATGCATATAAAGATAACCGGCACTCATGATTATTCCTCAATTCCAACCTGCTCCTTTCAGGCCACAATTCAAAGACTCTCAGTCATCACCTTAAGCAGCAGATGGTCTACGGTCTGGGTTGCCCAAATGAAGGCCACCTCAGTCCTTTGTGGCTTCTATGCAGTTTTACAGGGGGAAAGAAATTAGTTTGCCATCTGGGACAAGCCCTCCACCCTCGATCCTTGTCCTTCACCCAAACAGCATTGCTTTTAAGTTCAGAGCAGGAAAGGAAGATGGGACATTTCAAAGCAAATGAGCAGATGTCGGCTTTGGGACTGGCATTTTCACAAGAAGGATTACTCCCATATTTCCGACATCTGGCTGGAGCCACGGACATGGGATTCCACTACCTTCTCCAACGTCTGGACCAGCTGTTCCACGGGGACGGAGCCGCTGAGCAAGGGTTTGACGGGCTTCAGTTCTGGCACCTCATCTGTCACCCGCTTCCTCTTTTTGCCAGATGGAGGCTGGGGCGGTTTGGGAGGAAGCTATGGAGCACATGGGATAGAAAGCAGAGAAAAGGTGGATCACTCCAGCTGATGCTGCCAGTCGAGAGAGAAAACTATTTTGTCAGATTTCACAGCTTGAATCAAAAGTGCATTTTCCTACTGCCTGGGACTCAGAGAGCTCTCAAGAAATAACGCATTTGCTTAGGGGGCCTTTTGGATGACTAAAGACAACAGTACTGGCATGTTTTAAAATACAATACGAGCCCCTGATCCACGGGACAAATGCCCACTTGTCCCTAATCAGAAAATATTAAAAATATTGAAAGAAAAACCCGAGAAACCTATATTTCTAAATGTTGTTACCAGAACTGTTCACTAGAGGGAGCCAGAGACCAAGCTGTGCATGGCATTGGCTATCACCTCCATTTTTAGCATCTCCAGCAGTGGCAGTGGCTTGGAACCCATCTCTCATGGACACAGAGGGTCCTATTGTACAAGCAGCTAAAATATATATAACTGGGGTGGGGGGGAAGCATATGCAAACATAGTACAGTAATGCTTAAACTATATGTGTACATTTGGTAAATGGGGACCCAGTCCTCTAACAGAGTTGGTTTTTGTAATCTCGCATGCTGCCTTTAGCAGGTTTGGCTGGGAGGAACCTTTCTGCGCTGACTGTCAATCTACCCCAGGACTAACCAACTGCTCCTTCTCTTGCTTCTGCATTCAAAGAGAGCCCTGCCTCTCTGCTCTGTTCTTTCCCCCTGTCTCTCAAGTCTCTTGGAAGCAGTCAGCCCATTTGTCAGCATGCTGTTTAATCTGTTCAACTAATAGTAATGAAACCTTTCATTCTTTCTCTTACTAATGCCCCAGAGTGAATTATTGAGACGGTAAATGCCTGCTGATGAGAAAAAAGGTTAGCTAACCTGGGAAATGTGAAGCTATTCTGCTCTGTGGATCCTTGCACTTGACACTGAGTCAATCTACAAGTTAATGGGAATGGTTTCTATGATTAACGGTTGGTGGAGATCATGTGGCCCGCAAGCCACGTCCCTGCCTCTACTGTGTGGGAGGACCTTGAGGTTGGCCACTGATGAAAACCTGACTGGATATGGAAAAGAAAAAGGAACCAACATCATCTCCCCTGGGTCCCTCTTGAAGGACCCTAGAAAGGGCCCTTCTCACTTAAAACCCTCCCTTCAAACAAGCCCTGCCTCTCGCTTGAGAAAAAAATGGGCTGTGTCTTATCTAAGAGTGATGGCAGTGGTGGTGGTGCCGAGCAGCTGCTGACAATCCTTTGTGGCACTGTGGCTGCAGGCAGAGACCTCGTGCTGTGCAGCTGCAGGCACGGACGTTGCGCGGCTGTGCGCCCATGCCAGCTGGCTCTTTGTGCCACTGCCGCTGCAGGCAGGGACCTCGTGCCACACCCGCCGGCCGGCCCGCCACATTGTACCACTGCTGCCATCCGTGGGTAACTCAAATCCGTGGATGGTGAATCAGTGCATACGGAGGTCCTACTGTAACTTACTCATCAATAATTAATTTCCGTTGCATTGTAACTGTTAATTTTTCCCCCAAATTTTTATCATTAGTGGAATTATCATTGAATATTGAAAGGGGAATATCATATGGTTGAAGCATGACTTGTGCTGTGTCCTACTGTGGTGAATGGACACAGCAGATGTTTATCTTTCTAAACATATTGTTATTTGACAGACTTTTGGGCTGCGTTTTGTACTTCTCAGCCACGAGGAGCCGAATACTGACTTCTGCCAAGATGAATGCAGGAGGCCCGTCCTCCCTCAGAACCAAAGGAACTTCATTGGTTTTCTTTCGGCCTAATGCCAGGCCCCAACTGATGCATCTCTGCCTGCAAGGTCCCCAGCGGTTGTTTCCTTGCACTACAGCTGTCTGGCTCCTCTCTCTGCACTTGATGGATGGGGACTGTTGCTCCCACAATCTCCAACAAGGCATGAGATGATGGGATGGCAGTCTGACACATTTGGGGAGAAAAAATGTATCAGAGCAGGCCAATTTATGGTCCTTATCGGTGGAAAAGCCAGGCTGGATTTATTTGGTATTGTGGGGAGACTTCTTTTTTTTTTTTTTTTATAACTTTTAGTGTTTGCAGAGTTGTGGTAAAACTACCATCATATAAACCTGCAGATGTGTCTCAGGGATTTAGAAGCTGGGATCTAACATGCAGCCTTGTGGCACTGCAGGTAAAATTGTGCTCACGACCTGGGGTTCAATCCCAGGTAGCTGGCCGATGGTTGACTCAGCCTTCCATCCTTCCGAGGTCAGTAAAATGAGTACCCAGATTGCGGGCAGTGGGGGGGGGATGTGTAGCCTGCGTACTGTAATTAAAACTGTAAAACCACCCAGAGACTACTTGAAGTGGTATGGGGCAGTATATAAGCAGAACACTTTGCTTTTTTGCTTTTTTAATTTAACAGACCAGCTTCTTTTGTGTCTGTCAAGAAAAAAAAATCATTAATTAGTTCAAAATGTCTGTGAAGATTCTCAGTCGTCCAGGTGAGGTTATCTGGACGAAGTCTGACAAAGCTGCTTGGGTGATTAGCAAAACGTTTCGATCTCTCGAGAAAAGAAGTCTGGTTGCCGTTGACTCCACTTTCATATGCTTTGTTCAAACAATTTCCCTGGAACTAACTGACTGGTTAGAACTGTTATTTAATTGGGAGATTCAGAAAGGGACAGAAGCGCCTTTGCCCTCCAACCCCGTTTGCTGGACAGCTCAGTGGTTTAGGCATCGGACTGATGGGAGTCTGAGTCCCCACTAAGCCTCCTGGGAGAAGAGCCAACCTTGGGTGGCCTTGGGCAAGCTACGCGGCTCCAGTGTTAGGGTTAGGGTTAGGGTTAGGGAAGAAGTGAAGGGAAAGCCACGCTTGTGTCTTCTCCACCTGGAAAAACCTGAAAAGGGTTGCCATAAGTCACAGTGGACTTCATACAACCGTAGAGTTGGAAGAGACCTCAAGGGCCATCTAGTCCAACCCCTTGCCATGCAGGAACCTCCATCACTGGACTCCTGACAGATGCTCATCCAGCCTCTGCTTAAAAACCTCCTAGGAAGGAGACTCCACCACCCTCCTTTGGGGCAGCATATTCCACTGACGAACAGCTCTGTCATGAAGTTCTTCCTAATGTTTAAATTGGGTGATGGCATGCCATCAGTATTATTCTTCTGCTGGAGCTGCACATACTTCCACCCCCCACACAATATGGACCCAGTACCTGGAGCACATGCTTGTTGTCTTTGGTGTGCAAGACAGCTGTGACAGTTGCCAGGGAAATGCCCGGCTTCATCTCGGTTGGCACCAGTGACTCTGCAAGCTAAAAGAAAACAGACGAGAAAAAAATCCCAGATCCATAAACAACTCAAAACTCAAAACCCAAAACCAATGAAATGTACAACAGGAGCACCCACAGGTGTCTTTGGGTGTATTCAAAGCATTCAAATGCCTTTTCACAATCATTGTTCTTAGCCTTGAAAACTGCCTGTTTCTTGGTAACTGTTGTACACTTGAGGTCTCAATCTTTGTACATTGGCCTTCAACGTGGCAAGCCGCCTTGGGTCCTTTCCAAGGAGAAAGGTGGGGTAAAAATATTTAAAATAAATAATAAATAATTAACCCAAACACACAACTACACAGCAGCAACCAGAGAGGCAAATTTGAACCACTAAGATATGGTGAAGAAAGATACCAGAACCAATACCACTCAATACCAGAACCAGAAGTCATCCACTCAAAGTGAGCGTTGGGAGAGTGAGAACAGACCAAAGAAAATATTTCTTGACCCAGCATGTTGTTATTCTATGGAACTCCTTGCCACAAGATGGAGGGTTGGCATCTGGCCTAGAGGCCTTTAAAAGGGGACTGGACTGATTTCTTGAGGAAAAGTCCATTACAGATTACAAACCATGTTATCTCCAGGCTTAGAAGGAGGGCCCCTCAAAATGCCAGATGCAGGGGAGTAGCATCAGGAGACAGGTCTCTAGTTATCTCTGGTGCTCCCAGATGCATCTGGTGGGGCCATTGGGAGATCCAGGAAGCTGGACTAGACGGGCGAAGAAGAAGAAGAAGAAGAAGAAGAAGAAGAAGAAGAAGAAGAAGAAGAAGAAGAAGAAGAAGAAGAAGTGGAGGAGGAGGGGGAGAGGAGGAGGAGGAGAAAAAGAAGAATAAGAGGAGGAGGAGGAAGAGAAGAGGAGGAGGAGGAGGAGGAGGAGAGAAATAGAGTATAAGCTGTCCAAAAGCAGCTGCGATGACGGCCTTCAATAAACAATGAGGAGTGCCTCAGGGCTTCAGATACTCTTACACCCCAATAAATAAATCTATTAGCAGCCGGGAAGCCTCTTCCCTGTGTCAAAAGGGCAAAAGACAAAAGGCTTTCTGTTATATTTTATTTATACGCCTCAATTTCTTTCTGGAATGGGAGAACGAAGCGGAGGAGGAAGAGAAGAGATTTGCTCGGGCTGTGTGTAATTCTGTCTCCTCTGCCTTTCTTTTTTCCTCCCTTGCCAGGGGGCATTTAAAAAATGAAATGGTAAAATATCGTATGGAGAGAAGGAGGGCCCGTAGGAAGTACCATGGCCCAGAGCTCTGCATGCCCAAAATTTCTGCATTCCGCATCAAGTAGAAGCTCCTTCTTCCCTCAAGAGTCTGATTTCAAGCTGTCCCCCACCCCCAGCTGCTTGTTCCAAGCCATGTAACCTTGTCTGTTAACGATGGCACCTCTGTGTGTGTGTGTGTGTGTAAATGGTGCCCTGAAGGGACAGCCTGTTCATTTATGTATGGCCTTCCCAGCCAAGCAATGCCAAAGAAGGTCACCAGCTTCTGAGGGAAATGGGGCACCCCCCCCCCAGAACACAGGAGGCCCACAAACGTTCTGGTGGGTTGGCACTCAGCCCAAACCCCAAGGCATTCTTGTTAATTACCACCAAGAAGAAGCCATGAGTTATGTTGTTTGGCTTCCCTGACCATAGCTCTTTAGGCCTTCCGGTTTTGGCTTATGCATTGCCACTTTTCCAGACATAAGAACATGAGCAGCATTGTTCACAGTAAACAGAAACAAAGAAAAACAGTCGTTCCGTCAGTGTGGTAGGAAACCCCATAACCCACAGCATCAGCATCCACTGATTTACTTATCCATGGTCTAAAAATATTAAAACAAAATCCCTAGAAATATATATTAGATGAAGTTAACAGAATTGGCCCCTAGATGGAGCCAAACACCATGCTGTGCCTAGCATTTTCTACAACCAGCATTTTTCAGTATCTATGGGGGAAGAGGAAACACATACCCCTGCAGATGAGGGGGGCGTTGGGTTCCTACCCTCGTCGAAAACTGTAAAACTACTAATTTTTCTGCTGTGTTTGAAACATAAAGCAAACTGGCTGAAATCCTGCTGCACAGCTCTGTGGGTGATGAGCTGCCAATAAAAGTGGATTTTTAAATATCTAGAATTAAATTGCATTTTAATGCAGTTGCTTTATGCTGTTGTTCTGGTTTTGCTTTTGATTGTTGTTAAATGTCTGCTGCGAACATCTCAGAATAGCCCTGCTTGTCAGATGGGTGGTATATAAAATAAGTAAGTAAATAAATAACTTTTGGGGTACTTGTAAGCAAAGCAGTGAACTATGTGCAGCCTGAAATCTCCAAAGGAACCCTTTAATGAAGTGGTTCCCAACCTTCCTAATGCCACAACCCTTTAATACAGTTGCTCATGATGTGGTGACCCCCTTGCCCTGCTTGGAAGAGGCCACGAGCCCCCTTTGGCAGGCCATGGCCGCAGGGGCCATAGAGCACTTTCCTGTAAGGGCGTTTATACACGACTCCTAAACTCCGGGGCAAATGGCTCCCAGCTCCGGAGCTTAAAAATGTTTACCCACCAGCTCTGGAGTTAACAGGAAATTAAGTGCGACCCCGCCCACTTTAGCGCGTCCCAGCGCAACTTTCAAGTACCTGCTCTTTGGAGGTGAATATTATTTGATCCGGTGTAAGGATAGTGAGTGCGGGGCTCTCCTTGCTTCTGTTTGTTGTTTTTTGGCTCCCGCCCCTTTAAGAGCTACTTTTACAGAGACGAGAGGCAGAACGAGGTGAGCGGCATGCTTTTCTTTCTCTTTTTCTCCCTCCCCTCACGCAGCCAGCAACCAGGAAGTGCTGAGGGGGGTGGGAACGCCCGAAGAGCGACGAACCCCTAAGATCTCTGGTCCGAATTTAAGTGGCCAGCGGATTTTAGGGGTCGTGTAAAAAGGCCCTAAGTCTACAGGCACCCTCAGCCAATCGCAGCCACCGGTGCCATTGACTGACATCCCCTCCAACCTATTAAGCTGTAACTCACTCTTCTCCCCCCCTTCCTCTCCCTCCTTCTCCAAACCCAAGCTGTTTGTGCCTTTTTCTTCACTGGCTCATGGCGACCCCTGTGAAATGTTCGTTTGACCCCCCCCCCAGGGGTACCGACCCCCAGGTTGAGAACCACTGCTTTAATGAGTAGCAATGGCTGCTGCTGCTGCTGCTGCTGCTGCTGTTGATGATGATAATACACTGCCATAGGATGTCAGCTGGTCAATTCTTCATACTTTTTATGGAAAACTGATTTTTGGTCCTTGTTGTGAACCCATTGGGCCACGGTCTCACTAAAGTTTTCTGTGCATCTTAATCTGATGCATAGTTTTTTTTCGGGCAGTCACGTGGTGTTTGATGCCCAGTCAGTGTCCTGTCGACAGGGTAGTATTTTACTGCTCTGTGCCTGTCTCTACTTGCTTACTGTGCATCTTTTCCCTTTTTCTGGGTTGATTTTCTAAGGCCCTTTGTACACGACCCCTAAACTCCGCAGCAAATGGCTGCCAGCTCCGGAGCTTACAATTGTTTCCCCACCAGCGCCGGAGTTTGCAGGAAATTAAGTGCAACCACGCCCACCTAAGCGCGTCCCAGCACACTTTTCTTGTACCTGCTTTAGAAGGGTGAAAATCCCCAGGTCCGGATTTAATCTGGTGAGGGTGGGGCTCTCCTCGCTTCTGGTTTTTTTTTTTTGCCTCCCGCCCCTTTAAGAGAAGGGGCGGGAGGCAAAAAAAGAAAAACCCAGAAGAGAAGGAATCAGGACAATGGGGCTTCGACCGGCTTCGGAGGTGAGCCTGCATTTTTCCTCTCTTTCTTCCTCCCTCCCCTCACGCAGACAGGATCAAGGAAGTGCGGAGGGGTGGGGACGCAGGAAGAGCAACTAACCCCCAAGATCACTGGTCTGAATTTAAGTGGCCAGCGGATCTTAGGGGTCGTGTGAAAAGGCCCTAAGTCTCTGTTGCAGGAAGTGGCAGGAAAAGGGGTACGAAGCTTATTACTGCGTATTTTCTGGGGTTGCACCTTGCTAGAGTAGCAAAGAACTGCTCATTTTTAAGGGAAGTTTTTTAAACCAACCCTAGAGGTGGTTTAAAAAATTTCTGTGAAAGTGTGCTTCCAGGGGTGTGGTTGGTCGGGGCACCAAATTACTTCCCTTCGCGGTTAGGACGCGATCTATTACTGTGCAGATCACCGCAGGAAAAATGCGCAGAAAACGCTGGTGAGACCGTGGCCTTAGTCTGTACATTTTACAGTACTGCCATTAGCAGCAGCTTATCCACCATGTTAGACCATGTCCCAAGCATCTGTTTTTTGGAAGGGAAAAACCAGAGTTTTGAACCAGATGGCCAATAACTTCAGTGTAGGACAGGATCCTTTCCTTCCGTTGGGTGCCTGGTTGGACAGGGTCCAAGTATGTGCAAGAAGCCCAGTCTCTGTAGGGGGGAGGGGGCACCCTGTACGCCACATCGTGTTCTCTGGCACAACGACAGGAGGCCGCCACTGAGTGAAGGATGTGGCCACATCCAGTAGCAACTCCGTGCACAAAACTTGAGACTAAGCCCCCTCCCCCAACAGTGCAATCTGTGCGTGTGCATAAACACACACACACACACACACACACACACACACACACACACACACACACACACACACACACACACACACACACACACACACACACAGAGTGATAGGCGACTAGGAAGATAAGAGAACTGGAAAGCAAGCCCTAGGACAGTGAGGGCGAACCTTTTAGAGACTGAGGGCCCAAACTGCGATTCAAAACCCACTAATTTTATTTGCAAAGTGCCAATACAGCCATTTAACCTGAATACAGGTGGCTGTGAAGGGGGCGATGTCAAGCGGCCACAAAAAGTGCTCAGAGTACCACCTTTGGCACCCGCGCCATAGGTCCGCCAATAGTGCCCTAGGATGAAGGACTGAAAGAACTGGGCAGGTTTAGCCTTGAGGAAAGAAAACCGAGGGGTCACAGGAAAGCATTTTTCAAGGACTTGAATTGCTATCCCCTGCCACAGGAAGTGGTGATGGCATCTGGCCTGGATGCCTTCAAAAGCGGATTGGACAGATTCCTGGAGGAAAAGTCCATCACAGGTTGCAAACCATGATGGAGACGTGTCATCTCCAGGCTTAAAAACAAGCTACTTCAAGGGGCAGGGGCAGGGGAGTGATATCAGGAGACAGAGATCTAATCTCATGCGCTCCCAGACGCATCTGGTGGGGCCACTGTGAGATATAGGAAGCTGGACTCGATGGGCCTTCGGCCTGATCCAGCATGGCTCTTCTTATGTTCTTACGTTAAGTTACAGGAAGGTGGACTTCAGCTGAATATCAGGAAAAAACTTTCTAACTGTTAGAGCAGTACGACAATGGAACTAATAACCTTGGGAGATGGTGAATGCTCCAGTGCTGGAGGCCTCCAAATAAAAAAAAAGCAGGGAGTTGGACTCAATGGCCTTGGAGGCCCCTCCCAGTTTCACTATTTTATGATTATTAACAAGTTCTGGTGGCAGGAATAGACCCTTCTGAATGGACAAGGTAGTTCTGCTGAGCTCTGCATGTCCACCCTGGGCACATGAGAGGAGCTGAATCTGGCCTGTGGAAGATTTGCAAGTATAATTCCTCCTATTCTTTTTTAAAATTTGAGATGGGGTGTGTGGAGATGTTTCTTTTTAAAGTTATTATTAAAAAGCCTTTCATCACAGACATCATTAAAGCTATTTTGCTGCTACAGAGGCTGTAATGAGTCTCAAGGGCTTTTTAAAACGTTTAACGAATAAAACTGCGGGCCGCCTTCCCTTATTTGTGCCAGTTTGATAAACCCACAGAAGTTAATTTCCCAAGGACGCAGTGAAAAGAGCTGATGTAGACGCCAGAGGCAGCAATGGGACCGTGGGTCCAGGACAGAGAGAGCCAAGTTACAAACGGACAGGCATCTCACATCACGCCTGAGCCCTTAAGGGGTGCTGGGGGAAAACAGAACACAAAACCGAAAACCAAACATATAAGATTAAAAACGCTGTGGCACTTTAAAGACTACCACATTTTTTCCGTCTATAAGATGCCCCCATATACAGTGGTACCTTGTATAAAGGAATTAATTTGTTCCAAATGAAATTATGTTAAGCAAATTTTCCTTTATACAAATTCCCATAGGAATGCATTGAAAATGGAGTAATCCCATTTTTATGTTGTATGGATTTTCCCCATAGGCGATTATGTTAAGCAAATTTCCCCTATCTCTGGATTTTTTTTATGTTGTACAGATTTTATGTTATACAAGCTGTTTGTTTTACAAGGGTCCACTGTATAAGATGATTCTCACTTTTCCAACCCACAATAGTTTTGCAACCATACAGTCTTCTCCTTGGCTTATTTCTGTGTATAAGACAACCCTCAATTTTTAAACTACCCGTTTTAGAAAAATAGTCTTAGACTCAGAAAAATACTGTAACGGTTATCTTTTACTGTGAGCTTTTGTGAATAAAATCCATTTTTGCAGACCTAAGTGTGAGATATAACAGCATTTTAAAATAGATTTTAGGGACTTTTCTATACTTTTTCTATACCAGGGATGGGGAACCTTCAGCCCTACAGCTGTTTTGGACCACAACTCCCACAGTCCTTGATCATGGGCAACACAGGCTTGGAATTTTGGGAACTGTGGTCCAAAACATCAGGAGGGCTGAAGGTTTTCCAACCCGTTTTATACACTTAAGGGACCTTGAGTTTGTATCTGTCTCCCCTGAATATGAGATGTTATCTTTCTACCTCATATCTCACCTCTCCCCCAGTCTTAAGAGCCCCTCCCTGCTGCTGCTGCTTCTGCTTCCTGGTGGATCAGGCCCAGCCTAATGGTGCAGTACATGGGCTGAGCCGAAATGGCCACAAGCTTGCGTATGACTACTGTGGCAACAGGGCCTAGTATTTATGCACTGAGTATGCAGGACTCACGGCCACAAGATGTAGGGAGGGCTGCTAAAAGGGAATAGGATGGATTCACAGGTATCAGGGCCCATCAGGGGATGACTCGAGGTAGACCACCAACCCTGAGGTGGCATGAATCTCAGTACCAGCAGCTTGGGAAGGCAACATGGTTGCACATGTGTGTCCTAAATGTGCTTCCCTGATTGGCCAATAAGCAACAGAAAACTGGATTAGAAAGGGGGCTGAGCTAACAGGGCTTTTCTTTGAATATACCTCCAGTCCAGTGTCAAAAGGATTCATGAACTCGTGCAAGTGACTTTTCTTGCTCCTGATTCCAGAATCTTCCATCCACTCTGATGGCTGCTGGCCAACAACCCCCTGACATTTCTGGGCTGGGGGGAGGGGAGAATCACAGGTTTGCTGCACTATTTTATTAACAGTTGACTACAGCGTTCCTTCTCTCCTACTCCTCACCCATTGAGATGAACCCAGACAAGATGGAAGTCTTCTGGGTGGGGCCCCCTAGTGTTGGAGCTTGGGAAAACCTCTCACTTTCGGTGGGGTGGCTCTTGTAGCACAGGATGAAGTTTGTAGTCTGGACGAAACATTGGACCCCGTGCTCACCATGGAAATCTAGGTGGCATCAATGGTCCACTCCACCCATTATCTCCTTCAGTGCATCGCTCAGTTGCGAGCCTTCCTGGATCCAGGTGTTCTCGCCACGTTGGTCCATGCACTTGCAGTCTCAAGATTAGACTACTGTAATCCTCTTTACGTGGGGCTGCCTTGGAGGTTAATGCAGAGGCTGCAGCTACTGAAAAACTCCACGGCCAGATTAAGGGGGTTAAAATACATGTACCAATTTATCTCCCCTGCTCCGGTAGGTTGCAGTGGCTGCCAATTCACCACCGCATTGACTTCAAGGTTCTAACGTGGACATAGAAAGCCCTAAACGGTTTGGGACCTTGTTAACTGGCAGACCGGCTACTCCTGAAAAATATTGCCTGCATCACCCGATTGTCTCAGGCAGGTCTTTTGAGAGTTCCACAAATCATCAACAAAGAACCGGGCATTCTTGATAGTGGGCCCTCGTTTGTGGAACCAACTTCTGTCTGAGATCTGCTTGGCCCCTACGCTGTTCCTCTTTAAAACCCAACTGAAGACATGGCTATTTAGATCTGCTTTCCCTGACCATTCATTATTTGTCTTACGATCTGACATCCTGATTGTTCACTCCACCTGCTCTTCTAAGTTTCTGTAAATGTAAATGTGTTGATGATTTTATTGCTGTTTCAGTTGCTTTCGTTTTATTTGTATGCTATTTTTACATCGTATTGTTTATTTTGTTATGATGAAACCGTGTAAACCTCCCCAGAGTGGCTATGCTGCTAGATGGGCAGTATACAAATCCAATTAACAATAACAACAACAACAATTGGAAAGAGCTTGATCATTGGAGAAGGCCAACTTCAGCATAACACCTGGCAGCTGTGTTCAGAAGATGATGATGATGATGATAATAATAATAATAATAATAATAATAATAATAATAATAATAATAATAATAATAATAATAATAATAATAATAATTCAGAGACCTCTTTCCTTTCTCTTTGGCAAAATGGCACAATATGAATAAGATTTCAGGCCCCAGCATCCACCAGCTACACTTCAGGAAGCTCAGAACGCAAAACTATGACTGAGACTCCAGGCAGTGCCACCATCACTAAATCTCCTAATTCCGATGCAGGAACCTGGGTCCCCTACTACACATCTCATCTTCCTTGATTCTATGCCCTGGTATCCGGGGATGACAGTTGTTATCCCACCACATCTGAGAGGTACTGATTTGCTGGAGAAGGCGGGTGGTTCATGATGAGTTCAGAAAGAAACGACCGCTTAAGCAACTTTTAATGAGAAGAACAGAGAAAGAACAAAGCAGGCAGTTTGGTTCCTGGGGTCTAATTCTGTGGGCGTTTGGAGTCTTCCAACAGAGCTTAATTCTTTCCGCTGGGAAATTAAGCCTGTGGCTCAACCTATACCTGAGTAGTGCTTATGAATCTGCATTGGAGGGCAGGGGTAAAGCAGAGCAATTTCTCCATCCCATAACTCTGCCTTGGCTCGTGGGGGAACCTGAACAAGGATGGGAGATTCGTGAATGCATGCAGACTCTTCTTATTCTCCAATTAATTTTCTTCCCAATTAAAAACACCCTCCCAGCTACTAAACAGGCAAATTGGCTCTTTGCATGCAAATCGCTGCTCCCACTGAAATTGGAAAAGGGAAGATGCAGCAGTTCAGGAAATCTGTGTTCATTCGGGAAGCAGCTTAATTGTACACATGGCTCCGCGTGGAATCTTTGTGTCCTTGACTCAACAAGAGCCCTTTGAGCGGCCATTATTAACCAAACGAAAAGGCTGTTCCAGTTACTTCCTCTTCTCTGAAACCGTGTGAAGGTGGCTACCAATAAACTTTCCAGAAGGTTAGATCAGAAGGAAGAATTTTATGACATTCTACTTTTTAAGGTGGGGTTTTATAAAAAAGCTTGCTTTGGAATTACGTATTTCTATATCACAACAGAACAAACACAGGCCCCATTCTGTTTGACATTTGATTATTATAATCTGTTGATTATTACAAGGACACATAGGAACACCGGCTCTTCATCTACATGGTCTTTGCAGTCCTTAGAAAAATAACTGCTTTTTTAGAACACCTCCCTCGAATCCTCCAGTGGAGACAGAAGGCCAGGGAATGAGATTCTAAGTGTCTCCTGACCCTTAAGACCTCTACAGCAGGAAGGGACAATACAGAACTCTCGGTGCCAAAATTTACAAGCTTTATATTCAGGAAGGAAAGCAGGCCATTTTCTAAAAATCCAGAATACAGGAAAAAGCAAAATGGACAGATTTTGCTATCCCTAAAATGTGCAGAGATTGTCGAGAAAGAATTCAGGAGGAAGACAAAAGAGCAATTTGAAAATCTGGGTTGAGACATGGCAAGAGATGGGCACGAAGCGTTACGAAGCGCTTCGCACAAAGCTGTCAGCAAAGCATCCCAGGTGCCATGCTTTGCTTCTCCCCCATTCTCTGGGCTGACGGGTCTATTCGCCATCCACTGTGAGGGACCTTCTCCGGTGACGTGCCAGTCCGGGCAGGAGCTTGGCCAGCCTGCCCCCCCCCCCAACTCAGGGAGCTGAACACTGATTGGCTGTATGGGGACAATCCTGGTCCCCATCTCCTTGTCGGAGTGGTCAGCTGTCTCAGTAGACCAGCCCGGGCCAGCTGAGCTCCAGACTGGTGCACCACCACAGAAAGTGGTCCCCAGTGATGTGTCCACAGTACCCATGGTGCCTTGCTGAAAGCTTTGTACAAAGTGCTTCATCACGCTTCGTGCCCATCTCTCAAGATGACGCATGCCGGCTTCATATCCAGACGATATGGACTTGTGGGTGCTTCTGACGCGAATATAGAAAGATTGCTGTGAATCAACTTGGCTTGTGTGTGGGGGTGGTGGTGGGTGGAAACCCTGTACCTGCCCGGGTTATAGCTCTGTGATCATGACAGTACTGCCTTTTGAAAAAGAAAATCAAGTCTAAACGTCCACTAAGGGTATGGAATTGGTAAAACCACTCCTTAAATCTCTCACTGGCTTTGGATGGCACAGAATAATCCTCACCAAGATCCGTCGATATAGGACAGGTTATACACGTTTTAAATGAATCGATTAATTAAATAACTAGACTTTAAAAGTCTGAGTGGTTCGTTAGTGGTTCATTTCATACGACTTTTTTGGAAAAATCTGTATGAAACAAAACAAAAAATGGGGGGTGGGGTGGAAAGGAAATGAAACTAAACATTTTTCCCCGTTTCGTACTCATCCCTAATAAATGCCAGTCCAACTAGATCTTCTTTAGTGTTAGCACTCAGGGTGGCCACCCCTAGGGAAGCCTGAAAAACTGTTTCGAGAAACTGGGCTTTCTAATCGGCCGCCCCTGCTCTTTGGAACAAACTGCCAGCTGACATCTTTTTGGTTCCAACTGTGGCAATGTTTAAGAGGTCTTTAAAGACCTGGCTCTACTGTGAGGCTTTTGGCAATGCTGCACGTTACTCGCCGCCTACCTGACTCCCTGTTATTATTTGTTTGCTCTATGCGTTTATCATGTTTAGTTAATATATGTAAAATGTTATTTTTATTCAGTTGTTCTACCTTTACTTGTACACTGCCTGGAGTTGTTCTCTGAATTAAACTTGGCAGTATATAAATCCACAAACAAACAAACAAACAAATAAATAAATATTGTGCATTGAGTGCTTTTAGCTTTCAAGACTGTTTTAGATTGTGTAAGCTACCCTGGATCCTTCTGGGGAGAAAGGAGGGACAGAAATCAATCAATCAATCAATCAATCAATCAATCAATCAATCAATCAATCAATGGGCCTTAGCCCCATCTTCTCGAAAACCAACCAGCTCTGTGCAGGTCCAACCTACTGAGCTCACCTCTGGCGTGATTTCGATCTTCTCATAGCGGCGCTTGAAGGGGAGGGTCAGGACTTCCGCGCGGCGGTAGGACATGGGTGGGGGCAGGCAATCGACCATGAGGTCCGTGCGATGGGACTGGGTGGGCGGTGGTTGGGTGTACTGCTCCGGGCAAACCACGTGGAGAGGCTGCGGAAGGAAAAAGGGGTGCACAGGCTGACCTTCTGAGACAGGCTGACACCTTCTCGAGGGAAGCAAGGGAACAGTCGATATACGGCCACTCCTCGCTTAACAACCTGCCTGTTTAGTGACCACCCAGACTTCCCGTCACCACCAGCAGCTTTGACAGCAGCTGCCTCATGGCTTCCTGAGGAAGACCTCGCTGCTCCAGCCCACAAGGCCTGGGCCAAAGCGTCCACCCTGCTTCTGCTTGCCTACATGACCTCGTCAGCAGCTCAAAGGGGAGGAAACGGGGCTGCAACGTTTCTCTCCGCCTGTGTCCTCCTCCACTGCTTCCGAGGGACAGGCGTCACAATCCCTCCGCTGGGGAGGAGAATGACCTAAACTGGGCGGAGCATCGGCCACCTCCATCTCTATTTCCCCCTTCTTTTGGTTCTGCTTGTCCTGTGGCCTCCTGGACAGACTCCCTGCTCTGGCCTGCCTGCAAGGAGAGCAGCTTCAACTCACCACAAGACACCTGCCTTCAGCTCCTCACTTAACAACCGATTCGCTTCATGACCAAGTCAAATTAACTCATTTGCTTAATGACTCCATTGTTCGATGAGGAGTGCCTATACTTCCACAGCCTTCTCTGATCTGGTGCTTTCTAGCTATTACTCTTGTTGGAACCCGTCACGTTGCTTCTGACTCAAATGGTGCTTTCAAGAAATGCACAATGTGTTGTGGAATGATTGCCCATTGCCCTCCCCTAGTAAGACTCTGTGGCCGAGCAGGGATTCCAACCCACATCTCTCGAGACCTAGTCCGACACGACTTCTATTACAGCGCCTTGTCTTTCTTTCTGGACATCCTGGACAATAATTCCCATCCTTCCCAGCCTGAATGGCCCCTCCCGTTACTGGAGGCTTCTGGGGGATCCTCTAACCCTCGACATCCTGTCCTCAGCTGCTGGTTGGGGTAGCTGAGGGTGCCTCGAACTCTGTGACATGCAGCTGCCGAAATCTGGAGGTTACCCTCTGGGCTAGTCATTATGCCAGTAGGGCTATGTGACAACAGTCCTAAGAGCAACCGTTCCCAGTGAGGGCCCCGTTTCTACTCAAGTAATGGAGTTTTGACAAAAATGTCTGTAACATGGCCTTTAACAGATTCATAAAATGGTTTCTGTCTAAAATGCATAGCCATTTGCGAGACACAGGTGTATGGAATAATCACACAAAAAGGTCAGAATGATTAATTCAGGTGCCATGGATTATCACCTAACACTCATATGATTGGTCTAAACAATGTTGCCGATGTGTAAGGTCCATTTTGCCAAGGATCTTACATCTAGGAAATAACTCCTGGCAAATCCATCTGTTGCCATGTTATAACCTATTGGTATTGGTACTGCTCTGAAGAAGGGGGTTTCACCCTCGAAATATTAGCAATGTTGTTGTTAATTTTCTAGTAGCCTAAAGGTATCACCTGTTTCACTTCTGTATTTGGTTTTTGTGATGGCTTTGTGGCTCCTCAACTTATTTTGCTTCAAAAGGCAGCACTGAAATCTATTTACTTTGGGACTGCTTTTGATGAGATAGCAGTTTCCCGCTACTCATGGTGCAGTGGTTAAATGCCTGTACTGCATGTAAAACGGTGCTCACGACCTGGGGTTCAATCCCAGGTAGCAGGCTCAAGGTTGACTCAGCCTTCCATCCTTCCAAGGTCGGTAAAATGAGCTTGCTGGGGGGAGCAATGTGTAGCCTGCATACTGCAATTAAAAACTGTAAACTGCCCAGAGACTACTTGAAGTGGTATGGAGCAGTATATAAGCAGAACACTTTTACTCTGTAAATATGCTGTGTGTCTTATCTTGATGTATATCATGTAAATATGTAATATATGTTTTTATGCAAAGTTACTTTGTCTCCCAGCTCCAATCTGTATACTGCAATTATCTTTCCACACCACTGTGCAACTCTGCAAGTTTTCCATAAACCACATTTATACCTCATTCATTTACTGTAACAATAAATGATTTTTTTTTGGGGGGGGGGGGCTCCCTGGCACATTTGAAAGGAGCCACAGACTGGTCTGTCACATGATTTATATAACCCTGATTTGGCCTGAATTTCTTTCATATTGCCTTTATGGCTGTCGCCAAAATAACAAAAGGGTGAGGATGGACGCCTATGAGGGTGAAGAATGATCTAATTTTACCTGTACTTCCTTGAGTAATTTGGACACTTGGATAAAATTCAGCCTGGTGTCAATGGGACAATAAACGCATTTCATGGCCAGAGGCTGGTAGGGAGCCAACGCGTCCAGATAAGAGAAGTCGGGTTCTGTCAAAAAGGAAAAGAAATTTGGGGGGGGGGGGGGAATGCATTCAGTCAACCTATTTAATGAACAGAATCCTATCAGAGATAGGGTCAAGTTTGAGAAACTTATGACAGCTATTTGCAGATACTCAATGAGATGGTGCAGCATTTCTCAGTTACAGGACTGGTCATGTGCCCAAAGCTGCAACAGTTGTAGTAAGCTATGCAAGCCCTATGTGAACACCAGTAGGCTTCTGGCCAACAGTGTTGAAATGCAGGTGCCAAGACTCTTGGATGAAGCCTGCTCACTCTTGTTACAACAGAAGGGATTCTGATGCCCAGTGGGTTGAACCGCAGAATCAAAGAATTATTGTGTTGGAAGGGGTCTCTAATGACATCAGGTCCAATCCCCTGGTCAAGGCAGGAATCCAAGAACAAGCAGACCTGGCAGATGGTTGTCCGTTTCTCTCTTGCATGCTTCCAGCATTGGTCTGTTCACCACCTCCGGAGGTCTTTTTGTCCCATTGTTGTACTGCTCTAACAGTTAAGAAGTTTTTCTTGACATTCAGACCAAATCTAGCTTCGGTCTGGCTTCCTTTTCTATGGTTACCTCTCAAAGATCCTTGATAACCAGGGTTAAGACCATTGCCATATTGGGAACACCACATTTAAATATTTTTAATATTTAATGTTTCCTGTTTTTAGCTTTTAAGTACTGACTTTTTAAGGATGCAAGCCGCTCTGGGTCCTTTCAAGAAGAAAGACAGAGTAAAACTATTTTAAATGAGTGAATGAATGAACCAACCACCCAACCCTCTCTGAAACTGGCTCTTCGGCTGAAAGATGCCATCTACCAGTGCATTAAGTCCATAAAATAACATCAAGCTTAAAAGAGAGGTGCAACTTGTGTCAGAGACTCAGTGATCGTCTCTGTGCAGAAATGGCTGTACAGGACAGTGAGCTGAGAGCAATCAAAGATGGAGGACAAAGACTTCACCCGGCTGGCGTTCTTCTGATTCTACATCAGCAGATCTTTCTGCAGGATCCCCAAGTTCTTTTTTTAACCTGCCCATTCTTCTTAGAAGTGATCTCAGAAGTGCTCAGAAGAGCAGCTCAGCCAAGCTATGGCTAAGTCTATGAGTCTATGGTTCTAAGGCTTTGCCATTGATTACTCTAGAACCCCTACCCGTAAATATGACGGTATTCAGGCTGGATTTCCCCCACAGCTCCATGAAATGCACCACGTCTCCGAACCGAAGCGAGGGGTGACCGGTGAAGACCACACACGGCTGCTTGAAATCATTGCTGAAGTCTCCGTGGATGCTAGGATAATGCCTCAGTTTGTTGGTCTGAATTAGCTGCAGTACAGGAAAGTGGACATTTGAAACTCCCTCAAACAGTTATAACTCTAACGATACACGTTGACAAGAAGTTCAAATATATATATACTGTATTCTATATGCTACTATCTATCTATCTATCTATCTATCTATCTATCTATCTATCTATCTATCTATCTATCTATCTATCTATCTATCTATATATTCTATATATATTCTATATGCTACTACATTCTATATAGTAGTAGTTCTACTACTATATGTCTGAAGAAATTAACATTAAAATATGATAGTCTTTAAGGTGCCACATATTTTTGTCTTTTATTTTGTTTTGTTTTTATTTTTGCCTGGAATTCTTGCACAGACTAACACGGCTACCTCTCCCCCCCCCTCTCTCTCTCTCTCTCTCTCTCTCACACACACACACACACACACACACACACACACACACACACACACACACACACACACACACCCAGTGGCCATGTTTTGGAGAAATGATTCTGGGATTTGTAGTCCAAGGCTGGTCTACTTTGGACTACAGCTGGTCTCGAGTAGCCCGCTGCAATGATCAGCACGTGCGTAAAATCCCTCAGTTCAACAGGTCTACTTCTAGCCAATGGATTCAAGCCAAGCAGGTGAGGGTTGCCTTACAGTTTCTCTCCAAAGGAAGCCATTTTAGAGACAGGAAGTGGAGGCTGAGAATGGAGCCTTTCCCGGCATCATAAAAGAGAAGGTTTCCCAGAGCCCCAACCTCGTCCTGCCAGATGTTTTGGACCACAACTCCCAGAATTCTGAGCCTGTATTGCCAATAACAAAGGACTGTGGGAGATGCGGTCCAAAATATTTGGAGGGCCAAAGGTTCGCTACCACTGCGAAGAATTCTTTAACAACTGCTGTTAGGCCCTGAGGGAGTTCAGGAAGGTCTTGACTACAGGAAAGGACACCTGGCCCTCCTCTTTCTCTATAAGGCGAGCTGCTCATAATCCCTTCTTAGTTTCCTGGCGTGGGATTTAAATATGCATGCACAATATGTGCTGGAAGTTAATAAGCCCTCAGTCTTTCAAACGCTCCTGTAATTAAGCCTAGAAGAGATTTCAGACAGGAGCAGACGAAGCGTGGTGCTCAGTCTGTGAGCGTTACCCCTAGCGGCAAGAGCTGGGCATGCGCAACTCGGAAAAAGATGTATGATTTTCATCTCCAGAGAATCCAAAGTGGAGAGTGGGAGAGACAGGGCCGCAAGCAGGGTTTGGAATTTCTGAAAAGAAACAAAACCCCACAAGAAACGGGAACTTCCCCCAGAGTAGATGAAGGCTATTTCTTTTGACAAGGGAAGTGAGATTTAACATAAGAACGTAAGAAGAGCCATGCTGGATCAGGCCAAAGGACCATCTAGTCCAGCTTCCTGTATCTCACAGTGGCTCCACCAGATGTGTCTGGGAGCACACAAGACTAGATATTACTCTCCTGATACCACTCCCCTGCATCTGGTCCTTGAAGTACCCCTGTTTTAAGCCTGGAGATGACACATCTCCATCATGGTTTGTAACCTATGATGGACTTTTCCTCCAGGAATCTGTCCAATCCCCTTTTGGAGGCATCCAGGCCAGATGCCATCAGCACATCCTGTGGCAGGGAGTTGGCTGTCCCCTAGTTCTGGTATTTTGTGAGAGGGAGAAGAGCGTCCCTCTATCCACTTTATTCATGCCCTGCATAATTTAGTACGTCTCAATCATTTGCAAGAAGTTACAAAAGCAGACAGGTTGACCCAGGAAGCAGTAAAGAAAGCACTGCATTTCTACCTGCCACTTCCACGTTTCCACCAAAGACGGCCTCTCTCATTTCTGAGAGAGGGATTCACCAGGCACCTGCGTCTCACCTTGATAGTTGGCGTTAGAGGGTAACACCATACGTACTTTTCCGTTGTGCCTTGTGGCACAGGAGTTGAACTGCAGTACTACAGCCCAAACTCCCCTTGGACAGATTCCTAGAGGAAAAGTCCATCACGGGTTACAAACCATGATGGAGATGTGTAATCTCTAGGCTTTAAACCAGGGTACTTCAAGGGCCAGATGCAGGGGAGTGGTATCAGGAGACAGAGATCTAGTCTCGTGCGCTCCCAGACTCATCTGGTGGGGCCACTGTGAGATACAGGAAGCTGGACTAGATGGGCCTTTGGCCTGATCCAGCATGGTTCTTCTTATGTTCTTATGTTCTTATGTACCTAGGTTCAGTACCAGGTAGCTGGCTAGAGATCCCAACCTTCAGAGGTTGGCAAATTGAGTATCCAGTTTGCTAGGAAGGCCATGGATCCTCACATAATTAAACTGTAAACTGTCCAGAGAGCATGCTTAAGACCTATGGCAGTGGTGGTGAACCTTCGGCACTTCAGATGTTTTAGACCACAACTCCCACAATCCTTTGTCACTAGCAATCTAGGCTTGGAATTCTGGGAGTTATGGTCCAAAACATGGGAGTGCCAAAGGTTCACCATCACTGACCTATGGCAGTGATGGCAAATCTTTTAAAGGCCGAGTGCCCAAAATGCAATTTAAAACCCACTATTTTTTCACAAAGTGCCAATTAGACATGGGCATGGAGCAGCAAAATTGTCATTTCTGTTTTCGGTTATTGTTTCCATTACGTAATGGAAACGGTAACGATAATTACGCCGCTCCAGCTCGAACCCGATCCGAAAAAAGAAAAATTGGGTCGGGTTTTTCGTTGTCGTTAATGGCATTGTGGCGATCGCGCGTTGCCAAGCAGCACAGAAAAAAAAAGTAAAAAAAACAACCCCGACTCCCGGCCAAAAAAGCAGGCGAAAATATGCCTGCTTGAGGACACCTACCAGAGGGGTGGTTTCTGAGGGGGGGGGGTCCCCGGCCTCCCCCCTCCTGTCCTGGGCTGCTTGCACCAGGCTGGGGGGGGGTCATCCTCGTCGTCTGTCTCGCTGCATGCCATGCGGTGGGGGGGGATTCAAAATGGCGACCACAATTTTTCTTTTGAAATTATGGTCAAAACACACACCAAATCACCACAGAAACATGTGAAATTTATTTATTTTAAATGCCTGAATTTTTATAGTAGCAGCAGTGGGTTTTTTAATAGCAATAAAACGTTGTATTGATTTTATTTTATTTTATTTTATTTTATTTTATTATTATTATTATTTTTAGACCTGCCCATTTGGGCTGGGCATGGGATGGGACCATGCACATTTTTGAACCATTCCACCAGTGGCATCGCCAGGTTTTTGACTGACACTTCTGGATGTCTCGGAAATCGCAGTCGGGTGTATGGATGTGGTTGAGGGAGGAGGGCTGGCTGCTGGTGCTGGTGTGATCCGATCGAGATTGAGGAGGGAGGCTGGGGGCTTTAGGATTTAAGTTAGGCAGGCAGGGAGGGAACTGAATTTAGAAAATAATTTCTTTGATTCCCTGCAGCTTTGTCTGCTGAAGGGAATAGCAGTTTATTCTTTATTTCTTCTCTGGCAGTTTGTGAGGATTTTTTTTCTGATATTGGATAAAGGGGGAGGTTCGACTGGGAGTGGGAGGTGTGGATTTATTTTAAAAATATATTATATACTACCATTTATTTTCTATTTTCCCAACTTCAATTTGCTTGCACACACACACATCTGGGGTGCAAGCCAAGAACAGAACCTCTATCCTAGGTGATATCCTAACTGCCCACTCGCCCGTCCGCCCGCGCCACCACCCGCCTGCGGCCCGCGTCACGGCCCACCCGCTCGCCCGCCCGCGCCTCCCCGCTGCCGCTGTCGCCGCCAGCCCATGCCCCCCACTGCCCACCCGCACCTCCCCCCCACCGCCCCCCTGCCCGCCCGCCGCCTAGGGCGCAAAAACACCTAGCGCCGGCCCTGATTGCGGGACGCCCCTCTGCTCTGGGGGAAGTCAAAATGCGCTAAATCGCGGTGGAAACGACAAACAAAATGACAAATTTTTGAAAAATTTCGCGACAAACGGAAACGACCCGAAACGGACCCGTTCCGACAAACGAAAACTCGAAACGTCATTTTTTCTGGTCGTGCCCATGTCTAGTGCCAATAGAGCAATTTAACCTGAATACGGGTGGCTCTGAAGGAGTGATGTTGGGTGTCCACAGAAAGGGCTCTGTGGCACCTGTGCCATAAGTTTGCCAACACTGACCAATGGTATATAAGCAGCACATCTGGAAGTTGAGTCATGGCAACTGGACTAAATTTTGGCCACAGTCCAGATCGTACAACTGGTCCAATGTACAGAGGCCAGGATACTCTGGCTGCCACATTTTGGTCCACTTGTAGGTGCTGAGCAGTCTTTTCAGGACCATCCTATGTAGAGAAAATTGCAGCGGTCCTGTCTGGATATGGCAGTGGAGTGCATGAATGATGGAAATGGTCATTTCCTAAATAATACGGAATCCTGTGACACTTTTAAGGTCTAAACGCTTTTTATTTGGCATGGGTTCTTTTGGCCGAAGCTCAGTTCATCAGACGGTGAGTGAAATCCAATGAGAAAGTCTAGGGTTAGGGTTAAGGTTAGTTTTAGGGTTAGGGTTAGATAAAACTCATTCGTCCTTTTAAAGTGCCACAAGATAATTTGGGTTTGCTGTAGCCACAGTTTATAGGCCCAGCCAGCTGAAAACAGCTTTTTTTTCTGGTTGATCTTTCCATCCATGCTTTAATTCGATTCATACTATTTTTATATTCCAATATAATCTCCCATGAACATCTGTTTAAATGGAAACTTTGTGTATGTGGTGTCTCATCTCCCTCTCACAAAATACCAGAACTAGGGGACATCCACTCAAACTGAGGGTTGGGAGAGTGAGAACAGACAAAATAATTTTTTTTTACCCAGCGTGTTGTTAGTCTGTGGAACTCCCTGCTACAAGATGTGGTGATGGCATCTAGCCTGGATGCCTTCAAAAGGGGATTGGACTGATTCCTGGAGAAGTCCATCACAGGTTACAAACCATGATGGAGATGCGTCATCTCCAGGCTTAATACCAGGGTACTCAAGGGCCAGATGCAGGGGATGTGGTATCAGGAGACAGAGATCTAGTCTCGTGCGCTCCGAGGCATTTGGTGAGGCCACTGTGAGACACAGGAAGCTGGACTAGATGGGCCTTCGGCCTGATCCAGCATGGCTCTTCTTATGCTCTTATGTCTGCACGCATGTGTAGATGTACGTGTGCATTCTGCTTCTGAATTTAGAGTCCATTTCACCTTGCTTCCATTTATGGGAATGCAGGAAAGAATTTCAATAATGTTTTATACTGCCTGGGGCAGGTTGTTTATTGACCAAAAGCTCCTGGGGTTGGAGGCGATCAAAACAGCTTCTTCCGACCTAAATTGCAACACTAAAACATCCCTGAAAGGCAGCTCCCCATGGTTCGCTTTCTCTTTCCAAGGAGATGTAATCTGGAAGGTCAATAAAGGCAGGCTATAAAATTGGATAAATCCAGGCCATCTTTGTTCAGCGTGGCCAAAACATATTGCAAAACACATTGCGTGGCCAAAACATATTGCAATCCATCTTGTGCGAGGTGGGCATCTCGAATTACTTGAGCCAGCCGCATCTTGGGTTTCAAAATCAATAAGGAAGCCCGTGCGACAGGGACTTCCTTTCGCATCCTTTACCTCTTTCACCTGAAAATGTCCTTCTCTTTGACCCACAAAGGTCGCTTTGACTTCTAATAATGATTGGCACGGACACAGACAGCAGGAAGGCAGGCAAGGCCAAACAGGCAGGTCTTGCTTTCGCTGGTTATTTTTTTCACAGATATATAAAGCACACAGATGATATTTTTTTTTAAAAAACAAAACTGTAAAAATTTGGTTGTAGAGATGGGCACAAAATACCAAAATGGTGTTTCGTTTTGTTTCATTTTGGTTTGGTTTTGTTCTTCATTTCGTTTTGTTTCTTTATATTTTTCCCGTTTCGTTTGGTTTCTTTTTTTTAAAGGGTATTTTGCTTTTCGTTTCATTTCGTAACAAAACGAAAAATGAAACAAAATAAAATCGTTTCATGCCCTTCTCTACTTGGTCATTCAGCCAGGTATTTCTATCAATGGAAACCTGTTGAAGATTTTAGCCACTGGACCAACATTGCTGCCTTACAGATATCTAATGGTCAATGTGCAATTGCTAATTTTATAACTATTTGCACTACTGTCTTCTTTTATGTTGTCTATTTGTTGATTTTATTTATTCGTCTGTATTATTTTATTGTGGATTATGCTGTGAACTGCCCAGAGTGGCCTTAGGCTAAATGGGCAGCATAGATCAGATCAGATCAGATCAAATAAATAAATAAATAAAGCAAACAAAATCCAAATAACAGATGGCTAGCTATGCTTCCTAGGGCAAGCTGCACAATCTCTGGATGGCAGAGGAAATGAAGGAAAACTATGAGAATTCTCTACCTGAAAAACCCTGAAAAGGGGTAACCATAACTCAGAATTAACGGTACACAGTGATTCTCGTTAGACATTTCCTTCAGGTCTGATTAAATCCATTCTAGAAAGAACCCACAGGATTTCAAAACGCCATTCCTGGCCTGAAGGTAGGGATGGTGATGGAATGGGGAATTCCTGTCACGTTTATGCAATTGTGGCCAAAATCCTGTTGTTTAGCACAGTAAATTGTACTAGACCAGCATTGGCGAACCTATGGCAAGGTGCCAAAGGTGGCCCTCGGAGCCCTTTCTGTGGGCACCCAACATAACTCCTTCACAGCCACCCATATTCAGGTTAAATTTGCTGTACTGGCACTTTGTCAAAAATTAGTGGGTTTTGAATCTCAGTTTGGGCACTTGATCCCTAAAAGGTTTACCATCACTGTACGACAGGAGGCCCACGGAATTAACTGGAATGTAATATGTCATTTCTCCAAAATGCTCTATTGAATAAAAAGTGACTACTCCATTACTCACGACAGAAAGTTGCAATTAGAGTAGGCCCATTTGGATCAATGGAAATGTCTTTTATACAAGAACAATCTCTATTGATTCAACTAACCTATTCCAGTGAGATATACATACTAAGCAACAGGATAAAAGGTAAAGGTAAAGACTTCCCCCGCACATGCATGCTAGTCGGTCTGACTCTAGGGGCAGTGCTTATCTCCATATTCAAGCCAAAGAGCCAGTGATGTGCAAGTCTATGGCCACGTGGCCGGCATGGCTGCAAGGAGACACTGTTTTACCTTCCTGCTTTTTACAGCGGTATCTGTTTATCTACTTGCATTTACATGCTTTTGAATTGCTAGATTGGCAGGAGCTGGGGTGATCAGCGGGAGCTCGCTCTACTGCGTGGCACCCAGGATTTGAACTGCCGAGCTGCCGATCTTGCAGCCAACAGTTTTCGGTGCCTTAGTCTGCTAAGCCACCACACCCCTTAAGCAACAGGATATGAGTATCTAATTGTGTTTTGTCAAGTCAGCTCTGAAGTAGGATGACCCTTCCAAGGGCTTTGTAGGTACAGAGCATCCAGACGTACGTTTGTCCAAGGTTCGCTCTACCAGACCAGTCGGGCCCTTGTTCCTCTGGGTGGCCACTCCAAAGCAGGCGAGGAAATCCATGGAGAAAAGCGGAGATTTCTTTGTGGTGACACCAACAATTTGGAACTAACTCCCAGTGGAGGTAAGCCTGGCCCCCTCCTTCCTAATGCTTAGAAGGCCTCTGGAGATGTGGTTATAGAGACAGGCCTTCCAAGGAATCCAGGCCTGAGTTTTATGCCTCTTGTGCTGTCTCATATTTGGAATTTATGCCTCTTGTTGCATCGGGTTTTATTGGATCAATGGCTTTCTTTTAAATTACGTATTTTATATAAGAACTGTTTGTCTTTTATACAAGAACATAAGAAGAGTCCTGCTGGATCAGGTCAAAGGCCCATTTAGTCCAGCTTCCTGTATCTCACAGTGGTCCCGCCAAATGCCTCTGGGAGCACATGAGACTAGATCTCTCTCTCCTGATGCCACTCCCCTGCATCTGGACCTTGAAGTACCCTGGTTTTAAGCCTGGAGATGACGCATCTCTATCATGGTTTGTAACCTGTGATGGACTTTTCCTCCAGGAATCTGTCCAATCCCCTTTTGAAGGCATCCAGGCCAGATGCCATCGCCACCTCCTGTGGCAGGGAGTTCCCCACACTAACAACACGCTGGGTAAAAAAAATCTTCTTTTGTCTGTTCTCACTCTCGCAACCCTCAATGTGAGTGGATGTCCCCTAGTTTTGGTATTTTGTGAGAGGGAGAAGAGTGTCCCTCTATCCACTTGACTTATGCTCTGCATTATTTTGTACGTCTCAATCATATTCCCCCCCTCAGGCGCCTTTTTTCCCCAGACTAAAGAGCTTTATTTTGCTGTAAACCTCCCATAATGGTGCATTTGCCCTTAAGGAGCAGCCGACAAATCAAATCCAGCCATTAAAATAAAAGTCACATTTGTCTGTTTCCTCCTTACTTCCATGGCTTCAACATTTCCAGAAATGTGTCCACCTCTAAGCAAGATGGCTCTGCCAGATGGACCCCCTTGTTTGACTCGGCATGAAAAGCCCTGCGCCCTTCCTGGCCCAGTGGGGACTGCACAGTTCACCTACCTCAGCATGAGGGAAGGGCGGTTCCGGCAGGTACACCTTCGTCTGCTTATTGAGACACAACCTGAAGTTTGGGGCAAGGAAAGAGAAGAGGCACAGAGAAACAAACTAGGGTTACAAAGCAGCCCACTGCAACTCGCTGCTGCCATCTACTGTCCAGAGAGGTGAAAGTGGATGGAATTCTGTGGCCATCTCAGACTCTGCTGATTTTAGGGGGTGGGGGTGGGCTCCTCTGGGACACCCCCCTCCTCCAGAGAAGACAAAGTTGACATCAACTCATCGGCAAAGGAATCCCACATCACTGAGATTTATCCTTTTCCAATCCTTGCTGCACACCTCTTTAATCAAGCCTGTTTCAGAAAGACAACAAAACCCATCACTCAAGCTTCCTTCCCCTTGGACTCATGGGGAGATGGGTCCTAAGGCACAGGACAGAATGTGGGGAGGGGGAGGTTGATATTATTGAGGCTTTAAACAGGGCAGGCACCTTTAACACTTGCCTACCTTCTTTCAATTTAAAATACCCTGCTTTTCTCCTGAAAATCAGATTGAAGGAGATAAAAATACCAGTATTTTTGAAGCCAGAACACAATTAAGTTATAATACTCAAACACAATTCAGTTGCAATATTGAAACACAATTCAGTTGCAATATTGAAACACAACTGGACAAGAAGTAATCAGAAAGCAAATCGATTTAAAACTATTTTTGTTTACAGAAGAAGGTTGTGCAACTTAGTGGGATACATGCCAAAGCTTTGCATGGAACAACCACCTGGCATGTGACTTCATCTATGTTGGATGATAAGTTGTTTCAATTTTTTTAAAAAGTGCATTATTTATATCTTTAAAAGATCTATAGCTCCTAGGTGTCACGGGATATCGGAGCAGGTTGCAAAACTACCTAAAACCATTTTAGAATGCACAATATGTTAAACGGGTTAAAATAAAATAATTTGGGGGGGGGGAAAGCAAACACATGGCTCTAAAACTGACAGAGGCCACAATCCTTGACCTACAATGGCTTTAATAAACAAGTACTGTATATACTCAAATATAAGCCTAGTTTTTCAGCCCTAATTTTGGGCTGAAAAAAAGGGGCTCTCGGCTTATATTCGGGTCAATACTTTTAGCCACAGAAGCAAGTGCTTGGGTCGGTGGCTAAAAGTCATTTCAAACACTGTGCGCCACTTCTCCTGACCCCCCCCCCATGTTGCAGGGGAGTGGCCTACAATGTTTAAAATTACTTTTAGCCACCAACCCAAGCACTTGCCTCGGTGGCTAAAAGTCATTTTAAACATCACACACCGCCCCACAGCATACAAAGGAGGAGTTGCCAGGCCCTGCTGCATTTCCCACCCTAGACTTATACTTGAGTCAATAAATTTTCCCAGTTTTGGGGGGTTAAATTAGGGCCCCCCACTTATACTCGGGTCGACTTATACTCGAGTATATACAGTATGTCCTGACTTGGTCTCAAAACAATGGCAGTAGTGGCACCAATCAGACCTCCAAGGGGAGGATATTCTGTGCGGTGTCATGGTTAGCGAGCTAGTTTGGGACTCACGGTTTGTTCATGGAATTTGCTAGGTAACCTTGGGCTAGTTATTTTGCCTCACCCTGACCTACCACATAGGGTGGCTGTGAGGTTAAGCAGAAAAGGAGAAGAGGCATGTACACTGCCTTGTGTCACTGTGGCTAAGCTGCAGTACAGCAGTTAAGACTCCGCTCATGGTCTGAGTTTGATCCTGATCGGCTGAGAGACCCAGTTCAAGACTGACTCAACCTTCCAACCTTCCGAGGCTGCTATAACGGAGTATCCAGTGTGCTTGAGGGTGGTTTTTTGTGTGACCTACCACGACCAATTAGAGCAGTGGTTCTCAACCTGTGGGTCCCCAAATGTTCCTGGACTGCAACTCCTAGAAGTCCTGGCCAGCTCAGCTAGTGATGGAGACTTCTGGGAGTTGCAGTCCAGGAACATCTGGGGACCCACAGGTTGAGACCCACTGCATCAGGGCTTACCATTCTGCAAAGATCTGGGAGAATTCCAGCGAGCTGTTGGCGACGGGCGATATGAAGTAGAATGGGATATTGGAGAGGCCAGCTGAGTCTATATATTGGTAGAGGCATTCCAGAAGGTCGTAGATCACTCCAGACGGGTAGCATGGAACCAAGACATTTCCTCCACTCCGAACTGTCAGTGCTTAATAGAGAAAAGGATTTATTTATTTTTCCAAAAACAGAAAGGGCAGTAAAGAAAGAGGAAATAAAATGCAGACATTAGGACCCACATATCTATGGGAGCAGAATCCACTGATAGACATACTGTATACAATCAGGGATGTCCAAACTTTTTGCAAGGAGGGCCAGATTTGGTGAGGTGAAAATGTGTGTGGGCTGACAATTCAGCTGCATTTGGCCCCCGGGCTGGACTTTGGACAAGTCTGTATAATATGCAAGGAGGCAGGGAGGATGCTGCAGTAACGTAGCGGGGGGTGGGTAGGCTGGGCAGGTGGCCGGTGTGTGTGCGGACAGAGGCAGGGAGGGCAGGCAAACCGTAAAACTGCAAGCTGACGTCTCCATCCGGTATGGAGGGGGGACAGCTGGTGGGGATGCATGACAGGCTGAGCCGCTGGAAAGAAGAGGCCGTGGGCCGCTCAAAATTTGAAAATGGGCCGCATTTGGCCCCCGGGCCTGACTTTGAACATGCCTGGTATACATATTTAACAATTAAGTTACCAGTAACAGCCACTAGAGGGAGCCATAAACTATGCAATGTACAGTATAGCCTTCTCTACTAGAAGAGCATTCTGTGTTTTTCAGCCTTCCAGGGCAGGGGAGCTTGAAATTGATCCTCTGTGGATATTGTATTGCTTTCTATGAACATAATCCAAGATACATCCAGCCCCATCAGACCACTTTGAAGCAGGATAGGGTGGACACAGTCATATTTGCTTTATGCTTCCGCTTGTGGCAGTCAGAGAAATACTGCTCCTGATCCTGCAGGTTTCACTTCTTAGGTGTCCTAATGAAACACTTCTTGACCGTCCCATCCTGCTCTCCTGTTTCAAGACGAGGACTCGGGGGCAATGGTCTCAAACTACAGGACAAGAGACACCATTTGAACATTAGGAAGAACTTCCTGGAGGTTAGAACTGTCTGGCAGTGGAAGATGCTGCCACAAAGGAGGGTGGTGGAGTCTCCTCCTTTGGAGGTTTTTAAGCAGAGGCTGGATGGCCATCTGTTGGGAGTCCTGTGATGGGGGTTCCTGCATTACAGGGGGTTGGACTGGATAGCTCTTGAGGTCTCTTCCAACTCTTATGATTCTATGCTTCTATGAAAACCCTCCCATACCTGTGTTTAATAGCAACTAATAATGTAATGAATATTAATAACTTTTCTATTGGCCAGTGAAGAAGGATGCTTTGAAATATCAAGAGGCCGCAACTCAGAAACTGCTGCATTTTAGCAAAAGAGTCATTTGCTTACTGCACTTACTCCTATCTTGTGTCAGAAATACATACTACTAGGCAACCATTCTTTCTTTATTCGTATCTGAGCATTACACACTTCAAAGCCATGGACACACATGAAATATGGGCAAAATCAAAGAACAGTTAATAGGCAAAACAACTGGATTATTTTTAACCAGAAGCGTTCAGAATTTCCCAAGTTAATTAGAGGCCTCTATTTTTTTAAATAAAGAAAATTACAGAAACAAAACTTCTATTTGTTAATAGAAGTCTCATAAAGTATTACAATCATTTATATTCAAAAATAAAAATAAAAATAAAAATAAATTGATGAGACAAGAGTATACAAACTAAATAGAAAATAAACAATATAAAAATGTATATAACTTTGTGCACCCTTCACTCTTGGGGGTATTGTTTTGTTCCATACCAACATATTATATTATATTATATTATATTATATTATATTATATTATATTATATTATATTATATTATATTATATTATATTATTTATTTGATTTATATACCGCAACCATCTAGCAAAAAAGCTACTCTGGGCAGTTTGCATACATAGATTGTTGGTTAACATATTTCCTAATGCCCCCATTTCTTTCCAGAAATACTGTAAATTGAATTGAATAAATCATGGGCTTCTTCAGCAGAGTTACACCCAGTGCCAGAGGAGGGCAGCAAAGGCCCAGATGTGAAATGCATTCTGGACAGATATAAAACAAAACCAAAAAAATCCCAAACCATTCTTTCCAATTTAAATGAGGAAGGGAGCCTTTTGTGAGCCTCTGATTGTCATCTAGAGGACAAAGCTAAAAACTGGAGCCACCAAGCCGACAGAAACAAACACAGTGACTAGTGGTGTCCAAACTTTGGCCCTCCAGATGTTTTGGACTATAACTGCCAGAATTCCAAGCCTGTATTGCCAATGACACAGGACAGTGGGAGCTGTGGTGAAGTACGGACACCCATGCACTAGTGCTAGGAAGGGCAGCCGAAACAGGACACACTTCACCGTGCGTCCTGTCTAGAAGAAGAGCTTGAGGAATAACCAGAAGTTTTATCCAAAAGTCTCCAAATATTCACTGCCCGGGAAAATATCTGAACCCAAGCTTTGCGGGTTGATTACATTTATTTATTTATTTATTTATTTATTTTAAAGCTTATATACCGCACCGTCTTCCCGAAGGAACTCCGGGCGGTTCACATCAGAACAAATACATGTATGTAGAGGTTTCTTTCCTACCCTGCCGTGTAGCTCCTGACTCCAACACACCAAACTTGGAGAGGAAATTGTTAAAAGTAACCCATCCCTGTTATGCACCAAAGTGCTCTTCTATCTCCTTTGCTGCTGTGACAATGTTAACAGGTAGCTGCTGTTTGCTGGGGTGAGTTTTTAAACTCTGGGTCCGTGACTTGCATTTCGATGGCTTCCTTTCGTTTCCTGAAACCTTCTGATGATGGCAGCACTCAAATAAGAACATAAGAAGAGCCCTGCTGGGTCAGGCCAAAGGCCCATCTAGTCCAGCTTCCTGTATCTCACAGGGGCCCCACCAGATGCCTCTGGGAGCACACGAGACTAGATCTCTGTCTCCTGATACCACTCCCCTGCATCTGGCCCTTGAAGTCCCCAGGTTTTTAAGCCTGGAGATGACACATCTCCATCATGGTTTGTAAGTAACTTGTGATGGAGTTTTCCTCCAGGAACCTGTCCAATCCCCTTTTGAAGGCATCCAGGCCAGATGCCATCATCACATCCTGTGGCAAGGATGGAGGTGGGCACAGAAAATGTCCAAGTTTCATGCACCAAACTGTTGGCCTGGCTTCCCTATCCTGCCTCCTCCAAGGGCTGCCTCTAAGTGGGCACCCACCGGAGGAGGCAGGGCTTTGATGCCTGCTCAGATGATCAAACAAACTGGCATGAACTGCCGAACCAGCAGTTTGTGCCCATCTCAAGTTGGAAATGCCCTGGCAGCCCCTAACAACAGCCTCTGACTGCCCTCCTTTAAGACCCCTCCCCTCCAAGAAGCCTCTGAACCCTGACTCCCAGGAACTGATATTCAGTTCGGTACAGCCTGAACGATCCCCCTTCCCCCCAAATCTATAACCTGGTTCTTAGAAATGCCACAGCCCTCACCCTTAAAACGTGCCTTTTTAAATTACTTACCCCCAGTCTGAGCACAGAATGGATTATGGCATTCTATTTTATTTTATCACTTAGCACTGTTCTATTTGCTTAGCATATATTGACCTTTTTAGCATTTATGAGACAATCGATTCCTTGTTAGATGCTCGGTAGTAATATTTAGCTGCATCTCAATGTCAGAACTCCGCGTATGTGTTCTGATTTCTTGATATCCGGTAACATTCCTTGCCCCCCTCTAAGAAATACTTCTGTCTGAGTGGGAATAAATCAGACATAGTACCGAAAAACAGAGATTCTTTGTACCTGCATTATCTAGTTTGTAAACGTGCCTAGCGAGGGCACACAATAAGAACACTTCCAACACGCTTCAAAATTATGCCGTTCAGACTCACCACCTGGAACAGCTTTTCCCACAGGGAAAATCAATTTAATTCTAAATTTGTAACAACGGGTGAGGTTATCATTATCTATCAATGGGAGGGAACCCACTCCCCACCTCCTGTCCCGGCAACGAAACGGGCAGCATGTTGTAAATTCAAGAGAATGAGTGAGTTGCATCATCTTGGCCAAAAAGCCACAACAATCCAGAGATGAGACAATTACCATATGCAAATGAGGACACAATTAAAAAAATTCCAAAACAGAAACAATTACCCAAATAAAAGCTGCAGTCGAAATGGAAGAAAAGCAATTTAAAGCATAGAAGTACAGCAAACTAATTACCTGGCTGGAGTCACAATCCAAAATGGATTTCAATCTCCTGAAATCCATTGGATTCCTTACAATTACTCTACGCTAGATATCTCTGACAATCTACAGTTCCTGGTAAGGTATAGGATTGCACTTCAGACTAAACCGTTCCATCTCCTGGCAGGTGAAGAGATACTGTTTTTAAATTCAAAAGCAAATCCTAGAAAAAGAAGTCAAGCAAAAGTTCTATTTCAACTTGCCTCCTGTGTGAAATATGTCTCTCACTTCTAGCCAACGCGTCTCCCTTTTCCTACCTGTTGGCATGAGACAATCTACTTGACTTTTCATTGACAATCATGTTTTGTTTCCTTTCTGAATCACAGCTTGGACGAATGAAACTCCAGCTCCCAGAATTCTTTGGTGCCAAGTCTTTGGTTCACCTCATCCAGGATGGTCACCTTTTACTCGGAGCGATAGAAGCACGGAATAATGGAGTTGGCTGGAGACCTGCAAGTCCATCCGATCCAACCCCCCTGCTCAAGGAAGGAATACAAATTAAAGCACATCTGACTGATGGTTGCCCCATTTTTCTCTTGAATGCCTCCAGCACTGGAGCCCTCACCACCTCACGAGATTGACGATACCACCATTGTACTGCCCGAACAGTTAGGAAAGTTTTCCTGATATCCGGCCAAAAGCTAGGTTCTTGCACATTGAGCCCACTGTCGTGTGTCCTGCACTCTGGGGTTGATCAAGAACAGATCCTGCTCCTCCTCTGCATGACCTTTCAAGTATATTAAAAGTGTACACACACAAACACACACACACACAGAGAGAGAGGATTGACTGCCTCCTGCACTGGCAGACCCATCACCTCCTGAGGTTACTGGTTCCATTGTTGTACTGCTCTAACACCTAATACTTTTTTCAGCCTAAATTTGGGTTCCTGTAGGTTGAGCCCATTATTATGAGTCCTGCACTTTGGGATGACTGAGAACAGATCCTGTTCATCCTCTATGGAAGTGGTGGAGAACCTTGGCATTCCAGATGTTTTGGACCACAACTCCCAGAATTCCAAGCCTGTATTGCCAACTGTGGGAGTTGTGGTCCAAAACACCTGGAGTGCCAAAGGTTCAGCACCACTGTCTACCTTCCAAGCATTTGAAGAGTGCTATTGCATCTCCCCTCAGTCTTCTTTTCTCAAGTTGTTTCTAGGTTTCAGGAAGAATTTCAAGCTGGGACGGGTTCAGAGGAGGGCAACGAAGATGATAGGGGAGGACTGGACACCAAACCCTAAGAGGATGACAGACTGCAGGAACTGAGGATGTTTGGCCTAGAGCAGGCATGTCCAGACTCTGGCTTTCCTGATGTTTTGGACCACAACTCCCAGCATTCTAAGCTTAGATTGCCAATGGCAAAGGACAGTGGGAGTTGTGGTCCAAAACATGTGGAAGGCCGAAGTTTGGACATGCCTGTAAGCCTTGAGAAAAGACGACTGAGGGGAGATAGGACAGTACTGTTCAAATATTTGAAAGGCTGTCCTGCAGTGGAGGAACAGGATTAGAACGCAGGATATGCAACAATGGGCTCAAGTTACAAGAAGCCAGGTTTTGGTTGAATATCAGGAAAACCTTCCGAACAGTTAGAGTGGTACGACAACAGAACTAAGAACCTTAGGAGATGGTGAGCGCTCCAGAGCTGGAGGCCCCCAAAAGAAAACTGGTCCAACACCTGGCAGATCTGCTTTGATTGGGATTCCTACTTTGAGCAAGGGGTTGGACCCGATGTCCTTAGAGGCTCTTTCCAACTCTGAGGTTCTAACGTTCTTTCCTATCCTTGTTCCCAAGTGATCTCCCATCCAAGGAGCAACCTGAGCTGATTTTGCTGAGCTTCTGAATCCAGGCAAGATGAAGGGTTTGGTGGGACCGCATGAAAAAGAGCCGTGTGGCGCAGTGGTTAAATGCCTGTCCTGCAGCTAAAACTGTGCTCACGATCTGGGGTTCAATCCCAGGTAGGAGGCTCAAAGCCTTCCATCCTTCCGAGGTCGGTAAAATGAGGGCCCAGCTTGCTGAGGGGGGGGGGGGAGCAACGTATAGCCTGCATTACTGTAATTAAAACTGTAAACCGCCCAGAGACTACTTGAAGTGGTACGGGGCGGTATATAAGCAGAACACTTTGCTTTGTGAGGTTCACAGCAAGATGCAAAGGCTGGGCAGAAAATCATGAATCACTGGAGGAGGGCAGACGGCGCCTATTAATTATTGTGGCCGGTCCTCATCTGTGGTGCGTTGGCAACGACTCTCCTTCCCATGGACCGTTCGTTCACCAAGTGCAGGAGAGAAGAGGGCAGACGGTGGAGAAGGGAGAATGAAGAACGTTAACAAAGTCCACGTGAAGATTTTCACACCGGCTGGGAGACAGACAGGAAACAGGTATGTTCGTGACTGTGGTGGGCGGTGGGAGGGGGGCAGACGGGGAGGGGGACTTCTGTTCAGAGCCCTGCCGAAACACAGCGCGCTGCCAAGGAAGGCGCCCGCTTAGCGAACGAACGACAGCCGACGACTCCCTCTCATTATGCCAATTCTATTCCAAAACCGTTTCCCCGGTGGGGGGTGTGCCCCCCCCCCAAGCTTCAACGGAAGGGACAAGTTGCGTCTCTCAAAAGCACTTACTGTATTAATGAGCGAGGCAAAGCCTTGTCGTAAAAAAATCCGAACTGCTCGTTTTATACCAGAGAGAGAGAGAGAGAGAGAGAGAGAGAGAGAGAGAAAGTCAAGCAGTTACTTCTGTTCCAGGAATCACACCGCCGTTTCCTACTTAGGGTTATGAGTCAGACGACGAAACCAGCAAGCACAAGTACAACTGCCTCCCCATTGACAACACCCACCCACCCACCCATCCCACTACACACACACACACACACACACACACACACACACACACAAACCCCCGGCCACCTACCAAGGTTACTGCAGAATTCTCCCACCATTCCGTCCGGATTGGCCGTGGGAATCTGGGTGAGTCCCGTCAGGATGAGCACGTCGCTGTTCTTAAGAGACGCCTGGTCCATGGGCTGAAGAGGAGAAGGAGGCAGAAGCAGGTGTGGTGAGATTGGAAACAGAAGTACAGCCACCTCGGGTCACCCCAAAGCTCTGAGATGCCCACCATTATGTTCTCAGAGGGACCAACCAGAGACCCGGATGGGAAACCCACAGTATTATGGTTCCAACAGTGGGTGGTGGAGTTAGTCAATGAAGCCCATGAGGTAGCCAGAAGGATGGCCACTGTCCTTGTTTTTTTGCCTCCTGCCACGCCCACACCTGGGCGCTCTGTGTCTCATGGTTTCTGGGCTTGGTTGCCTTATTTAGCATTCAACGTCAAGAGGTGCCTTGGTAAATCTTTTTCAACAGCATCTAACCCCATAAGCACAAACTCATGGGCTCTGAGCTATCTGTGACGGATCAGGAAAGAGATCTTGGTGTACTGGTGGACAGCTCCATGAAGGAGTCTACCCAGTGTGTGGCAGCGGTGAAGAAGGCCAATTCAATGCTAGGGATTATCAAAAATGGGAATGAAAATAAAACAGCCAACATTATAATGCCATTGTACAAAATGACAGTAAGGCCGCACGTGGAGTGTTGTGTACAGTTCATGTCACTGCATCTCAAAAAGGACATAGTGGAACTGGAAAAGATGCAGAAGAAAGTGACTAAAATGATTACTGGGCGGGGGACCTCCCTTATGTTGAAAAGCTAAAGCATTTGGGGCTCTTCATCTGGAAAAAAGGCACCTGAGGGGGGAATGTGATTGAGATGGACAAAATAATGCAGGGCATGAGTAAAGTGGATAGATGGGCACACTTCTCCCTCTCACAAAATACCAGAACTAGGGGACATCCACTCAAAGTGAGGGCTGCGAGAGTGAGAACAGACAGAAGACAATGATTTTTACCCAGCACATTGTTAGTCTGTGGAACTCCCTGCCACAGGATGTGGTGAAGGCATCTGGCCTGGAGGCCTTCAGAAGGAGATTGGACAGATTCCTGGAGGACAAGTCCATCCCGGGTTAGAAACCGTGATGGAGATGTGTCATCTCCAGCTTGAAAACCGGGGTATTTCAAGAGCCAGATGCAGGGGAGGGGTATCAGGAGACAGAGATCTAGTCTCGTGCGCTCCCGGACGCATTTGGTGGGGCCACTGTGAGACACAGGAAGCTGGACTAGATGGGCCTTTGGCCTGATCCAGCAGGGCTCTTCTTATGTTCTTATGGTCTGGCTCCAAGCCTCGCATCCCAACTATGGGCCAATGAACTGATGACCTGGTTCCTGTCTTCCCTCCTTGATCCTCATGCCCACTTTGGAAGGCCAGCCAGGCTAGGAAAGAGAGAGGGAGAGAGGCTGGGACCTGGGTAATGCCGGACCTGTCGTTCTACCAGCTACTCACTGTCCCTCCTGTCCAGGTTTCCCATTAAGGCTTTGCTCCCACCCCAGTGATAGGAGGTTGGGCAGGAAGAAGAAAGGGGAAAACCAAGAAACGTAGTTGAATGGATGGAAGGAGGCTCAGAATAGGCTTGCCAAAAAAAATTAATAAAAATAAAAGATGAAATGCATGTCATGAGAAAATGCCAATAAGGCATTGAGGTTGAATCAGCTGGCGGAAAATATATGTAATCATTATGGAGGATTCAATAGCTATAATTCCATCTTCCACTGAGCTGAGGGGGGCTCGCTTCGATCGCCGGGGTCAGTGGACAGATGCTGCGCTGACAGCTAGTTGCCAACTGCACTGGGCTTCCTCCTCCACCCAGGGCGAAGTCCTGTTTTCTCTCCAGGTCAAGAACAGATTTTATAAAGGGTGCTGAGCGCTATCCCAACATCATGTCCTTGTACACATAGTCACCGTCTTGGGTTTACCAAATGGGAAAAGCTCACGAGCACCAGTCATCCGGCGACCTCTTCTTAAACACGATGGGAAAGGGGCGAGGTTGCTGGAAGAAGGGTCCCCAACTTTCTGGATCAGCCGAAGATCACTCGACAGCATAATTCTGCTTATTTTGCACCCTGCTGGTTTTGGGAGGTAGCGTTGCTTAGGGCAGAGTTTTGGGTTCAGCAGAAACCTTGGAGGAGGGCAGATGGACATGGAATTCTCTCTCTCTCTCTCTCCTCCTTCTCAATCCTATGCTAGAATCCTAAAGTGGAATCATCAAATTGTTGAGAGCCTGACCACATTTTTGAGGAGGACGCTGGAATTCTGGCAGCGTAGCATCAAACTTTACTCCTAATGTCTGTGAAGATTCTCAGTCATCCAGGTGAGTTTATCTGGAAGTTGAGTCGTGGCAACTGGACTTCTTTTCTTGGGAGACTGAAACGTTTCGCTGCTCATCCAAACAGCTTCGTCAGACTGGCAGAGCTGCTTGGATGAGCAGTGAAACGTTTCGGTCTCTCAAGAAAAGAAGTCCAGTTGCCATGACTCAACTTCCAAATTTACTTCTAATGCTTAATATGAATACACAGGCATTTTCACTGGGGTCAGAAAATACAGTTCCTCAGCATTTAAATTACTTCAAGTATTAACACTCCCCACCCTTTAAATCCTGGTATAGGAGCCTTAATTTGGATAAGATGAAAGGAGGGGACGGGATATCAAACCCCTTCCATCATTCTCTGTGTTTTGCAAGACAAGTATAGGCCATATGCAAACATGATACTGAAGGACAGGAGATGCTTGTCCTAAAGCAAGCAGACACTTGGTCGGTGCTCCCTGTTTGTGGGACCCAGATTCAAAGCGAGAAAAACCACCTGACTTTGCCTTCTATGAAATCTCTTGGGTGCAAGCCTCCCCAGAACAGCCTCCTTCACATGTAGAGCTTGGCGAACAGTCACCACCTATGCTCTGGAAATGACAGCAGATGTAGTCCACCATGCCTATGGGTTTTATGCTGGGAAAGCCTACCCAACAAGGTAGAAATGTCTTCATGGGTGATACAGGTTCTTGCTGGGAGCTTATTATTTTCACAACTAACCTGAGAACGACGGGGCTGGAAGGGATCCCATGAATCATTGAGTCCAGTCCCTGTAAAGGAGGCATGGGGTGGGTGGGTGGGGGAGGACTCAAACTCCCAACCTCTTTAGCTCCACAGTCAGATGGCTAAACCACTGAGTTTATACCAGACATTGGGGAAATGCACCTTTTCATGCCTGTGTAGTCACTGCCGCTGGTTTGGACAAGGCTTGCTTGATGGCCTGACCCGGTCCCCTGGGATTTCTTCTTAACTCCATCTGGAGTCCTGTGTCCAGTTCTGTGCACCTCAATTTAAAAAGGATGTTGACAATCTTGAACGGGTCCAGAGGAGGGCGACCAAGATGGTTGAGGGTCTGGAGGAAATGTCTTACAAGGAACGGCTTAGGGAGCTGGGAATGTTGAGCCTTACAAAAAGAAGGCTGAGAGGGGATATGATAGCCATGTTTAAATATTTGAAAGGATGTCATATTGAAGAAGGAACAGGTTTGTTTTCCATGGCTTCAGAGACTAGGACGTGGGGCAGTGGTCTCAAACTACAGGAAAAGAGATTCCATTTAAACATTAGGAACAATTCCATGACAGTTAGAGCTGTTTGGCAGTGGAAGATGCTGCCACGGAGGATGGTGGAGTCTCCTTCTTTGGAGTTTTTTAAGCAAAGGCTGGATGGCCATCCGTTGGAAATACTGTGATGGGGGTTCCTGCATGGCAGGGGGTTGGATTAGATGGCCTTTGAAGTCTCTTCCAACTCTATGATTCTATGATTCTATGAAATGGGGTGATAATGGCGAACCTACATGTAAAGATGTTGGAGAATCTTCTATGCCCAGTTCATCAATTTGAGAGGGGAAACGGCTACAGAACAACTTGGAAAAACCAACTTTCATTGAGGCTCCAGGCAGAAAGCATTGCCCTTCTCTTCCATGGAGGCACGGCATGAGTCTGTTACATTAGGAAGCCAATTCAGAGCAATGACAACGCCTTCTGCCCTCGCTCTGCTTTGGCTTTGTTGCAACATCCTTTCTGATTCCCATTTCACTGCAAAGGGCTCATGAAGAACTCATGCTTGGCTGGTTTCTTTTTAAAATAACCCCCGCCCCACAGAGAATTATACTGTAGGCAGGGATTCACAAGCAGCTGCAAACAGGCAATTAAGTTCCTGTAAAAATGGAGACAAATGGGAGAATAACCAACTGTCCCACCTGGCACCTACTTCTGAATTTTTCACAAAAGTCAGCACAACTTGTACGTAGGCTTAGAACTCAGTAGTGGTTCTGATCGACTCCTTAAACCATCAGCTCTCTGAACATGTAACCACCGTGCTAGAAAAGTGGGGGAAACCCTCAGATCTTATAGGAATTAATTTACTGGAAATTACATCTATAGCACTATGAAGACGTTGACCTTAGACGAACAGGGCGGACGAGCTGGCAGGCAGTTAAGCCATCATCTCTTTGAGAAAAAAAGATAATTCAGTGGGGGAGGTAGGTGCACTCTGGAAACTGTCTTCCAGGATTACATGGAGAAATATGCTGGTTTTAAATGATGAATCAAACAGAGAAAAGGAGGGAATGAGACCTAGAGAGTCAGCACCAAAATCTATGGGATTTTATAGGTGATCTAAACAGGAAGGCAACCAAGATTAAAAACAATGTGTTCTCGAAGGTTTTCACAGCCCGGATCTGATAGCTGTTGTGAGTTTTTTGGGCTGTTTGGCCATGTTCTGGAAGTTTTTCTTCCTGATGTTTCGCCAGACTCTGTGGCCAGCATCTTCAAGGGCAAGGTCCTAGTTCTCTCTGTGCTCTGGAGTGGATTAAAAACACTTGGCCTTTTATTAGTAAACAACTGGGGCTTTTTAAAGATGATTGTGGCATGTCTCATCTACAGGTGTTTAATGATTTTTTTTCAAGGCCTTTAAGGTCAAGATCTAAAGAACCAACAAAACAGTCAGGTGTAAGGTTGCTTCCAAAGTTAACTACTGGCACCTTGAAATACAGTTGGACCCCTGTATTCACTGATTCATTAACCACTGATTCAGTTATCCACGGTGGGCAGAGGGGAAAAAATTAAACAAATAATTCAGCAGCCACGAAGCAAGCTAGGGTCACAAACAGCGGCTGTAAAGCAAGATACTGTTACAAAACAGCAGTTGGGGGTTGTTTTCTCTCTTATCCACGGTATTCATTATCCACAGGAAGGCCTGGAACCGATCCCCAGTGGATACCAGGGTCCTACTGTACATTTAACAGATTAACAGACAGATCGTGGTATGCAACCCAATTGGCAGAGGGTTTATCTCTTTGAGCCTCGTGGCGCAATGGTTAAATGCCTGTACTGCAGCTAAAACTGTGCTCACGACCTGGGGTTCAATACCCAGTAATTGGCTCATGGTTGACTCAGCCTTCCATCCTTCCGAGGTCAGTAAACTGAGTACCCAGCTTGCTGGGGGGGGTGGCAATGTGTAGTCTGCATAATTAAACTGTAAACCATTCAGAGACTAGTTGAAGTGGTATAGGGCGGTATATAAGCAGAACACTGTGCTTTTGCTTTTATGTCAGAGAAGGCCTCCTTGTTTTTCACCATGAATTATCCCCAATGGAAAGGACAATGAAGTGGACCACACAGTGTGTGCCATTATTATCAATACACAGGCATTCTCTTTACAGAAAGAGGAGTCCCTCGCCCCATTTGGAAGCGGAAACATGGATTCTGCAAGGGTGGGATGGTACCTGTGGGTGTGTTGTCAGGAGTGAAGATCCTGAAACGTAAGAAACTTTCTCGTAATGCGACTGTATGGTCCAGTTGGAGCTGCCAAGGGCATATCCAGAACTAAGAGGAGAAACCTGTACCGCCCCAAAAAGCTCCTGAAGGAAACAGAAAGAGAAAAAACAGAGACAAAACAGTCACCCATCATATCCCGGTTTGCTCCCAATGCAGGACTTCCAGTTAGCACCCACAATATTGACGAGGCAAAGGGAAATAAAAGCTCATTTCAAGAAATGCCAACAGGAAAAGCAATTCCTCATACCTCATATTACAGCCACTTAATAAAAATGGTGTAACACAATGTAAAGCAGCTGGGTAAAACTGGGTACAGGACTTTTCAAATACACGAAAGGTAGTCCTACAAATGAAGGGCAGGATCTGATCCCGATCACCCCAAGGTGCAGGATATGTAATAACGGGTCCAAGCTGCAGGAAGTCATATTTCAGTTAAATATCAGGAAAAAGTTCCTGATTGTCAGAGCAGTACGGCCATGGAACCAGTAACCTTGGGGAGGGGGGGGGTAAGTGCTCCAACACTGAAGGCATTCAAGAGAAATTTGGACAACCACCTGGCAGATCTCCTTTAAGAACATAAGAAAATACAAAGAGCCTTCCTGGATCGGGCCAAAGGCCCATCTAGTCCAGCTTCCTGTATCTCCCAGTGGCCCCACCAGATGCCCCTGGGAACACACAAGACTAGATCTCTGTCTCCTGATCCCACTCCCCTGCATCTGGCCCTTGAAGTAAACTGGTTTTAAGCCTGGAGATTACACATCTCCATCATGGTTTGTAACCTTTGTTTTGTATTCCTGCATTAAGCAGGGGGTTGGAGGTGATGGCCTTGTAAGCTCCTTCCAACGTCACGATTCTATTCTATGACTCTATGAATTTAAGAGCTAACTGGAAAAGGGGAGGAATATAACATTCCTCGTTAAATGCCTCGTGCGCTCCCAGAGGCATCTGGTGGGGCCGCTGGGAGTTACAGGAAGCTGGACTAGATGGGCCTTTGGCCTGATCCAGCATGGCTCTTCTTATGTTCTTATGTTATATAAGACACACTGAACTAGGAAGAAGAACCTGACAGATTTATAAACCCTGCTGGAAAACCATATCACGCCAGACCTACAAGTGTGTGTGTGGGGGGAGGGGGGATCCATTCCAACTCCGCCCCCCCCGACCTCTTTCTTGAGAATACTCACTATTTTTTGGGAATACCCCACCAGCTGGATCTTACTGAGTGCCGAGTTCACTTCCTGCATGTTGTAACATCTTTTCCAAGTCCCCACTTCCACGGCTTCTTTCAGAGGGGCAGGAAGCAGCCTAAAACAGGAGAGACTGGGTGAGGGTTGCTCACAGATTGAAACTCTCGGACAAACTTTCCAAGCTGTGGGTAAGCCATGGCTGAAGGGCGGATGCACCCATCTGGACACATTCTGATGATCTCAGTCTCAATGGCTGCAGAGATTCTTAACCTGTTGAGCCTAGTTGGTGCAGTGGTTAAATGCCTGTCCTGCAGGAAAAACTGTGCTCACGACCTGGGGTTCAATCCCAGGTAGCAGGCTCATGGTTGACTCAGCCTTCCATCCTTCCGAGGTCGGTAAAATGAGGACCCAGCTTGCTGGGGTGGGGGCAATGTGCAGCCTGCATAATTAAATTGTAAACTGCCCAGAGAGTGCTTGAAGTGCTATGGGGTGGTATATAAGCAGAACTTTTTTTTTTAGCCATGGCCATAAACCAAATAGGAAAGAAATATAGGCAGAAACAGAATTGTGCAAGTTGCCTAACCTTATAAGGTGGTGTGTGAATAAGTGTTTCTAGCCTGTAGCCCATTTTCAGAAGCCAAGACATTGCCAAATATACTGTAAAGCAATTTGGCTTTCTGGCTGAAACCCTTTTGTTTTGCAAAACCTTTGCTCGTGAAGGAAGAGGTACAATCTCTGGAATGTGTGGACATGTTGATGTGTTTGTGTCTTGTGCTGTCTCTTCTGCGTGATGCTGCGTGTTTGTTCTGAGAAATCTTGCAGAGAAATGTCTGTGAAGATTCTCAGTCATCCAGGTGAGTTTATCTGGAAGTTGACTCGTGGCAACTGGACTTCTTTTTCTTGAGAGATCGTAACGTTTTGCTGCTCACCCAAGCAGCAGCTGCGTCGGTCTGAGGAAAGTTAGTGGCGATTCCCCCAATTTATAGTTCACCTTGATTTCACATCACCCTGGCCTGAATAAGCTCCTAAGTTGGACAATGGCTTGAATAGGCTCCTTGGGTGGGCAATGGCCTGAATACGCTTGTTAGGTGGACAATGGCCTGGGGTGCATGAAAGTCCCACCTATGCAATCCTTCGCAACACCCATTAAGGATGGGTTCTCGGTTGTGGCCTTGCTGGTGGAGGTGAGAAATGGAGAGAAATGCACTTGAATTGTGCACATGGAATTCTCAAAGGAGTTGCGGAGAAACAAATACTTTCAGGAAACTTCAGTGCGAATATTGAAGTATTTTACTCCTTTAAGAGATCTTTGTTTTGGGCTTTTTTTTTGGTTGCATGTACAAAATGAAAAAGAACAAGCCCAGAGAATACCATCCATACCATCCGAGAAGCCACACACGGCAGGGATGATGGGTAGTTGCTGGAACATAAATCACTTACAGTAGCAGGGACCCAGGCAGGAAGGCAGTGCCAGCTGCCAAAGAGCAGCAGAAGAATAGGCTTCTTATTTTGTATATTAAACAGATGCTAAATCAAAAGCCCATTCTGACCCATTTCCAATGATTTATGGTAATCGGTCAAGTTTTGCTGAGCCATTTGTTTAAACAAACCTGATTTATGGGTGAATCTGTTGGGTCAGTGACCCTTTCTGCCATAATTTAAGGCGTGAGTGAAAGCATTAAGCATTGCATCTGCCAAGATGGCCGTGTGCACCTAGCACATGGAACAGCTATTCCAGCACCTAAGTGTGGGAAGGAAGCAGGCTGACTGGGATCTGGGGGGGGGGGGGTGAGCAGTGACTTTAAGAAACCCCCCAAAGCAATCCCTTAGCTTTACCAGAAAAAAGAGGCTTCTACACTACTGACAAGGGCCTCTCTAGGGGGTGGCTGATGTGTACTCTATCATCTGTGGTTTTCTGCTCTGTGCACAGGTAGTGGCATTTTCTTCTCATGGGCAACTATTAATGCAGTAGGACCCCCCCACCCCCCAGATTCTGAAAATAGCTGATAATAACAAAAGTTACATATAGCATGATTAAAGGTGGGGAACCAGAAAAAGTATTTTTCCTTGAAATACCAGAACTGACCACTAGGAGGTAGCAGAAACCATGCTATGTACTGTATTCTTCACCAACAAGTATTCATAGCACGGTCTCTGGCTCTCTCTAGTGGCCAGTTCTGGTAATACATGTGAAAACAGCTTTTAATATTATTTTTAATAAGTATTTTTAATATTTTCAACCATGGGTAAGTGAAACTGTATACAGCAAGACCCCGGTATCCGCTGGGGATTGGTTCCAGACCTTCCCATGGATAAGAGAGAACACCAAAAAAACCCAAAACTGCTGTTTTGTGATAGTAGCTTGCTTTACGACTGCTGTTTTGCAACAGTAGCTTGCTTTTCGGTTGCTGTTTGTGACAGTAGCTTGCTTTATGGCTGCTATTATTTATTATTTATTTAATTTATTCTTCTGCCAACCGTGGATAACTCAGTCAGTGGATACAGGGGTCTTACTGTTTTGATTTTGCAGATACTGGTTCTACAGTAATCACATGGATGCTTTTACCCTCCACTGGACCAGGTAGGGCTGTACCACGCTCACATACTCTACCTCTGCTAACAATGGGGGTGGGGGGGCTGACACCCCCATGGGAAATCACATCCTAGAAGCTCTTGGAAACAACTTTGCCGTGGGGGGGTGGCCTTCTGGAAGAGTTTTTTCCCCAAACAGGAATTGAGCAGCTTCTATTTTTAAAATATAGCACATCAAGGCCTCAGTCAGGTGTGGGGTGTTTAAACAGCAAACCACAGACACATGAAGTTTTGGGGGCCAAACTTGTTTCCTAGTCCAGGGCTTAGTTTTTGTTTTGTTTTGCTTTGCTTTTTGGAGATGCTGTCAAGAACACACTGGGAAAACTTCCATGCTGCTTTGGGAGCCGTCGCTCACCAGCTCACGCTTCACGGGTCTGGTCCGGCCAGCGTCGTTCTTGTATGAAGTCCACATTTTTCGTGTCTGAAGCAGCCTCCTTCTCCCATCTTTTCCTGTCTCTCTCTACCGATTTGAATGCAAACACATTTTCAGGAAGACGCCATCTCGAGTAGAAACTTCAACTCATGTCACTGGTTCTTCTGCACTGGATGCAGGATGACATGAGCCAACAGAGAACAGCGCATACTGTGACTTCCTACTACATTCTGCCATGAGTGGGCCTTGAGGGCAAGCCTTTCTCTCCCCCCTCCCCCTCGGTGACCCCTGTGACCGGGAGATTTGGCCTGGGTGGTGGTGCTAAATCAGCAGGAGCCATCTTGAAAATCTGTCTTCAGAACTACAAGCCGCTTCCCTCTCATTGCAAATGGACATGGCTGTACAGGCCTCTGAGAGACAGCGGTCTACAACCAGCCTCCTGCTTTTCCACAAGGAGAATGATCTTTCCCCAAGAAGCATTAATAACAGGTGCAAAATATGCCTCAAGGCAAAGTCACTCTTCTTTGGTGCTCATTTTGACACACACGGCAGCCTGAAGGCTTCATATTTTCGGCATTATCATTTACTGCTCAGTTGCGCTGACCTGAATTGGTTCCAGGCAGCCAAGTTGTTATAGTTTTAGAACAAAAAGCGCTGGAGCATTTCAAGTGCTTCAGGATATGTTGTTGGCAGGAACTGCGTTGGATTTGTTTATATTTTCACCTCATTACACTGGGCAATCTGAGCTAATTAGCACCAAAATCTGAGGACTTTTTCTTTCTTTCTTTTTTAAAAAAGAGGTTTCTATTATGTTTTACCCCCTCACTCCCCAGATGAAACAGTGGCATGTTTTGAATGAATGCGACCGTGTGGGATTTTCAGAGAGGGTAGTAGCCGTGTTAGTCTTTTCAAGAATTTTAGGCAAAAGTCAAAGAAAAACAAAACAAAACAAAAGATACAAAACATGTAGCACCTTCAAGATTTTCATATTTTAATGTAACGTTTCATGGACACGCCCACTTCTGCTGCTATATGTTTGAAGAAGTGGACGTGTCCATGAAATGTTACATTAAACTATGAACGTTAGTCTTTAAGGTGCCACGTGTTTTGAGTCTTTTGTTTTGTTTTGTTTTTCTTTGATTTTTGCCTGAAACCGTGTGGGATAATTCCTTGGGGAGCAGAATGGGGAATGCATTAAAATATTTTGGCTGTGGTGACAAATCTCGTACACTGGACGGTTGTGGGTGGTGACCCCAAGTGAGCCCCCCCCCCAAAAAAATCAGCCACTCGAAACAAGGCCGTCTTATTGGTTGCCCCAACAACCAACACCTGACCTTGCTTTATCCCACCAGAATGAGAATTGTGTGTTTGGGCTTGATCAAGACTCTCCCTGCTCAGCCCGTTGGGTTGGAATTATATTTGGCTGAGAAAAACATTTGGTGCCACTTAAGTCCCGGGTTTGGAGTTGGTGGCCTGTCTTTGGATCTTCCTTTCCAGAGAGGCCTTCCTGGTGCCATTGTAGAACCAAACAGCAGAGCAGTAAGGAAAGGGGACTGATCCTTTTCGTGATGGGCCCAAGAGAGAGACCCTTACCTTTGTACCTCCTTATTCTTCCACAGAGAGGCAGACTGCGCCTTGGGTACCCGTTCAATAAAGTTGACCAGTTCCTCCATAAGCAGCCTGAAAACAGGAGGAACAACCAGAGGCAGCTTAGACCCTTGGTGGCAAAAAGAGAATACTACACTGCTGCTTCTAATGATACAAGAGAACAAGCGTTTCATTCATTATTGTTGTTCTTGTTTCAATTTATATACTGTCCATTGCAGTAAAAAAAAAGAAATATCGTACGAGGAGTGGCTTAGAGGGCTGGGAATGTTTAGCCTTTCAATGAGAAGGCTGAGAGGGCATAGGATAGCCATGTTTAAATATCTGAAAGGATGTCATATTGAAGAGGGAACAGGTTTGTTTTCCATGGCTTCAGAGACTAGGATGCGGGGCAGAGCTGCCATCCTCTGGCTTGAGGAGTCTGCGAGTCAAACCCTCCGACGGGCAGCCTGCAGAGGCAAGGCCAAAGGGGGTGCAACGTTGTGTGGTTTGGCAACTCCCAAAATGAGGAGAGCACCCAGGGTTCCCTGGGAGGCATCTTTGAGACAAGAAGAAGTACAACATTCTCCGCAAACACCCTTCTCTACATTGCACTACTTAAATAGGAGTTTTTGATACGGATGCATCTGGGGAGTTTCACTCATGTTCGGAAAGGGGGAGATGTAAGCACATATCCTGGGGCTTCCCAGGGCCCAGTTCTCCTTGGCTGGCTTTCAACCCTGCCTTAAAAGCCTCTCAAGAACATTAGAAGCCGCTCTCGTCTTCCTGTGTTGTCTTTTACACATCTCTCCTCCGTCAGGGGCAGATGGAGAGCGAACGAGGGAAAGGATGTTATAAGTGGATTTCCCTCTCACCTGCCAATTTGAACTGTGGGCTCCGTGGCATACACCGTCCCTGTGAATCCGGTGCGTTCCGTGATGTACGGCAAGGCCATCATGCAGTGGTAATTCGAGATCAGGATCACGTCCACCGTTGACAGGTCCAGCAGTTCCATCTGGCAAAAGGGAGGAGAAATCACCAGACCCTTTCCCTGCTTTAATAATCCGTTACAGTGCTCCCCCATTTATTGCCGGAGTTAGGTGCCTGATCCACTGGCGATAAAGGAAAATCTGCGAAATGCAGATGCCTCAGTAAACTGATGGCTGCGTTCCCAAAGAGAGGTTTTCAACCCCCTCCTGACACCTCAGCAGACCTTGCTGCCAGGAGCTCAAGGTCTGTCTGCTGAGGTGTCAGGAGGGGGTTAAAAACTTCTCTTGGGAAACAGCAGTCAAGCAGTCCAAGGTCAGTTTGATGAGGTGTTAGGGGCTGGTTAAAAAACCTCTCTTTGCAAGCACAGCCGGCAGGAGCAGCTCTGTTTGCTGTACCTCAGCTCTGTTTGCTGAGGTGCCAGGAGGGGGTTAAAAGCCTCTCTTTGGAAGCCTGCTTCCCTCAAGAAAAAAACTGCAATATACTGAGACTGTAATGTATGAACCGCGTTTTGACGGGGGACTGCTGTATATTTCTATTGAGAGGGGAGTGGGTTTGAATCCCTGCTTGTCCATGGAACCACATGGGGTGGGTGTGAGTATCCAACTGCTCTGACATGCCTCAAAAACCCTACCGGCATCAACGTGTATCAGAAGCCACCGGATAGCACAGGATGGCAACCATATTCACCTCCGGGCTTTCATTCAAAGGACCTCAAGGAAGAAAATATGCCTTTTGCTAATCTGACAATAAATGTAAATTTCCTTTTCCTCTCTGTTCCGTAAAAAATGTGGACAATTAAATAAAATCTCTCTTTGATAGCTGTTGCGGGTTTTTCAGGCTGTTTGGCCGTGTTCTGGAAGTTTTTCTTCCTGACGTTTTGCCAGACTCTGTGGCCGGCATCTTCAGAGGGCAAGGAGCTCAGGGAACATTCTCTCTTTTCCTACCCTACAGGCGATGAGCGTGACTAAACCCTTCATGCTGAAAGCTTTACATATGGACAGTGTTAGTCTCCTTTCTTTTAGGACTCCTTGTTTATATTGCATTAGCTCTACCTGCAAGTGAGCAAGAGTCTCGCGGCTCTTTGTCTTAAATGCATTTATTTACAAGGTTTGAATGCCATCCAGTCATTCCATTCTCTAGGCAGCTTTCATCAAGGAACCATTAAAGCGAAACAGCCCCCATAAAATCACCATGGAAAACTGAAGTGTGGCAAAATAAACCAACACAATAAGTGACACAACACTGCTACAACTGGATGACCTGGAACTTTGAAACTCCCTCCCGCTGGAGGCCAGGAATGCCCCATGTCTGAGGTCTTTCCAGAAGCAGACAAAGACCTCCTCTTCAGGCAAGCTTTCCCTGAATGAAGGTCTATTTACTATGTGACTTTTATATTGATTACCATACATGATTGCATTGACTGATTTCATAAGAACAAGTGATTTCCATGTTAGATTCCACCCCTCATAATGGTTTTTGTGTGTACTCTTTGTGGCTTTAATGTTACATTTTAATGTTCTAAGATGCCTCTCCTAATTCCCTGTTCTTAATTTGAATATGTCTTAAATATTCTAGGCTGTATATTGTTCCTCTTTATTGTAAGCCACCTTGGGTCCTTTTCCAAGGAGAAAGGTAGGGTAAAAATATTCAAAAATAAATAATAAATAAATAAAAGAACACAACACAGGGAATACTCCTGGAGGGTGGACACGTACATTTCCGAGGTGCTGTTTCTTCAAGTAACTTGGTCTCAGTTTGACTGGGTGCGGAGCTGGGGAATATTCCATTATTTGAGACAACAACTCCCAGACTCAATCAGTTAGTATTGGTAGGGGCTTCCAGGAGCTATCGCCCAAAATATATAAGTAGTCTGAAATTTGGAGGAGGAGCCTTGTGGCACAGAGGCCAAACTGTAGCATTACAGTGGTACCTTGAGTTACGGACGCGCTGAGTTATGAAAAATTTGAGTTATGAATAGAAATCTGTGGGTATACAAAAATCTGAGTTACGAAAAAAGCCTTTTTTGAGTTACGAAAAGGAAAAGGAAAAGAACGATTCCTTTTCAAAATGGCTCCTGCTTGTTTGCAATAGTAACACTGCTATCTTGTGGCCACCCCACTCCAGTGCTACAATTAAGAATTCTGAAAAGCAAAGCTGAGAACTGGGGCTTCTTTTTTCAATGACCTTTTCAAACTGCCTGTTTTAGGGATTTTTGGCGACTTCTTTGATGGATTTCTCAAGTGGTGAAAAGGTAGGTTGCTCATCTTCTGTTGTTTGCTTTCCTGTTACTGTAATTTTTGCTTTGTGTGTGTGTGTGATTTCCCACTTGGAATGGATTAATCCGTTTCCAATGCATTTCTATGGGAAACTCTGTTTTGAGTTATGAAAATTCTGAGTTACGAAAATGCATCTGGAACGGAGCCTCGTGGTGCAGTGGTTAAATGCCTGTACTGCAGCTAAAACTGTGCTCACGACCTGGGGTTCAATCCCAGGTAGCAGAGTCATGGTTGACTCAGCCTTCCATCCTTCCGAGGTTGGTAAAATGAGTCTCCAGCTTGCTGGGGGGGGGGGGCAATGTGTAGCCTGCATACTGTAATTAAACTGTAAACCACCCAGAGACTACTTGAAGAGGTATGGGGTGGTATATAAGCAGAACACTTTGCTTTTGCTTTGCTTTAATTTTGTAATTAGAGGTACAACTGTATAGTCAAAACTCTTCTCACAGTCAGCATTTGATCCTAGTGGATTCCAGCAACTGGCTCAAGGTTGACTCTGCTTTCCATCCTTCCGAGATTAAAAAGTTAGTACCCAGCTCACAAGCAGCGGTGGGGCAAAGTGGAGCCTGTAAACCACCCGCAGAGTTCTTTTGAACACTATGGGGCAGTACCTAAGCAGCACACTTTGCTTTTGCTTTTATTCTTTGCTTTGTTGGAGACTTTTGACTAATTCAAGCTTAGTATCATTAAAGTAGAAAAACAATCTGACAACCAGTACAGATGATAAGTCACTGGTATATTATGCCCTGCTTATACAGTCCTCACTGACCATCTTGCAGACTTATGGACTAAACAGAGTTCTTAGGGTGCCTACCAAGGCTTCCTCATGTAACATATACAGAGGAACCAAAATGGGAGAACTGGTGCAAACATGGCTCCAAAAGACCTACAAGACAAAATTCAACACAGGAGAAAGGCGGAAGAACCACAGAAGAGCAAAGCCAAGGGCAGTGGGACACTAGGTTGTTTTATACCTCCATGCCACCAACACAAAATCCCTGCCATTCCCAAATATTGCCTTGTGAAGAGTAGATCTGATTTGCAACCTCAGCTGTAAGGAAAACAATACTGAAGATAACAGGAAAGTTGGGATGGTCCGCTGAGATTATCAATATATTTTTTACCCAGCGTGTTGTTAGTCTGTGGAACTCCCTGCCACAGGATGGAGTGATGGCATCTGGCCTGGATGCCTTCAAAAGGGGATTGGACAGATTCCTGGAGGAAAAGTCCATCACAGGTTACAAACCATGATGGAAATGTGTAATCTCCAGGCTTAAAACCAGGGTACTTCAAGGGCCAGTTGCAGGGGAGTGGTATCAGGAAACAGATATCTAGTCTTGTGCACTCCCAGATGAATTTGGTGGGGCCACTGTGAGATACAGGAAGCTGGACTAGATGGGCCTTTGGCCTGAGCCAGCAGGGTTCTTCATATGTTCTTAAGCCCTGGTAACACAGAAAACCAGTTTTGTTAGGCAGGCTGGTTTCGTCTGCCGCTGAGAAAGGAGGGGTTAAACTTGGCCAGCTACTTACTCTGTTCTGCTCTGTTAAGAACATGTACTAATTGGATCCCCACCCCCACCCAAACCCCCACTACCACCATTCAGTTGAAATATCTTTTTCCTGTAATTTGAACCCACAGGTCCATCTACTATCCAAAGGAGCAGCCCTTTCCAACCAGGGGTGGTGAAAAAAAAATTTTTTTTTGCATCCCATTATGGGAACTGTAATTAGAAACGTTTCCTGGTAAAGCTAAAACCCTAGCGAGGTCAATCTGGAAAAAAATCTTACTAGAAACTTAACCTCTAACTCAGTTACGACGGAGCAGCTAATGGGATTAAACAGACATCAAGTGGAAAAATTATCTAGACACGGAGCTCAGCCTTATTGATCGGAAAGCAAATGGGATAGAAACTGGTCAACTGGGCTATGAACATATCTGAGGTCTTTATTCATTCGTTTCTGATCTCTGTCCCCCACCCCCTTGATTTTTATGGACAGGATGCATTGTGTCCTCCCCAAGAAGAGAGTCACTTTTGCAATGCATTGCAATGCAATAAAATACCTCTCTTCAGGCAGGCTTCTCCTTAGCGACTGGCAGCTTGAGAGGGTTTTTGTTTTTGAATTGGACTCTTGTCCTTTTCCTTGTACTGTATTGATTTTATTTACAGTTTTTAATGTGGTACTTGTTTAATTCTTTTAAAATATTCATATAAGACAATAGCACCCTCGTATCTGCAGGGGATTGGTTGCAGGCTCCAGTATGGGTGGATAACAGTGCATGTATAGTATATTTATACTATATGTTATATAGTGCAACGGCGCACACTTGATAATTCACTATCTAATTCCGCCTCTGGTTCTGTCCCTGAATTGTCTTCATAGGTTTACTTTTTGCTATTTTTTGCAATGTTTTGTTTTGGTTTATTATTGCTGTTTTTCATTGTTGTTAATGTTTATATTTATTTGAAGATATTTTTTATGTGGCTGCCATGATGTTTGGTTTATTTTATTGCTGTTCATGGCCCAGACTGGCCTCAGGCTAGATGGGCAGTATATAAAATTGAATGGAATATATATACAGTATATAATGTAAGCTTTCGTGGACATGTGTACTTCTGTTACTATATGTCCAAAGAAGTGGATGTGTCCATAAAAGCTTACATTAAATTAAATTATTTTTAAATTAATTTTAATTTTTATTCTTTAATTTTTCTTATACTGTATCTACATTTTGTTCCTGCTGCTAATTCTTGGTTGCTGTGGTTGTTGTGTTTTCTTTATTCTTAGGTACAGTGCCTTGAGTTCCCTTTGGAACGCAGGAGGTAAATAAATCTTAAGATAAATAAATAAATAAATAAAATATTAAATATTACATTAAAATATAATTGTTGGTCTTTAAAGTGTCACATTTTTGTCTTTTGTTTCATTTTGTTTATTTGATTTTTGCCTGAAACTCGAAATGCTGTTTTCCCTTCTAAAATGGCTTTTTTTTTTTAAAAAAAAAAAGCCCCTCCTGGGGGCTCAAGTTTATAAATTAACATCTTGGAAGGGGGTAAGGATTGTGGATATACATATACTTGTGCAGCACAAAATGTTCAGCATGTTTATCAATGAGCATTATACAATAGCACCCCCATATCCATTGGGGATTGGTTCTAAACCTTCTGTAGATACTGAAAACAATGGATAATACCAAATACTACATATACAGTGGTTCTTCTAGATACGATCATCTCCAGAAACCGAAAAATCATGATATGAAAGGAAGTCTGTCTGAAAAAATGGACTTCCGTCCCACCCCACCACCCCCCAAGATACAAAAATTCTCTATGGGAAAACTTGAGATATGATTTTTTTTGGAATATAGTGGTACCTCGGATAACGACTTATATGATTTTTTTTTTTGGAATACAGTACTTCAATTCCCAAGCTGCATTGAGCCCCATTCAGATCCATGATACAAACATTTCCAAGTTACAAAGAGTCTTGAGGAATGAATTAATTTCGTATCTAGAGGCACCACTGGATAGCATATACATGTTCTCTACCTAGAAAACCCTGGAAAAGGTCACCATAAGTGAGAATTGACTTGAGGGCACATGATGATGATGATGATGATGATTGATGATGATGACGACGACGGGAAGCTAGATGTTGGCTGAACAGGTGAATTTGGGCGCCTGGGTACAGAGCCAGAGGCTGAGAGGTCAATTTCCTACCATGCCTCCCATGAGCAGGTGTCAGCCTAGGTAGCCTTGGGTGTGGGAACCTTTCTTTGAAGGGTGTGTTTCAGAGGGGCTGCAGTGATGTGCACACGCTCCTGGTGCCACGTGGCATGCCTGGAAGGGAAGTGACCTTCTATTTCCCCTGACATTTTGCTCAGAGGCAGGGCCAAAGGGCACCTGCCTCCTATCCGAACCATTGTTTCTATAAGTGCTCCAATGTCGCTCCTGTGAACATAGATAAGAGGAATAAAACAAGCCTTCTGGGAGGAACACAGCAGTCTGTGTGCACTTCCCTTCTCAACTGGCTAAGAAAGGCATTTTTCTCTGTCTGTTCTTCATTCTGTGGCCAAGGTCAACCTGACCTTAAACTCCTCCAGTGAATTCCCAATACTTGGGCAAGCTGCATGGTTCCTGGGCACCCCCAGAAGAAAAGGTATGGTAAACTACTTCTGTGTATACCTAGAGAACCCTGGGAAGGGTTGGGAAACATTAGTTGGAATTGACTTAACAGTGTGATGTTATCGCTAGTGATGGTGCTGCTGTCTTTACGAATCAAAATGAATTAGTTTGTGCCCATCTCTGGTTATTATTATACTAGAGTAGGCCACACTTTGGACAGAATTATTCACTCCAGACCTGGCGTAAGCACAGCCTGGTGTTTACACATGCTTGGTCAACAGTCCCGATTCCTACATCCTGTGAGCTATACTCTCGCCAAACTTTTCACCCTAGATAGCCAGTCTGGCTGGGAGTTTTGAGGACTCAAGTCCCCCAAAGGAACTTTTTTGGCAAGTCCAGATCTGTAACAACAGCACAGTGACAGAAGACTGCTTTACAGGGAGGTTGTAAATACAGCTGACACCACCAACAGAAAGGGCTTTCAGCACTGCTGAAAAAAATGCCGAGTTTATGATGTAACCCTGGGATAAGTAGACTCCATAAGATGCCATTTTTCTCCTATCAGGCCTGAAATGAAATAAAAGGTTTCGGAGAAAGAGCCATGGTTTGCAGTTCCGCTTGGTCCTAAATTGAAAACAGAAGCCGCAAGTGGTTTGCGAAATGGATCGGAAAGTTATCCTTGGAGGGGTATTATTTCCATAAGAGCCCATCGTCTCCTCCTGTGCAATGATCGTTTTTCTCTCAAGCGAGGCAGACGGCCCAGGAGTCCTCCGACTGCGAGCCCTTTTGGAAACAAAACAGAGGGGCCGCTGAATATCCCCTCTGAGGTTACGTTACCCCTCCAGCCAAGGGCCCGACAGGAAAAGTACTGCCAGCGTAGAAACAGGATGCGGCATGACCCGCTCCGGTGAAGACTCACCTCCGGCAAACAGAACTCAGGCACGGAATCCACAAACACGCGGCCAGAACAATCTTTCAGCTCCTTTGGAAAAAGAAAAGGCAGGGAGAGAAGAGTGCACAAGTTGAACAACGAGCAACAGGAGAGGACAAGATCCTGGTCTACCTGAAATGCAACACGACGCAGCATATATTCCAGCTCGGGAGGATGGCAGAAGGACAGGCAGGGTAGCCCGATGCTCCCCACAAGACTGCAAAATAGGGCAGAGATCCGCCTCTAAAGAGGGCGTTACCTCAGAGTGGGTGAGCAAGTGCCAGTCTGAACTTCCTTCCTAGGCCTGGGATGAAGCCGGCGGCTGTCCGAGTCTCTGCCCCATGCGGGGACCACTGTTATCCCAATGACCTAAATCAGGCATGCCCAGTCAGGCCCGGGGGCCAAATATGGCCCGTTTTCAAACTCCAAGTGGCCCGCAGCCTCTTCTCCCCGCCGGCTCAGCCTGTCATGCATCCCTGCCAGCTGGCCCCTCCCCATACTGGGTGGAGACGTCAGCTTGCAGTTTTATGGTTTGCCTGCCCTCCCTGACTCCATCCGTTCCCCCAGCCACCTGCAAAGCCTACCCACCCCTGGCTCCATTGCTGTAGCGTCCTTCCTGACTCCTTGCATGTCCTAGAGCAGTGATGGTGAACCTTTTAGAGACCGAGTGCCCAAACTGCGATTCAGGACCCACCAATTTTTCGCAAAGTGCCAATACAGCAATTTAACCTGAATATGGGTGGCTGTGAAGGGGTGATGTCAGGTGCCCACAGAAAGGGCTCCGAGTGCCACCTTTGGCACCTGTGCCATAGGTTCACCAACACTGTCCTAGAGGTTAGTCCAAAGTCCAGCCTGGGGGCCAAATGCTGCTGAATGGTCGGCCCCCACACATTTTCACCTCACCAAATCTGGCCCTTCTTGCAAAAGGTTTGGACACCCCTGACCTAAATGGTTTCTGGCTGGATATTACTAGGCCCACAACAATCAGCACCTGGCCTTGTTCCTTGCCTTTTCTGCTCCATCTTTGTAGCTCACAGCACCCCCACCCCCACCATGGCCTTCCTCTTCTTTGGACCCCGTTTTCCAAGCTTTGCACTTTCGCCCAGGTTGGGTTTCAAGGCAGAAACCATGCTGGTGGTTCTCTGTCCGCACGGGGCCCTCTTTCGTTATTTGTGTCTACGGGTTGATCGCCCAGTTAAAGCAGGGACGGGCAGCTTTCCATAGGCCTGGGTCCCCTTTATACTGAAATGGGACGGCTGCAAGATGGGCGGGAAAAATGTGGATTTCACTGTGGAACTGCCATTGGTCCTTTCTCATGGACAAGTAGATACATCTGTCAGGCGTCCTGTGATGGGGGTTCCTGTCTGGCAGGGGGTCGGACTAGGTGGCCCTTGAGGTCTCTTCCAACTCTAGGATTCTATGATTCTATATAAGAAAACAAATCAGCGAGTAAACAAGACAGGCCACAGGCATGTACCTTGTTTAAAAGGAAATTGGTGCCCTAAGCAGCACCTCCGATCTCGCCTCATTTCGGAAGCTAAGCAGGGTAGGCCCCGGTTAGCACTTGGATGGGCAACCACCAGGGAATACCAGGTGCTGTAAGCACCTGGAGTAGGAACTGGCAAACCACTCCAGTATTCCTGCCAAGAAAACTCCATGGACATGGGGTCACAAAGAGTCGGTCACAGCTGTAATGGCACAATGCACACAAAAACATTTGGTGGCTCAGAGATTAAAAAAAAATTGTGGGTTTCACTGCAAAATGGCATTTGGTTCTTTCTCAGGGACAAGTAGCTGTGTGGTTGTAGGAACACAAACTTAGATATAAACGAGGTGTGCAACAAGCATGCACCTTTTTAAAGAGGGGAAATGGTTCTTTAGAGAATTTGGTGACTCTGAGATGGGTTAAAAAGTGAGGTTCACTGTAAAATTGCCACTGGTTCTATCTCATGGACAAGGAGATGATGCTTGGAGGAACACCAATCTAAGCGTAAACAAGGTGGGCAATGAGCATGAGCCTTATATGGTGTTTTAGAGCAAACATGCTGCTTTGGGGCTGCCAGCCAGCTCCACTTTGGTGACAAATTTGGCAGCAGGGCTTTTTGGGGGCCTGAAAAGACGGATCGTGGTTTAGCTGTCCCCTCCCAAAACAAGATTAACATTACTTTTCAACCTGGCAAGAGGGAATGTACAAAATAATGCACGGCATGAGTGAAGTGGACAGAGGGACGCTCTTCTTCCTCTCACAGAATACCAGAACTAGGGGACAGCCACTCAAATTGAGGGTTGGGAGAGTGAGAACAGACAAAAGAATTTTTTTTTTTACCCAGCGTGTTGTTAGTCTGTGGAACTCCCTGCCATAGGAGGTGGTGATGGCATCTGGCCTGGATGCCTTCAAAAGGGGATTGGACAGATTCCTGGAGGAAAAGTCCATCACAGGTGACAAACCAGGACGGAGATGTGTCACCTCCAGGCTTAAAACCGGGGTACTTCAAGGGCCAGATACAGGGGAGTGGTATCAGGAGACAGATATCTAGTCTCGTGCGCTCCCTGATGCATTTGGTGGGGCCATTGTGTGACACAGGAAGCTGGACTACATGGGCCTTTGGCCTGATCCAGTATGGCTTTTCTTATGTTCTTATGTTCTTAAGAGTAAAAAGTCTGGCCATGGGCTGAGACAAGGCTGGTTCTGTTAGTACTGTGTGTGCCTGCAGTGGGTTCACATTGGCTCTCATAATAAAGGGACAGTGTCTCCCATCCCCCCCAGCTGTAGAGTATACAACAAATACAGCAAAATGCAGAGAAAGCAAAAGAAAGAGGTGCTAGTCCTGTACACAGTGCCAAGGTGGAGGGGGCTTTGTTAGGAGGCTCCCCACCCAGCTAAAAAGCACATATTCCCTAAGCATCGTGTTCACTTCCCCCACCTCCACCCTTGGCGCCAAGCCCGGATCCAGTTCTTAAGAAATTCCAGCAGTTTTGCCCAGTTAGAACAAATGTGCAATTACATCTAATGGCAGAAGGCTCTTCACCTCATCAAGCGAAGTTAAAAGGTGAATAATGGGCCAACAGCATGAATTTCAATGCCTCCTTGAGTCTCACCACCAGTGTCTTCATATCCAGCAAGGAGTACTCGATTCTCATCACAGGACCAGCCGTTACCCTCTGACCCCAGACCCTGTCTCTGTGTGGCACTGCGGAGCTCATTTGTCATTTTAAGCAGACACAACGGTCAATTGGGGGGAGGCAGATCAGAGGGCAGCGGGACGCATAATTAAAACCTGCCAGCGACAAGCCGTACATCGGGAGGGTTTCCATGCTATCGAGCTATGGGGTTGAAGTCTCCAACCAGCTGGTGGCACATCTGGCAAGATCAGGTGGGTTATATGCCCAGGGTGTATCCTTAGGAGAATTTCCCCACTTTTGATGGTATGGTTTCTCTCTCTCAAATAGCTCAGCATAGAATCCTAGAGGGCCATCCAGTCCAACCCCCCTGCCATGCAGTAACCCCCATCACAGCATTTCCGACAGATGGCCATCCAGCCTCTGCTTAAAAACCTTCAAAGAAGGAGACTCCACCACCTTCCTTTGTGGCAGCTTATTCCACTGCTGAACAGCTCTGACTGTCATGAAGTTCTTCCTAATGTTCAAGTCGTTTCTATTTTCCTGTAGTTTGAAACCACTGCTCGGATTCCTAGTCTCTGAAACCATGCAAAACAAGCCAGACCCCTCTTCTTCCAAATATTTAAACATGGCTGCCACATCCCCTTTCAACCTTTTTGTAAAGCTAAACATTCCCAGCACCCTAATCCGCTCCCAGTAAGACATGTCTTCCAGACCTTTAACCATCCTGGTCGCCCTCCTCTGGACCTGCTCGGGGTAGTCAACATCCTTTTAAAATTGAGGAGTGCCGAACTGTACCCAGTACTCCAGGTGGGGTCTGACCAGATCAAAACAGAGTGGTACTATCACCTCCATTGCTCTAGAAACTCTACTTCTCTTGATACAACCAAGAATCGCACTGGCTTTCTTGGCTGCCACATCATACTGCTGACTCATGTTCAATTTGTGGTCCACCAAGACTCCCAGATCCCTTTCACGGGTACTATTCTCCAGCCAGGTGTCTCCCATCCTATATCTATGCAATTCGTTTTTTTTTCTTCGCCACTCCAGATGTTTTGGACCACAATTCCCACAGTCCTTTGTCACTAACAATATAGACTTGGAATTCTGGGAGTTGTGGTCCAAAACATCTGGAGTGCCAAAGGTTCACCATCACTGGTCTAGATGCAGGACCCTACATTTCTCTCTGTTGAAACTCATTCTATTTGCTTTGCTGCAGAACTTTAATCTGTCAAACTCATTTTGGATTTTTATCCTGTCCTCTTGGCTGCAGAGTTACAGGATGAGTGTTCAATTCCCCACTAGGTTTTCCTGCAAATTGTGCCATCCTGGGTGGCCTTGGGCAAGCTGCACCATTCCAGGGCTCCCCAGGAAGAAGGGAATGGGAAACCACTTTGAAGTACTTGGAATACATGAAGTCAATTGATTTTATATACATTTTTCTAATTATATTGTTATTGTTTTTTTCTCTCCTTAATTGTTCCTTGACTGTTATTGTTAACCGCCCGGAGTTCCTTCGGAAGACGGGCGGTATAAAAATATATAATAAAATAAAATAAAATAAAATAAAAAAAAACCTGGAAAGGGTCACTGTAAGCCAGAACTAATTTGAAGATACATGGTTATTTTTGGCTGGCTGGATAGTCCATTGGTTTAGGTATCTGGTACAAGAGCCAGGAGCTGGGAGTTTGAGCCTACCCTCTGCCTCCTCCAAGTATAGCCAGCCTGGATAGACTTGGGCAAGCTGCAGAATCCCAGGGCACTCTTAGAAGAAGGGAATGGGAAACCACTTCTGAGTATCCGCTGCCTAGAAAAACTTGGAACCGGTCACTGTAAGTCAGAGTGAGCCTCGTGGCGCAGTGGTTAAATGCCTGTACTGCAGCTGAAACTGTGCTCACGACTTGGGGTTCAATCCCAGGTAGCTGGCTCAAGGTTCACTCAGCCTTCCATCCTTCCAAGGCTGGTCAAATGAGTACCCAGCTTGCTGGAGGGTGGGGTGCAATGTGTACCCTGCATAAATAGATTGTAACTCACCCAGAGAGTGCTTTAAGTGCTATAGGGTGGTATATAAGCAGAACACTTTGTTTTTCACTTTGATGATGGAGCTGTAGAAGTCTCCAGCTTTTATCTCTGATACAGATAAGGCTTGACTGAGCAGGATAGCCCTGCGGCTTCGGTCTCTGGCTGCGGAGCCAGAGGTTGGGAGTTCAATTCCCCCATGGTGCCTCCTGGAGAGAGAGGCTGGACTGATCCCTTCCAGCTCCGCACTTCAAAGCTTATTAAGAACATTCTCTGTCCGAGACAAACATCGCCCCCCCCATTGCACCTACATGAAATGTTGTGGCACTACATTTCACATTAGTTTTGGCTAGCATAGCCACCAGTGAGAAACACTGGGGGTTGCAGTCCAACCAAAGTGTGGACGGCTGGATTTTGCTCATTCTGAATTTGTCTGCCTAGATGCATCTCCCCATCTGTGCGAATCATGGAGACCGTGAAGAACCACTATGGAGAAGGACAGTTGAACCTTACACCAGCACTTGAGATGGGACATCATCTCCCACCTCTAGGCAGCCAGCAAGCTTAAGGGTTGCATGGCTGCCCAAGAAAACAGAACCCCGTTCTCCAGCAGAAGGGAACAACTTATTTTTGGCTGCCATTCCACCACCAAACAGGTCCTGCCATTTAAGATAAACGCCCCACACTGCCTAACAGTAGGGTGGGTCCTGCGTTTGGTCGATTCCTCAATTTCAATACAATCTTTAGTGAAACTCTTCTTCTCCTGTTTGTATAAAAGAGACTTGAGCTGAAGCTGACTAGAACCTCTGCAAGGTGCACGTGGGCTGCCTGCTCCAATTTTTATATTAACGGTGGAAACAAAAATACCACGCAACTCCAAATGACCTCTAGGACACAAAAAGATACTCATCCTACAATTAGATTAATATTTTTTTCATTGGTTGAAAAAAGCAGAATTTCCTGACACAGTTTCAAAAGAGTAGTAGTAGTAGTAGTAGTAGTAGTAGTAGTAGTAGTAGTAGTAGTAGTAGTAGTGGTGGTGGTGGTGGTGGTGGTGGTGGTGGTGGTGGTGGTGGTGGTGGTAGTAGTAGTAGTAGTAGTAGTAGTAGTAGTAGTAGTAGTAGTAGTAGTAGTAGTAGTAGTAGAAGAAGAATCAGGGGAACAACATAGATGAGCATCATCTCCATTGGGAAGACAGGCGGTATAGAAAATAAATAAATAAATAAGCTCTTTTTCCAAATAATAAAACAAGATGGAAGACATTTCTAGATATACTTGATGTTAACCATTCAAACAATTGGACCTGAAAATGCACTTCCTTTGGGTCACAGCCTTGTTTGTTTCTCCCGTTAAATCACATTCGGCCAGAGACATATCTGCCTGCTCCTTAGCAAGGTTGGGTGGGTGTCCGAATCCCACCTGTACATTACCTTGTCGAGGAAAGTGCTTCCATCTTTTAAGACCCAGCCTGGGAGTTTCGATAGCCTTGGACTGCCGGAAAGAAAGAAAGAAAAAGAAAGAGTGTTAATGGATTTTATGACAACGTCAGCAGTCATTTTCAAAGATCAGGGTGGAAACAGTTTCAGCTCTAGGATAGCACCGAGAGGGACTAAAGTATAATTGAACTGTACTAAAGACTTAATAATTAATTAGATGCCATCAATTTATTTGCAACCTTGTCCAGGGTTTCCTAGGATCAAGTACTCAGAAGTGGTTTACTACTCCCTTCTTTTGACGGTGTCCCAGGACTATGCAGTCTTCCCAGGCTGGTTTTTTTACCCAGGTGGTACAGGGTGGTATTGAACTCCCACCTGCAGCTCTGTAGCCAGGTATTTGTCTCACTAAGCCACCCAGTCTGTCTGGCCTTAGGCAAGCGACACAGTCCCAGAGGGCTCCCAGTAGAAGGAAATGGCAAGCTATTTCTGAATACACTATAGCTGGGATAAACTGGAAACAGTCACCATAAGTTGAAATTGATCTGACAGATAAAATTCAAAATATGCACCTGCGTTAAAATTCTGATTGCTTTGATTTGTATCAATGGAAGCTTCAAGGGTGAAAGGTAAAGGTTCCCCCCGCACATGCGTGCTAGTCGTGTCCGACTCTAGGGGCGGTGCTCATATCCGTATTCAAGCCAAAGAGCCAGTGTTGTGCAAGTCCACGGCCACGTGGCTGGCATGGCTGGAAGGAAACACTGTTTTACCTTCCCGCTTTTTACGGCAGTGTACTTATTCATCTACTTGCACTGACATGGTTTCGAACTGCTAGGTTGGCAGGAGCATGGGTTATCAGCGGGAGCTCGCTCCGCTGCGTGGCACCCGGGATTCAAACCGCCGAGCAGTTGACTTTGCAGCCGACAGTTTTCGGAGCCTTAGTCCGCTGAGGTTACTCTTGAGTAAAATGGCATTGCAGCCGACCAGTTGACAGACTGCTAATGAATGGGGTCATCAGGACCAAACTATACGTGTTCTGAAATGGCACAACTGGTCAATTAAACAAAGCTTATAGTGTATATGGGACATTCTCTGCCATCAAAGCTAACTGGACCCCTAATAATAAAACTTAATAACACTTTAGTAAACAGACAGGTTTATGATCTCCTTGAACTTAATGATTTCGAAACAACAGCAATAAAACAGAACACAGGAAAAATATAAAATAAAAGTGCAGTGGTTATATTGTCATGAGCGTAGGTTGGACGATGCAAGGAAGGCTTACAAAACCATATTTTCCTCGATGCATCTAAAATTAAAAATTGTTAGATGTCAAATACCGAAGGAAATGACATTCTACAAAGTGGATGCTACAGGGCCAAATGCCCTACTCTGAACCTCCACAGCAGTACACCTCAATTTGAAGGACAAAGGGCACTCATTCAAGGATGAGGATGTACACAGACAGAGAAGAGAGGTGGTTTGCGAGAGGGGCCAGGGAAGCCATTCATGTGTGTATTGAAAATCCTCTCTCAACAGAGGTGGGGGACTCAGGCACTATCTGTCTGCTACTTATCATGCTGCCCTTTTGCCTGTCGCCAAACAAATCAGAAGCACTTCACACCTCCACCAGCAAAGCCACTGCTAACAACCCATACTTAATGGGTGTTGGGAAGGATTGCATAGGTGGGACTTTCATGCACCCCAGGCCACTGTCTACCTAACAAGCCTATTCAGGCCACTGTCCACCCAAGGAGCCTATTTAGGCCATTGTACAGCTTATGAGACTATTCAGACCAGGGTGATGTGAAATCAAGGTGAACTATAAATTGGAAGACTCGCCACTAACTTTCCTCAGACTGACGAAGCTGCTTGGATGAGTAGTGAAACGTTTTCATCTCTCAAGAAAAGAGGTCCAGTTGCCATGACTCAACTTCCAGAAGAAAGGATGTTGAAAACATAAGAACATAAGAAGAGCCATGCTGGATCAGGCCAAAGACCCATCGAGTCCAGCTTCCTGTATCTCACAGTGGCCCCACCAAATGCCTATGGGAGCGCATGAGACTACATATCTGTCTCCTGCGACCACTCCCCTGCATCTGACCCTTGAAGTACCCTGGTTTTAAGCCTGGAGATTACACATCTCCATCATGGTTTGTCACCTGTGATGGACTTTTTCTCCAGGAATCTGTCCAATCCCCTTTTGAAGGCATCCAGGCTAGATGCCATCACCACATCTTGTGGCAGGGAGTTCCACAGACTAACAACACACTGGGTAAAAAAAAAAATCTTTTCTGTTCTCACTCTCCCAACCCACAGTTTGAGTGGATGTCCCCTAGTTTTGGTATTTTGTGAGAGGGAGAAGAGTTTCCCTCTATCCACTTTACTATACTAATGCCCTGCATTATTTTGTACGTCTCAATCATATCCCCCCTCAGGCGTCGTTTTTCCATAGTAAAGAGCCCCAAATGTTTTAGCCTTTCCTCATACAGGATGTGCCGCAGCCCAGTAATAATTTTAGTCACTCTCTTCTGCACCTTTTCCAGTTCCACTATGTCTTTTTTGAGATGTGGTTACCAGAATTGTACACAATACTCCAGGTGCAGCCTTACTATCATTTTGTACAATGGCATTATAATGTTGGCAGTTTTTTTTTCAACCCCCTTTTTTGATAATCCCTAGCATGGAATTGGCCTTCTTCACCGCTGCCAAACATTGGGTAGACACCTTCGTTGAGCTGTCCACCAACACACCAAGATCTCTTTCCTGATCCGTCACGGATAACTCAGAGCCCATGAGTTGATAGATAAAGTTTTGATTTTTCGCCCCAATATGCATTACTTTACATTTTGCTACATTGAAATGCATTTGCCATTTCGCAGCCCATTCCCCCAGTTTGGAGAGATCCTTCTGGAGCTCTTCACAATAGTCTCTGGTTTTTACCACACGGAAAAGTTTCGTGTCATCTGCAATCTTGGCCACCTCACTGCTTATCCCTATCTCCAGGTCATTTATGAACAGATTGAAAAGCACTGGACCCAGGACAGATCCCTGGGGCACACCGCTTTTCACCTCTCCCCATTGTGAAAATTGTCCATTGGTACCTACTCTTTGTTTCCTGGATCTCAAACAGTTCAACAAATTTAATAAAAAAACCATTAACCTGCACTCTCCTTTCAAAACCTTTGTGCCTGGTGCAAGGGAGACTTCTGTTCCTCTCTCCTCCCTCTGCTTTTGAGGCTTGCCTGAGACAGAACATTCCAGACAATCACCCACAACCCAGCAGGGAGAGGGGGTGCCACCATGGGCTCACTTGTAATCATGATACCTGCCTTTGTTTTCGAACTGCAAGACATTGCTCGTTGATCAAGGCAAAATTGATAAGAAACTTTGCTTGTCTTGCAAAACACTCGCAAACCAAAGTACTCGTAAACCAAGGTATTACTAGAACTGGAAACATCTCTGATGGTGCTTTTAATTGTGACTATTGCATTTCCTTAACTGACTTGTGAGCTGCCTCAAGTCAAGCAGCAAAAAAACAAAATAGATTAAATAAACAATCTGTAATTTAAAAATACCAGGGTTGAAACTGATGGCCCAGGATAGACCTGGTGGGGAGGTAGGCTGATCACAATGAGTTGCTGCAGAACCTCCCCCCACCCCGAGTTGAGTCCACATGAAGTCACTGGTGCAAATTAAGTCAGACTCGACAGCAAGTCACGACTCGCAAGTCCTCTTCGCTGCTATAATTATTATTTGTTGTGCATACAGAGTGGGATCTTCTGAGAGATAGGTCTTTTGATAATCTTGCCTCTGGATTTCTTGATAAGTAGAAAGCAAGATTTATTATTTATTTATTTATTATTATTTATTTGTTGCATTTCATACCGCCCATCTTCCAGACGGAACTCTGGGCGGTTTACAATTGACAATAAAACCAGCAGTATATAACAAGAAAAAAGAAAAAAAGAGAGAACTAATAAATTAAGGAGGGGGAAACCCTCCGCAAGAGATGACACGGGCGGCAAAAAAAAAAGGGAAACTAAATAAAAAAAGGATGATATGGCTTTCAAAATATTCTGATCACAGTTTGTGATTATGGGTTTACATAGTGTTCTAAAATATTTACTGAAGAGTCTGTAGTGAAATATAGCTCTTCACCCCCAACTCAAAGTTACTATATATGTTACATTTTATTTTATTTTATTACATTTTATTTTTCCCCCAGCTGGTGGAAAAATAATGTTGTTAGAAGAGGCATTGGGTGAAATGCCAAATGAACTTCCTGCTCTGGGTCTTTTAGTGTCTTAAAAGGCTTTGTTGGCAGTCATAACAATGCCATATCGAATTCAATGCATTCTAAACAAAGTTTCTAGTGTGGGGTAGATCATGTACAGACTGTGGGTCACAGGGGTTGCCCCTGGGCCCAAATCTAGCCCCTTATGCTCTCAAAAAACAATAATTCAAAATATTTAATTTTGCCTCAAGAAGTAACCTTATGTCTTCTTGCGGACACAGGAGAGACTCTTTCAATGGTCTGAGGTGGTGACAGCATGTCTCCCTCTCTCCCCTTAATTTGCTTGTCGGTTTTGGCCACTAGAAGGTAAAAAGATCCCTTTTTCAATAGAAATATGGACTTTTAGGAGAGAGAGAAAAACTGGGGTGAGGGTCTGGCACAAGTGGTCCTTGAATCTTTGGAGATCACTCAACCCATTCTCTAAGGGTAATTAAGAAGACAGTTTGGCTTTGCTATTGGTTCTTGGACCGGTCTTCATTTCTCAGCCTACTTTTTTCCCCAATGCTTTAATCCTATATACACCAGCTAATGTTACTTAGAAGAGAAGATGGGCTGGAAAAAAATCAGTTTTTTTTTTTAAAGGGGGAGGAGTGGTTAAGCTCTTCCCGCAGTGACATGGTGCATCCTCTTCGTAAGCACAAGATGTTCTTCTCCTTTTTTTCATGATGCAAATGCTGATGAGGAGCACGAAGGGACGATGATGCCTCTTTACCAGAAACCTCCCAAATAAAACAACTGTGACCTGATGGGTGCCTGACATTGTAATTAAGTGATTGATTAATCCCACACAGTTCAAACCACCACATAAATAAGAGGAAGAGAGGTGCCGTTCTGCCAGACAAGAAAGGTTAACAGTCTCTCTGTGACTAGATTTCAATCTCTCTAACTCCCCCCCACACACACACACACACATATCTTTTTTCGAAGCTGTAAGGGATAGAAAGGCACAGAGAGCATTGATCCACAAAGTGACCAAGAGTTGGACACAACGGACGAGATCTTTGCAACAGGAAAGGAAGTTTTGGTGGACTGGGCTTTTCTGAAGGGGAACCATATTACTGGGAATATCTATCCTTCTTCCTATTTTCTCCTGAAAAGAAGGAAGCTAGCTTGAAGCAAGCTGACAAAAGATGAATTTGAACCAAAAAAACTGGAAAAAACACACACACCACCCACATTACCACTACAGAAGATGAGGATGTACACATATTAGACAGAGAAGATAGGTGTTTTGAGAGAGGGGGTCAGGGAAGCCATTCATGGGAGCATTAATAAAAACCCCTCTCTCGACAGAGATGGGGGCCTCAGGCACAGTCTATCTGCTGCTTATCAGGCTGTGCTTTCAATAATACCCAGACAAATAAAAAAGCCTCCAGCCAGCCAAAGCCATAGCTAACGAACTATACTTTATGGATTTCAGTACCTTGCTGCCACAAAGGAGGATGGTGGAGTCTCCTTCTTTGAAGGTTTTTAAGCAGAGGCTGGATGGCCATCTGTTGGGGGTCCTATGATGGGGCTTCCTGCATGGCGGGGGGGGGGGGGATTGAATGGCCCTGAAGGTCTCTTTTTCCAACTCTAGGATTTTATGATTCTTTCTGGGAGTTGGGGAGTTCCTCATACATTAACTCCTGTTTGTGGGTGGATGGCCTGAAAACATAACAGTGGAGACACACATGGTGGCATCTGCGATCTTTCTCTCATCTTAATCATCATCTTAGCCACAGAACTGGAAAGGACTCCATGGATCATTGAGCCATGTTAAGGAGGCCCAGCGGGGAACTGAACCACCAGCCTCTGGCTCCAAAGCCAGAGATATCAAACACTTTTGATACAAGTTAGCTGTTGCGGGTTTTTCGGGCTGTGTGGCCGTCTTCTGGAAGTTTTTCTTCCTGACGTTTCGAGTCTGGCAAAATGTCAGGAAGAAAAACTTCCAAAACATGGCCCAAAACAACAGCGATCGAATCGTGGTCATGAAAGCCTTCGAGAATATATAGCCAAAAGTCTTTAAAGCTGCTTTTATGGCTCCTGTGGAACCTTCCATGTCAAGGATTTTTAGTTTTGACATAATGTCTGTAATACATATTTAACAGATTACAAAATGGATCCTGTGTGATATGCTATGTCCTGAGTTGGACAAGAATGTGTATTAGGTCTAGATCACAGGTGTGAAGAGTCATCAGGACTGGAAGGTCAGGATGATTAGGCACCGGTGGTGTAGCTAAATCACCTCATCCCATGTAGTGTGTGATTGGCTTACACCATATTGCTTTATGTATAAAGGTATCATGAAAACCAGTGTAAATTGGGACTGTCTAAGGTGAGAGGCAGGCTCCCCCACGCTCTGTTGTATCTTTTCTATATGCTGTGCTTTCTATATTGTTATTGTATATTACTCTTTGTCATGTGTACATATGTAATATAAGTTTTCTACTAAGTTCTACTGCCTTGTTCATTTGTCTCCTAGCTCCTTAAACACTAAGTGCATTTATTCTTCCACAACACTGCTAATCTCTGCTAGTGGTTTATATATTTCCTTCATCATAACATATCTCTATATGCATAATAGGGTTATATCCTTTTAACATTCCAGAATGTCAGCTTGGAGCTGGGGAGAAGAAGAATAACTTTTAGGGGGGGATGGGGTTTTCTGATCCCAGAGCTTCCTCGGCTGAGGAATTCTCAAACTGAACAAGTTGGAGGGGGTAGTTCATTCTCTAAGCCACAGAGAAACCCCTCAGGCCAAAAGCAGAAGCAGACATCAGGGCGTTGGTGTGTATTTCATGGGCATTTTTCACTTGTGTCTGGTGTCCTGAGGCTCAGGGTAGGTGGTCAAATATTTGGCATCAAGTCTCACTTGAATTACCTGCCCCAGCCCTATACAGAACACATCATGCTTATTTCTTGGGATTATCTTCCTCTTTTCTTTCACCACATTATTCCAGCTGCTGACTTAAAGCACAACAGCTTAGATGCAGCCTCCTTCCTGAAATTGCCTGCCTTTTGAGCAATCCTCTCAAAAGACATTTCTGTAAAGGGTTCCCAATGCACAGGAATTCAGAATCGTTCAAACCCTTTGACTAGGCTGCAGAGCTTGCAACAGAAAGGGTGAATAGGAGAGGGGAGCATAAATGCACCCACCCACCCACCCACCCCCAAGTGTGTGTGTGTGTGTGTGTGTGTGTGTGTGTGTGTGTGTGTGTGTGTGTGTGTGTGTGTGTGTGTGTGTGTGTGTGTGTGTGTGTGTGTGTGTGTGTGTGTGTGTGTGTGTGTGTTTGGCATGCCGTACTTTAGATCTACCTCCCATTTATCTCCTCTTGCATGGAGAAGCCAGAAAGATGACAGATCTGTGACCTCACTTGCGCTGAGCCGCTGCTGCAATGCTTTACTGAAGCTTAGAATAAATTATCTGGAAAACTGAATCGATAAATCCATAAAACGTTTTCCGTCTACTGAGCCAAAGGACGTTATTTTGATAAAGGGAATTTTTAAGTGGGCAAAGTCTATTTATGCTCTCGGATGATCACCTCTCCTATAACCCATCTCTGGGCCATTTCCAGAAAATATCATCATCCCCCTAACACACTTCAGCTAACCCCTCCCCTTCCCAAAATCAGGTTCTGATGCACAAAGCAAAAAGTAGGCAGGGAAATATATATATTATATACAGCGGACCCTTGTATAACAAAGAGTTTGTATAACATAAAATCTGTACAACATAAAAAATTCCAGAGATAGGGGAAATTTGCTTAACATAATCGCCTATGGGGTACAACATAAAAATGTGATTACCTGTACTCCGTTTTCAATGCATTCCTATGGGAAATTTGTTTAAAGGAAAATCTGCTTAACATAATTTCATTTGGAATGAATTAATTCCTTTATACAAGGTATCCACTGTATATTCATATATTCATATAGATAGATAGATAGATAGATAGATAGATAGATATTTGAGATGCTGGGGCATACCTCTGGACCAAAGGCAACGGGAGGAAGTGGAGCGTTGAGGTCATATCCAGCCCGCAATCGAGCATAATGGTGGTAGATTTGAACTTGAGTATGTTGCATGGTAATGTTGGATGTCCGGACAAGCAGTACTGAAACACACACATGCACACACACAAAACGACAACAGAAACAAACAACAAAAAGCGAGATTAGATTAAATCCGTAACCAGTACTAATAACAATAAATAGTAAAAATAAAAAGTAAAACAATAAATAGTAAAAAGTTCATGAAGATTTTAAAGTGGGGAGGGCACAGTGTAGAATGACTGTTTTGCCAGCTGGGTGGGATATGAATACAACCAACACAAAATTGGGTGGCACCGTTTCACTGAAGCAGGCTTTTGTTTTACCTCAGAGTGCTTTGAGGATCACAACCCACTTCATCAGATATATCATATCATATCATCATGATAGATCTGCAGAGTTCGAAAAGATTTTATGTATCATTGATTCCAGCCCCTTATCAGTAAGGCACAGTGGGGGAATCGAACTCCTAACTCTAAACCACTAAGCTCTCTAGCAATTCACATAATCTTGGAAGGGACTCTATGGGCCACCTCCGTTCCAGCCCCATTCAGGGAGGCCCAGTGGGGAATCGAACTCTCAACCCTCTGGCTCCTTTAAGCCACGGAGAACATAAGAAGAGCCAGGCTGGATCAGGCCAAAGGCTCATCTAGTCCAGCTTCCTGTATCTCACAGTGGCCCCACCAGATGCCTCTGGGAGCGCACAAGAGTAGATCTCTGTCTCCTGATACCACTCCCCTGCATCTCACCCTTGAAGTACCCTGGTTTTAAGCCTGGAGAGTACACATCTCCATCATGGTTTGTCACCTGTGATGGACTTTTCCCTCCAGGAAATTGTCCAATCCTCTTTTGAAGGCATCCAGGCCAGATGCCTTCACCACATCCTGTGGCAGGGAGTTCCACAGACTAACAGCGTGCTGGGTGAAAAAATATTTTCTTTTGTCTGTTCTTACTCTCCCAGCCCTCCATTTGAGGGGATGTCTCCTAGTTCTGGTATTTTGTGAGAGGGAGAAGAGTGTCCCTCTATCCACTTTACTCGTGCCCTGCATAATTTTGTACGTCTCAATCATATCCCCCTCAGACGCCTTTTTTCCAGACTAAAGAGCATCAAATGCTGTAGCCTTTCCTCATCATCAATTCCAGCCTGTGTCAAGGAGCCCAAGGGGGGAACTGATCTGACAACCTGTATCTCCACAGCCAGAGTTCTTGGATCCGATTAAAGCCGCTGCAGCCTTATCCCAGGTAGAAGTCGCTAGTTCTTATGGTGCCATGTCATTATTGGTTGTCAAGGAGGAGAAAGCTACACCAAACTGCTCCCTGACCACCTTGTAGTATTTGAAGAATACTATTAGATCAGCCTTTTTTTTTTCATCTATGATCAAAATCATCGTACCAGCTTATGACACTTTGGCTGCACCTCTTATTTGCTGCTGCACTGCTTCAACTTAGTAGCAATTCACTCTTGCTGTAGGACAGCCATTCTCAACCCCCCCCCCAACCTTCTTAGGAGCTCTGCTCTGGTTTCCGGGGCTGCATCAAACAAGAATACAACATGTCCAGAATTCTGCCCCTTTCAACCTGTGATTTAATTAAAACCAAACAAACTCCAGCACGTCTCTTCGATGGCATTAAATCAGCACGGCAGATTCCTGGGTTCTTTTAAAATACAAACACTTAGCAAAACAAAACGAGATACTGTATCTTCAAAGGCAAAAGTAGAGTATATGAAGATTTATTTCCAATCTATATGTAAAATGTAAATGTCCGCTTGTTCAAAATCTTAAGACTCCAAAAGTTCTTCGCCGATTGGTTTGAAATTTTGACACAATGTTGTATTCACATATGTGCATGTTTTTACATACGTACTATTATATAGATGTCACACCTGCGCCATCTGTTGGGACGTAAAAGCAACACAAACTGTACTAAATATGTCACAAATGGAAAACAAGCCTTGAGGAAGGGAGTTCCTGGGGCTGTAGGTTGGGAAAGGCTGCACAATGGTGTGTGTGTGTGTGTGTGTGTGTGTGTGTGTGTGTGTGTGTGTGTGTGTGTGTGTGTGTGTGTGTGTGTGTGTGTGTGTGTGTGCGTGCGTGCGTGTGTGTACACGGTCCCTATCACCATCAGGCAATAAAAAGAAATAACAGGAGGGGCAAACATAAATCCCCACCTCGAGGGCCGGCTTGAACAAGAGACAAAAAACTTAAGACAGTGGGGAACAGAGCTCTCATGGAGCAGCAGGCAGGGAGGGAGGGAGGTCGTGGCAGGAAGCCAGCAGTCCTGACCCGGCAGCGAGGGGCAAGCAGTGGCCGTGGAGGCGAGCCTCCTCCTCCTCCTCCTCCTTGCCTCCATTGCCTGCCACAGCCAGCCTGGGCTCCCTTTGGCAAGCCCCATGACTTGCCCTGTAAATTTCCTGGGCTTGGAAAAGTGGTAGGTTGGCTGGGTGAGGGAAGAAAGGAGCCATGAGCCTGGGGAATCTCAATAAATTAGTTGTCCCCCGCCTTTTCGCAGTTCATATTGGGGGTCCGCAGTATGTGTGTATATCGCGGGTCCGCAGTATATGAAAAAAGGCCCCCTGAGGTAAGGAGGAAAGGCCTTCCCAGGCCCGTCGGAGGCCCCAAAAGTGTTTCCCCCGCAAACCGGAAATGACTTCCGGTAAACCAGAAGTGATCTCCAGATCACTAGAAAGCACTTTGGGGGCCTCTGGGGGACTGGAAAGCCCCTTGCAGGCCAGTTTGGGGCAGCGCCAGGCCTGGGGTAAGTACAAGAGACCCCAGATAGCCTGCCCAGTCCCGATCTGACCCAGCATCCGCATATTGCGGATTTTCAATTATTGCGGGTCGGGTCGGGTCCCTAACCCCTGCAAAAGGTGGGGGTTTACTGTACCAACGTCGTAGAAGCAACAATCTTGACAGGACCTTTCAAAGGTGAAGATGTCCTCATTCCTATGATTCCAACAGATATGCCATTACATTTTAAGAGATTGCAATTCCCAATTCGATTGGCATTCGCAATCACTATCAACAAAGTTCAGGGCCAATCTTTAGAATTCTGTGGTTTACATCTAGAGACGGATTGCTTCTCACACGGACAGTTACATGTTGCGTGTTCTAGAGGCAGCTGATGCCAGCCACGTATCTCTATATCTACACAGACAATGGAATAGCAAAAAATATTGTATACCCATAAGCACTGTAAAACTAAACATATTAAAAACATGCACTGCCTCTTTCCTTTCCTTTTTTTTTTACTGGACAGAGCTACAGCAACGCATGGCCAGGTACAGCTAGTCAAAAATATAAAGTAAACTAGATCTAACAAAGATTCAAAATGTAATCAAAATATAACAGACTTAAAATGTAAGCTTATTTACCCTACAAAATAACAAACACTATTCTAAGTAACCTTTCCTAACTGTTTACTGGGATCCATGGCCTATCTCAGTGATGCGAACCTTTTAGAGATCGAGGCCGAGGGCTAAACTGCAATTCAAAACCCACTAATTTCCCACAAAGTGCCGATACAGCAATTTAACCTGAATCTGAATGGGTGATATCAGGTGCCCACAGAAAGGGCTCTGAGCGCCGCCTTTGGCACCCATGCCATAGGTTCGCCAACACTGATCTAGAACCACGAAAGGAAAGTGAATTTGACCAGGAGTGGGTATTATTTATTTCCCTGTCAGCAGACTGGCCTCGAGATGTTGGTGGCCTGGAGGAAAGTACCAGGTTGCTCCACCCTAGTTAGAGCCCTGCTTTGAGACATGTTGCAGATTTTCAAAAGAGAAAGAACAAGAACCATCTTGAGCAGAGTAGGTTCCCTTGCCCCTATCAGCAATAACCGCCGAGGTCTTTGCTTGGTGGATGGAGACAGAAAAGAAGAGTAAGTGTTTGCTTCGACAATTTCCACAGTCGGATGCTTGGGGGTCCCCCAAGGAAGAGGCATATTTGTGCAGCCACTTAAAACCTATCAATGGAGAGATGGATCTTGCGTTGACACTAAGTGGTAAAGAATTACCCACCATTCAAGAGGGGAAAGTGGAAGCAGCGTGCCAAGCCCGCGTTCTCTTGCCAGATCATTCTCAAGGATTTAAGAACATAAGAACATAAGAAGAGCCATGCTGGATCAGGCCAAAGGCCCATCTAGTCCACTTTCCTGTATCTCACAGTGGCCCCACCAGATGCCTCTGGGAGCGCAAGAGACTAGATCTCTGTCTCCTCCCCTGCATCTGGCCCTTGAAATACCCTGATTTTAAGCCTGGAGATGACACATATCCATCATGGTTTGATCTCTCAAGAAAATGTCTCACGAAAAAGAAGACCAGTTGCCATGACTCAACTTCCAGACCACAGTGTGGATGGAGCTCAGCTTGGATTTTAGTTGAAGTTTGTCTCTGTACATTTGGCAGAGACAGACTTTAAGCATCCACGAAACTCTTCCTTGGAGTCGATCACTGCTTGTTATTTCTAGATTAAATGTGGTTTATACTTAAGAAGGAAAAAACTTTTTAGGGCATCAAATAGGGCTTTCCCCCCCTTCCTAACCCTGGAGCAAAAAAAGAGGATATGGAGAAGGGGGGGAAAAAAGGAATATCATTTAAATATTTAATTAAGATTGATCAAATGGAAACTCTTCACCCAATTTTATTTTATTTATTTAGAATATTTTTACCACACCTTTCTCCATGGAAAAAGACCTAAGGTGGCTTACAACTATGAGGGACAATATACAGCCCAGAACATTTAAGACAGATTCAAATTAAGGACAGGGAATTAGAAGAGGCATCATAGAACATTAAAAAGGTAAAATTAAAGATACAAAGAGCATGCCAAAAGAAAAAAAATCCCATTATACCGGGTGGAAAGTAAACATGGAAAACACTGGTGTTCTTATGAAATCAGTCGATGCAGTCAATGTGATTTTAGTGTAATGATTTTAGTGTAA